>WUAM01000287.1:76185831-76202136 GCA_024336885.1 Actenoides hombroni
GCACCATTGCAGGGGAGGTTGGCCGGGGCTCTGAGCACCCTGCTCTAGTTGCAGATGGCCCTGCTTCCTGCAGGGGGCTTGGACCAGATGAGCTTGAAAGGTCCCTCCCCACCCAAACCAGTCGGTCATCCTGTGGTCTATGACTTCCCTGTCTGTTGCCTGACTCTGGCTCGGGTCTCAGGGTGATAACTGAGGTGATTCCTCATGCCCCTTCCTATACCATCCTACCACCATGTGAATAAAGATTTGAGGATGACCCCCCCCAAGCTGTCTGCAGGCGATGCAGGAAGCGATCATCTCCATCCCAGCTCCTCCAGGAAAAAAAGATCCCTGTGATTATTGTTTGTAATCTACCCTGCACTTCAGGATTGATGAGCGCTCTACAAAAATCAAAGGAAGAAATATCTCTTCCAGGTAAAGATCCAGCCCTGCTGAAGTCAAAATGGATTTTACTCCCTACTTCAGAGGAGCCAGATTCTCACTCTGTGTCTTCTCAGTCTGCTTCATGCCAAGCAAGAATCTGCAGGCACTTGGAAGGGGTCAGGCTGCTGCTGAGACAGGTCTTTTCCTCAGTGGGAAACAGCCCAACCTGCTGCCTCTGACTCGTGGCCCTGCCGATGGTTTTTCTCAGGGAAGAAGGAGGGAGGGAGCTCCTATGTATCATGGGAGGCACGAGGAAAGGGTTTAAGGGGAAGGAGAGCGGTAACGAGAGAGGAGCGCAGGGCACAGCGCGACGGGGAGGATGTGGAGATGAAGGTGGGCTGGAAAAGCACAGGCAGGGAGGACCAGGCTGGAGACCTCAGCACAGTGGGGAAGGTGAGAGGAAGTCAGATGTTCAGCACATGGCCATGAAGACCTGCCCGTGTTCTCAGTAGACTGAAATTTTGCTCATGATACCAGATTTTCCTTCTTATCAGTGACCTGCCAGCCCATGAAGGTACTTTCTGCCCCTCTTCTCCCAGAAGCAGGAGGTTTGCGCTACCTCAGCCTTTTTTCCAGCGCTCGCCCTCGTTACTTGGGCACTGTGCCCGAGTCAGAGCCTGGTTCAGGTCTGTGCATCCTGCGTACCTCTGCGTCTCACTTCATAACTCCAAGGTATGACCTTGCCTGTCCATCCACAGCTGAGGCTTCCAGGCTGTTATCTTTTCATGACTTGTTTCTTGACACGTCCTTTTCTCAAGCCATAACAAATGGGAGGGCAGCCTGCTAATATCGATCCAGAAGGCTGTTACCAAGATAATTTTTCTGGCCCTTTGCTGGGACTGCAGCCAACCACAGCTTTCTTTCTCTTCACTGGATCCACCTTTTCACTCCCATCCAAAAAGGTGTTTGTCTTCATCTCTCAGCCCCTCCTAGAGCCAACTCCCCCCCAATCACTCTCTCAGACAGAAGTGCAGGGTCAGCTCTGCCTCTTCCAACCTGTGATAACCAGCTTTTATCATTCGCTACCTACATTTTCAGATGACCCTGTATTTCTTCATCTTCCCTCAGGTGTGAAGGTTCCTGGAGATATCAGTGCTTCTTCAGGTCTCTTGAAGGTCTTCTTCAGGGCACCTCTGCTACACTGGCTGTATGAAATATAGGTGCTGATATCCTGGGGCAGCAACACTCTCTCCTCGCCCCTTCTCTCTACCCAGTTATGTCCTCCTGCCTCGTACTAGGAGTGGGATGGTCTGGAGGTATCAGCCATCTTTTCCTCCAGGCAGCCCCCGGCTCGGCCTCGTCCCAGTCCGTGATGCAGCCACGTGCTGTGATGGTGCAGATAATAGCACCAGTAAGAATTAATGGGATGTTCTGGGCAGCTGGTGGAAGTGACAGTGTTTTGGGTAAATGCGAGGGCTGAGTTTTTGGATTATGTCCCCTTAGAGAGCAGAATAGGCAGTCAGAAATGTCACCCATGCTGTACAGCAGGCGCGGGCTGTTAAAGCCACCGCAGCTCTGGTGACATTTATTTGGTGAATGTGACTGTTCAAGTCCTGTTGCCCAGTTCAACATCTCTGCTGTGTGTTAGTTCTACACCCCGAAGGGCTGTGTGACAGTGACCATCCTGTGCCAGAGCTCTGTGCAAGTTCAGGCTGACTACCTCACACATGAGGGCCAAGGGATGGAGCAGAAAGCAGAGCCTTTGAGCATGGCTTGGTGGGAGCTGTGCCCGGGAGCAGCTCCCGTGTGCCCCAGCAGACAGCAGCTCTGCATGGGGCAGGGATCTCTGGGGACCTGCAGGAGCCTGACAGGACACTTTGCACCCATGTGCTGTAGCTTGCTGCCATCCCTTGCCTCAGGCTTCATCCCAAAGGACAGTGTTTCAAAGGGCAGCAGGGACAGCTAGGACATCCCCTGGAGGGTATCCTGTTGCTCTACGGTTTCTGAAGTTTTTTCGTGTCTAAGTTTTTTTTCTGTTATCAAATTATTTCACTTAAAGTGGCTCGGCATCTGTCTCCTGCTGTGACCAGCATTTCCACGTGCTCACAGAAGGACCCTTGACTCTGCCGACACCCCACGCTCGTCCTCACCAACCAAAGGAAGCCTCAGTTAAACAGGATTAGTGATGGCACTGAAACACTGAGAATAGGAAGGAAGCCTGATGTGTAAACAGAGCCATACAGACTCATCACATAGAAGCACGCAGGCAGAGACCAGCCTCATCTGGAGAAATGCTGATGTAAATCCATGGGCGAGCTGAGAGGTTTCCACAACAAACTGGAGGGCACAGCCTGCTGCTCTTGCACCTTGTTCTTTGAGCCACCCCATTGATTTTGCCCCGGCTCTCCATGGAGTAAGTCACTGCTAAGTATGAATAATTGGTCTGGCACGCAGCCCTCAGGGCATGGGTGATGGATGAACTTTAACTTCCACAAGTAAGATGAGATCCAGGCTGGCTGAAATGAGAAAGGTGCTGACTTCCCTCCCTCACCTGGAATTGAAATGGAAATGAAACTGTTTTCAAGATAATACAGCCAAGTTCATTCTCATTTCTGCTGCACTCTCTGCGTCTGCACAGTGCATGCACTCTGCACACATTTCAGGCATCTGCCTCATGGGAAACATTCCCAATTATCTGCTCTCTCTGCCTGCCCCATTCCTCACAATATGACTCATTCAGACATTTGCAAAAGCTGTTCCCAGAGGAAGTCAGAGCGTTTTCAGGGGGATGCTTCTCTCCCCCTAGTTGTTGTAGGACTGGGTCGAGCTCCTGGGTCTGGAGACCTACTGCCTTGGCAGCAGGTAACCCAGCAACGTGCACTTCATTAGAGGGATCTGCAGAGCATTGACTTCACCAACCACCACCAGACGAAGATGCTTTTCCATCTCCTTGGAGGAAACGAAACCTCTGTGTAAAAGTTCAGAAGTAAAGGTGCTAAAGCCAAGGGAGGAGTCAGGAAGGTCTGGGGGTATCAGCAGAGGTCACGGTCTCTGTGACACCCCATGGGAGCTCCCCAGGTCTCCCGTCATCATATTCTGGCTTTGTCATTGAGCAACAAGATCATTGGATATCTTATAATACGCTGGAGTTTGTTAAATGATAAAGCTGAGCAAAATGCTTTAGCCTCATTGAAGCTAAATATTTAGAGAAGGCTTTTTAGTGTTTATAGTAGAAGTTTGGAATTTTTATTTCACTGGAAATTTGGAGCCGCTAACGCTGTTGCTCAAATATGGGATGAAAGAAAGCTCTGAAACAGTGATATTTTTGGCTGAATGGGAATTCTGTATTGCAGCCAGCTCTAATAGTCTTATTTTCCTCCAAACAGAAGATAAATGAGAAATCATTTAACTTTCCCAAAGAAAGCTAGGACAAGATTTCTAGCCTAAGTTTTCAGAACCTGAGGTTCTGGAAAGAGCAGACTCTCCAGTTAACACCCGAAGTCGGGCAGTGGTGGGAGCGGTGCCGCAGGTGCTGTGCAGCTCAGCCCTTGCCTCTCCACACAATGCTTCCCTTGCACATCCCGGCCCTGAGGAGAGAGAGAGACGGCAGCAGGTCTGGAGCAGCTCCGCAGGAGGCTGGGGGTGTGCGTATGGGAATGTACTCAGGGAAGGAAACGATGACATGTGGCCATTAGAGCTGCTTACCCAGTGCACAGGTTTCTCCTTCCTCCCCCCCTCTTTCCCGCCTTGGGAAGAAAGATGTACTGGGAAAAGTGTACTCACAGCAATGGTCGAATTAAGCGATGCAGCCTGTGGAGCACAGCGGCTGTCTGTCCAGCATCGGGGCTGGGCTGTCTCAAAGCTGCTTCACCCTGACAGAGTGTCCCTTTCTGATGGGTGGGGATGAGCTTGCTCTGTGGGACTCCAGAGTAGCTGCCGGACAACCTGGAAATGACAACATTTTCCACGCTAGTCTGCTGCTTCTGAAGAAATCACGCCTCAGACACTGCTTTAGAGGCATTACAAGGTGCACCTGATGGAAAACATCTTTACTTGCAGAGACATCTCCATTGGCTTGAACCTTTGCATGTGAGCCTCGAGCACTTAGCCTGGAGAAAAAGAGGCTCAAGACATGGTTTAGGGTGTTGTCCCTCAGGGGGCTGAGGGACACTGTTTAGTGGTGCCCTGGCAGTGCTGGGCTAACAGTTGAACCTGATGATCTTAAAGGTCTCATCCAACTAAACTGGTTCTGTGATTCTGTGTGCTTGCATCTTTGGAAACCTTCATTCATTTTCAAATTTCCCTTCCCACGTCTCTCCCCTGCTATTTTCTACCAATTGCCTAGACTTAATAACTTTAAGAGTTGTATTGAAAAGATGTGGAAAGCTCTGCTGAGCTGCAAAGACAGCAGGAGAGATGGGTGGTCCCTCTGGGTGGGCCTGGCACAGGGGCAGCACCGGGTGCAGGGCTGCTGCCAGGTCTGAGCTGTCCTGCAGCTGCTCCTCCAGCTGTGACCCAGCCCTCTGGGTGTTCATGACCGGGCAACTGTGAGGGATGTCAGCGAAAAATAACATTTCCCTTCCCCTCAGCTGCAAGGCGGCTACGAGTGCCGTCGGACGCTGGAAATGCTTGTGAATGCAGGTGGAGAGAGGGAGGGAGGGAGGGGGGCAGAACCCTGAACTGCAGTGAGGGGACCTCTCTCATTCCAGGTGTGGCAGGAAGATGGAAGGTTCCTCTTCTCCCTCCAAGGAAATAATGATCCCAGTGAGCTCATGTGTGTCCTGATTTTGGAAAGTTCCTACCTCGATGCACGTCTCCGTAAATAGCAACAGCCTGAGCTCAGCTCCTTTGTCTCGGTGGCTGTTGAATCAGTACTCCATGCCCCAGGTTAGCGCAGTCAGCAGCTCAATTAAGGGAAAACCCTGTGGGAACGGGAATATGGATGGCTTTGGTGGAGCAAGCAGCAGGTGCCCAGTAACCTGGCTCAGGGAGCGCTCGGGTGCAGGCTGTTGTGTTGGGACATGCTCACTGAGGCGGGTGCCTTCAGGGGACACGGCAGCACCCCTGCTCCCCAGGAGGTCGGCTGTGGGAATGGCTGGATGAGCACAGCAGTTGGGTGGGATGGGGAGGGGTGTAACAGCCCCTCCGCTTCAGAGTAACGTGGCTGTGAAAACTCTCCAGCCAGAACGTGGATAAGTTTGTCTGTGTCGTGCACATTGCCCACAGAGTTCTTTGTGCCTCCACCTTCCTGCTGGATGGGCTGAGAGAATAAAAAATGAAGTGGATTAATACAATCAAAGTGGAAGACTCCTGTCTCTGGGCTAGGACTGCGAAAAGGGGTGGGAGGAGGACAGAGGGATGATGTACGACAGTCAGGACCCCTCTCCCTTTCTCTAATGAGCTTTTACAACAAGCTTGAGGTGATTCTGTAAAATTCATGGTGGCTGGGCACGCCTCAGTTTCCTCATCCGTCTGTAAGGACACAAGGAGAGGGCAGCACTGGAGAGATCCAGATCTGACGTTGGAACCTGAAGTCAAATGGCCAGTCTGACTTCAGCAGTGACTTGTCTGAGGGACATATAATGAGAGGAAGTAAATAAAGCATTCAGGGGAAACGAGAGCTTCTTCATGCCGTGGAAAGAGAGGAATGTGCTAAGTTACTCCGTTCTGTGATAGTGCCTGAGCTAAGCTGGCAGTTAGAACCAAGAACATCATCTCTCTAATCCAGATGGCTAATAACGCCGATTGCTTTTGTAAAACCACTTGACAAAACACAATTACTGCTGGTTGCAGAGCTCCCTGTGAGAGAAGCCAGCCTGGGTGCAGGCTCTGTTCTGACTGAAAAGCCACCGGGCTGAGTGGCAATGCTGTGATTCCCGAGTCCAACCCCAGGGAAGGGACCAAGGGGTTTTTGTACACTAACCTTTTGTTGGGCATTTGAGGAGGTCTTGTCCTGTGTGGTTTCTGCCCCTGCATCCTGCTGCTCAGCACAAAATGCTGGTGCTGATCCGGGAGGTCACTAATATCAGCATCCGATGGCCACCACTCCCCCGGTTGGGATGTTTTTTCTGTGCTCCTTGCACATAAGAGTGGTTGGACATCTCCCGGACACGAGGCTCAGCCCCACTCAGTCTCAGTGGGAAACCTCCCCAGCACCAGCTGGGAAGGGCAGCTGGAGGGTGCCCAGGGTGGTCTGCAGAGCTCGAGCCCACTTTGAGGTGTCATTCCAGTCTTACACAGCAAACAGTTTTGAGGTCAAAAGCATCCTTTTGCTTACTCCTCCATTTTGGCACAGCTGCTACTCACTAGAGCTTTTTTTTTTTTTAATTTCCTCTAAAAGTGGTACTTTTAGAGATATTTAAGCAGATCAGCAATGCATTTTTTTTTCCTGAAAAACAAAAATAACCATTAAACTCTGGATGAGAGAAATTTAAAGAGGCTGAGAAGTGATGGGGCTTCGGGTCATCCCTTTGATCACTGAGTGAGACAGTGTCTGGGTTTACCATGGACATTCCAGGTTCTCCCCTTTTCAAGCCAGCTCACCCCCTCCTCACGCTAACTCCAGGACATTTATAGGTGTGATCCTATAGAATCCAACAGCATCCAATAGCGGAAATTATTCCAGATGAATTTTCCTTGACTTACCCTGCTGGAAAGCAAACCAGAGGTGAGTCTGCAGTGTGGAGCACTTTGGGTTTGTGCTCCAAGTAGGGATGAAGTTCTCTACATCCACACTTTAAAGCCTGAGTCGCATCTCCAGGCTCTGCTCCCAAAGCCTCCGCCAGCCAGAGGAATGCTCTCTGGTAGCCTTCTAGGTCGCACAGTTATTTTGTTAGAGGAAACACTTAAAACTAAAACTTTGCAGAATTTCCCCTGAGGTTATGGTGTTTGTTTAGGCTTCTCCAACCAAAGAATCTCAATCACTAGGAACTGCAAACCTCCCACACGCGTTCATCCCGTTCACATCGCAGGCACAGGGCTTTTTAAAAGTTTATACAGCAAACAACAACACACTAAGACCTGCTCACTCCATATATCATAACCTTCAAGGCAGAGCAGAGGAAGAGGATGCCGGCAGAGCCTGGTGTGCTGGGTCTGGGAGCTGGAGCAGAGGTGAGGAAGAGGAGCAGGGTCTGAGATACCAGGCACAGAGAGCCCCGCTGCCAGGAATGGGCAGGGCAGTGGGCAGAGGGGACACCTCAGAGCTGCTGCCCAGCCCCTTGGCAAGAGAAGCATCCCCGGGAGGAGGGCAAGCTGCCCAAGGGAGGCACCCGTGGGAGGGGGTTACCAGCGGGTCAGGAGGATGATGAGGGGCAGGGGATGAGTGAGAGTACAGGAGGGCAGCGGGGGCCATGTCTTCCTCCTGCTGACAAATGCAAAACATTAACTCTGACCTCATACTTTCTCCACCTAAAAATAACACATTATCAGCGCGGCAATGGCTACAGCAAGCTGCCGTTTATCATGCCAAAGGCAAAGCTGAGGATGTGCATTTGAGGGTGACAAGGGTCAGCTTTGGACCGTGCTCAACAATTGTCCATAAGCTATAAAAGAGCTTTCTGGGGACAAAGAGATCCGAGGGTAGTATTTGAACCTCAATTTTGGCCCTCGATTTTGATCCCGAGTGATATGTAATGGGTGTGCCAAAGCAGTTCTCCTGTGGGTGTCCTTATTGCCAGTCAAACCTTGTGCCTCGTTCTCCGGCAGCATCTGCCGGAGGTGTTCCTTCAAACTGAGGGGAAGGGACCTGGCTACACCAGCTGAACCCCCACTTCCATGGATTTGCATTTCAGTGCCTGTCGGCCTGCTTGAGCCTCTTCAGGGGAAGATGCTGCTCAGGCTCACGCTCGTGGGGCGGTTATCCTGCCATTGATCTGCTTGTCACTGCAGAGCCGCCTCTTTGCTGTCGGGATCCTGGAGTTCTGGGGAGGAAGGACCAGAGGCAAGTCAGAGCGAGGAATGCAATCAATTGTTAGCTAATGGAGTTACAGTAAAGATGTTATCCAAAACCACCGTGGCTGCCTAATTATTCATAACATCCCTCTGGAGATTCTCCTTTTGGCAAACTGAGCATTTGCTGCTTTGTTGCCATAATAAGAGCGGTTACAGGGCTTTAAAGAGGGTACAAATTACCACGCGGCCCCTGACAATATGGCAGCTCCCGAGCGTTGGATTACATGGTAATTTCCAGGCAATACCCAGGTTATTACATAGTAAGTGCCATGTCATTGCCGGCTAAATGAGTGATTATCACCCCCGCTTGACAAATTCACCTGAGAAATTTTCCTTCCCTTTCTGTCCGCGGGATGTCTGCGGGCTGTTCTCACCAGCGCATGCTGCAGGCATGCTTGGGATGCTCTTTTCTGTCCCTGGGTTTAGCCCGGTCCCACCCGGGTCGGATGGGAGGTACCTGAAAGGCTGCAGCCCCTGGCTCGGCGGGTGCGAGTGTTTCACAGGCGGAACATCGCCAGGCGACCTGAGCATCTTTTGCGTATCTGTGCCAGTGAAAGCAGCTTGAGAGTTCCCCAGAAGGGAGCGGAAATGCTCAAGTGCAGCTGGAGGAACCGTTTAAAACTTTTGAGCTAATACTGGCAGAAAATTATTTACACTCTTCTCTCGGCTTTATCGTTTCTGTCTTGAATGTTACAAAGCAAGTACTCCCCAGCTCTTCTGTACATGCATTGGGAAATAACTCTGCTGAGTGGCAGTTGCTTACTTTATATAATCTAAGGCCACTTAAAACTGCCACAGGACTGATCCAGTTTTCTGACATCTTTAAATTAACTTGCGTTAGGCTTGATGGGGCCGCATGGATTTAAGGAGCAGTTACACACTTGTGCAGAACAGGAATTTGGCTGTTCAGGTAACTCAGGTCCTGTGAGTGCCCTCGATTTTTCTACAGGAAGATCTAGAGAAATCTCTATCTAATCTATAGATCTTTCTCTAAAGTGATGAGGGCCAGGCTTGTGATGTCTGATGGAAGTTAGATACACCCAGCATGAGTATCACAGGGAGGGGTGTTCAGCCGCGGGCAATCGGCACCGCTTCCCAAACTCGGAGTTTTACGCTGGAAAATAAACCACCAAGCAACAAATGAAAAGATTCCGGGGAGGGCTGCAGCACAACTGAAAAACATTATTCATCCTTTCCCCTGTAAAATAATTGGAATGGTCTCAGAAGCAGCCCAGACAGTGACAATTTCAGCCCAGAAGTGACATGCTGCAGGTTGCTCTGTGCAAGCGAAGGACAGCGAGGCAGGAGGTTACAGCAGCAGCCCCATGGCAGCCTCACCAGTGTCAGCAGCAGACCCCCAGAGCGTCCCCACCTCCAGCAGTGGCCTCACCCCCACAACGCTGCCTGGCAGCTGCAAGATCTTCAAGCTTAACTTTATAATAATGCTTAGCTAGTTTAAATACTTCTTAATCACCCTCTCTGGCAGTTAAACACTGACCGATTTTTCAGCCTTGGACTCTCCTGAGCATTGTGCTTGGTGTTGGACCTTTCCCAGTGCAACTACATCCCTCTGCCACTGTGCTGACCAGTAGCGAGCACTGAAACTGTAAACACAGCACCCTTCCAAGTCCTTTAAGCCATAACACTTCCCTAGGCTTCAGGTGCTACAGAGGCTTTTGAAACCTCTTTCTGTCCTGCACAGCAAGAGGTACCAGCTTCAACACTTAGTTATTCCTGGGTAATTAGCTCTGTGTTCTTCCTCTCCACCACTAGTGAGTGTGGTATCATGAGATTCTCATCAGCCTCTTGACATGGTGCTAATTATCCTTCAGTAACTTTAAAGATAATCATAATCCACAAGGACAAATCATTTCCCTGAGTCTTTCAATGCAAAGCTCATCATTGGCTGGAAGCTGAAAAGGTGACTGACTGGCACCAAGGGACTGTGCACCAAGTGCCCGAGTCCTGGCGGTGATGGGCACACCAAGAGAAAACACAGCCCGTGAGGGCCAGGAGCTGCTGACCTGGTGGAAGGGCAAAGGCTGGTCATCGTTCCTCCCCTGACCCCCATCAAGCGCTGAGTCCTCAGAACCTCTCCAAAGGAACGAGTAACGCCTGTCCTGAGAGTCTTCCTAATAAAAGCCATGGACAAAACCGCTGTCTGGGGCGGAAGATCTGCTCTGGAGCTTCCCAGGGCAGGCTCTGACACTCCCAGCCCCCAGAAGCTACAGGCTCTCCCTCCTGCAGAGCCCAGTCCGGGAAGCTGCTGCTGCAGCAGCTCAGAGGAAGAATTAGGCTTCATCAGGCAGTGCTGACATTTAGCATCAGCTCCCCCCACCCGCTCTTCTGCGTGAACATCCTTGATTGCCTTTCAAAGCGGGAAATAAATGGTGCATTAGAGAGAAGGAGAGAGAGATGAACTTTATTAGCTGTTTATGGAAGAAATTAAAATTGTTCATTAGAAACCACGGCACCGACAGAGCCCCTCCTCCCGCCTGCATCCTCAGGGCCCAGCCAGCGTCGCTGGCAGAGCCCCGACAGCTCCCTGGGGACCACTCGCCTCGTATTTATTTGGGCTGGCACCTGCCTGCCCTTCTGCAGATGGGTACCTGGGGGACTTCGGGGGAAATGTCACTGCCTCACTCCTAACGGGAAGCGTCGTTTCCCTCCCCATGCCCGGATCGCTCAGCCGGCTGGCAGCAGCTTGGCGCTGCTGCTGGCAGGGCTGGGGCAGCTCGTCCTGCTGCAGAGCATCTGTGGCCTGAGGTGCTTTGCAGAGGAGGACCCGAGAGCCAAGCAAGCGGTGGGAGGGAGGTGACCCGGTGGCCATGCACACCAGCTGTGCCATTGCAGGGTGTCCCATGCCAGTCTTTGGGCTGGGGAGGTCATAGCACAGTGAGGGGCTGGGTCTGCTCCTCTAACCTCCCTGGCAGGCAATTGCATCCACGCTACAATTTTATGCTGGGGATTGCTCTAGCAGAAGGGCTTCCGAAGAGCTTTTTGGTGCCGCCTGGAGCAGGCCAAGCCAGCTCTGCCCATGCTGGCCATCTGGTGCATGGCTTGGTGGCCACCCAGGGTTTAGTTTTGGGCCCATCACTCCCAGAAGGACATTGATGGGCTGGAGTGTGGCTAGAAAAGGGCAACGGAGCTGGGGAAGGGGCTGGAGCGCAAGTGTGGTGAGGAGCAGCGGAGGGATCTGGGCTTGTTCAGCCTGGAGCAAAGGAGGCTGAGGGGAGAGCTTCTGGCTCTGACAGCTCCTGACAGGAGATTGGAGCCAGGGCAGGTCGGGCTCTGGTCCCATGGAACAAGTGACAAGACAGAAGGAACCAGCCTCAAGTTGTTCCGGGAGAGGTTTAAGTTGGACCTGAGGAACAATTTCTTCCCTACAAGGGTTGTCCAGGGATGTCCCAGGCTGCCCAGGGCAGTGGTGGAGTCCCTGTGATCCCTGGAGTGGTTTCCAAGCCATGGAGCTGTGGTGCTGAGGGCCATGGGTCAGTGGTGCCCTGGCAGTGCTGGGGGAATGGCTGGACTCAGTGATCTTAAAGGTCTCTTCCAACCAGAATGATTCCATGATTCGAACCACGGAGTTGTCTTGCCTGGCTGGGACATGACCCTGTGGGGCTGGGGCGAAGGGGGGAGCCCCTCTGCTCCGAGCCGGTGGCACCGGGGGGCAGGAGGGAGGAAGTGAGGCCAAGAGGACTTCAAAGGCTCTGTATCTCTTCACGCAGCTGCCATAAAAACCAATCCAGGTTTCCGCTCCCGAGTCCCAGGTTGCCCTCGCAAGGGACATCTCTCAGGGCAAACAGATAAATCTTTCATCTCCTCAGTCTGGGTTTTATTAAATGCCTTGCACATATATGTAAAATACAGAACGCTGATAAATACCGGCCCGTTCCGGGGGAGGCAGATAGAGATTAACTCACTGTACTGGCTGACAGTCTATTCTTCCCATTAAGATGGAGAACTCCGAGATGCACAGAGATACCACAAGGTTTGTCCAGGCGGCACAGCCTGGGAGAGCCCCAAGGTGGCACTGGGGAAGGTGCTTCCTCCTCTTGCACCCTCATGGGCTCCAGGGCTGGTGTGGCAGAAGCTTTGCAGAGCTTGGAACCATAAGAGGCTCTTTAGCCCTTGCTGCAGGGTGCAGGGGAGTCCTGCTTGGCAGGGGATGCTTCAGTGTCCCGGGAAATGCTTCCCATCACCCCCAGTAAGCCTCTACTGATATTACTGGAGCATCCCTAGGAACACAGCGAGGATTCGGGTGAAAATCCTGTCTCCTCCCACAAAAAGCAGGCACAGCTATTTTGACTGTCAAGCCTGTGAGAGAGGAACCGGGTGCTGGGGGAACCTGAGACTTGCTGATCAGAGGGAAGCTGCTTGGTGTTGAATTTTACCTGATCTGTAGGACTTGCAGTCACTCTCTGGGAAAATCGAAGTCCTACTGAAAAGGCTGAAGGAAATGGCTTGTTCACTCAGCAGCAGCCCAGGCTGGGGAGAGACAGGCTCCACAGAGGCTTTAGAGCTGTAGAACTGGGCAGCAGAATGCAGAAGTAGCCTGTTCTCCATAGCTCTGATGGAGGAAGATGAGAAGTCCCACGCTGAATCTACAGCAAAGGACATTTGGGTTCACAACAAGCAAGACTTCCTCCAGACTAGGAAGGTGACTCCACACCAGATTCTGTCCAACAGTCTCCAGGAGCACTTCGGACAGACATCAAGGGCTGAGACGGGAACAGCCCATCCTGCTGCGCGCCTGAGGCTGGGCCCAGCAAACCTAGAAAGCAGTTGCTCCAAGACATGAGATAAAATAAAAATAAGAACCAGGAGCCCAAGTATGAACTTCAAATGCCCTTTGGGGTAGCCAAGTGCTTGGGGCTGTTCTAATCAGTAACCCATCCATCCCCCAAACCTCTGCTGCTGCAACAAACACCGCTAAACAGACAGATTTTCCATTAAGCCTGGAAGAAATGGCAAGCTGCCGTGATGAATGTCAAAGTTAATACCACGTTTGTTATAGACTGAGACTGCAATGTGATGGGTTTATAAACCCATTCCTTCATTACCGTTATCAATATTATTCTTAGCCGATTCCCGTCTGCAAGCCAGATTCATCTCCAGGCGGATGGCCTTCGTCTGTGGCTACTTTACATGGGAGCTGGCTGCCTGAGGATCTGTAAGCCATCCTGTACCCGTGCATTTTGAAAACAGTAAAAGAGGGAATAAAATCAAATAAATAGGGCAGGTTGAGCACATAAAGCGTATGTCTGAGTGAGCGCTCAGTGCGAAGCATCGATGAAACGGCTGGGACTCTGATTGAAACCAGACTCAGGAAAGAAGGGCTGTAAATGTTTTTTCACTGCCTGTCCTAAGAAATTTATGTCTCACCCACTCCATCATATCCTTCAGGGCTGCCTTTTTCACAGCTGTCTTCAGAGACCATCCGCTGAGCCCCCTTATGAAGTCCACTCCATGATGTCACCCAGAACAATAACTCACACCTACCAGCACTGTGCTCTGCAGAGAGGTACCCGGTAAATAACTGCCCAAGGATGGGGGACATGCCCCAAAGCCCGTCACAAGGAATCGTTCTGAGATGGGAAAAGGGAAGAGAGAGAAAGTATGGATGTGGGGTGGGGTGGAGGCATCCACTGTAGGTCTTGCTAGTCAATGAATGCAAACCCACAACTGCACAAAGCAAACGGGGCAGAATCACTGACGTTGTTTCCAGCAGAACCTCCTCTGGAGGGTTGGAGTGAAGCCCCAGCTGCCTGGAGATCTGTTATACCTACTCAGGGCTCACTGCATCCCCCGAAGAAATCAGAACCGTCTGCAAGAGTGGGCTCTCAGCTCCTCCAGCCCAGAAGGTCGTTAGCTGCATGTGATTAAAATGACTCAGCAAATGGGGTGAGTTCTTCCTTCAGTAGCACCCAATTGGTCACAACTAAAATTTGCTCTGACTTATGGGGCTTTCTCGGGGCCCACATCCTGGTCAAGTTGCTGCTCACCCATCAAATTTCTCGAGAGCAGGTGTCCACATCAGAGAGCGCAAGGCCCCAGCGAAGGCCCATATCCCCGTAGTTGTGAAGTTGAGCATAATTGTTTCATTCTGTCTGATAACATGTGGTTTTGTGATATTTATAATACAACGCTATTAAAAGGGGAAAAAAGAGATCAACTCAAAATCCCTCCACCGCAGTTGGCTCTAATTGCCCCTGTCCCACCACTTCCCCCTTTCCCAGTCCTGCTTGTGGGCTGTTTTGGCAACAAAGCCAAAGCCTGAACGAGCTGTTGAGATGAAGTTTATCCTTCAGTGTGATGGCCTCTCCTGGGGAGGACTAAGTGCTCTCAGCTTTGCCTGGGAAGCCTGGGCTGCTCTTACCTTGGGGCTGCATCTGCTCAGGAGCAGAGGCAGAGGAGCATCACCTCCCTGGCACACCTCAGCTGCTGTCAGGGGAGCCGCGCCGAAGGTAAATAACGACCTTCTCCTTGCACCCCACGGGGATTTCATCCGTTAGTGCCACTGATAGACTGAAGTCAACTGGGCCAGTTTCAGCATCTGGAAAACATACAAAGCTAGAAGGAAGGACTGTTCTCACATCTCTTGCATTTCTTCTCTTCCACTTGTGGATTTGCAAGGTTTGGATTTGTGGTCCCAGGACACCTGTTGAACCACAGAAGTTCCCTCCCCACGATGACTGTTGCCAGGAAAGCAAACAAACAAAAAGAAACCAACTAACTAAAAAGAAATAACCAAACAAAAAGAAACAACCAACCAAAAAAAACCCAAACAACACCCACCCAAGCAAAAAGAAATGACCCAAACAAAAACCAACCAATCAAACAGAAATAACCAAAGAAAAAGAAATGACCCAAACAGAAAGAAATAACCAAACAAAAAGAAATAACCAAACAAAAAGAAATGACCCAAACAGAAAGAAATGACCCAAACAGAAAGAAATAACCAAAAAAACCAGAAATAAACAAACAAAAAGAAATGACCCAAACAAAAAGAATCTCACCAAACAAAAAAAACCTCACCAAACAAGAGGAAACCAGCAGCACTGGCAGGACAGCCACTACCCTGAACACACATGGTCAGAATGACACCAGCTCTGGAGGGCAGGAGCAGATACTCTGTGGACCTTTCTCCAACATAAAAGGATAATGTTTCTGAAAAAGGCTTTCCTGCATGTCCCTGAACTCCCCCCACCCCACCCCCCCCCAGCCTTTTCAGGCTCTTCCTCCTGTTTCTGAATTCTAAGTTGCATTCAGAGCCCTCAAACCCCCTCCCGCAAACAGCTTCCCAGCACAGAAGCTCTCGGTGTGATGGAGAGGAGGCCATTGCCATGGCACCACTGCAGCCCCGCTCCTCTGCCAGGCAGGTCCCCGGGGGCTTCACCCCTCAGGACGTGGGCAGAGGCACAGGACTCCTCCCCAGGCAGGGACCTCCCTGGGTCCCTGGCAGCTGCTCCACTACGGGCTGCCAGTGGCCTTTCCCTCCAGGGCAGTGCCTGCTGATCCTCACCAGCTCTATTCTGGCTGGGATAACAAGTCATCAGCAGCATTTATGCCTGGAAAGAAATGGTTTTTCCTTTCCCATGGAACGTAAGGCATCCCAAAGGAGGAGCACAGAGACATGGGCCCACCTCTGGCCGTTATCTCCCAGCCTTCACACTCTCCCTTTCACCCCCATCACTGGCCACATCCCTCCCATGCATCCCAGCTCCTCTGACAGTGCTCATCACATCCCTCTCATGAGTCCCAGCTCCTCTCGAGGTGCTCACCGCATCCCTCCAGTGCGGTGGCTGCCTCCCTTGCCAAGATAATGACTTAAACATTGCCATGGCATTTCGGATTTCTGTCTGCAGCACTTCTGGGGTTTCTTGTTCTCATGGCGTCCTCGTGCCGCCGGGAGGGTTTCTCGACACAAACCTGCATTATTTCCCCCTTCTGTGACACAACAGAGACAACATTATTAAAAAAAAAAAA
>WUAM01000287.1:76235042-76246630 GCA_024336885.1 Actenoides hombroni
ATGAGATACAGGAGTTTCTTTGAAAACGCTGCACGCTGGCAACTTTCCCACCTAAGTTTCAAATCTCACTGGATAATATTCTCCATATTCCTTTATGGAAACCAGAAATTCTGGCTTTTCTGTGTGCTCGACGTGGCGACGGGGCAGCATCCGTGGGCTTTCAAAGGAGCCGGGCGCAGGCGGCTGCATCAGCGGGCGCAGTCCTCGTTAGCAGCCACCGAACCAAGACGCGGCTGCGACGCCCGGCGAAATGTGTCTGATGTGCACTTTGTTTGCCAAAAGGTGCAGCTGCAGGTCAACCGAGACAAGGCACTGAATGGCTATGATATGGTACCCCCAAAATAAGGGGAAATAAAAAAAAAAACCCAGATAAAATCAGTGAGGTTGAAGCATTTTGTTATGAGGGTTTTCCAGGGAGGCTTTCTGGATTGTTTTTTGTTTTGCCCTGAAATGATGTTTTCAGATAAAATTTGCCTATGTTTAATTCAAACCCACTTAAGAAGCTTAAAAAAGGAACACTCGAGAAAGGAAACGGCCTGTTTGTTTTACTATTGAACAAAACATTTTGGCTGACTTGAAACAGGTCGGGTCATGGGGGGGGAGGGGTGCAGAATTTTTTATTTTGCTCTTCATTTTGCTAAGCACAAGCTTGTTTTCTGTTAATGCCTCCAAAGTTCCCTATTACCCCTGTGGAAAGATGGGCTGCCGAAGGCTGCTAAAGCCACATGCCTCTGTGCTGGGCTGCTTATTAAAATCATATAGTCCCTAGACTGGCCGCATGCCTGCAAATAATCAGATGAGTTCTCCAACTCGCAGGAATTTCCAGCCTAAGCAATAAAGGATTATCCAGCACGGTGCTGGGAAGAGCTCTGGTGGGACAGGAGGGGAACACTCCGTGGCTCTCTGGTTCTGAGGTCTCTGCAGAGAGGACTTCTTGGAAATCCTCAGTTGCAAATGTAGGGGAAACGGGTTTTTCTCCCAGTAGGGATAAAACACAAACTGGAGTTAAGCTGGTGTTGCTGGCTGCACCCACGAGCATCCCCCTGAAGGTAGGGGAGCAGGGCACGGTCTTCCTGTGAGCAAGGCAAGGGGGAACAAAGCCATTCATATTTCCATATAATTTATAAACAGACCACACGTGCACATGCAGGGATACGTGGGTCTGGTGCAGTCATGCACGATGGGCAGGGCAACTATGCTGGGGAAAAAAGTCTTTGCTCTGAGCATCACAGGAGGGGAAGGGAGCTGAGCACGGGGGCAACGAGAGGGTAACATGCCCTGAAATGTGAATTCAGCCCCAGGGCTGGCTCCAGCAGGGCTGGATAGGGGCTGTCCCACCCCAAGGACCAGCTGGAGGGACCAGGATTGACAATGAAGAAGCCCAAAAGAGGGGTCTTTGCCCTAAAGAGCCCTTAAACTCCTTCAAACCATCAGAGCTTGAGTCTGACTGGTGCAGAAGCTGCTTTGCAGCAGCCAACACGGCAGCTTGGACTGGAGGGATCCTGCCCAAGGCCGGGAGGTGTAGGGCAGCCCTGGGGAAGGAGGGACACAGCACCGAGACAGGGCTGGTGCCGAGGCCAAGGCACCCGTCAAACAGGTGCGTGCAAAGCAAATGTCAACTCAGCTGAATGGAAATGTTCCCTCCCAGCCCTCTGAAGTGTAGCTGCCAGGCTTCCCGCTGCTCTTAATCTATATCACATTGAGTAGCTAAATATATTCACAGTATCATACAGCAGGGCCTTGCTAATCTGCCCTTCATCATTTGGACACACAAAAATGGCTCTCTCCGCATCCCAGCCCAGGTTTAATAGCAGAGCCATCACGCTGAAGGTCTCCCATTACCCAGACTTCATCGTTTTGGCAAGGGTGACTCGAGCGTGCTCACGAGGACATTGCAGAGGATGCACATCAGTAATTGAAACAAAACTGCCGTTGTCAAAATGAAGCTTCTCCCCCCCTCCTACCCTTGCCCTCTTCCGATTGCGTTCATTTAGGAAAGGAATTGCATTTGTTAATTTGCAAAACAGTTCTCATTAGTGTGACTCAGGCCCTAATCTCGGGGTATTTTCACTGCTGGAGCTTGAATCCCCATCCCTGGCTTTGCAGGGTCTGTCCTGGCTCTACCCACAGGGGATCATGGATGGCTGGGGGACGGTGCCAAGACATCTCCCTTGGGACGGGTCTTCTGAATCCATCTGGGGACAGCGTTCCTTTCCTCATGTGTGGGGAACCACAGCATGCCCATCAGACACAGAGTGGGCTCGCCTATATCCATGTCCTAAAAGGGATGCTTCGTGGGCTCAGTCGCCCGTCCCCAGCCAGCACATCAAACAAAAACTGAGTCTGGCAGTGAATCTCGGCAAGAAATGTCCTTTGTAGAGGCTGGAGGTAGGTAGGGAGCTCATCTTTGGCGTGCAGTGGAGATCACCCTCACCTTGCGAGAAGAGCCCTGCCAGCCCTGCTACTACACCCAGGGGGAAGCAGGAGCAGGGGCCCCGTGGTGCCCCTCCGGGAGCAGCCGAGGTGCTTGTTGTGCTCGGCTGCCCGTAGCCAGCCAGCCCCGTCTCCCACTCCCTGAGCCTGCATTAGCATTCCCCAAATCCTTTTAACGCAGCGAATCTGATAAGGGATCTGCCCGTATTGGATTTTTTTTTCCCTTTGACACATAACCCAGCTGGCTGGGTGGCAGTTCAGGGAGGAATCAAACGTTCAGGAACAAATGAGTAAATCAAGTTACCATTTTACATCTCTTTAAGTTGTTTCCCTCTAAGAGCTCCCCAGATTTTATCTCAGGTGGCTTAATTTGAACAGGATAGCGAGGGCTCCTCTGAGTTGCTCCGGCTTACCCAGGGAAGAGCAGGAGCACACTTTGCTCGGCCAAGCGAGCAGAAGGGATAATTTATTGTGTCTCGTGGGAAGGTCCAGTAAACAGCCCGCGGTCCCCGAGTGTGCAGAGGAAATGGCCCGGCAGCAGCTCCGGCCATCCCGAGGGGAGCACAGGCTCTGCAGGGAGGGGAGGGCTGTGTTTTGGGGGACCCTTGTCACCTCACAGCAGCCGGGTGTGGGCAGGTGGCCGGTTTGAGCAGCCACCAACACCGGCTGCTTCCATGTACCCTGTGCTACCCTCCCTGCCAGAGCATTTTGCTGGAGGCTTTTGTTCCCCCATCTCCGGAGCGCAGAGAGGCCAAAGGGTGAATTCTCCCCCACTTTCACCTTACTCGGTTCAGTCTCAGGCTTTGCTGTCTCCCTGGGACCAGCCACTGCTAACCCACAAAGTCACCATGCCCAGGGATTTGGCCCTTGGAAGCGGAAGTTGCTCGTCCAGGCAAAAGCTGAGCAACTGCTGCCACTAAACAGCCCCTGTGGGCACGTGGCCTCTCCTGGTGTCCTGTCCCAGGCTGCTCCATGCCTGCTCCGACCTTGGGTGAAGCTCACTCCACTTCCCTGTGCTGCGAGCCCTCTGTCTGCTTGCCCACTGCTCTGAGTGTGCAGAAACCCGTGGGCAGAGATGCCCATTCCAAAGAGGCATATCTGTGCTGGAAGAACTGGGCAGCTGCTGCTGAGCTTTGCCATTTTCTTCTCCTGAAGTCCTTCCATACAGAATTTCACCAAGATTCCCCTAATCTGAGAGATAATAACCTGAGGAATTTCTAGTCAGGCTTCATTGGCCATGGCATTTCACTGCTCTTTCAAAAACCCCTGATGTCTTCCTATCCCAGAGAACAGCCAAAACAGAAAACAAATCAATCCACATAAAACCAGCATGATCATCTTTCCTCCAGCCCGAGAGAGGGGGAGAGAGAAAGGGAGGAGAGGAGAGATGGAGTGATAGGGAGAAAAGGGAGAGAAAGTGCAGGGATGAGGAGGGGCAGCATTTATGGACTCATTGGAAACCATCAATCACTGTTAGTGCAATAGGCTATTTAGAGCTGGTGAGTATTAAATTCCAGCAGAATTTGATGAATAACAGGAGGAAAAACATTCCCACTGTAGAAGAATAAAAACAAGCGCTCCCTCTTCCCTCCCCCCCAACCTCCCCATGCTGCAATCCCAAGCCAAACATCCCCAACCTGAGAGAAAGTGCCCTGGGAAAGGCTGCACCCAAGCAAGGGGCCATGGAGGAGCCTGAGCAGAAGTGCCAGCAACTAGCAGGGAGTGGGGGGCTGAGACCCCTGGTAACGGGAACCTTAAGGACCTTGTTTTCACAACACAAACCTCCATCTGGGGTGGGAGGGGTGGCTCATTTTGCCTTAATTATCAACCAGCTCCTCACTAATTATTACCAACTGGAGTGAGTCTGCTCAGATAAGATAAGGCTCCAGGCTCCCTTTAGGGAGCACCTGTACCCTTTAGGGGCTGGGAGATGTTCCTCCTGCCTGTGGGCCTCCTGATGTTGAAGGTGGCATCTCCCTGCCTGGTACAGGGCTGTAAGTGTGGGCCGGGGCTGCCCGCCTGCTTCTGCTCTGAAGAGCCAGACCCTAAGAGCACGGACCTTGGTGCTTTCTGTTGTGTGATGGAGATTGGCATTTGTTGCATCCCTGCCGTCGCTCACCAAAGGCAGTCAGCAAGAGCATCTCTCCTTAATTAGACAGGCTGGTAATGAGAGCTGAGGGCCCTAGAGGCTGGTCTGACATCACCAGGTATTGCTGTCAAGCAGATGCTGAAAAACACACTGAGATTCAGCCAGAACATCCCTGGAATTAAGGACTTTGTCCTGAAAATGTATGGTCTGATGCTTTCTTTTTTGGTGCCTCTCAGTAATGGAGAGAGTGATGGGAAGGGGGAAAAGGAGGCAGCTCAAACTGGGCTGATTCATAAAACAGCAAATAATTGCAATGGGGGCATCGGGGTTTATGATGAAGAATTAATTTGACATGAGCATAAATGTGAAAGGGAAAGGCTGGTAGAGCTCAGGTGACCTTTTCCTGGAGCCGCGCGTTGTTGCGATGATGAGTGGGCCACCTGAGCGCTGGCACAAGTGGACATCACCCGAAGGTCACCTGGCTTTGATAAACGAAGGGCGGCTGCCCTTGGGGGCAAGAGCCTGGATCGCCAAGCTGCTACAGAAGGTGGGACTGAGGCACCCTCATTTCTGGGACATTTTGGAGCTGGCCAGAACTCCTCTGGCCCCATTTATTAATTCCCTTCTCCTCTCAGGTAGACAACCCAAACCAAAGGTCTGAAGAAGGTGTCTGTGGTCATTCTGCGGTGTCACTGAGTGCCAGGCTCTGATCCACACCACCTCCTGCCTCCTCCAGAGATTCAGATGCTCCTGCAGGATTAGGATGGCCAAGGCAGAGGGTCTCCTTGAGGATACCGCTCCATCGAGGCACCCACCTCACGGCCGGAGTGGCGGAGCTGTGGCCAGAGGCTGGATGTGGGAGTCCCCCCCCGGAGTGCAGAGCGGGTCCCTGCCATGTGGCAGCCGGCCCGAGGACCGCTCCAATGGGAGAATGACTCACAGGGACTCCGCTGTGGGTGTGTTTCCTATTAGGGCCGTTAAAGTCTCCACAATTAGGAATGTAACTCAACCAGAGTGTGAATGCTTAATAGGAAACATCCCCCAGATGCGCATGAGAGGGCCCCGAGGAAGATGCCAGCCCTCGGAAAGGGCTCTGGGGTTTGTGTGCGAGAGCCGCCGGGATGGCTCCCACATGAGGCGGCATCAAAGGGGGAGGCTGCAGTCCCGGGGTCTCCTTGGCCACTGCTGCCAACTTTGATCAGGGTTTGTCTTCTGACTCCGAAACATTTTTTTCACACTTGTTTCCCAAGTGTGAAGAGCCTGAAGCCACGTTGGAAACTCTGAGACAATTTCGGATTCCTTTGCAACAAAGCCAAGGCCAGGACAATAGGACTTTGATGTTATTGACATACTGGTTCAGAGTTTCCTTGTTTCCATTTCCCAGCACCAGGACAGAGCACAGGGCTGCTGCTTCTCTCTGTTTAATTAGTTAATGTTTGTACAGTGCTTGGAGAATATAAAGTGCTCAGTAAGTGGAAAGCATTATCCTTATTATTATGCCTTCCCATATTCACTGGCTGCATTCCGTGGAGCTGCAAAAGCTTTAGAAGAAAAAAAAAAAGAAAAAGAAAATAAGGTCAAGCGAGTTTAGTTTATTTTATTTAAATGTAAAATAAAATTTTAGAGCTGAGCAGAGGTAATGGACTGTTGGACCCAGGAAGGGAAGGGCTCTATTTGTCTCCAGAGCGAGCACAACATAGACTGTGCCAAACCGAGTCTCCTTGACTTTGTCCCATGTGGCCCCCTCACTGCGTGCCCAAGTCTGGCTTGGACAGACCCTTCCCAGAGGCAGAAGGACCCAGTTCAGCCCTTGGTCTCCCAGCTGAGAACTGCTACCAGTGCGTTAACTGGTGCCAGTCACTCAGGGTGCTCATTTATCATGTGGATGTCCATCAGCCGTGGATGGGATTGCTTCCACACAGAGGTCACCACCAGGCAAGCTGGGCTGCAAACCGGTGGCTGTGGTCCAAACACTTGCCACATCCACCGGCCAACTCCCCGCGGTGCTGCCGGGGCCCCGCAGCTCACATGGAAGCTGGCAGCCCACGGCACGGCATCCCTCATGGCAGCAGAGACCAGGAAAACATCCCGGCCTTGCTGTTGTGTGCCTTTTCTCCCTTGCTGGCTGGTAAGGAGCTGTAAGAAGTCCTCGGGGATGTTCTGAGCAGGTGAGATCGGGAAACTTCCCGTATCATCATCAAAACCAAGGCAGTGCCCCAGCCCCACAGCCCTGAGCAAGGCTGAGGATGCTCCCACCAAGGACAGGTCCACTCGTGAGCGGGGCCCCAGCTTTGGGCTTGTCTGGGTCTCGTTGGTGTTGTCGTGCCCTTTTTCTCTCCCCAGAGTGAGGTTTGCCCTCATTGTGATTCTTCTCCTTGCTGGCGATAAAACGTTTGACGAGCTGCACTGAAGGCTCAGACTTCAGCAGCCCACACCAACCCTCCCACCCCAGCCTCTCCCCCGCCAAATATGTTTGTATTTTTAACATTTTAGGCAACAATCTTAAACCAAAACAGATGTGACAATGAATATTTATCTGCAGCATCTCAGTATGGGATTTTCTCTTAAACTCGATAAAATAAACTGCTCATGATACAGAACAACATTTCTCCTAATATACAATACACGAGGGGCAGGAGGGGAATTAGCAGATGAACTCAGCGTTAAAGCCATTTAAAATCAAAAGAGCAGCAACATTTACATGCGAGGAGAACAGTTGGTTGCTTTCAGTGAGATCCTGGCATGTTTTTTCTTTTAATTCCTTGAGGCATGCAAACGCGGCACAGAAAGGTTATTGTGAATGCCGAGCAGGGTGGATGAGAAGGGGTCTCTCCGTGCAGGTGGGGAGGAGGCCAGAGCAACCCCTCGGGACCAGAGAGATAGGGAGCAGGGCAAGGAGGGGAAGGGAGAAAGCATGGCTCGAGTGACAAGGAGGCGGCCACGGCTGAGTCCCAACCTCGTGTCTTTCCCGCGGGCTGCACTGAGAGTATGTTGCTCTCCCCGTTCCTCTTGGGTTGCGGGGTGTTGGATCCTACCTTGCTGGGATGGATGCACGTGGGATGCTCTGGGATCCCTGGACTGGGACTTCTGGGCTTTCAGGGAAGAATCTACCTTTGCCCGTCTCTTTGGCAGCTCCCTCTGGAAAGGAAGGTGGGTTGCTGCGGGATCCCTTGTGCCCAGGGGTAGGTTGAGCCCCTGTCCCATGGGGTAGCTGGATCCCAGCATGGCACAGCAGTGCAGGATCAAGTCCTCTGGCTGAAGTCTTATGCCATGGCCTTGGTCTTGGGGCTCAAAGTGCAAGAATGAATAAAAACTGCTGAAAGCAGTGTGAGAGCTGGCAGCCCATCCTGCCACCCTGCCAACCCAGTGGACGCTGGCACAGGGCAGCGGAGCCACGCTGGAGGCTCTCCCCTGGGAGCTGGGGGGGCACTTCCAACCTTGACAAGTTTTGCTCGAAGAGCCAGGCACGTTCCTCTGACCTGCTGTCTCTGACGCAAATCCAGAACAATGCGCGGATTAAAAATAACCACCACAACAACAACAAAGCTCAACTCCCGAGACGAAGCTCCGCAGTGCACACGCACCTCTCCCCCGAGGACAGAGCGAGGGAGCGGGCAGTGCATGGAGGACGTGAGCCCAGATGCTTGGTGCACGGGTGGGAACCTGTGAGGGGGCAGGACGAGGATCCCAAGGCTCAGTTCCATCCTGTCTCCGGGGCTGAGAGGCCAATAAAGCACCTCGTGCTCATTCACTCCTCCAGTGCTCTGCAAAGGGAGTGATTAGGCGTGACCAGAGAGAGTTGTGCCACGGTGGTCGCCCTTTGAAACTGATCCCCGCGTGAGCCAAGCCAGTCACCACAGCACCACGTGCTGTAATGTTTTATTCCTCTGTGGTTTGGGGCCATCTACCCTCCTGCTTCTCTCGCAGAATGGGATGTGTGTCTCTGGGAGGCCCTCAGCCTGCTCCCGAGGGATGCCCAAATAATGAGTCAAAAAGACAAGGTCTCCTTTGGTCTGCAGACACCGCAAATAGGAACCAGAAAAGCTGCCAACCCAAAGAGCTCAGCTCTCCTGAAGCAAGACGGGAATGACTGCGGCTAGTGGTGGTCATATGGCATCAGAAATGGGATTCTGGCTGTTTGAGCCCTGGAGGAACTACCTTTCTTGTGCTGGAAGAGCAGAGAATGGACCAGTCTCCCACAGAAGGTGCTGCTGGTCACCAGCGCAGGGAGCAGAGGGGTTTTCAGGGTCCCTGCTTTTTTAAAGCAACGCACCGAGATGTTTCCAGTGCCCAGCATGATCCCCTGCCCAGCTCGCTCAGTACTTTGCAGTCCTGTTCCTCCCAGTGAGCACTGGGCTCCCAGCCTGCCCTGGCTTGCCAAGCACGAATGATTTCACCCACTGTGCTCCGGACCCAGAGCTTGGCTGGGTCCCGGCTCCCCACGTCCTTTCCTGGGGCGCCGAGGAGAAAGGCTTTTGATTTCCTGAGCCCTGCCAAGGCAGCGCGGTGGGGAGCAGCATGACGTTGCCAGCCCATGAGCTGCCCAGCACCCCCAGTTAAGTGTTTAATTCCCCAAGCTATCTAAAAGTTGCCTGGTGTTATGCCGCAGCCGCACAGCATTCCTGTGTGAGGAAATCCAGTGTCAGTGCCACAGCTGGGAGATAAATGCACAGCTCGCTCCGCTTCAGTAGCATGCTCTGGGCAGAGAGAAGCGGTGGGTTCCTGTTTAGGTTTTCGGTTACCATGTTTGTAAAATATTTATTTTTCTTGGTGTTTCTATCCTAGCCTTTTTAGAATCTAAATATTTGGAGGATGGAGGAGCGGCGGTGGGATCCAGAGCGCGGGCTGTGGCGCTGGCTGGGCTGCGGCATGTGTCGGGCATGCTGATCGTCCCCCCTGCACCCGCCTGCCAGCCAGCACTCTGCTTTTTGCCTAAAGATCAGACAGGATTGAAATGCAGTCTCCAGGGGTGGAGAGGATGGTATGAGGCATTGAAAGGCCTGGGAGAAGGGGGAAAAAAAAAAAAGCAAAAACGAAAGAAGAAGAAGAAAAGAAAAAAAGCAAGGTAGCCGCGTATAAATGAATAAATAATAGTAATAAAAAAGATCATTGGGAAGCAGAGACATTCTTTATGGTGCATTAATGTGTTTTCTCAGCTGCTCTCTTGACTCTCCAGCAGCTCTCGCAGTTCCTGTCCTCAGGACACTTTCTGCTGGGAGCGGTGGGTGCAGGAAGGTCTGTGCTCGCTGCTTTGTGCCCCACTGCCCCTGGGAGCTCCCCCTCCACACTGCTCACCATGTGCAGGTCAGCTCTCGTGGGGAGCACAGACCCTCTGCCTCACCCTTTCCCCAGGGCCTTCATGCCGACCAGTGTCTCAGGGGACTTGGCTCTTTGGGAGAACCTGCCGCTTGCACCAGGAAAGTCCTTCAGGTGGGAAATGCCAGCAGAAACATGGTGCGCTTTGGCTTCCTGGAGTCCCTCCTGGCTCTGCCTCCTCCCTTGCTTGCACAGGTTTCCTGGGCAGACACTTTCTTCCTCCCCCCGGCATCAGCAGCTTCGCGGGGAAGGGATTCAGCCTAGACGTGCGTGGCGGGACATCAGTCGTACAAGGAACTGGTTCTTATCTGTCTGCTGACAGCACTGTCACCACGCTGGGATGAGTGACAGGGATGCGGTCCCACCTGCTCCCAGCATTGATCACAGGGCGTTGCTGCTGCTATAGAAACACCCAAGTCCTTACGTTCACCTTCTTTCTTCTTTCTCTCTTTTCTTTTTTTCCCTTTAGACTCTCAAAAACGCTTCTGAATTCCCTTAGATTCTAAACCAAGAGCCAATGGGCTTTTCACCGCAGTTACATTGCTGCCAACACACAACGCCCTACTGCTGTGACAAGGTGTGGTGATACGTTCCCACCTTAGGAAGGGGAAGCTTCCGAGAAACCTGCTTTCTGGGGACCAAGCCCTCTCCTGCTCTTGACGGGCAGCAGGATTTGTCCCCCAGTGTCTGCAATGCTCTGTGAGCTTATCAGCTGCTCCAGCAAAGCAAGACAAAGCACTCCAGCAATTTTGTTTTGCTGGCGGCTCATCACCCATCTGCTTATTTTCTTGAGATTTTTTCCTGCTAACCCACTTCAACACCTGCAACTGCGCTGAGGAACAGACTGAAAAGCTGAGCTAACTTTGCACATCTCCTTTATACATGACCGTGGGGAGAGCAGATGCTTCCACTTCACTGTGGCTGCAAGGTCCCACATCGGGAGGGCAGAACCCTTCTCCTTTCTCTTCTGCAAAGCAGAGACACCCATGTGGAAAACCAGCGCATCCTCAACTCACAGGGGGCTGGACTCATTCAGCAGCAGTGGGATAGATGGACACTGATGGAGCACCTTGACAGGCTCCCTGCCCTCAGTGTGCTCCGTTGATGGTGGCTTCTTCTGTGTGTGTCGTTGCTTTGGCCAGTCCTCTGTGTACATTCTGCAAATCAAATCAGCTCAATGTGAGAACCAAGGAAAGCTTTATTAATGGGATTTGAGCTGAAATTCAACACCTTCTTAAAAACTATATATATATTCCTTCAGTCAAAAAAGTTCTAAACAAACCTGACTTGAGAGTCATTTAATACCTTGTCAGTTTGTCTTCCCACTGCTGCTGGGCTCCAGGAGCCAGCGAGGAGATAGATATGTGTCCCCATGTGGGTCAGGGTCCTGCACTCCTTCGCCTGCTCGAAAAGGTGCAAACAAAACCTGAAGTGCAGATGCTGAAGCTGCTGACCCAGAAAGCTCATTCTGGAGCCCAGCTCTGTCTCGAGCCTTGGTTGAACACCAAAGCAGGTCATTTCCCAGTTCCCCAGCTTTGATTTCCATTGCCTCTGCTGTGATTCTTCTCTCTTCTTCTGTCACTTGTTATGTGTGATATATTTCACATGCGATGTATTTCACATGTAACAAGTGACAGGACAAGAGAAACAGTCTCAAGTTGTACTAGGGGAGGTTTAGGTTGGACCTAAGGAGAAGTTTCTTCACCTGCAGGGTTGTCCAGGGGTGTCGCAGGCTGCCCAGGGCAGGGGT
>WUAM01000287.1:76251909-76262413 GCA_024336885.1 Actenoides hombroni
TCCACGGCTTGGAAACCCCTCCAGGGATCACGGGGACTCCACCCCTGCCCTGGGCAGCCTGGGACAGCCCTGGACAAAGCTGGAGGGGAAGAAATTGTCCCCTCATTTCCAACCTACACCTCCCACGGCACAATTTGAACACCCATCAATGCACACACACATGTGCCAGGCCAGGGCCAGTCTGCAGTGCTGTCCCCAAGTGCCTGCACAACCCCTTGCCCTCAGCTGTCTCCAAAGGACCTCCACACATCACCACCCCAGGAAATTGTCTCACAGCAGCCTTGGTGCAAATAAAGGGGAAAAGAGGTTACTTCGCAAACTGTAGGTGTAATAGCAACCCCCAAACTGAGAAACAAATTATCATCTGCAGGGTCTTATGCATGTGAGGTCTCTATAGAGACCAAACAGAAAAAAAACCCGCTCGTTTTATACAGTTTGTGTTGAGCTACTTCTCATGATTGATGATCTAGAAAATACTGCAACCACTGCAGACACGGGTGAGCAGCCCAGAGGTCACTGTGGCCAGCAGGAGCTGGGAAAGCCCCGAGCCCACTGTGCTCTCCAAGGAAGACGAAGGAGAGGAAGGACCCTGCATTTGTGCTGAGCGGCAGCACGACTGGTGCAGGGAGGAAAAACAGGAGCAAGGAAGAGACAGATGGTCCCATTTTGTATGAAAAGGCAGAGAGGGAAGATGCAGCTTGGGAATCTCCCCAGAAGAAGCCATCTGCGAGGTGTGAGGCCCCTGTTGCTGTGGGTAGAGCAAGGTAGCCAAAATACTGAAGCAGTAGAGGATGCTGAGCTCAGTATGAAGCAGAGCTGCATTTGATTACTGCCTTCCCTTTATTTGTGACTCTGAGGTCACAGGTAGAGTAAGCAAGAATTTAATCCTTTCCCTTTTTTGATTTTTTTCCCACTGTAGTAGGTCTGTATTTTTCCTTACCCCCATCTTAACCAGGAACTCTGGGAACTCTTGTGAGCCTGAGGCAAATCCCTCCCCAGATTTAAGGAACCCAAATAAATAAGTGTTGTGGACAAATGCTTTAAAATATTAGAAACTAGGAACTGATCTTGAAACCTCACGAGACTGTGAGACCAGGCTGTGCTTCCCACTGAAGCTCCAGTGATCCGTTTAGGAGAAAAAGTCCTGTCCTGTCCTGTCCAAGGCTCCAGAGGGTTGTCACAATGCCTTCGTGTGGGACTTGAGGTCTGGGACCTGGGAAGCTCTTGGGTTATCTTCTCCAGCCAGTTCATACCTCTGGAGATCTCATTCCCTCTGGAATGTCCCAGCCCCTCTCAGAGAGGGACCGACCCTTTGTGGGTCTTTCCACTGCAGGCCAGCGATGTCCCCACGCCTGGGCATTGCCACCACAGTGGCTGTGCCCCATCCCCAGGCTGTGCCCCATCCCCAGGCTGTATCTCATCCCCAGGCTGTGCCTCATCCCCAGGCTGTGTCCCCCTCGCTCAGGGGACTGCAGATGTGGGAGGGCAAACGAGAGTTCCCATCCTCCTCCAGCGACCTTCCTGCTGCGGGCTCTGCTGCTTCAAAGGTGTCCTCTCCCCGCAGATGGGTTCCAATGCTGATGGATAAACAGGGGCATAAATCTGGGCAGGGTCACGGTCTAGTTGGGAGCCCACCCAAGCACAGGAATGCAAGGTACAGCCCAGGCAGCGGGCAGGGACCAGCTGATAACACGCTGTGGGCAACGCTCAGTTATTTGGTGTCACTGCAGTTTCATTCATCAAGCTGTAAATCAGACGAGCCCCGGCACTCGTTCTGCTGGCTGAGATGCCCCAGTGGTGCTACACCAGGGTGCTGGGGCTTGTCAAAGGCTCCTTGGCCCTGTCCCTCTGCGGCAGCACCCGGCACCCTGCAGACTCCAGCAGGACAAAGCTGCAAGGGTGAGATCAAGGCAGGGATCTTCTGGGGGCTTTTTTCGGAGGGGGCGGGCTGGAAAAAGAATGAAAGAAGGATAAAAAAGAAAAGAGACCGCCCCTATAAATCCCTGATATTAAACCAGCATGAAGGGGCTGGGGTCTTCAGACACAAATAAGCCCCGGGTGGGAGCATGGGAGTCATTGCTGGCCCAGCCATTCAGCTCTGCAAATATACATCAGGTCTTCCTGACACATCGTTATTAGCTTTCCTACGCTGAATTGCACAGGGATAAACTTGGGGCTGGGAGAAAAACCGCAGAGATTATTGTCAGCCCTAACGCTGCCACGCGCTGTGCTTTTTCTCCTTCCCCCCCCCACCCCCACCCCGCCTTTTTCAACCAGGAACACAAATGAAATTCATGGCATTTCTACAGCTAATACTGCAGGAAGCGTTGGTGGGCTTGAAAGAGGAGAAAGAATTAGAGGGTTCATCCAGACAGTGGGATGTGGGGGGTGAAGGAGAGTGGGGGGCGGGGGGCAGTGGAGAGGGGGAGCATAAGAGGAGGCTGAGAGCAGCTGATCTCAGTAAAATGATAGCTGGATGCATTGGTTGGGGGAAAAGGAAAAAAAAAAAAAAAAGAAACTTCAATAAAACAAATTGGATTTAAATCCTTGGGTAAAGCCGGTTCCCAGCGAGCGAGCGTGAGGAGCGGGTGGTTTCGGTTAAACTTGTAGAACCACGCGGCCTCTCGTTGCAGTTTGCTAACGAGGGCAGGGGCCACGGGGGGCTGGGGGGGTCGGCAGCCGCCCCATTCACAGCCGCACTCGCACACCCACATCCCCCTTCATCTTCCTCACATGTCAGAGGACTCCCAACATGCTGCCTGACAGTCAATCCTTCCCCCTCGCCCTTGCAGCTCCTGCCCAATCCCCAAAACCTCTGGGTCCTCCACCCACCCTCATTTTGGTTCATCACAAGTCCTGGACCATCCAGGTCACTTTGTGAGCAGCTCCTTGCAGAAGTCCAGCTCTAGCTCGGCCAGACTTTGCTGGCTTCAGCAGAGCAGCTCACCCTCCTGGAGCAGGAAAGGTCAAAGCAAACCCTTGGGAAGGGGCACTGAGGACTCGGGGCTGCCCACCCCAGAGCCATCTCGGAGGAGCTGTCCTCCTGGGGGGCTCTCTGTGGTCCTCCCTGGGCACCAGTGCCGTCCTTGTCAACTCCACTTACATGATGATCCGTGGAGGTCAATGGACTAGGAGGAGGATCCACCATGCTCCTTTTCACTCGCCGTAATCGGGGTTTGATGTCAGGTCTCCGGGGAGGTGAAGCCTCCCACGTTAACTCCCCTGCTGTCGACTTAACTGCCCATAACATTAAAGATACAATCAGCAATAAAGCCTAAAAATAGCCCAAAGCAATTGTCAGCAGTGAAAATAAAAATTGGTGGGTGTTGTGGAGCAAGGATAAATACTGAAGATTCATGGTTCATGTCTCTGGCACAGGCAGATGATTATGGTCTATCTAAAGAGCATCTGTGACTCGGGCAAGCTGTCCAGAGAGCTGGGCCCTCCCTGCCCCCTGAGAAGGCACAAGGTGGCATTTGGACAACAGCTCACCCTCCTGGTGAGGAACCAACTGTCCCGGGCTGGGGTCAGGTTCATTACCAGCAGCAGCTGCTGGGCCAATCAGCTGGAAGGGGCTGCAGCTGGGAGGGGCCCCAGCTGGGATAAACAACCCAACCAGCCAATGGCAGAGTCGATACCACACTGAGTTCCCACCCCTAGAGAAGGGGAGGGCTGGGCCAGAGGGAGTTTTCCTGTTTCAACTTATTTCAGTGTGGAGCTTCAGTGCAGCTGGAGCAGGGTAAGTTGCTGTCTCAGGTACACATAGAGCCTTCCTGGTTTCTCTCACTGGCTTTGTTTATCATGTCATCTGTATTATCATTAGTGCTGGTGTTTTCTTCTCTCTTTGTGTAGTTTGACTGAATTGTCCTTATCTTAACTCCTGGGGTCTTAATTTTTCTTTCTTCCATCCTTCATTCTTACAATTCTTGTAATAGTTTATCAAGAATGGCTCCAAGCCCAATCTGGCCCAGACAAACACTGCCTAACCTCTTGCAGGTAATTTCTCTTGGGGCCTCCAACCACCATCTGCAGGGGATGTTGCCCTGGACAGCAGGGTGAGCACATGCAGCTTAAACTCCTGGTAGGAGGGATTAAAGATCCAAGTCAAGAGTACCCTTAGTGGATTGCCCTGGTGAGAGGCTGCTTTCCAGGCTGCATACACCCACTGCACTCTCCTATTTAATGAGGCCAGTTGTTCTGCTGTCACAACACCTCCCACCCTGGGTGGGCATGGGGCTCTGGGGGAAAGCCCTGCTGGGTGCAGCTGGGTGCACGTGATCCTGCCAAAACCAGGCGAGTGTGGGCAGGGTGGTAGCGGTGGTGTGGAGATGGCTGCGGGGATGTGACAGGCAAAGGGAGCCTCACGTGCTAAGCCTGTGAGCAGTGATGCAAAGCACCCCCCTGGGAGTGAAGGACGCTGGGCAGAGCTGGCTGGGGAGCAGAAACAGCCCAGGGGAGATAGGAAGCTCTCGGGTGCCCCGGGTTGGGGTGGGCAGCTCTGAATGCCCAGAGAAAACCCATTGCTGTGTGAGGCTCAGGTCCCTTTCTGGAGAGCACCCACATTTCGGGGAAGGGTATTGAGTCAGGAGGACCCCCTGTGTCATTTGAAATCAGCCCTAGAAGTGAGCACTCAGCACCCCTCTGCTCTCCTCTCCCCAGGGCCACCAGAGCTGCCAGATTGTCGTGGCACATCGGGGAGAAATCTGGAAGCTATTGCGCCGGCGCTCCTTTCCAGCAGGAACGCCGTGCCCAGTTCATTTCCTTTAAGGAAACACAACCCGAGGGGATAATTAGAGCTTCTCAGCGTACACAGCCCCATATTGTTTATCCAACACAAATTAAAAAACGTGGTCCTCAGGAACACAGAGCTGGGGAGATAAAGAAGCAATCGGCTCCCAGACGGGTTTCATTACTGTCCCGACACACCGGGGCCCTGAAACCGCTTTGTGTCTCAGGACAATGGCAGGAAAGCTGGGACCTTTGGAGCTCGAGCGGTCTCCAGAGGTACCCCTGGGATGCTGTAAATAAAACACGTAGTGGAAAAATCAGAGGAGTTTTTACACCAGCGTCCGTCTCTCTCCTGTGCTCTTGTGCATCTTGCTTCACATGTTTGGGTCTTGGGAGCACACAAACCTCGTGAAAGCCTTGTTGGGGATGAGAAATTGCTGAAAACTTTGTGGCAGCTCAGGTGTTGCTGAGGGCCAGGTAAAGAGGGTGTTTGTGCTCACTCCCCTGCTCTCTGGCAAGCAGGAGCAGAGTGTTCCCTGCAGGGCTGGTGGCTCTCCCAGCACCAGCAGTTAATGGGGTGCTTTGATGGACCCTGGAGTTGTGGGTGGAGTTGAAGGGGGAGTGGGGAAAGGCCACAGAGCCCTGTCCTTGGAGCGGCCAGAGCCGCAGCTTGATTGCAGCAGGTCTCGCTCCGTCGCTGTGCTGCGGGCAGGCTGAACAGGGAAAAAATGCCATCTGGGGTCTCACTTGAAAGAGGTTTTACAAGCAATGGGATTTTATTACAAGCATTCTAGTAATGGTGTGATTTCTGCGTTGATCTGTGGTGGCAGGGTAGGGGCTGGGAGCAGGGCTGCCCTCCACAGCCAGGATGACACAGAACAAGTCCTGGGGGTCTGCTCCTGCCACCAGACCGGGGGTGACCACCCTGGGCAGAGCCACTGGGCATCCTGCTGCCAGCACCAGGGAAAATCCTTTTCCCTCGCTTGACATCTGCCCTTACCAGATCTGTTCTGGAGAGACATGGGCTGGGTTTAAACACTTTGTCCTGTGGTAAAACAATGGGAATGTGAGAGACCAAAACATCTGGGGACACATGGGAAGATGCCAGCAGAACCTCCTGGTGCCTGTAGACCTTGTTGTGGAGCTGAAAGATCTTCCCTGGGGCTCTGGGAAAGGGCCATGGGCACTGCCTGACTGTAGAGCATGGGGCCCTCACCCCAAACCCTGGAGCACATGGCAGCGGTGGCATCCTGTTCCAATCACCCATCCTCCCACTCGCGCCAAGCCGGAGCTCATTATGGGCAACGCTGTTTGTTTGTTTTGTTAATCGACACAGAGAGGCCCTGTCTGGGCTCGTGCCGCTCAGCCTCGCTCTTCTGAGCCCCATCCCTGTCCCTGGCAGCTCGGCATTTGAAGCCAATTTTCCAGTGTGGTTTCTGTGGCCTGGGAATGTATTTCAGGATCCTTGTTTGGAGACCTCGATCAAAACTGTTCCATCGCCCTCCTTGCTCTCCACCGCTTCTCCCCTCATGCTGTCTGTGGCCAAACTACCCTCCTTGCACCAGCTTCACACACTGTCCCCTTGCAAGCACCTCCTGGGACTGTGTCACGGGGAGGAGGATGGGCGGCACTGGCTGGGTGATGCTGAGCTTCCCTGGCCACGTCTGGGATGAGCAGCTGCAGGAGGTGCCACCCAGAGCCCCGCTGCTGCTCGCCTTTGGGGCAGCCCCTGCTCTGATGAGGTGACAAAAGGCTCCTTTGGAGTAAAATGCAAACCCCACATCTCACTGACCCACCTACCACAGTGATTCAGTTGGCAAAAACACCCGTGGATCAGGGCAGTGCTGGGACCAACTACCGGGTACCAGTGAATCTCGGACCAGTTATCATCTAGAGATCTCCTGTAGACAGCAGTGGAAGAGCCACTTTTGAGGCTATCCTGATGGCGATTTTTCTGCCTTCTTTGGAGCACATCAGACCCATCTGAACTTGGACAAACCAGAGAACAAAGTTCTGCTGGGGAAGGGTAGCAGCTGAAGCAGATCTCTTCAGCAGGGGGGATGCTCTGTGTGGGCAGGGACACTGGCAGGGCCTCCTCTCCCCTGAGAAGCTGTCACAGCCACTCTCAGCTGCCAGCATGACAAGAAGCCAAGGTAAAGCTGCAGCTGGCATTTGCCACCGCAAGCCAGCAGTGCTGTGGAGAGAAGCTGGACTGCTCCCATCTCCAGCCTTCCTCACCCCAGCCCCCCAACACCTCCCACCTTTTGCTGGCACAAATGTTTTTGTAGCCAAGCAATGGATAGAGCTGGCTGAGAAAAGCCACCTTTTAAACAAAAGCCACCACTGCTTCTTCTGCCTGGTTTCTGCTGGTTCCAAACATGTCCCCTGCGGCAGGCTGGTGCTCCTGGCTGTGCTTCATACAGCCCTGCTCTCCTCCACATGTGGATGCTGTGGGAAGAAAAATAAAGGCCAATGAAATCTATCAGGTGATAAAACCTTTTTGGAGGATGCGAATGGAAAGAAAATGCTTTCCTCAGCCTTCCTCCACACGCATGGCCAAGGGAGCATCTGTCCTGCTCCGTATGATTTAGCGGGTGAGACGGGAAAAGCAAACATGGCACGCGAAGGAGGGAAAGCTGTTGGCATGTTTGGCATTCCTTCCTTCCCCATAACCTCAAGAGGAATCGGAGGCACAGGAAAAGGGCCACGGGGAGCTTGGGATGGCCACTAGTCCAGGCTCGCTGACAGCCACCAGTGACCACAGCCAACTTGCGACAGGGAGTCCCACAGCCCCTGGATGATTGTGTCTTGGCCCTGAATGTGATGGTCCTTGTCAGGTGAGGAAGAGGATGGAGCTGGCCACAGGGCATTGTGAGAGCCCAGCACGCCTCTCCCTCCTCTCCCAAGGCTCTGCACCACGTGCCTCCCCCCTCCTGCTCTCTGAGCTCAGGGAACATGTGTCTAGCAGATTTTTATGAACTGTGTAGCCTTTCCCTGCTTGCTTTCAGTCTGGTTTTTTTTTTTCCTTCTCCCTGCTTGCTTGACAGAATTTAGATTAGACAAAACATGAGATCATTTCTGCCTGCAAGAAAAAAGGAAGCAGAAGAAAAGAGGGGGTGCTTCTCTCTTTTGCAGCCCATCCCTACCCCCCCATCTTTTCCACCTACACCCGCCCTGTCCCCCTCTCCCAGCAGGTGGATTTTTGACTTTTCAGATGTGATGAAGGTCCATGGCAGACCTGCTGCTTGCCACCACCTCATTCTCAAACCATCCCTCTCTCTCCCCATGCCCGATGGAGCTGTTTGCTCTTGTCTTGCTGCTGTGGGCCAGGCTGGATGGCTTCACACTCTGGTGGTCTTGGGCAGCACTGCACCTTCCAGCCACAAGCTGAAGGTTTCCCCATCCTCACTTCTTCCCACCCTCCTCAAAGAGTGATGGTTCCCCGTGAAATGGGAGCAAGAGCCAAACTGGGGCACACTGGACACACTTGGTGTTCACAGGGTGAAGGTGGGAGCCTGTTGCCCAGCTGGAGGGTCTCCTGTTTGAGAATAGCCCCTGGCCTCTGGGGACCTTCTCCCCTTCCCCAGCAAAAGCTGTGGGGAGGGGGCACTGCTGTGTCTTTTCTCTTTTCTTTGTGTTTTCTCCTCACCACTGCTCCCTTCTCCATGGAGGAAACTGCAGTGAGTTCTGTGGACACCTGGAGGAGCTGGAAAAATGATCTAACATGTCCCAGGGACTTGCAGAAATGGAGGGAGGTGTGAGAGAGTGGGAGGAAGGCAGCTCTGTAGCCATGAGCTATGTGGGCAGTTGGGAGGTGGGAGGATTTTCCCCTGTTCCATGGTTTCCAGAGAAACTTGCCTCTGGGTAGAGAGGAGGATGTCCCAGACTCCAGTTAGCACCAGAGTCCCAGTGCTTGAGAATGCTGAGATCATGTCAGTCCCTTCTCCCAAGGAGCAAGCAACAGGACAAGAGGAAGCAGCCTCAAGTTGCCCTGGGGGGGGGTTAGGTTGGACCTGAGGAACAATTTCTTCCTCTCCAGGTCTGTCCCAGGCTTCCCAGGGCGGTGGTGGAGTCCCTGTGATCCCTGGAGGGGTTTCCCTGTGGTGCTGAGGGATATGGGTTAATGATGCCCTGGCAGTGCAGGGGGAATGGTTGGTCTTGATGGTCTTTTCCAACCCAAAAGATTCTGTGATCATGCAATACACACACACAAACTGTTCTGTAAGCCTGCAGGCAGCCAGGAGAAGCATGTTTGCATCCCTGAGCATGGCAAAGGATGTACCCGTGTATCTCGCAGGCTCTTTGTTTTTCCCCTCTTCCATTTCCTTTTCTCTCCCTGACCTTCCTCTTGGAGAGGACACCTGTGTGACTAACTGGAATTTAATGGAGACTGTTGAATAAACAGCCCAGGTTGCAGCCCTGACATCAGGCTGTGATGTGACTGTGCTGCCCAAGCACCAGGCGATGTCCAAGGACCACGTCTGAATGCTGTGCCCACTCTGGAAGAAGAAAATAGCTCTGCAGGATTATTAATTGAGAAGTTCACTGATTTAGCAGCCCTGAAGTATGCTGAGAAACATCTGGCTGACTTGTGGGTCCTATCCCCAGCCCAGGTGACCTCAGAAAGGGGAGATCCAATGGTTGGCCTAGGCTGCAGTAACACTCCTGAGAAAGCAGAGAAGCTCAGGTCTGGGTTAAAAGTTTTTAGCTAATAACACCACACTGGCAACCCGAGAATTTACACATCAAGTCTAACCTAAAAGCAATTTGAAAGTAAATGAACACAGTTCTGTCTGTCCTTTGCATGTCCTCCTTCTGTCCTTCCTGGTGGCTCCACGTACCTATCACGAGATGGGACATCAACTGCGGGCAGGCGGAGGCTGCACTAGACCTCTAATTGCCGTTCAAAATCCCCCACATGCTGAGAAACATCCTCACCCCAAGGACGAAGCTGTCCCGAGTCCCAGAGGAGTGGGCAAGGCACAGCTCAATGAGTTACGGCCCACCATGATGTCACAGCATGGAGAAACGCCAGGAGCCTGGTACATCATCTCACCAATATAGCAGCCTGAGCTGTTCACGGCAAGAGCAGAACATCTTGAATCCTGAAGTTTTCAATACTTTCCAGTTCTTTGGAAGCCTGGTGAAATGTCATCTGCTCGCTTGCAATGCAGTGGAATATTGCTGAGTGGGAGCCAACCCTAGCCTGGGTGGAAGCTGGGAGATCCATCCCACAGCTGATGTTTGGGAGGATGGTGCAGCAGTGGTAGGTGTTCTGTGAGAAGGCACCATGTGTTGACATGTTTCCAGCATGGCTTGGTGGAAAAAGAAAAGCAATCCCAGCAATTTTCAAAGCACCAGATCCATCTGGAGCTAAACTGCAGCACCCACCAGAGGAGCATCCTCCTTCCCACTGCCACCACAGTGCAACCACAGCCTGGCCTCCATCCTGGCACTGGGAACTTCCCACGGAGAGGCAGCGGGGGGTCCTGAGGGGCTTCCACAGCCCAACTCCCTGGGAGCTGCAGGGAAGGTGCTGAGAGCAGGGAACACTCCAGCATTTTTACTGGGGCATTTTTACATCCTCCTCTTCCCTGTTGGGCTCCTGTCCCTCAGTGGCTTTCCTTTCCTTCTGGAAAAAGGATAGGAAAGGGGAAAGGAGAAAAATCCCCTCTGGAAGGAGGGAAAGAAAGGGATAACTCCCCTCCTGCCTAAAACAACACAGCAAACTCAGCCCTTGGTGGTGCTGTGAACACTCCCCCCCACCCTCCCCTTA
>WUAM01000287.1:76271161-76284585 GCA_024336885.1 Actenoides hombroni
AGGAAAAGGAAAAGGAAAAGGAAAAGGAAAAGGAAAAGGAAAAGGAAAAGGAAAAGGAAAAGGAAAAGGAAAAAAAGAAAAAAAGAAAAAAGAAAAAAGAAAAAAGAAAAAAGAAAGGAAACCCAAAGAGAAAAGATCCCTGCTAAGTTCCTCGGACCGAAAGGGAGGTGACAATGGCAAGTGTGAGCTCAGCTTTGCTGGCGTGCGGGGCATGGCATAGGAAGCCCCGAGCGGCCGCTGCCCACCCAGCCGGGTCCACTGCCCTGGCTCCCGGTGCCATCCGTTGCCGTGCCCCCAGCTCGAAGAAAAACCCCTCGGTTCTCCTTGCGAACAAAGCCAGCTCCCTGGGACTGCCCCCTGCGCTCTGCTAACGAGGTGGGGTCTGGGGCAGCTTCGTGAAGGTCATCGCTTTATCTGGGTAACAGGCACACGGGAAAACCAGTCCCGGGAGCGGAGAAAGGGTCTCACTGCACTCGCGGAGCATCCCCCCGCATGCAGAACGCATTGGCGGCTGCTTTTATTTGCAGTTCTGATCCTGGCGCTTGTGGGAATTAATGGCTGTAGGTTTTGAAATGCAATTATAGGCTTTGCAGTGGTAATTTTGTTTTTATTTCCCACTGCGTTTGCTGTTACTCTGCAGAGTGGAGAGGCTTTAGTTAAAACTCATGTAGCACAAGCGTACCTACAATTTGTTTGCTTTTTCTAGAAACTTTTCTTTCCCTTTGCGGGCTGCTGGTCCATGGGATGTTTTCTTCTGTCTCAACACAAATAAATACCTGGATCCTCGATGGATGGGGCTGGTAATGGGATACAGAAGCTTTCACCTCAAGGTCATTTACTTAAATCCACAGCAGTGCAGTCAGGACCAGAAGCTGTTGCAGCTTCACAGCTCATCAGGGGCCAGTGATGGCACAAAGTGCTTCAGGTGTCCGAGCCAGGCTCTCCATGGCCAGGGGCTGGCTTCACGCAGCAACCCCAGCAGCTTCCCCCAGCTCTGAGCGGTGTGGTGGGGCTGATCTTGCAGTTGGCCATGGGATCAACCTCCTCAAGAAAGTGGATCAAGTTGTTTGGGTTTTGGACGAGATTAATCAAAACCAAAACTGTCTGGGAGAATGTATTGGTTTCAGCACTTTTCCTGGTTAGTTTACTTGCTCCTTTGTACCATATTTGTAAATACAATGTTTATTTACAATTTTTCACAAACGTATCCTGGAGAAAACCAAAAAGAGTCAGCACCAAAAATGCTGGGAAAGCCCAGGATGTTGTGACAAACCAGAAGTGAAAGGCTTAAAAATCCATCGAGATGCTTTCTTCTGAGAAACGGAAGAAGCAGTTGCTTCAGGTCCAAGGAACAGTTTGGGGATTAACAGGCCCAAATTTTGTGGCTGGTGAAGACTTTCACCTCTTCATCCCACCTGATGATGGGAAATATCTTCATCGCTCTCCTGCAAACATGGCAGCAGCTCAGTAACCCTTGCCTGCACAGTCTGGCATCTGCTACAGTGAGACGTAGGTGCCTTTGGTGCAACCAGACTGAGACCTGTGGCCCCACAGCAACAGGCTTTGCATAGGACCAACATCTCCAAGGCTCGGAAATGGCCATTGGAGTTCCATTTGTCACAAGCTGAAGAGACATGAGAGAGTTCACAAGGCAATGGCCTCTTTTATTTCCCAACTCTCACCTACTAAATAGCCTTGTCTCATTAGCACAGCCTTGGTAATGGAAATCCAATACTGTCCTTGTTCTCTGTTGCGCAGGCCACAGGGGCTGACCCATCTGCCCCAGAAGTCCCTGCCGGGATGCCCTGGTGAGGGGCAGGGCAGTCACCCCGGTCCCTCAGGGAACTCCTGCGGTCCCTCAGGAGGGAATGGGGACTCCCATGAGGGACCTCGTCCTTCATTAGAGGGCAGCAACAATTAGCGCATGTTGCTCCAGCCATTGAACTGCCTTCAACTGGTGGGTTTTTGAGGTTCAAAGGCTCTTTCTTTTCTCCTCTGCTGCTTAAAATAACAGGGTCAATGTGTACACACTTCTCATAATAATGATAATGGGGGCTGCTGGAGAAACGCAGCCTCCAGATGAACTCAAGACACAGACAATCAACTGGAATTCAGGGGTAATTTCAGTTTCTGATCAATCTAAAATCATTTTGACCCAAGGTATAATTTAAAATGTTCCTACCTCGGTTATTATAGCCCCGGGGCACTCTTGGTTGTTTTCGTGCGTTCACTCGCTTGTTCTCTCTCTCTCTGCTTATAAGATCCAAGGAACAGTTTAATGAAAAATGAGTGTGTGGCTGGAGGGGTCAATGGTTAGTTATTCTGGATCCTTTAAAAAAAAAAATTGGGTACAATTTGGTTGTGTACTTTTAAACGGGAATTTTCACACCGGAGCAGACTTGCGGAAAGAGAAAAGCATTTATTCACCTGTCACGTCTCCTGGCCACCCGCTTTCCTTGCTCTGTTTTGCTCTGTCTTTGTCACCCCAAAAGCATTGTGCCCTGGCATCTTAGCCAGAACATCTCCTGAGGGCGTCACCGTAGTCCCTGTGGGCAAATGAGCTGCAGCCTTTGATGAGAAATAACCAAAGCCCTGGGGTATTGCCAGAGGACCAGCGGCTCCCCCATTCCCTCTCCCACCCCGGCCTCCCCAGGGAGCCCTGCTCCTGATGGGAAGGCACAGCCCAGTGGGAAATGGGAAGACAAGGTAAAACTGAGGATGCGGCTAAAGAGAAACCAATAAAAAGTGAATCAGCACAAAGCACGAGGGCAAGCTGGCACTGGGAGGGGTGGTGGATGCTTGGTGGAGGCACAGAGGGTTTAAGGATGTCAGAGCGAGTGGTTGGCAGGATAATTATTGCAGGCAGAAAACAAAAGAGAGTGACAATTTTCCTGTGGATGGATTCAGCCCTCGTGCTTCTTAATTCCTGTTGAACAAAGAGCTATAATTGTTCTCAATAGTGAGGAGGGGAAGAGCCTAATTTCCAATGTGAGTCAGAGAAGCTTTCAAGCAGAGGGTGGGTGGAAACTATTTATAAAGGACCATTAGGGAAAATCAGATTTCTACGCACAGTAAACAGAACACACAAAAAACCAACATCTATTTATATTTGAGTCTGGAAAGCACGTCCCGCGCAGCACAACGTACCAGCGGCCAGGGTTGCAGAGCCCGAAGGCGAACACTGAGGTTGAGCTGAAGGTTGTGGTGGATTTGTGTCCCTCGGCAGAACATTGCCTCCTTCCCAGGCACGCACCTCAGGCAGGCGAACAAACACCGTGGGGCTTTGCGCTGTCCTTTCTGTGTTGCCTGGAGAGAGAGAGAAAAAAAAAAAAAATCAAATAATTGAACAATTGGTTTCGTTTGCCCAGTTTTGCAGAAAGCAAACACCAAAATGATGTGCCAAAGTAATTGCAGGAGGTGAGCTCCCGGTTTGCTCAACACTTGTCTGCCCAGGTAAACTTGCGGCCTTCTGCAGTCAGCATTCATGCAATATTTACAGTCCTTTATTCCCAACATAGAAAGCAATACTCTGAAAATAGATTCCAGTAATGCTGAAGAACAGCCAGAGCCCCGCCACGAGTTGTGAGAGGAGGAGGCTGCGATGCACGCAGTATTTTCCTGGCGATTGCCGGATTCCCTGGACAGATGTGCTTCAAGCATCTGACTCAAGCTGCAGGAGCCCTACAGCAAAAGGGAACGTGCTCAAGGCAAGACAGAGGGTCCCGGCTGTGACTCCCAAGATGGGGCGAGCGCTGCTTTGGCCGTCAGAAGACACACGAGACAGTGTCTGCAGTGCCAGGGAGCAGAGCCGGACCAGGGCTGCAGCAGGGAGCCCTCCAGCTGATGGCCAGCATTCGAGTGGCCACCAGCCTTTCCAGAGGCAGCGGGATGGGGCAATGGGAGTCGTGGTGATACCATGGGAGCCTTGGCTCCTCCGGGTATTCCCTTCTAGCAGAAAAGGTGCCTTTCAGTTGGTGGGAAGTACATCACACCCAGGATGTTTATCTGTGACGTGACTCCACTGGGTATTGCTCAGCCATGTGTGCACATTCCTGGGATAGAAAAGGAACGTATCACAGCAAAACATCTTATCTAGAAAGCAAAGTGTAAGCAAGGAAACCCCTTATGTCACAGATGAGCAATGTGGGCTTCCTCCTCCTCGTGTGTCCCAGCGGGAATTGTCTCCCTGAGCCTAAACCCAGTCTGAGCAAGGTCTCAGAGCTTGGCCAGGATAACAAGGACATGAAATAATCCAAGTGATAATCTGCTGATTAGCACTGGCTAAGGATAATCTGTTAAGTATCAACTTAACAGATATCTGGCACTTTTCCTCCGTTACTTTTGGAGCACTAAACCAACTGGTTTAGTGGATTTATTCCTATTTTAAGGGTCAGCAAAGGAAAACCAGTGAGCAAAAGTGACCATGGTTATCCCATGAGCCTGTCCCCGTGCTGAGGCCTGTGTCTGCCGGCAGCTCTGCCCTTCGTCCTGCCTTTTCCTTCAGTAATGTTTATGGCTGGATGATACGGAGCCAAACCCAACTCATGGGATGTCTGCCTTCAGCATGGAGCTTGTGTTCCCCAGACTTGGACCACGGAGGAGAGCTGTTCCCTATGTGATGTACTTTATGTGCATGCAGACCTGATTTATATCTCTTCCAGCAAGCTGTTCTCTGCTATCATGAGCCAACGGGACCCATAGGGTGTTACAAGACATACTACATGCAGCCAAGAGCTTTAATTCCCCTGGGGGAGTGATTACAAACAACTACACATGTCCCAGAGTTGCTTAATCACTGTTAAGAAATTTCTTTATAATCTGAGTAAATTACTTTAATTACTTGCAACTACCAATTAGCGTCTGAATGCTTCCACTGAGAAGTTTGCAGGCATTAATCTGCTCCCTTGGAATGTTAAATCACCGGCTGGAAGATGACTTTCGTCTCTGCAGCAGGCAGCAGTCTGCCAGGCCGGACCGGAGCGGAGCAGTCAACCCTTCCCACCGTGCCCCGCTGCCTCTGCCTGCCCTCCGCTCCCAGTTCTTTACCAGCTCAGCCCTTCCCTGGGCTTTAGCAGCTGGACACCATGGCCCTGTGCTGGGGAAGGTGGGTCCCCCGCGAGTGCCACCCCAAGGCAGCAGCCCCCACCGACCCGAACCAAACTTACAGCCCGTACCACTCCCTACCAGGGAGCTCCCAAACAGACACACCGAACAGAGCTCTTTACTCGCCTGCCTCTATCTGCACACCCAGCTCATCTCCTCCTCGACAGCCCCGCAGCATGGACATGCATCTGCTCAAACATCGCCTGCTGGGCAGTGCTGGTTTTGATAGCTACCAGGTTCAAGCTGAACTTAATCTTCAGGTATTGTGGAGTCTCCTTCTCTGGAGGGATTCCAAGCCCACCTGGACACTGCGATGCTGGGTCCTCTGCTCTGGGTGACCCTGCTGGATGGAGCAGGGAGGTGGCACCAGATCATCTCCAGAGGGCCCTGCCAACCCTCACCATGCTGGGATTCTGGGATTCTGTGTGAGTGCTGATGAGGTCTGGACAAGCATGGCTCCATTTCTCATTTTCCCACTAGTCCTCACTCACAGGAATTCTCAAACCTTGAAAAGTCAGCACCGAAGCCTCAACCTGCTTTTCTGGCCACTTGCTGCCATGGATGAGACCCAAACCACTTCTTTTTCTGTGACATTTAAGCCCGGGGTGGCTGCACTCTTCATCGTTAGGAGTGTACTGGTGTGAGGAGTCTGGGCATGAACCCAAAATGCCCTCGCCTGCACTCCTGGCAGTGGAGAGCCTGAGCAGCTGCTGGGCAGTGGGAGGCAGGTCCAGCGGGCAGGGGGGCAGCACAGAGCAAGTTAGGAAAGAGCTGCAAAGTCCGAGGGAAGGGCAGCAGGAGAGGATGGGCATAGACTCCATTTTTCTTCACCTTCTCCTGGACTGTGCTCTCTTCTGGAAGACCTCTCTGATTTCCACTGAAATGAATGAGAGCAGCTTCTCTTCATAGTGGAAAATCCACTAAGCCAAATCTGTGTTAGGTGGGAGACACCTATGTCCCAAACGTACGCATTTCCTAGGTGATAAATAAATAAGCATCGTCAGCCCTGAGTAGGGAGGGTTATTTTGCTTGCTTGGATTTAAATAAAGCTTTGCAGGAACGATCCATCTTGCAAGAGCTTCATGCAAATCCCTTTCTGAGCCAAATCAATTGAACAGTGAATGTCTGTTCATCCTGCAAAGGATTTAAAAGCTGGCTGGGGCTTCATCCCCGAGCTGCTGTCAGAGCTGAGCAGGGCTGGTCCTGGCTGTGAAGGGAAGGGAGCCAGCTGGTGCCACCGAGGCCAGGGGCAGGGAGGTGCTCACCCAGCTGCACCTTCTGCCCAGTCCCACCTCTGTCTCGCTGGCCCCCACAGGAGCCACTGTCATCCTCACGCTGCAAACCCTTCTTGGGGTTTTCCCCTCCCCCTCCTTTGCTGCCAGACACATGTGGAAAATGTCTTGTGGTTGACCAGATGAAGATTTTCTTGTGCAGGTTCTAAGGTCAGGAAGGTTCTTTCCAAACCCTGGAGGACATGAGTTGTTGAGAGGAGTTATTTTCATCACCTCCAATGCATAGTCACCCATCACCCATCTCTGTGGGCACTTTGCTCAGCACCCCAGAGGCATTTCTCACCCCAGTGCTAATTGGGTGCTCTGGGCACTGCTGAAGGTGCATCCCACCACGTCAAGGGCCAGAGGGCTCCGTACACTTCAGCACGTTCAGATGAGGCGCTGAAGTTTGTCCCTGCTGGGCAGTGGCACTGGTCTGTGCCTGGGGAGAACGGTGTTGTGCTGGGCTGAGGAACAACTCCCTCAGCGGCACGGGGAGGTTTAGATCGACAGCCAATTCCAGGTCACTCAAGCCAGGGAAGCTCACAGAGAAACGGTAGGAAATGGAAGGCAATGATGGAAATAATAGCACATACAAATGGAAATCTAGATTAAGTCCCTAGAGCCTCCTTGTAACTGAATGAATTCTTTTCTTTCTTTCTTTTTCTTTGAAGGAGACAGCCAGTTATCTTGTGATATTCAGGTGGGAGTGGGAGTGGTTAAAACTGTGTTAGTCTAAAAAGCAGCGGGATCCTGCTTCCTGTAGCATCCTCACTAGATCCTTATCTGTGCCTATGGCTTCCGCTCCTCCAGATCAAGTACCTGGCTACTCACCAGGTCGTTATTGCTTAAATGTACAGAAAAAGGTGATGACTGGCCCCAGCTTATTTCACTGGGAGCCTAAACTAAGGCCACCATGTTCTTCCATCCAAATACAGCAGCCCTCCTATCTCCGTAACAGGCTGCACAGGAGAAAGGACTGTTTGTAAAATAATAAAATGAGTGGGGAACCTAATGCAGGATGTATTGACGTGCAGAAGCCAAGTAGATTATACTGGAGTGCCTAAATGAGATGTGTTCTAATCCCCTGTTTGGAGACAAAGCCCTGTGGCAGGAGCTCAGCAGCTGGCAGGAGTGTGAGGAAGCAGCTGCTGGGGTGGAAGAGCTGAGATGGCAGATCCAGCGCTGGCTCCTTCCTGCAGCATCCCCAGCCTCCTGCTCACAGCACGGGCTGTGCCCTGCCCTCCTCTCTGTACCCAGTGCTGCCCTCCTCTCTGTACCTATAGCACGAGAAGCAAACTGGAGATAGACTTGCCCCTGCCGGTGCTGGTGGCCAGGCTGGGGATGCAGCACCTGGATCCTGGAGGAGCTCTGTGAGAAGAAGGATGGTCAGCAGTTCCTTGTCCCATCACCACCTCACTCCTCTGCCCGTACCCACCAGCATCCTGCTGGTTAAGGGCTGAGGCAGCTACTGTGGGTCATGCAAAGGGGTGAAAACCAAAGCAGTGGCATCTGAGAGACTATTTCTTGCTCTCTGTCTGGGGAAGGGCTGAGAGTGGACAGCACCACTTCCCAGAAAAGAGCAGGCAGATCCCAAATCAGACCCACCAGCCTCATTTCCCCTCACGAGCGTGTGCGACCTGCCCATAGGACCTGCAGGGCAAGCAGCTCATGGCTGACAGGCCACGTGGCCACAGGCCATTTCAGATGCTACACAGAAGAGGACTTCTACATGACACGTGACAAATGCATCCTCCCTGTCACCGCCATACAGCACTTCTCCCTGCGCTGCAGCTCCCTTTGCTTTCGGTCTGTATGCCAGAGCCCTCCGCTCCTCTTTATGACTCTCAAATCCATATCACTCAGAAAATTATGCTCTTATTTCTTCAAATATACCCCTCAGGGTAGATGTCAACTTCATATCAGCTTCTGAAGCAGTGGATATAGGCATGGAGGCACATGCTGCCACAGACTGTCTGGCTCCCTGACACATGTACACACACACATACACACACAGAGCTACATTTACCCTTAGAGTGCTCCTGAGAAAGGCTGGAGCATCTCAGATACTATCAAGCCTAATTCCCCTGCGTGCCCAGGCAGCGCAGGCACACATGGGCATGCTCATAGAGCTCAGGCTTGTGTGCTCAGGGATCAAAACGGGTGTGTGGGGGACGGACAGAGTCAGACCGCCTGCCACTATCACTTGAAATCCTCACAGATGCGGTGCTGAGGGACGTGGCTGAGGGGTGATCTGGCATTGATGGCCTGGTGTTTGGACTTGATCAGCTTAAACTTGATGAGCTCTTACAACCCAAATGTTCCTATGATTCTGTGATTGATTCCATTCCACACCAGGTTGTACCAGAGGCATGAGGACACATCCGAGTCATTACCCTGCATGCTGCAACAAGCATGACTCTCCAGAAATGATGGAGTCACTTGCTTACACGGTTATGTCCCATGGCACTGGTACTGTTTCAGTTGTTCCCGACTTCATGGGAAGCTCTTAGCAGCTTTCCTGCCCAAGCACTTGCTTGGATGAAGAAACTCCACCTCTTACACTCAGTCTGTGTCCCAGGACCTGAGAGGCATCGGCAGGCTGGAAGCTGTTTGGGTGCAGCTCTGGTGGCTGCTTGCTCACTCCGACTCGAAGTTATGATCTGGTTTTGTTAGAGGTCCTGCCACAATGTAGTCCTTTGGTCTACCAGAGAATGGAGTGTGGCCAACCCACTTTCCCGAGGCCACACAAAACCGTGCCCACGGCACGAGCAAAGCCACCGCTTACTCAGGCAGAGGCTGAGCTGGTCTTCCCAGAAGGGTGAGCTGCAGCCAAGGCTTCCCAGCCCTCTCCCAGTTTGTGTTTACTCGTTGTGATACTTTCACATGAGAAACAAATAAAGGCTGATGATATCTCCTGGAAGAAAAAAAACAAGGTTACTCCCCTGACCTGATTAATGCAAATAAACTGAAAGGAGTTCTGTCGCCCGGGGCTTGCAAATTTAATATCTGTTAAACTGATTCACTTCATGCTGTTTTAGCCTCTCGCCCTGTGACTGCAATTACCTCTGACGGCCTCGCTGGGCTGTCGGTGCCTGCTTCGCCCCGCACCTCACGTGACGTCGTTTGGGTTGGTTCTGTTGGTTTTGGTGTTTTGTTTGGGTTTTTTTTCTTCTTGTGGTTTCATTTCCTTTGAGTTTATTAATTATGGCTGGGGGAGTGGGCGCCAGGAATGTTTCACTAATGCTTCCTCTGGGTAGTGTGGCACTTCAGCCCTGCAATTCCCCCGTTACCGGCTGCCTTGCGATGACTTAGGGGAAGCGGGGCCAGCCCGGGCTGTAGGCAGACAGGAGGCAGGAGCCTTTTTTTCCCCTTTCCTGTCCCTGAACCCTGCGCGCACCTCCCTGGATTTGCCCCAGACTTCCAGCCATTCTTTTTGCCCCTCTCTTGCTGACTTTTCCAGGGCCGGGATGCTCCTCATCCTGCAGCCTCCCTGGGAACCTGTCTCGTCCGCAGCAGTGACAGCCAGGGAGCAAAACTCTGCTCTGTGCTGCAAGAGAGGGCTCTTGAGTGCAGATCTCAGATGTGAGGAGGGGAAAGAGAGTAACCTGCGGGCTTCTCTCCTTCCTCTGGTTTTCGGATCAGAAGAGAGTGGCGGGAGTCTTTGCCAAGCCAGCACAGAGCGATGGATGGCTGAAGACCTCACATGCCTCATTTAGAACAAGTGCCAAAGCTCCTGAGCCTCTGTCTTGGCTGCTGCTGCTGCCGTGTTAGCCGGGAAAAGATATCCCAAGCAGCTAGTTTGAGCTGCACCCTGCACCCCTGCACTACACCCTGCACCCCCTGCACAGCACCCTGTACCGCACAGACAAGCCTGGGTGCTGAGGCACAGCCGGGTGCCGGTGCCCTCCTGGGATGCTGCCACTGTGACAGGCAGGATCTGGGGGTGATGTCCACAGTCCCTTCACCTGGGCTGTACCTGCACCGAGGATGGACTGAGGGCTGCTTCTCCGTGGCTGCCAGCCTGCCTTTCAGCAGCACAGATTTCAGTTTAAAGGGAATAAAACCACATCTCTGCATGGCCCTTTATGATTCACGGCCGGGACAGGGAGCGCAGGCTCGCACCCTTTCGCTTGCTCACATCTCTCTTCAAGCTCAGAGCTGTCAGGGGGAGTGAGAGAAGAAGGGATGGCAGCTCCCCATGCCTCGCACCACAGGCGTGTGTGCTCACACCCCTCACACACAACACAGGGTTGCAGCTCCTGTTTAGTTTCAGGCACCGGCGCTGTCAATCTCAGTGTGTTTTTAGTGCCTCTGTGCCGAGTCTGTTGTGATGCCTTAATGGCTGTATCACCTTGTGATGCTCTCAGACATCCTCAGCTCCTTTCATCAGCGGTGGGAAACCTGCCAGCCTCTGACATGTTCTTCCAAACAAATCACAGTGCGGTTTAGAAGGGGAGATGTGACCGGCGATCTGGCAAGACGCCTGGCACCCATCGGCGCGTGCATCTCAGCACGGTCCCTCTGGCAATGCCCAGCTTTGCCCAGGATGGGGCTGGCCTGTGTCGTGGGCTCCACGCTCAGATCCGGACGGGACAAAGTGTTTCCAGCCCGGGCACTGGGCCTTTGCAGCTCATGGTGAAGCCCCACTGTCCTCTCGCCAGGCCTGCCAGCCTTTGCTCGGGGAATCCAGGCCACTGCACTCTGCGGCACCCCAAGCTGCCCATCCTGCAGTGCCTCCAGATCAGCACCACTACCCAGCTATCCCAGCGTGGTCCTGTCAGAGCCCCCAGTCCCTGCTGCAGCACTGGGCTGCTCTGCAGTCCCGCACTGCACAGGGCTTCAGAGGTGTCTGCCCAAGCTGAGCCGGGTACTTGGGCTTGCCCGGCATCCATCCTGAGAGACAGAGCCCTCCCGAGCAGTTTCTGAGCAGCTTGTGTGGCTGGCTCTGCGTGCCCCAAAACCAGGGCTGGAGCAGCCGCTGCATGAAGCAGGAGCTTGTGCCCCACGCTCAGAGTAACTCTGCATCACCTTGGGCTCAAACCACCAGCAGCATCCGGGGCTGGTTACAGCCTCCCCACCAACACTGATCCCACTGCAAGAGACTGGCCTAGGGGTAGGAGCTGCGGCGAGCAGACTGGAAAGCTTCTGGAAGCAGAGAAGGACATGGTATTTCATCATTCTGGGGCCCAGACTGTCTCTGCTGCACCAACAAGGGAACTATTTGTGTGGTTCAAAGACTTATTCATTCTGTTTTGTCTTTTTTCTTTTTTCTTTTTTTTCTTCCAAACCACCCACTTCAAGTTTTGGGTGAAGGTTCAATTTCATTTTTCTTATTCCCAGCTCATTTGCCCATCCCTAAAACAAACATATTAGAGCGAGCATGTGGGGGAGAGGGTGTATTAATCAAACCAGAGGGGAGGTGAACTTAACGCAAACAGAGAATGACAATGCACCAGGTATTTGCATAATCCAGTGAGAAAGGTTTCTTGCTGAAAAGCCAAAGCTACTGGTGTAGAAAAGTATAGGTCTGAACAGGAACTCGGGTCCTGAACGGTTACAGGCGTGGGGGGTAATAAATCAGGGATCCGGGTAAAATCACAGCGGTTCCAGCCTGCTTCCCAAACTTTGCATTTCGTTTGCTTTGATAGAGGGCCCGATCCTGCGTGCGCTTTGAAGTTCATGGCCAAGCTGCTGTTGAGTGCAGCAGAAGCAAGTCCAGGCCTGAGGAACAGGTGCTCGAGTCGGAGTCACAGCAGAGACTCAGATCCTCAGCAATCAACGTTGGCTTTATGCAAATGCTGCCAAATGAGGAGAATTGTCTTGCCAGCTGATACAACCCGAAGAAAGCCCCGAGCACAAGCAGAGGGCAACATATGCAGTTCCAGGGCTAAGAAGTCCAGGGAGGGATTTAATAGCAGTTGGCATTTTACAAAGGAAATAGTTCTTTCTCCAAAGGGGTGATTAGAGGTGGAGATTAAAGCGTGGGGTTTTTTGAGGAGCACACTGGCTGACGTTCCCCACCTCTAGGTGACCTTGGTCAAGTTTTTTCACCTTGCTGGTGCTGGGTTTTCTGCTGAGTGGCTTCCTCAGTGGGATAATATTCCCTGCTCCACAAACGTGATGTGGCTGCTTTTGCTGATATTTGTGAATAGTTTGATGCCCCCTAAATGGAAAATCTTAGAGGAAGAGAATGAAAATAAAGATCCGACTGGGATCTTGCCCTGGCAGGACATGCAGAGGTGGCAAGGAACATTAAGGGCTGAGTTACCACTTGCTCCAGTTGCCCGCGGGGCTGAGGAGGATGCAGGTAGTGCCGAGGAGGGAGCAGCGAGAGGCATCAGGAGGTCTCAGAAACGTGACCTGTACTGAAAGATTTGAGTCTGTTCAGTCTGGAGAGGATAGATGTGGGGGGGGAGATGAGATGGTTGTGCTCAGACTTGGCCATGTGCCCCAGGCTGGGGTCAGGTTCATTATCAGCATCAGCTGCTGGGCCAATCAGCTGGGAGGGGCTGCAGCTGGGAGGGGCCCCAGCAGGGATAAACAACCCAACCAGCCAATGGCAGAGTCAATACCACACTGAGTTCCCACCCCTAGAGAAAGGGAGGGCTGGGCCAGGGGGGTTTGCCTGGTTTCAACTTGTTTCAACATGTAACTTCAGTGTGGCTGGAGCAGAGTAAGTTGGTGTCTTTGGCGTGGAAAGAGCCTTCCTGGTTTCTGTCACTGGGTTTGTCTTCCATTTCATCAGCTCTATCATTAGTGCTAGTGTTTCTTCTCTTTTTGTGTTGTTTTACTGAACTGTCTTTATCTCACCTCCCTGGGTCTCACCTTTTTTCTTTCTCCTGATTCCCTTTCCCATCCCATGGGGCAGGGGGGGTAACCACCCCTCTCAGTGGTGCCAAGTGACAGAACAATGAGCAGTGGGCACAAAGTGGAACCCAGGAGGTTCAACCTGAGCAGGAGGAGAAAGTTTTTTGGTGTGAGGGTGTGAGAGCCTGTGCCAGGCTGCCCAGAGAGGCTGTGGAGTCTCCTTCTCTGGAGAGATTCCCA
>WUAM01000287.1:76284685-76307080 GCA_024336885.1 Actenoides hombroni
GAGGAGAAAGTTGTTTGGTGTGAGGGTGTGGGAGCCTGTGCCAGGCTGCCCAGAGAGGTTGTGGAGTCTCCTTCTCTAGAGAGATTCCCAACCTGTCTGGACACTGTGCTGCTGGGCCCCCTGCTCTGGGTGACCCTGCTGGATGGAGCAGGGGGGTGGCACCAGATGGTCTCCAGAGGTCCGTTCCAGCTCCCACCATGCTGAGATTCTGTGAAACCTCCAGGACCTGACTCCGGTTCCCAGCACTTGCTGCTTCCTGCATGCAAGTCCAAGGCCCCAGTTGTCCCGAGGAAACCCAGGCACGTTCCTGAGCCCTCCCAGTACTGGTGGGACCTGCCCAACTGATGCACGGGGAGGCACGAGCGGGTGGTACCATATGTTTCCTTCCCCTGCAATTTTATGGCTGAAGGTATTTAATCAGACCAGTTATTCACTAACCATCTGTCCCTTGCACAAATACAGCTGATTCTTGTTAGGACTCCCTGATGACTTCAGGAGCTTACTCAGGTTAACAGCGTTTCAGCCATCTCGGAAAAGGCATCTCTTTTTGAGAGCTGCTGCTGTCAGGCACTCCCATGAATGGCAGCTGATGTCTGCGCTGATTACAGTGGGAGGATATTTAAAGCCCATTCTGCAAATCAGTGCCTTGGATACTAATATAAGTAACTTTAGAAAAAATAGAAAGAAAGGAAAGCGAGGAGATAAAAACCCCGTCATTTACATTTCTAAGGAATATGAAATTGTGCTTTTGAAAAAAGGCAATTTGTAAACTTTAGATAGCAGCAAATTCCTTGTTTTTTGGATACAATAGCAGCTTTGCATATGCGCTGAAAGAAAGAGGGAGAGAAAATAACCCTGAAGCATCCTGCCCACTCCATTAGCTTTTAAAATAAAACCCATTTATATATAAATGTTGGCTTTTTTCCCAGTCTCTGTAGAAAAGCTTTTCTATATTAAATGCTACAATGAATTAAATTAACCATAATGATTTCTTTGTGAATGGAAACCCTTTTTCCTGTGTGACATGTTTTTGATCATTTTTTTTTTTTCCTTTCCGAGTTAAAACAACCCGTGCTCCTATCAGGTTGAGGATTTTGTTTGTTCTGCTCTTCGCACAACGCGATGCAATCGCTCCTTGCGCTTCTTGCTCTTAAGGAAAACACGTCACCGTGGTTCCTCCTGCACAGAGGGCTCCCAGCCCTCCCCAGACCCACCCTCACCTGCCGGCCGAAGGGTCGCAACGGCCCCGTTGGACCCCACGTAGAAAAATAGAATCATAGAAATGTCTAGATCAGAAAAGACCTCTATGATCATCTAGTCCAATCATCAACATGCCGATGCCAAGAGCGAGTGGCCCCAAGGTGACGGGGAAATTGTCTCCTCAGCCCCCCAACAGCTGAAATCGTTCCCCTGTGACCCACAGCTGCCCTTTCCCCTGTGTTTGCCATGAAGGGGCACAGCATAGCTCAATTTATTAATATATTTATGATGGTTTTCACTGTGGTGGCATCTGGCTGTGCTCTCCCCGGGCATCAGGGATGCTTTGCTGCAGCCATGGCCGTGCCCCTGGCTGCTGTGGGGTGAGGAGTCAGGGCTGTGCTGGCCGGGCGGCTGCTGCTGAGCGGAGAGCTCGTGCTGGGGTAGCAGCCTGCACATCACTGGGAAGGAAAATTAGGTCATGTTTCTGGTTTGAAGAGTCTGGATGTTCTCCCATTTCTTTTGGGTTTCTCCTACCAAGTGACTAGCTTCTCTTTCCCTCCCTCCTCATTTCCTTGTCTGTTTCTTTTTTTTCAAAGCATTTCTCCTTTCACCTGTTTCTTTTTCCTTGAAATCCTCCAGGGTGGGGGGGCATGCCAAAGCAAAGCCAGAGCAGTGCAAAGTTCTGTGCCCAGCCTGGGTCCGTGCAGGCAGAGCTTTTCCTTGGCCCTGGGGCTGTGACCAGCCTTGGCTGTCTCCTTGGGCTGCTCTCTCGCAAGTGTGAAGAGGCCTTCAAAAGTCAGCTAGAACAACAGAAAAGAAGGGGGGGGACACGACCCAAACCACTCCCTATGTGTCTGTCTGTCCATTCACCCTGGTAAAAGACATCCTGTGCCCCTCTAGCAAAACTGCAGAGCCACCAGAATCAGTAAGCACTGGTCTCATGGCTGAGTCCTGGTTGGAAGCCTGAAATCCCAAGCAGTGACCCCTCAAAGCCATTGGGAGTTGGGTAGGATTGGCTGGATGCTGGGCTCTGGCAGGGGCTGTGTTGCAGGGGATGCTTCCCCAGCAGCTTTGACATTTTAAATCATGAGAAATCTTCTCTCCTGCTGCTGAGCAGCTCTGGGCTGTGCTGAGCTGTGCCAATGGGGACAGACCCAGGGGCACCAGAGCCATCCCACCCTCTTCCCAGAAAGATCTGTGGATTACAGACAGCACAGGGTCTTTCGCTGTTAACCAAGAAAGCCCAAAGCCAGGGCTATGATTGAAATCACTGCCTATTGTCCAAGGCAGCCTGTGGAACAGTCTGTTCCCCGGTTCATCTGGGAAATGATTCCACTCCAACAAGAATCATTGGAAGGATTTGGTTTTTTCCTGACGTTCACTCATAGTTTTCTTTTTGACGGATTTCATTTCACTATTCCTTTCCAAACCCCTTGAGCAACTCCTCTCTTTTCTCACTTCATGTCATGAGAGGTTCTTGGGCAACCGTGGACCCCTGGTCCTGCAGAGGCTCTTCCCGGGCAGGAGACCTCCAGGGCAGCCTCGTCTCCCCACACTTCAGCACAGCCACGGCTCGCTACCCTGTGTTACAAATGAAGCAAAAATACAGTCAAAGCTGCAGGTAGTTGAAATGTTTTTAAATTTTCTTTTTTTTTGGTTTGTGAATTGGCACTTGGTGCAGGAGTGTCTTACACAGAAGAAAAGGGTTCCAGAGGTGCTGCCACCTCCACGCACGTTACGAGTGCACGGCCCCCGTTTCCCTGCAGGAACGTGAGCTGGAACGTCTGATATGTCATTGCAAAATCTGTGTTTCCTAAGTAATATTTTATCTCTCATCTCAGTGATCAGCATAATGAACATTTTTTGTTCCTGCATAAATAGCACCTGAAAGAAACCCCATTTAGCAGAGAATTACCAAATTGAGGGAAAATGCCTGACACTGAGAATCCCCTGGGGACTTTTCCTCCGGATGGGGATTGGCCAGCGCTCCTGAAAGGACAGGCTTTCCAGCTCTGGCAGGAGCAATAAGGTAATTGGGGAATGAGTAAGAAATGGTTGCATCAGTTCCTTGGGGGAGCTGTGGATTGCAGAGATGGGAATATTTTCCGTTTAGGGTCAGAGTTTCTGCTGCCATTCACAAAGTCTGCGTGAATGTTCAGAAGTAGGTACGGCCCGTCCCTCAAAGAACAGGGAAAGAAATACTCCTGGATTTGAAGTGTGTTTAAAGGAGGGTTGGGTTTGAGATTGCTGAAATTACTTCTCGCCTTGCAGCCAGAGGAGGGATGGGTCTGGGATGCTGGAGGGAAAAGGCGGCTGTGAAGGGAGCTGCTGGCTGTGGCTACCAGGAGCAGGCTGTTGTTCTGATGGCTGCATCTCCAGGGAACCATTTGCAGAGTTCATTGTTTTGCCATTTCTCTCATTCCCACGTGTGACCTGGTGCTCACCAGCTCAGCCCTTGGTTACACTGGGGAGCTGGCTGGAAGCTGCCACTTGGTTTGTGCTCATCGTGCAGGAGCAGCTGCACCTAAAGCAAAGGGACACAGACAGACACACAGACCCCTGCCACAGGGTGACTTCGGCATAGTGCAGGTTACAGCAAGAGTATTTATTTCACCCTTCTGCAGGGTAAAGGAGGTCCAGTGCCCCAGCAGCTCTATTGCAATCGCTACTGGTCAGCAAATGCAGGCAGAGAAGTGCAGGCAAGTGAAGGATCTTGCCGTGGCTCACCAAAGGAGATGAGGCCAGGAGATTCTTGCTGACAAGGACAATGCTGAACTCACCTCAGGCTTTCACCGGCCTCTGTTGTGAAGGTGCCCGGATACAATGTCTGAGGAGATTTCTGAAGCTCTCCAAACCCACTTGCTTCCCAGCTAACCCAAGAGAAATGGGTCCCTAATGAAATTTAGCATCAGGGATGGAAAAAAAAAAAAGCTGTGGCATTGTGATTATTTGCTATGAAACTGTGGAACTGCACTGTCCTCAGAGCTTTAATTTAGATGATTTAGGGTCCTTTTATTTAGTTTTGTCCCATTTACAATTGTAAAGAGGCTGTGAACCAGGACGCTGGGCTCTGCACGTATTGACAGAGCTGATCAATCGCCGACTTCTGGGGGTATGATATGGTTCAGAAGGAAAAAAAGCCATCTTTTTCCCCTCCTAATTAGGTGCTTCATTTGGCTCTGCAGGCACATGTTCTCAGTGGCAGGGGTGACATTTTCAGCTCATGGGGGAGATGACTGCGGAAGCAGAGCAGGCTGAGAGCTGGGGAGGCAAAGAATTGGGGAAAAAAACCCACATTTCCATGGCACCCCCAAACGTGCTCATCCAAGATGCTATTTAAGTGGAGCCTGACACTAGCCCTGTCAAAACCTCCCTGTGTCAGCAGCAGCTCATGTTCCACCTGATTTCTGGCTTGGAGAGCACCAGGTGCCTGGACACTGAAAACATGACCGTGTTGGATATGGTGGTGGAGCCAGTGGGAGCCACCCAGCTGGACATCCTGCTCCCCTTGCAGCCCCCCACAGGTTTGCATCATGCCAAGGGGGAATAATCAGAAAGGAGGCAGGTGGGGACCAGGCTGGGAAGATAAAAGCACAGGGAAGGGGTGGAGAGATCCAGTGTGTGCTGGGACCTGACCTGGAAACAGGCAGGGAGGAATCTTTGCCTCAGCAAACAGGCAAAAATAATCCTGTGCCCAAGGAATGCCTGAGCAACAAGAACACAACATGCTGCATGTGGGAAGATTAGAGGCAAAAATACCAACACAAGCAAATGAGTTTCTTTATTCTCCCCTCCAGACTATTTTACCATCGCTTCTGCATCTTTACTTAATCCGTCTGCTTTTAAAAGAAGGATACAGAGATCCTGTCACCCATCGGTCTGTGTGAGTGGCACCACAGGCTGGGGCAGGTGGGACACAGTTCCTCTGCCCGGCATCTGCTGGGCTGACCTATGGCTCATCTGACCTGTGGCCAGGCTGACCCACAGCTCATCTGACCCATGGCTGTGTGCCCAAAGCATCTGCGGGAGAGCCGGGACGGTGCTTGGCCAGCGCTGCTGGAGCAGAGATGCTGGTCCAGGCCCTCAGGTGCCTCTGGAGCTCTGGTGTCAGCCTCTGACACACGGTGCACGCTTGCGATAATTTTATTTGTCCCATTCTCTGCTGGAGGTTAAGCCTGTAGATCCAAGTGCCAACGCCCTTACCATTGTTACTTAGAACAACCAGAGCCCTTCTCCCAGTTGGACAGACTTTAGGGATCCGGTTTACTCTGTCCTGTAATTCCACCTTCCAGATGAGCAGGCCCAGAGCTCCTGGCACTTTTACCACAGGAGAAAACAAGCCCCTGCAGTGGCCCTGGGGAGCTCCAGGCATCCCCTGCAGGGTGGGATGAGGTGCTCGCATCCCATCCAGAGCCCCAGATTGCAGGAGGCATGCAGAGCCAGACCTGCTGCTTTGGAGCTGGGATCAGGATGTGCAAGTGCTGGAACCTGACTGCAATTCAATCCAGGAGATCACCACAGGTTCCGTGCTGGAGCCCTGCCACCCAAATGTACAAAGGAATGGGCTTGTAGAGCAACCAGATACCACGCTGCTGCCCATACGACACCTTAGGAGACTAATCCCTTCCAGCCCCAGCCCTGTGAAAACTTAAAGACCTCATTTTAACCAGGGGTGGAGGAGGATGGTGTCCTGGGGCTATGGTCACCTGAGCCTCCCAGCAGCTGACTGCTCGAGGGCTGATCTTATAACACTACTCTCCAAGGTCATCCTCCTTTGGGAAATGGCTACTCAGACGCTGTGCTCTGTAGATGGAGGGACACGGTGAGAAGCTGGAGGCTCTGGCACCTTCAGCCATCCCAAAGTAAGCCATCCTTGCAGGAAAAACTCAGTGTCTGTGACCCGCTATGGCAGAGGTAGAAAAGCGAGCGTTGGGAAGCATTGGAGTCAGCAGAGCTGAGGAGTTATCTGTCTTGGGCTGAAACCTCCCTGGTGATTATTCCAGCTTTATGCAATAGCAAAAGTGTTTTGCTAAGTAGTACCAAATGCCCCAGATTGTGGCAGCCCCGCTGCAGGCTGAGCCAGCCCGGGGAGATGCAGGGGGTCAAAGCAAGGGGATCACTGTCATCCCCGCCCCGCTACCATGCTCTGGTGGGGAGATGCACTGAAAGGTAGCACACGAGAAGCTTCTGGGGTTGTTGTTCTCAGTTTCCTCTGTTTTTTTTTCTTACCATCTTCCAGATGCTGCAGAATCCCCAGATGCAGCCACAACAAAGTCCTTGCATTTTTAACTTTAAAAAACATAATTGGGTAACTGAGAATAATGACTAAACAACGCAATAAATCATGTCTACACCTGGCCTGGAAATGGGGGGAGGGTGGTTCAGGGAGATGTGTTTCTTCCCTCATTAATGAACAGAGCTGAGACATCGACACAAAACGCTCCCAGAGTCAGCAAATCTGTTCCAGCCTCCGCTGGCAAGACCTCGTGGGTCTGTGTGCTCTGGTCTCGGAGAGCCAGGGACAGGACCCCCCTGTCCCCACGGCTGGGTCCTGAACTGCCCGGGCGAGAGGGGACTGCGGTGCCAAACCCCAAAGCCTTCCCTCCGGCCTGGGCAGAACGGTGAAATTAAATAGAAATGTCACCGCTTTAATAGCCAGAGACATTTTTATGTCCCGGCAATAATTTTTGACGGCATGGTGCCACTCACCTCTTCTGCTGGATAAACACAGCCAATAACCATTGCTACCCTCACAGCGCAGCAATTATCCAGGGCAGGAAGCTGCGATAACTGCGCAGGAGTTGTTAATGTTGGGTTTATTTGCTAGTTTATACAGCCAGTGAGACCTGCAGACCTGTCCCCAGCTCAGCCCCCAGTGCCCTGCCAGCTGCGGGAGGGGATGGCTCTTGGCTCTGCCGGGGCTGGAGGGCAGAGGGGCATGGGGAGTGCCCGGTCTACGTTTCCCATGCCTTGGCTGGAGTCTCAGCAGCCCGCCAAGGACAGCCCGTGAGTGCGAAGGGCAAAAAGAAGCATCTGGGGGAAGGTATTTTATCCCAGCAGCTCTCAAAAGGAGACAGAGGGAGGGTGGCAGAGCCTTGTGCTGCGGGATTACTGCTGCTTCTGGCTGATAAAGTCCCAGGCTGAGCAGCTCCAAACAGAGAAGGACACAAAGGATGCCAGCTCTCTACTTTTCTTTTTCTCCTATGACTTTTGTCTTTCACACACGGAGGATGTGACATCCCAGAGGAGGGACAGAAGAGGACGAGCAGGGAGAGCTGTGATGACATCCTTGTGGTGTTCAGAGCTGTGCCCCCCACCCCATCAAGGGGAAGGGGTGGCAAAGATGGTGCAGCACGAGGGAGGATGGCTTGTGTGGGTCACCTGCATGGGACACTGAGGGACAGCCCACGTGTGCTGCTCCAAAGAGACATCTCTATGCCCAGGCCAGGCTTGCTCAGATGCTCCTCCGAGCTTGTAGGTTTATCTGCCGGTTCAAAGCGAGATGCTTATCTGTTCCAGCCTCTTCAAACTGACAGATGCTCTTATCTCTGCTGCTCTCTGAGTGCTGCAGAGCCTGGGGAGCTTGTGGCTTCAGTGCAAGGAAAATATTTTGGGAGCCTAAGCCTGAGGTGGCTTTCTGGGAGTTTATCTCTCATTCTTCACTGTTCAAATCTGTGACCCCAGAGCCTTTGAGGAACTCGTGGCCATTTCTGCGTTCTATGGGCATGGGAGCAGAGCCCTTTTTCCAGCAGCCTTTGCCCATGATGGGACACATTAACCCACGTCCCAGCCAGGGCAGGAAGGTGATCCGTGGGCACATGAAGACCACAAGGTGATTAGCACAGTAAGGCCAAGACATAACAGAAAAAAACTGCAATGGGAGCTCAAAGTTTGGCTGATGATCACTTAAAGTCCCCCTTCATCCACCCTTACAATTAAATATTTTGTTCTTCATCAGCTCTGCTCTTAGCTGAAGCTTCCTGACTCCTGTGGCTTTGTCTCCTGACCTTCTGCGTCCTCCTGGGAACAGCAAAGGCTGCTGGAGAGGCTGAGTGCCTGTGCCCACGTGCAGTTCCTGGAAGCTGTGAGGAAAACATAAACATAATTGAAAAAAAGTAATTGAAACTTATAACAGCGGTGATGAGAGAGTTTTCTCCTTGGCCTGCCATTAATTGCCAGGAAACAAATACCTTTATGGCCTCTGTAATTACAGCCTGAATAGAACTGAGAGAAAATTTCTACCATTAAGCATATCCTCAAAGATCTCATGCCTCCACCTGCTTCCCTTAAAACACCACTTTCCCAGACTTTGTCCACACAGCAGGCGCAGGAACAACTTTCCAAGACACGAGCATCACCTTTAACCTCAGAAAAATTAAATTTTCCTGGATCTTCAGCAGACCTTTGCCCCATTACACCTTCCTCATACTGCCGTGTTGCCCTGAAGCCTCCTCCATGTCGGGTCAGGCTGCTCTCCCCTCTGCCCACAGTGACCTGGGTGCCCATGTGTCCTCCACCCCACTTTGCAGCCGGGGTGCTCGGCAGAGGACCCATTTCAGTGACATGTCTCCAAACATCGTGGCCTTGCCCAGGTTCCTGGCTGGAGGATGGAGAACAGAGTGGCCAGAGCTGTGGCTAATTCCGTATTTTCTGAAGTGGCTTGAGACCCTTCAGCAAGAGCGCTCTCGGAGAGCAACGTGTTGCTGTATCTGTTGTATTTATAAGCTTGTTAGTTGATTAGCCACACTCGCATGCTGGCAGAGCGATTGTTTCGCTGAGTGGCTTCAATAAGAGTCTGGAACAATAAGATGCACACAGACAAAGGTTTTAATGGATAATTAATTGTTCCAGCGTGTAAAGTTTCTGTGCAAAGATCCTGGTGAATCAGAGTTTCCTTTTTCCACCCCCTTTGCAATGTGGCCAAACAGTCACACAGAAATCATGGACTGGATTGGGCAGTTTTTTAAAGAGGGGCCCAGAAATGAGGGACCCGTGAGGTCTGGACTGGGACGTTGGGGTGCAAGGAAATAAGGGGCAGTGGCAGCAGCACCACAGGTCTGGGCAGGGGGGGTTTGTCTGTGGCAGGAGCCAAAGGACATTTTTCAATGCTTTTCTCCTCTGAACCTTCACACCTCGTTAGTCTGCACTCCCACCCCCAGCTTCCTATGTGCAGTAATACCCAGAACGGGCAAAGCAGCACTTTTCAGCTCTGAGACCTGAGCTGTGAGCACAGGATGATGGTAACAGTGAATGTATCGGCACCTTGGGACAGGCTGGGTGTGATGCCAGGCCTTGCAGCGTTTACCATCTTCAAGGGGCTCCTGCCAGTGTCTCCTGGACAGTCTCAGCAGCCAATTCCTTGGGGGAAAGGGGGGAGTGGCTGTGGGATGATCTGAGGTTTCTGGACCAGCAAAGACAGAATCTCACAAGCTCCCAGGCACGTTTGCTCTCTACTCAGTGAACCCAAAGCTGTGTGGGATTTACCTCCCAGGAGTGGGATGGGACCGAGGGCTCCCAGTGGCCCCAGGAGCAGGGAGGCTGTAACCAGCCCCACAGTGAGCACTTGCGATGAGTTTGCCATGGAGCAATTTGCTTCCTCCTGTCCAACAGTAAAAAAGGAAAAGTGCCAAAGCACTGAGCCTGTGAATGGCCACGGAGGCTCTGATCCCTGCCTGGGAACAGGCTCCTCCTTGCAGAAGGTGGGAGCTGATATCACAGCATCTTCTGAAGTGGCTGGAGTCACTTCTGGGAATATAATTGACCCTATAAGCTCATTTGGTGCCGGGCGTCGTGGTGTGTGCCACTGCAGCTCTGGAACCGTCCCCTAACCCACAGCAGGCTCAGGGCATCTGGCATACTCGCAGAAGGTGCCTCTTCAGGGAAGATTAACAAAGCAAAATAAGAGAAAGAGAAAGGACAGTCGAGGCAGCACATCCCTGCAGAGAATGAGCTGCTGGCTGGGGTAAACTGCCAGAGGGATCGGCCACCTGCACGGTCCTGCTGAGCTGCTCGGGCACCACGGGGCTCATCACTGGTGCTGCCGGCATGGACCTGGCACAGGAGCATCCCCACTCCGGCAGATCTGCAGGGACAGCAAACAAAACTGCCTTCCCCACCACTACAAGAGTGCTTGCTGCCATGAGACAGACTGAAGATACGTGCAAACCACGCTCACATATGCTGAACGTGCCAGCATGTGTGTCTTGTCCTCATGTCCACAGAGCCCTCATCTTCATGCTGAAATTTCATAGAATCACAGAACTGTTTTGGTTAGAAGAGACCTTTCAGATCGTTAAGCCCAACTGTTCCCCCAGCTCTGCCAGGGCACCACTGACCCATGGCCCTCAGCACCACAGCTCTACAGCTTGGAAACCCCTCCAGGGATCATGGGGACTCCACCACTGCCTTGGGACAGCCCTGGACAACCCTGGAGGGGAAGAAATTGTTCCCCAGCTCCAACCTAAACCTCCCCTGGGGCAACTTGAAGCTGCTTCCTCTTGTCCTGACACTTATTCCTTGGAAGCAGAACCCCCTGGCTCCACCCTCCTGTCAGGAGCTGTCAGAGCCAGAAGGTCTCCCCTCAGCCACCTTTGCTCCAGGCTGAACGAGCCCAGGTCCCTCAGCTGCTCCTCACCACACTTGTACTCCAGCCCCTTCCCCAGCACCATTGCCCATTTCTAGTCACGTTCCAACCCCTCAGTGTCCTTCTGGTAGTGAGGGGCCGTTTCTGCTGTTCCTCTCCCCTTGCTGGGTGCATCTCAACACCTGAGGAAGGCACCACGAGCTCCGCTGCCCCCCCGCAGCGCGCTCAGGGGAGCAAGCACGTACCCCCCGCCAGGCCGCTGCACACGCACATGCTCACACACACATTAGCAGCAGACACATGCTAAGCACACGCACGCATATTAATCACTTTTCTCTGTCTTTCTCCCCCCGGTCTCTTTTCTAAGCTGCGCGTAAAGCCAGAGAGATTAGCTGATCACAGCCGAACGCTGCCCAGTACAAAGCAGACTTCAATGGAGCCCCAGTATAATGGCAGATTACATTAGAGAGAACAGACAGACGTGTCCTTGTCATCCCAGGTTAATACGACTATAGATTAATGCTGTAGCCGTTGATTGTTATGGAAATCCCCCCATTTAGCTCGTTCCTAAAGCACTGACAGTTCTAGCCACGAATTCGGAGCAGGGGTGGAACTTGTTAATGGATTTCATTTTCCTGCAGGAAGCCAAAGCATTTAAAGGGAGAGGGAGCGCAAATCTGCTGACTTTCTGGAAGCGTTCCAGCGTGCATTGAGTCAGTATGGACATTTAATCCCTTGTTCAGATGCAAAGCAATGCAAAGAGCCATGTTGGTCTTGCCTCTAGAGGAAAAAGGAGGAATTTAGGCTTGGGGAAGTCAGCATTTGTGGGGTTGTTTCTTCTTAAAACCTCCCCTGACCTGGGCACCGAGTGTCCATGGCACATCTCTGCTCCCATTCACAGCCCCCACACATGCAACGGGGACATTTCTGCCAAGGTTGGTTGAGTGATGCCGACTCGGGGACTGTAGCTGCTGCCATCCCACTGCTTTGGTGTCAGCTTCTAGTTGCAGTTTATTTGCTCGCTTTCCCCTGGCCGGGTGGGAACGCTCCCCGGCCCAGCAGCAGTCCTCAGCCACACCACTCTACCCCTTTGTAACATCCCTCCCCTTCCATCACTTCATCGCTGTCCCCCTGAGCAATAGGAAAATCTCCAGCCACTCCTGAGCACACCCAGGATCCCTCCGTACATCCCTACCCTGGTGAATCACTGCGGTTCCAAGCGGGGACTCATGGGACAGAGGACACTCACCCTCCAAAGCCCTGGGTGCAGAAGGGCTCTGATGCCAGCATGCGGGGGCAGCGGGATTGCCGGGGCATGGTCACCCCCAGTCAAGGTTTGCTTTGCAGGTATCTCCGTGACATTTAACAGGGGTGTCATCTCCCCCTTCCTCTCCCTGTTCCCTCTCCCAAGGAAGGATAATTAGTCCTTGTGAGATCATCCGAGGAGCAAAAAATTGCTCTTTGATACTTTCAGCATTATTTTTACTGCTTGGTGGGGAAGTTCAGTGACATTTCACCACTGATCAAAAGGTTGCCTGTGGTAAGTGATTAAATCACAGCACCTCCCTCTGACCCATTTTTTGCAGCAGCAAAACAAACATCATAGAAATGAAGCCCCAAGAAGCGGGGTGGGTTTCAGGGTGCAGGTGGCATCCCGGGATGGGGTCAGGTTCATTGTCACCAGCAGCTGCTGGGCCAATCAGCTGGGAGAGGCCCCAGCCGGGATAAACAACCCAACCAGCCAATGGCAGAGTCGATACCGCACTGAGTTCCCACCCCTAGAGAAGGGGAGGGCTGGACCAGGCGGGGTTTGCCTGGTTTCAGCTTGCTTCAGCGTGAAGCTTCAGTGCAGCTGGAGCAGGGTAAGTTGCAGTCTCGAGCACCAGTAGAGCCTTCCTGGCCTCTATCACTGGCGTTGTCTGTAATTTCATCAGTACTGGTGTTTTCTTCTTTTCGTTGTTGGTGTTTAGTTGCCAGTGCCAGAGCACCCTGCATTTTCTTACAGCCTGTAGTGGGAGGTGCCTGTGAGCTCCCAGCAGGAAAGCAAAATAAGGAGGTTCTTGCCACTTGCTGAAATACTCTGTCTTTTAGGAGAATCCTGCTGTCAGCTGGAGTTTATAGGAGCAAGGACTGTCTTTTACAGCAATTTTATGCATTCCTAGCATAGGGGATACCTGATGTTGAAGGGAGCTTTGGGATGCTGCTGAAGCACACGTGGTGCATAGTAATGATGCTAATAAATCCCCCCCTCCCCTAATTGGTCCCGGTCCCGGTGGTTATGCATCCTCCCTGTCCCAAGCCTTGCTCTGCGCTGTCAAACTGGCATTTTCCCCAGGAAGCCGGGTTGCCTCTGCCCTGGGGGGGCGGGGGTTGCTGTGGAGATGCCTTGGAGGGTCCCACACTTTGGAGCCTGACTTCAGGTGGAGGAATGAGCAGCAGATGAGAGTGGGGAGGGACAAAGCTGTCCCTTCTCATGCAAATGTCTCTGGGGGGACTGGGAATCGGAGGGAGGGAGAGAGACACAGGGGCTCCTATCGTCGATAGAGACGCTGCTTTGTTTCTAATTAATTAGCATGTTTTTCAAAGCTTTCCACAAGTCGTTAGCAGCTTTTTAAGGGCGTTTTGCCAAAGAGCATTTAAATGGAAATCCCCCTGAGATACAGTAGATTCTTTGCAGGGTCTCAGTGGAAGGTAGATTCTTCCCAGGGGAAACCAACCCCTACCTCCTTGTTTAATTTGGGGCTTTATTTGGATCTGGGGGATTATCGTGTGCCCCGGGGCGGGGGGGCATTCCCGGCTGGCAGCCCCGGCTCCTGGGGATGCTGCTCTGCGGCTCCAGCTCCTGGTCCCGCAGTGGGACCCAGGGTGGGTGGCTGCCGTTCGCCTCCATCCTCCCTCACCCCGGGCTGGTTCCCCTGCCTGGGTGCGGACACGCAGTGACTTTTCGATGGAGCGAAATACTCTCGCCCCGGTTGCAGAATGCTGGTGTCGGAGGGTTCCCCCCCCCCCCGTCTCTAAACGGTTGGTGTCACCTGCTGATGCCCTTCAGACCTCCGCAGGGGTTCGTCAGGGCTGCGGGGCATCAGTGTCCTGAAAGCGAACACGTTTGAAGCTGCGTGGCTAGAGAGCATCGCTGTCCCAGGCCCATCTTCTCCCGCAGCGGGGCTGAGTTTCTCCCCCCCGGGACCCAGGAGCAAACACCAGCAGAGGAGATGGGGGGCTGAGTGGTGGCCACGAGTGCAGGTGGAAGGAGCTCTTGCTCTGGGCTCCAGGTGGTTGGATGCGTTTGTCACCTGCCCTCTTTAACCTGTCTATGATGGCTCTGACACGAAATGGGTGAAATCAGCCGAGGTGGAAAGGGAGGTCCTGGCTGGGTCTGAAGCGGCACAGGACAATTTCCTAAAGATTTACAGGCTGAAGCCATCTATCAGCATTTGATAGGCCAAGCTATCAAGACCGGGTCCCTAAATCATCATCTGGAGACACAAAGTAAGGTACCCTGATGGACAGAAGCAACGAGGCCCCTGCAGCGTCTCCCCACCACTCCGCAGTCTAGATGCAGATTCAGGCAGATACCTTCCCATACGCAGCTCTGGCAGGGGCTGCAGGTCCCAGTGCTGGGCTCAGCAGTGGCCAGGCTGGAAGCTCTGTCATTAGATTAAGGCTGTTCCAGAGCCTGGCTTTGCCCTTGCCACTTTGTTGCCGACCAGGTGGCAACTCAAATGTTCCTTTCCAAAAAAAAGGTTACATCTTCCCGAGCTGAAGGTCTCAATGACAAGCCTGAAACCAAACTTCTCTGACGTGAACTTGCACATTTTGCTATAGAAAGGGTGTTGCAATTTTGCTACTTTCACCAAGGACAAGGAATTTCACATCGTTTATTGCGCGGGCATGCGCCTGGGAGGTTTTCACGGCCCTGTGATTTATGCTGGGGCCCAAGTTATAACTCACATTTCTGTTTAAAACCTAAACACTCTAATAGTGGTGGCTATTACTGTCATCATGTACCAGCCGCACTTCTGAGATTCAATCTCGCCAGAGCTGGCCTACGTGATATTATCTGTGTATTTGTCTGCCTGATGGAACTGCCTTTATTTTTTCTTTCATATATTGCTGTCTCAAGGACTGTTTTCCAAGCAACAATTCATGTCTCCTTCAGTCATCAGTGAAAACAATCAAGCTCAATTTTATTTTTGGCAGAAATCAAATGCTAAATGAGATCTTGGAATCATAAACAAGAGTGATGTAGACAAATCAGAGGGAATTTGGAGGAGAGCAGCATAGATGATGAAGGGACAGGAGGGGACTGGCTGATGGGGAAAGATTAAAATAAGTAAACACTTCCAGCTAGGCTAAGAGAAGACTAATGGGGAGCATAATAGCTGTCTAGCAGTATCTGAAGGGTGTAAACACTGACGAGGAAGAGATATGGTTTGGAATGGACCAAAAGCAGTGGAATAAAGGTGATGGAACTCAACAAAGGGAACTTCAGCCTCAACACTGGCACAGATTGCCTCTCTGCTGATACGTGGTGCCACGGACTAGCCCAAAGAAAGCAGGGTAGCTGCTGCCGGAGCGCTTTGAGCCTGCAGAGGAGAAAATCCCTTAAATAAATAATTGTCCCTGGAACATTTTCAGCTTTATGCTATCTTTCCTTGTAACTAGCGGAGATGAATGAATAATCCATGATGGATAGGGCTTGCTCAAAGAATTTTGTCGCTGACATTGCTCACAGTTTGCTGCTGAATGGATCACACTTTCCTTCAATTCATCTATTGCTTCAGCTTACCTGATTCATTATTTATTTTTGGGGGGTGAGTGGTTTCGCTTGATGGGCTGCCTGCCAAGAGCGCTGGGTGTGCAGCTCCAGGAGCCATGCTGGACAGCAGTGGTGGCTCCTGTATGTCATCCTCCTGTTCTGAGTTCGGATGGACACAGCTCTGCTGATCAGGAGAACAGGAAGGAGGTCACCAGAAGTTTGACTTTCAGGAAGAGAATCACTGGGGGAAGGAGAGTGGATGAGCAGAAACAGAGTGTTTTACAAAATGAAATACCTTTTCTCTCTGGGTCATGCCAAACTTACTGAGCAAAGGGGAAAAACCTAAACAACCAAAGCCTCTGGCTGAACAGGCTGGGTTGCTTTGTGGGTCTCAGCATTTGCAGAAAGACACGAGGTTCTTTCTCCACGGTTACGGTGATAACCTGCTCAGACTCGTGCAAATGGGCTCTGGTGAGGAGTCTGGTAACTCTGACGTCCAATGTTAGGAAGTCACACCCTGCCTGCCCAGTCTGCATGTTATGGCCCCTCATTTTCCAAGTCACTGGAAGCAAATAATTGGATGTCAGCACAGTTTCCATCCCTAGCTGTGTAATGGGCTCGTGGGTCTGTCTCTGGTTTGCTTGCTCAGTTTCCTGCAAGGACTCTGGAAGTGAGTCTTGGAGAAATACTGTATCTGAGCTCAATTAATAAGCATCCCATAAAAGGACTGACTGCTTTGATTGCCTAGTAGAACATACAAGGTGGGTAAAAATAATTGTAATAGCAAGAGGTGGAGAAACATGGCTGGCCCACAGATGTGTTAGGGCCCAAGGCATTGCTTTCAGCAGAGTTTCTTCTTTCTAAATGCGCTTTTCCTGCTGCAGAACACACCAGCCACAACAGGAAACAAATCTGGACAGAGCAGATTAAAGTTTAAATTCAGCTGCAGTCCCACAGACTTTTCCCCCCCCTCTCAGGCTTTGGTTACTGCAGCGAATTAAGCTGCAGGCACGTGAGCTGGTGAACAATTAATGCCCAGTCCCTGCACACGCCCAAGAAGCAGCTGTCCCTCTGCAACACACAGCCCTCATCGGGGTGAGGCCGATGCTGTTGGGAACATCTCTGACACCATGAAACAGTTTGGGCTAGGAAGTGAAGAACAGCATGTTCTAAGACAGGATGGAGCATGCAACATATGGCCATAGACTTGTGTGTGGCCACAGTGAAAACTCAACTTCACCTCTGAAAAATGGTGTTCAGTGGCTTCTGCTGCTCTGCCAGGCACCAGCTCAGTAATGAGTCAGGAGACGAACAACTTCCCAATGTCATCAGCAATAGTGTTTTAGCGCTTCTGTTCCTCTGAGCACTGATGTTGATAGCCCTGAAGCTGAGCTGGGCAGGCTGGTGGGACCAGACAGCTTGGCTAGTGGGCGGGAGACTCCATGTCTCCTTGAACTGGCACCCATGGCTGATCCTGGCTCTCTTCTCCCCATGCCTTCCCCTTCATCCCACTTCTCCTCCTCACAGGAAGAAAGAAGCAGAGGGCAGAGGGGAAGCAGGGCTTTTAGCACAAGCTGTCAGGAATAGCTTTGAGCCAGGCACTAAAACATCCAGGAGAAATGCTTGTCTAGGGCTTTTCACTAGACCATTTCAAAGGAAACTGTAAGTTGCTGAGCTGTGGAAAGGCACTGTTCTGGAGAAGACAGGCCGTGATCTACTCTCCTGAACACAGCTGTAAATCTGGAGCACCATGTCTGAGGCAAATGTAGTTCATTGGGATTTACCGCAGCGTGACAGCGAGCAGGACTCTGCCCTGGTGCCTATGGAATTAAACCCACAAGGTCAACCTGCTCTGGGCAAAACTGGAGGATTTTCAGCAAAGCTTCCAGCAATAGATGCGCCTGTGTCCTTAGAATAAAGGTCTCCTGTCCTCTACCCTGACAATGCCTCTGCTGGGACCCAGGGATGCAGAGGGGAGGTTTATCTTGTGGAGGCAGGTTAGTCCCAGCTCCAGCTCATGTTGTGCCAGGAGCTCCCGGATTTTGGGTCTGAGTGGGGATGTTCAGTCCATTGGCAACAGGACAGCTGTTTGGATTATTGAATAATTTGGAAATGGGCTGGTTACCTGGCACTGCTGGTCAGCAGGCAGCCAAAACCCCTTTGTCAAATAAACACCAGCCAGGATCCATCTGGAGTCCTGCTAAGGTGTACAGAGACCTTCTGGACTAGTTGCTCCAGATAATAGCACAGGCGGGTCCCTGGGCTGCCTCTCCTCCAAGCCCTGACATCTGCTCCAGGCTGGGATGCTGTAAGCCTCTCCGTGGGCTTTGCAAAGTAGCTTCTTTGCCCCACCTCACATCCCTGATCCATCCCTTCCCTTTCTCCCACCAGCTTTACCCTTGCTGGTGCTAGGGTGGCCAGGTTTGAACTTCAGCATCTGTTGCTTTTTTCCTGCCGGGGTGGGTGATCCTACACTGCTGCTTCTCTGCCCTACTGTGACAGAAGGAAAAGGAGGGTCACTGCTTCTTCCCAGCCACCTTGGGCTCCCCTTTGTCACTCGCCTTTCTTCCCCAAGCCAAGAACCAAACCAAAGGCCCAGGAGCTGAGTCTGCACTGGCAGCACAGATCAGGAATATCAGGAGCTGCTGCCGTGGGCATCGCCCACCCTGTTCCCACGCGTCCCAGTGTTGGTCCCAGCCTGCCCCTGACGCCTGGTTGATCCTTCCTGACTTCCAGGCATCCGTGAGGATTTGCACATTTTCCTGTGTAAACAGAAACTGTCCACAGCTGCTCAGTTCAGCCTCGGCTCTTTGCCACGTGTCGTGCCGGTGCTGCGTGGGGATGCTGCTGAGCACAGACCTCCCCCCGTGCCCCTCCCGGCTGAAGGTCATCCCGAGCAGATGCTGCTGTACGGGGGGTGCCAGCTCCCTTGGGGCCCACCACCCTCTTCCTGCTCCTGCTCCCTGAGGGGATGAGCTGAAACTTCTCTGGGGGGAAGAATAACAAGCAGGGAATAATGAAAAGTGCTAGCCTGTGTTTTGGCCAAATAAATGCTGGCGTGACAACAACTGGAACAGTAGGAATGGTGGGATCTTCTCTGGGATGAACTTGTGGTGCCTGTGTAGCTGCAGAAATTGGTCCCACGGCCCCATCTCTGCTCCACATCAGGGCTGCCCCTTCCTGGAGGGTGCAAGGAGACACATCAGCAGTGACAAGGGGACAGCCCTCCTGTCTGTCACCTGTACCACTATGGGGACACCTCTGTTCCCAGTGTGATGCTGCTGCAGCCACAGAGACAGTGCTGGGCACACAGGGCTGTTTTCCTGATTGTACAGGATGCTGCAGAACCATGCCAGGGTGCAAGAGGACAGACCAGGGCTGCCCTTAGAGCAGGAGCAGTTGTCATCTTTTCCTTCTCATTCAAGAGCAGGGTTTTTTTTCTTTCTTTTTTTCATGACAAATGGTTTTGTGCTGGAAACAAGTTTGCCTTTATGAAGAAAAAAATCACCACAAAAGTTTTCCTGTAGAGTCCCAAATTCCCTCTGATCCTATTTAAATACGAGGATAAGCAGAGGACACCTCGGGATGGTCCTGCTCTGTTCATCACTGGTGTTTTCCCCAGTTGTTTTATCGCTCCTCAGACATCCCCCTGCCCTAGCAGAGGCCCAGGAGGGACATAGTTGCGGCCCTCTGGCCCTAAAAAAAAAGATGAGAAGCCCTGGGAGGCCACCCAACACATTGGTGACTCTTGCCATGGCAGCCTTTCCTCTCTGCCTGTTATTTCCCCAGCTCGGGGGTTTGGATCATGGTGCTGCTGCTGAGCATCCAGCTCCTGTCCTTGGGATACAGGAGGCTCCAAGTGTGCGCATCCCCTGGCACCTCTCATGCCCACAGAGGTGAAAGCCCCTCCATCACCTTTGCCTGAGCCCCAGAGCCAGGGGGGTCTCCCCAGGAGGGAAGGAGGCTGGGTGCTGAGGGTCCTGATGCAGGCTGGCCCAGGCTGCTCTGCCTTGAAACCCAGAACCACACAAATAGGAAACACATTGGGGGTTAGTGGGAGAAATAATAACAACAGACGGGGCCTGGCCTGGCCTTGATTACTGCAAAATCACAGCAATTGCTGCTGTTTATCATTCCAGCAGAAGCAATTTTATTTTTTTATTGTATTTTCTTCTTGACGGTGTTTTGGGTATTTAACATCTCTATTGTGGAGTTAAAGGGACCTTGACATGTAGTTCAGGATTGAATCTGGACCTGAGAGGGAATCACCATGATCTGATTACATGGGAATGTCCCCCAGAGCTGAAGCAATCACAGAAGGGTTTGTGTTTGAAAGGACCTTGGAGATCATCAACCCCTCTGCCATGGGCATAGCGGCTTTAATTGCGCTTGTCTCATCCTATAACTTTATTCATTTCTTTTTATTAAACAGAAATATTTAAGTCTAATATATCTTAGGTTATTATTAGTGAGGCAAGGGCCTTGGCCCGGCTGTTGCCCCAGGAGTGCCTCTCAGCAGAGGTCAGCTCAGGTAGCCCCGCTCAGGGTCAGCAGCCACCCCTTGCAGGTGATTCTGACCAGGGGACAGTTTGGGCAATAAACCCAGGGTGATATTCTAGGCGCTGGCAGAAAAGGTGGGTACCCCAGCGGGATGTGAGAGCTGCTGGGGTGAGTTGTGCTCAAGGATGGCTCTGCACAGCTGCAGCAGGCAAAGATGCTTTTCCTCCATGCTACCTCCTGCACATCCACGTGTGCTCATGTCTCCAGGAAGCACTCACCATCATGTGGGGAATCTGGTGATTTCTCCAAGGAGCAAACAACCCTCCAAGCAATTAAGACCTCCAAGCAATTAAGACAACTCCTGGCCAAGCTGGTGCTCACTGCAGAGAGCACCTTGGGGACAGGCACCGGTCAAGTGGCTCAGCACGGGGCAAACTGGGCCGTCTGCCGCGCTGCGGGATGGTGAGCACCAGTGCTCAGTGATCTGATGAAGGCTCCTTTATTGGGCAAGCTGGCAGAGAGCCCACGGAGAAAGCTGGGGATGGCAGCTGGGCTGGGGATACCAGCTGGGCTGAAGATCCCTAATGCAGCTGTGGTGCTGCCCAACATACCCAAGTGTCACGAAATGGTGAGAAGAGAGGGGTGTTCTGTCATTTTAGTTGCAGGATGGTTGTCTTCATCTAAATAATGAGTGCTGTCCTTCAGGAAGAAAGAGCCATTAACAGTGCATGGGGATCAGACTGAAAAAAGAGGTCCTTCTGCTTTCATCTGAAGCAGCAGACCCTTCCCTCATCACCTCCCCAACCATCCCTCTTGTCCGTCTCGATCTGTTTTCCTTTCCTGTTCGTTTGTCTCCACGTTCTTCTCCCCCCGCCCCTCTGCCTGTCAAATTTTGCTCTCCCTTCGTACCTGGAAAGACTGAATTAGAGGGTTGTGAAAACCACTTTAAAAGACAACCATCACCCATTGTTTTTCCAGTGGCATATGGTGATAATAACAGTGCAGCAGCCTCCGACCTCCTGGCTTCAATTACTTTACAGGATCAGCTAATCCCAGTTAAAATTACCTATGTAACTGAAGAATAATTGTAAACCAGGCTCTCTCCTGGACTCTGCTTTTCTGAAAAATCGTTGCTGAGTTGCTCCTTGTGCCAGGGCTGCAGAGGGATCAGCAGATGAGTAACAGGCTCTGGGAGATGCTGTCCAAGAAGATTGGTTTCTTTTTCTACTCAAAGCAAACTCCAAACAGATGGTCATTCTTCTTCCTGTGGTTCAGTGGAGTGGACGGGACTGAAGTGATGGAGGGAAGAGGAGACAATTCACAAGTGTGTTTGCCTGAGTAGAACTCCTAGAGTTGAGCTTCTCCCAGGACTGTTCCAGCTTGAGGAGGTGCATGCCGAGGGTTGTTCAGGAGAGCTCTGCTGACGTGATCTTGCTGCAAGGAGATCCAAGGTCCCCCTTAGGGGCAGGTGTGCCATCCGTGCTGGTCCGACAGGACAAAACCAGAGCAAAGCCTCATGTCCAAGTAAACACCACGTGAGGCTTCAGGTAGGATGGGGGATTGGTTTTGCCCTCTAACAATTTTACCTCCCTTTGCTGTTCTTGGCCACGACAGGAAGAGGGGAGAGAATTAATTGAAATTTATAAAGAAGAAAAGACAGCCTATTGCTGCACATGACACATGGCACCCCCAGGAGATCTCTTCTCTTGCTGGATTCTTCCTGGGCTTTCTACCCTATTTGCAATCTCAGGACATCTCTTTGGTACTTCTACTGAGCAAATCTGCCAGTTACCATGACAAGATGTGTTTCTTTAGATGGCAGATAAATCTCTCTGGAACCACTAGCTGTGTTCAGGTCTGATTGCTTTCACCTTTATAACAACTTCCATGACAGTTTCTGCAAATTGTTCCATTTCAATCTAAAATTTCCCGGATTTAAACCAGTTCTTAGTGAGGTCACCCCTCACCACCCAGCCCCACTGCCAGCCTTGCCCTGGCATTAGGCATGCTGTGTTATTTCACCACCTGCCTCTGGTGAGCAAATGGATTTCCCCTGGCAGTTCCGTTGGAGGCCGTGATGAAGGATCAGACCGACACTGGCGGCTTGAAGACTCAATAAACTTTATTAGCTCCTTGACAGGCCTAACACACTCCTTGCAAGACTCCGTTATAGCCCCGGGTTCCAGGCGTTGCTTGGTGCATGCTGCAGAAAACCCTGGTCCTGATGTCATTTGGCAAAACTTGTCAACAGCTGCAGATCAGATCTCTCTCTCTCAAAAAAAAAAAAAAAAAAAAAAAAAAAAAAAAAGAGTCAGGAAAAGTCTAAACAATGTTTTTTGCCCCGGCCAGCATG
>WUAM01000287.1:76307180-76336863 GCA_024336885.1 Actenoides hombroni
CCTCGGTCCGGTATTAGATTGGCAAACCTAGAAAACGACTGAAGACACAAACCACACCCAAAAAAAAAAAAAAAAAAAAAAAAAAAAAAAAAAAAGAGTCAGGTATAGTCTAAACGATGTCATTTGCCCAGAGCAGCATGCTATTCACCCGGAGCACAGTGTGTAACTCCTGCTGCTCCCAAGCTGCATGGGGCTGGGTCACTGGTGTGGTGCCGATACCATCGGAGCAGCCCCGGCTGTCTGCCGGCCTCCTGGCCCAGTGACTGAGAACATCTTGACGTGCTCCAGCGTGTTCTGGATGGATGGATGGCGATGTTGCTAAGCTGGAAAATCAGCTCTGCCAACCGGTTCTCACAGTGAGGGCAGGGCAGCAAAATTTGAGGCTGTTCTTAAATAAAGGGGTGAGCAACAGAGCCCTTCACCACACTTGTTCTTTAGACCCTTCCCCAGCTCTGTTGCCCTTCTCTGGACACGACCCAGCCCCTCGGTGTCCTTCTGGGAGTGAGGGTCTCAAAACTGACCCCAGGATTCAAGATGCAGCCAAAATGTCACCACCTCTCTGGGGCTCTTGGCTACTGCTTTTTGCAGCCTGGGGCCTCTGGAGCCTCAGCAGTACCACGTGTCCTTGGGGCATCACAGCAGGCGTTGTGTTCAGCCTCCTCCTCTGGGACAGAGCGTGCACAGTGCTAAAACTGCTCCAAAGTGAGCCCTGCTGCTGCTGCAGGGGATGTTTTCAGGGCTGGGTCCTGGGTTGCTCAGCAAGCAGCACCCAGTTCCTTTGACACAAAGGTTGTAACACAGGAGGACACGTCAGGTCGGGTTGGATGGGGCTTTGAATGACCTGGTCTAGAGGAAGGTGTCCTTGCTGCTGGCAGGGGGTTTGGAACTAGATGATCTTGAAGGTCCATTCCAACCCAAAATATTCCGTCATTCTACAATCTTCTCTTGTGGACCGGCTGTGTGTGAGACTCTCACTTCTCCCTCCCAAGACAAGGGTTTGTCAGTGCAGGGGAGGGGGGGAGAGGGGGACTGCCCAAGCAATTTACCTAATTAAGATGAGGGTTATCTCTAACTAGCATACGTACACTCAAAATGCAAAGAGCAGCCACACAATGTACTGCTTCTAATTGCAGCGAGGTTTAAATAAAGGGTTGCATTGTCTGGAGTTAGCCGAGTACTTTCTCAAAGAAAGATAAAAATGGGGAAAAAGTGGCATGATCAATGTTGCTATTTGGTCCTCCTCAAATTGTTTTTCTTCTGTAAGTGTAGCCCAGCATATCTATTACAATTATTACTCTCCCCTATTTTTCAGTCTGGTTTATGAAAGCTATTGATCCATCAGATGCTTGAAGATCCAGCTTCCCTGGCTGGGATGTCTCATCTGAGGCCATTATAGACTCTGCACGCTGCAGTGGTGGAGGATCGATACAGTCCTAGCCGAAGTGTAACTTAATGACCCTCTGGTGAGGACGTACTCGGGGCCCTAGCAGGGCGAGTGGTGCGTCCGAGGGACGGGAGAGCCCCTGGCCACTGGCCGCAGCCGCTTGGCCAAGTGCAGCTCTGACAGGCAGCGTCCGGCTCTGTGCCGCTGCGCTTGCCCTAATGGTGTTTGATTTGCCTCTTACCAGCAACTGTATAAGGCGGGGAGCCTGCTCAGAGGAAGGATGGGGGGGAGGAAGAGTAGTTTTCTGATTTCCAGGACATAGTTGCGATGCTCTTCTGGGAGAGGAGCGAGGCAGTGCCGCTGCTCCCAGGCTTTGAGCCATGTTTGCCTTGCAGTTAGTGCAGGAGGACCTGGGGTAGGACTTTGGTTGCTTCTAATCCCACATACCAGAATAATCCCAGTGGGATTGCTGCTGAAGTCACTGGAGATCTGGCCATCTCCCACTCCTAGCTGCCTGAGCTCCCCACCAAGGAACACTCCTTGTCCTCCAGTGAGGCCAAATCTGCACACCCAGAGCTTTCACCAGGTAGGGGCTGTGTCTCCACCTGGTCAGGGTTAGGTCCCTGTCTTCATGCAGACATTATTTTGTGCACGTGGAATGACTTGTGAAGAGAGGGCATACGGCTCCTCTCCAAGTCCTGGCCCACTCTGGCACAGATGAGCAGCTTTTCTCTCTTTCTGCCTGTCTTCAGGTGTTCAGGACCTTCTGAGGTTTCTATGAGCATTTGCCATGAACATCTCTCTATTTTAAGCTGAACAAAGGAATGACTTATGTGCTGTCCCTTCCTGCCATCAGCGGCTATGTGCTCTTGTCCAGGACTTTGGAACAAACAAAGCAACTTAGCTGGAAAATACGTCTCAGGTTTTCATTTGGTCTCTCTGCAGTGGGGCACAGACTGCGAGGCACTTTCCTTCAGATGGAGATTGATAGCCCAATCTGAGTCCACGGGAGTAGCAAAGTGGATGGCAATCTACCTTCATTTGGGAATTAATGTTAATTCCAAACAGACGAGGCCAAGCAAGCCACACACTGGGGTGATTTGCACAGTAGATTGAAGGCTCGGTGACATGGTGACATTGTTGAGCTTTAATTCCCTTTGCTGCTGCTGCTGGACGAGGACATTGTCACTGTTGGGTCAAGATAAATCTATGGCTTTGTCACCCTTTTGGTGTCTGGGGGAGCTGAGTGGTGTCTTGAGAAGGACAGGGAGGAAGGATTGAGTCGCCTGGAAGAGTTACTCAGAGCTCAGAAGGGCAGGTGCCTCCCCCCACCCCAGGCTTTAGGAAGCTGGTGGGATTTCAGCGACCAGAAGTGGTCTCTCGTGTGCAGCACCGTGCGGGTGCTGAGAGCAGCGTGGGGTAAACGTGGAGGCAGAGAGCTGGAATGACTTACCGCAGCCTCGGCAGCGACTTGCTGGCACAGAGGAGCTAATGCGTTTTTTGCCTGTGGACTGGCAATACTCTATTCACTGCTGGGGATTTCTAATGGGGTCCCCCTCAGTTCTGCTCCCAGCCTTTCAAACCAGCAGAGTCCTTTTGTTTGCAGAAAAAGACAAGTGGCTCTGGAGAGGATGCACATTTGTAAGGATTTTTATCGTCCTATTGTGTGTGCTCAGGGAGCCAGCAGGAAAAGTTGAAGAGTTTATGGAATTATGTTTTCAAGAGGATATATGCCAAGTGGCGGCACCATCTTCAGCCTCTCTGCCTAGAGGAAAGACGGGGGGGTCAAGGCAAGGACCTCCCTCTCATCCATTCTACAGAAGTCGTTGGAGATCTTGGTGGGTTCAGAGGGAGAGACAAAAAGGACAGACCCATCTTCACTGCAGATGGCTTGGTTGGTCCTGCTACAGTCAGGTAGTGATATTAGCACTCTCCTTAGCAAGCAGCCAAGGGACAAGAGAGCTCAGGAACCCCCCAGGGGTATCTCCTTCACCAGGGAGAGCTCAGGGCACAGGGGCTCCCTGTGATGAGCATGCTGAATTGATTTCTTTTTCTCTGCCCTGCTTGCACACACAATACGTATGCTTTAGGCGTGCATGTGTATGTACAGTCCCTGGTGCCAGCAGGTGATGGCAGAGGCTCCCGGGGCTGGCACACCGGGCTGTGCCCATGGGCACGGGGTGCTCGGCAGTGCAGGCAGCAGCAGGGGATGCTGCCCGTGGGAGGGCAGGGGATGCTGCCGGGCTGCGCGGGCACGGCTGCCGTGACAGTCATCAAGTTGGCTTTGGGTTGTTCGCTCAAATATCTTCAGTTTTGGGATGCTTAATAAGACTATTCAAGGCCAAACCAAAGATCTAACGTATTTTTGGCTGCAGCAGAAATAATTATCCCCTGTTCAGCCTGGCTTCTGAAGTCAGTAGCTTGTAACAGCTGCCGGAGGAATTAGTTCCAAATGCGAGAAGCTGTGTGGGCAGAGCAAGGAGATTTTGCTCGCCCGAACCACAGCTCTCCACCCGCCAAAGGAGCGAGAGGAGCCTCTCTACACGGAGAGGGTGTCCTGGCGTGGGATGGAGCTGGCAGAGCCCCAGAGCAGAAGCATCTCTTAGCAGGGCCTGAACCAACGTCGGGCAGGGGCTGGGCTAATTCCCCTTTCTGAAACCTTGCTGGGCGCCTGCCCAAAACCCCTACCTTAGATAATCTGAAACGCATGTCAGGCTGCATCCACAAATGGAAAAGCATACTTAAAGAAAACCTAGTTTGATTTCATTATGAAAAAGGGGGGAAAGAGGGGAAAAAGGCTTTCAAAGCACAGACCGTCCTTGCAGGAGTGCACCGCAGCCCCGCAGAGCCCCTGAGAGGTGATGCTGATGCCCACAGGGATGGGCAGATCCTGGAATGAGACCCCGACCAGGGCAGCAGCAGTGCCCTGGGGCTGGTGTGTCCCCAGGCAGAGCCGGTCCCTGTGGCCAGCGTTAGATAGTCACGTTGCTCAGGGACTGGCCACGGGCCCAGAGAGTTTTTAATCTGTGTTTTGAATTACATCACCAGACTGGAAAGCTGTTCAGAGGCAGTTTTTAGTCTGAAACCAAACAGAATTATTCTATTAAACAGGTTACTATGAATAATTCAATCACGCTGCACAGGTGAAGGTGGCATCTATTATAAATATCAGAAGGGTTTTGCTACAGGGGTGAAAGTTTTCCATGTGATGGGAGATGAGTGTCCAGCATACCCGACCCGGGGGCACTGCCACTGTCAGAGGCAAAATGCTTTCCCCAAACTGCTTATAGAGATCAAAGTCCTGAAGCACCTACAGCAGCCTATCATCTGCCCGTCTCCCTCCTGCCATCCGCCCACAGCAGCATTGCTGGCGAGGAGCACATCCCACCCACCCTGGCAAAGCAGCCAGGCTTGGCCAGCCCGGGAGAACCTTATTTCACAAGGTGGCAATTAAAATTTTATGCTCTGAGTTTTCCCTGAATGATTTTAAAACGTCTTCTCTGATGACTTCCTAGTAGCAAGTCGAGTAAATTAGAATCTGAGTGCAATCAACATCCTTAATTCAGACACCAGCCCGGGGTCCGTCAGGGAGGCTGCGTCTGAGCAAGCTCTGCCTGCCTAAGAAGGTCAAGGGCTGGGCGTCTTCTGAGGCTTTGCCCTTGGAGTATTGTTGGGGAGGAAAAGAAACACCAGAAAGTAGGACACAGTCCCCCAAGCAGCATGAAAATCCCGCCCTGCTCAGCAAACTTTACTTCTCTCCCTCATCTGTATGTTTTCTGTCATGTCTTAGGAGATGTGACTTTGATGATATATGAATAAAGGCACATCAACCAGCAGCCATAACAAACCCAGCCCTCTCCCAGCTGTGCGGCCCTGGGAACAGGGCAGAGGAGTGATGCTCCTCACTTGGAGGTGGAGCTGGGGGGTGTCAGGTCATTCCTGCTGGTCTTTAGCCCTGGCAGTTGTTCTGGTGTCGAGAGGCAGTTCCTTAAGTCTGCTCAGTCTCCTGCTCCACCAGGGATGCCCTGATGGTGCCCAGTGCTCCGGGTGGCTCCGCACTCCCATGTCCGTGTTTGGCCACCAGTGATACCTCCTGCGTGGGAAGCTGTATATGGGGACTGTCCATCTCCTGGTCCTCTGCACTGCCCTGTGCCTTGCAGGGAGGCAGCTGGCAGGATCCAGGCCCTGGATTTTTGCATGCTGGAGCAAGTCAGTCCATTGCAGCGAGTCTGTGCAGTGCTCAGCTGAGGCTCAGGAGACATTGAGGACCTGGAGGAGGACTTGTTCCCAGGCACAGGCCCAGCAAAAGACAGGGACCCAGGCATGGGCCAGGTCTCCACATGCAGGCAGGGACGAGCCATGTCTGCCGGTGCTGGGGAGGCTCTGGCCGGGTGTTTTCGCAAACACAGAGCAGTTGTGAAACTCTCCAGAGCACAGCCCTGAGGTGAAACCTTTGGACAGAGACAATCCCGTTACACCAGGAGAGGGGTGGGAGAGTTTTTCTATCCAATTAAAAGCTCGGCAGCTCTAATACGCTGCAGCTGCAGAGGAGTGGGGCTGTTTTCCCCTTCCCCAGTGCACGGGCTGGGTTGGGCCGGGCCCAGCCTTTAATAAATTGCAGTGAAAACGGTGCACAGAGGTCAGGCGGGTGGCTGCCAGCAGCCCCCGCTCCTCAAAACAGCCTCACACGCCCTCTCGGTTCAACTCAGCTTTGCAACCTGCCCCACGGTGTGATAGCAGGGGCGGGATCCTCCGCGGCAGCTCTGCCGCCCGGGAAGCTGCCAGTGACCGTGCATGGCCATGGTGGGTGATGTCCGGGAGCTGTCGGCCAGACCGGGCAATTCCCAGCAGAGAAGAGAGTTGACCCAGAGGAAGGAGCTGGATCCTGTCACAGGGGAGCCTGGGGGTGCCCAGGGAGGAGCAGCTTGGCCATCCCACTGGCACACGAGTGGGAGAGACGCCGTGGGGGGTACCACGGCCGGGGCTGCTCCATCTCTCGTGGTCCCCTCTGCTGAAAGAAAGGTGGTTTTGTTTCGTCTCCCGCCCCAGAGCCAGAGGTGTGTAAACAGGAAGAGTTGCTCCCTGCGCACGAGGAGCGAGGGGAAAAACGAGGTGTTGAAAAGATGACAACTGGCTCTGCTGAGGAGTTCACCTGGTCAGGGAGGTGGGGAGACTGGGAGGGGCAAGGGACAGGGAAGGTGGGGGGGCTGCAGGAAAAGAGGAGATGCTTGGAAAATTTTGTCTTTTATTTTGGGAGCAGAAAATATTCTCCATTGCTTCCTGGCATCAAAGGTTTTTCACTTTCTTCCACCTTGAAAAAATAAAGCCAGGACCGTCTGCCTGATGAGAGATGGAGGGGCAGCGGCGGAGCCAGGGCGGGCAGGAGGACGGGCAGGATGTAGCGTATGAAAAGCGCTCTGTGCAGCTCAACTCTCCTGTGGGCAATAAGTTCTGCTGAAAGGCCCAGAAAGAAGTTTTATCATGGAGTGTTTATCGCTGAGGTCATTTCTGCCCTTCCCCGCTTCCAGCCTCCTCCTCCCTCCCCTGCGTGGGGACCAGGCTCAGGGTTTCCCGAGGAGAGAGCCTGCCTCATCCCAGGTCCTCCCAGTGTCCCCACACCCTGCTCTGAAGACAGCCATGCTGGGGACACGACTTGGGAGCAGTTGGTCAAGGCAGGTACCACCGAGCCTCTCCACTCTGCACCACCCTCGCACGGTGCTCGTGCAAAGCCCTTTTCAGCCACGGGCCACTGGCAAAAATTGACATTTGGTGACAGGATAAGATCCCTCTAGCCTTCAAAACAAGTCCCCCCCCATCACCATGCAATAGTTCAGGGAGGATAATAATAAATACTTCAGGGAGGATTTATGCTCCACCACTGCTCCCTGGAGATGGATGCCCCAACACATGGTGATTTCTTTTCCACCCACCAGTGGCTTAAGAGCAGCTGTCCAAGGCTGGGTGGCACTGGGGGCCAGCCAGCTCCTGGTGACATCGCTGAGATACACGTTGTTACCACCTGGTGGCACCAAAAAAAGTTGTCAGAGGAAGAACTAATTAATACCAGTTGCAGTCCTGGGCTTGGGGACGTCAGTGCAGTTTTTAGGATCACTGTGGCTCGCTGTGTGGCTGTTAAACACCGAGTCGTGTTTTATAGCTGGAGGGTTAATGTTTGTGGGCTTCAGCCTCACAGCAGGGGATGGGTTTAGGCTCAGGCTCAGCAAAATAAAAAGGGGGCTGGGGGGTGCTCTTCCTGTGGAGCCCAAACCCCTGCACCCCCAGCTGCCCTCCCCGCTGGTGCTGACATGTCAGTGGCACCAGGTCTTCCCTGGGGCACAGGGAGACCTCTCAGGAGTAGGGCTGGCTGCCTAAATCCTTTAGGGTAATCCCAAAGCTGCCAGGCTTGGGCTGGTTTGTCCTCCTTTGTTTAGATGAGGCAGGAGCAAGGACTGGGGATGGCTGTTTGGACCAGCTGCATCCCAGTGCTTGTCAGCAGGAGACCATCGGGGCCCAGGTGGGTCGGTGGGTGGGAAAAACCAGCAGAAATCCCTCCCAAGCCAGGAGGGAGACTTCAGCGCTGCAGCCCCCAGGAGTAGGACCTCCGGGAGAAGGGGCCAGTTCCCTGTGGGGCTGCGCTCGCCAGTTGTTGACAGCATCTGGTTCTCAGGGAGCCTCAAAGTGACCCTAAAACTGTCCAAACAAACCCCGATCTCACAGCTCTTCTGGCCAATGTGTACTCTCCCAGCGGGTCTGCTTTATCGCAGACAGGGATGGCCGAGGCTCGCGGGAGCTGCGTGCAGCTGTGGTGCTGCCCTTCCTCCCAGGAGCACAGTGAGGGGGCTTAAGCTGCCCACATGTCACAGCATCACGCTGACACCTTCATCCCTCCCTGGAAAAGCCCTTCCTCATCCTCCAGGAACGGCTTGGAAAAGCAGCCAGACAGGATGAGTGGAGATGGTAGGATGGTGTCTGATGGACCCAAGCAAGGAGGATGATGTCCTGCTCCAACCCATGTGAGCAGGGTTTTAAAACGGGCTGAGAAGCTGCTCAGGAGCTGGACCCTGGTCCATACCTGTGAGTGTCACCAGTATCCCCCAGGCATCACCCCCTCTGCAGGTATCTCCTCACCCTGTAAATGCCCTCTGCTTTCCCAGCAGCCTCCCCTCCATCCTTGCTGCATTGTGCTTGCGTTGCATGACCACCCCAGTTTGCAGGACACCTGTCCAGCTTTCTCACCAGCAGCTTTCCCCTCCAGAGCCGTGAGGTGACCGAAGGTGATGGATGGAGGCTGCAGGGATGGACCAAGGCTGGCTTGTCTCCGCTCCATGTCCCACCCAGCCCTGCGCAAGGCTGCAGGAGCCTCCCACATCCTTCCTTTCCCTGGGACATTGCTAAGCAGGAGGTAAATGGAAGGCAGGACATCTGATGAAAGAGATTTTAATTGCTTCAGGTTTCATTCAAAAAACATAGCTTAAATAAAGGGGGGGGGGAGGTAGTAGCTCTTGATAGTTTGAGAGATTTATGTAGCTCAGCTGCTCCTGATCAGCCTCAGTCACCTCCAGCTCCCCATCGTGTGTTTTCCACCCTTCCAGGGTTGCCCTGTGTGTTGAAATGTTTGGGTGTCTCCAGAGGACTGAGCCTCGGCCCCCATTAATCCCCCCTCGCTAACCCGACAACAGGGAGGAAATTGGCTTCAATTAAATGTGTAAGGTCTCATTTCCCTTTGAAGTGCAGAGCAGCACAAGAGACTGCTCTGGGGAGGTCTGGGGAATAACCAGATAAAACCGGACCTAAAATCTTAACGTTGGGCATCTGCAAACTGGAGACTAGTCTAAGCCCAGGCTGAGCATCCCTTAATCCACTTCAGCCTCTGTCCAAGGGAGGATAAACCTCCTCTGCTCGGGGACACTTCACTCTGGGCTCATTTCCTTCAAGGATGTGGGGCTGGCACCTGGGCACAGACACCTTGTGAGAGCGGGAGTGAAGGACCCAGGCCCCTCTCTGCCTCGGATGGCTCTCCCAGCCTGTGCAGCATCCTTGCAGGGCATGTGGGTACACTCGGAGCTGCTCTGCTGCCCTGTCCTTGGGACCCAGCAGTCTCCAAGTGCAGGGAAGGTTTAATCCAGCCTGGAGACACCAAATATGCGCTTGCTGAAATGAGATCTAGAAGCACCCAGTCACATTTTCTGCATCTCCTGGCACGCTGTGGGAATAACAGATCACCAGCTACTGCCTGTCATCCATCCTGCTTATTTCCTGCGCGGGACCTGATTTATGCCTGCATCTCTTTCCTTTCTGCCATCCGTGCATGCTGATAGATGGCCCCTCGCTCTGCTCTTGCTGTCCCCTTGTGCTACATCAAACCATTAATTCTTTGCCAGTGTAAACCTGTCTCACCTTCTAGACTTTAATTTTGCAAAAGCATAAACATCTTAGAATCTGTCTGTCTTTATCTCGCTCGCTGGCTCCGGAGCTTTCCCTCCCTTCCGATGGCCGTAGGTTATCTGGGGTGACGATGTGGCCGCGGAGGCAAGGACAGCAGCAGTAAAGAAGGCCAGAGGGGCTGCCCCAGTCTCAGCGGCATGGGTCAGCTGGGAGGAAGAGCCACTCACTATCCTCATTACTTCTCTGAAGCACAAACCAGCCATTAAATCCAAGGGTCAAGAGCTTGGCAGGCCACTAAGTGGTCTAAGCCCAGCTTCTAAGTCTCTGAAGAATGCCCAGGCCTTCTGTGCAGGGAGAGTTTGCATCCTGTCATTTCCTGGTTTTTTAGTCCTGATGAAAGACTGAAAATGGAGCTTTGTGATGCCCTGGGAACCAGACACTTGCTCACTGGCCCATACTGCTGCTCCCACCTTTTGCTCTGCTCACAGCCTGGCTGGCACTTGAGATGTCAAGCTGATGAGCAGATCACAGAATCACAGAATCAAAGAATTTTTGCTTGCAAGGGATCTTTAAGATCATGAAGTCCAACCGTAAGATCTGTGGGTGGGAGCTGAGGCACCTGCGGGCAGGACAGGTGCTCATTGCTTGGAGATACTTCAGGCTACCTGCAAGTGCCCTGAGGTGCCTTCCAGCAGCCACAGCTTTACTGTGGCCAGAAAGAGAAAACTCCAATGACACTGCAAAAAGAAGCTGTGTAAGTCCTGGGGCTGCACCAAGAGATGCATGTGTCACTGCCCTGCGTTTGTTCCAGAAGAAGGGACGTGATGAGCCGGTGTCAAGGCTGCAGCAGCTGCTGTCCCTGAGCACGGGCAGGGCCAGGTCCATCCTGCCCACTACCAGCACCACCCAGCCTCAGCTGAGTCTCCGGCAAGTCCCTGCAGTGTTTGGTCCTTCCTTCCTATAACTTTCCTCTTTCCCCTTTCTGATTCTTATTTGAGTCATTTGTCCCAATCTTTGGCAATTCCTACGGCACATAAAAATACGTGCCATTCCTCTCTTTGGGGAATGACGTGAATTCAGTGCTGTGGCTGTAATCCATTTAGTGCCAGGTTATTAAAATGAAGATATCTTTCAGCACTACAGACCTGTTAATCAGGGGAATGGCTTCAGAGGGCTTTTGTGGGCTCTGTTAATTTGTGCTGCATTGAGCCACGTAGAGCTGAGAGGAGCATTAGGGATGGGGAGTGAAGGGAATAAATCAGTAAAGTGGATTGAAGAGTGCTGGGCTGGCTTGCTATGCTGTGGCTGCTGTGTTCTGACTTAAACGCTTTACATCCATCACAGGCTGCGGAGGTAGCGCTGCCTCGCAGGCAACAGGTTCTGTCCTTATCAGCTCAGCGTGTACTGGGCAGCTCTGTCAGCACGTGGAGCAGCCCTGGTCCAGCCACTCCAGCTCCAGCCTGGTGGGCTCTTCTCCAGGGGCTTCACTCAGCCAAGAGGACAGAAAGTGCAGCCTGCGCAGTGGCTGCAGTGTGCTGGGAGGGGATGGAGGCACCTTCAGCTTCGTGGTTGCTGCCTATCTGATGGGCAAACCAAATGGCTGAAGGCTGTCAGGGTGTTTATACAGTATCAAGCCTCCTATCCAGGTCGGTAGGCTGTGTTTGTGGTCTGTGAGCACTCGCCTTGTCCCCAGCCGCTGCTCTGTGTGAGCATCCTGCAGAGGAGGGCAGCTGAAGGCCGGGAGGTGAGAGCTGCCCGCTGCCACACGGTGCAAAGCAGATGCCCTGGGAAGAAAAGTCTCAGCTCCCACCTTCCTCCTGGGCAGCTCCTCCCAGCCAGCATCGCCGATGTGAGCACAGAGAGGGAGCAGTAATTCCAATTAATCGTTAATAATTAGCGCTGCTCTCACACCTAGCCTGCACCAATAGAGTGGCTTTTAGGAACTGGTGATTTCTACTAATTGGGACTGTCCTTTAATAGCAGCAGCACTCTGGCCCAGGACAGTGCATCGTGCTGCCACCGCATCACCCACCTCTCATGCGTTCGGCGGGAGGATCTCCAGAGCTGTTGTAAATACAACAGGATTAAGTGAAAACCCTCTCTGCAGAAGTACAGCTCGTGCTCTGCCTCTTGGCAGGTCTGATGGCTTGCAGTTAATTTGGAGCACGTGTCATCCTCTGTCCTCCTTTTGGCTGAGAGGGAGCTCTTGCTTCTGAAGGAAATACTGCATTTGCATTGGCTTTAATTCTTTAGGAAAAGAAATCATTCATGTCTCCTGACTTTGCAACCTGGAAGCCTTACCACCTTGCTATGAAAAATGTTCTTTTTTTGTTGTTGGGTTGGGTTTTTTTGCAGTTTTTAAGTCTTTGCAATGAACAGACAATGAGAAGATGGTATCAGCGCCAGGCCTGTGAGTGGCTTTAAGGGAATTTTAAGGGAGCTAGATGCTGTCAGTTCAGCACCAAAGAGATGAATTAGGAATGTTACCAACTCAATAGTGCTGCTTAGAATAAAATACTATCTAGAGTGACCTGCCTCGAGTAGTGGAGTTGGGTTACCCTGCAGAGGTGAGATGGGGAGCAAAAGCACCATGATGAGGTGCGGAAAAGCTGGGTAGGTGCTGGGACCCCGGCAAGAGCCCAGGAGACAGGGAGTGATGAAGCAGAAGAAACCTGGCTGGCTTTAGGGATGGTGCAGTGCCCATAGAGCTAGCCCCTAAAATCATGTGTTCCACCAGTACCTGCTGGAGTTTGCAGGTCTTGAAGTTCCACGGCAGTAACCTGTAATTAACAGTCTTATTTTCCTAAACTCTGCTCATGCTGAGAACAACTGGAGACTGTGTTTGTGGTGCCCAGACTGAGAGGGCTGAGCTGCTCTCCAGAATCAGATCAGGAGACTTTCCCCAGCGTGACACATCTCTCAGCTTTCAGACCCAAAATTTTCCAGGATATCTCTATCTCTTTAACCTCCGACTTTGAAGCAAAAATGCCCCAGTTGGAGGACACTACTGAGGTCGTTCAGGTTGGAAAATCAGCATTTAAAAGGTGCACCAGTCAGGCTGGGGGAGCAGGCCTGTGCTTAAGTCCTGCAACATTTAGGTTAATTTTCCATCACTGTCCCACCACGTGGTCTTAGCAGCATCGCTCCAGCCCTTTGTGCTCTCCGCCCCTGTCTCTGCATCCACCTCCAAGTTCGTTCCTGCTATTCCACCACCCAGCCCTGGTTGGCTGCTCCATGCTTTTTTTTTTCCAAAGCAAATTCTCTGTATATATGATAAATGCCACCCAAGACTTGGCCATTCTCTTCATGCCATTCGCCAGACCGGAACACCAGGCTTGAGCTGCAAAATCCTCTCTGGGTGGTGGCAACCTAGAATTAGCCATGATGTATGAGAGTCTCCAAAGAGAGATACTGAAAGGTAACTTGCTCGAGAGGTTTAAAAAATGAACTGTTCAGGGTAAAGAGCCAGCCAGTGTCTGCCAGCAGAGAGGCAACACTGATGCTGGTTTTGAGACAGCCCTCTTCATTTGGCCGTTTGCTTCAGCAGCACCAGGCTTGGGAAATCTCAATCCATTTCTGCCTCTGTTTTGACTTCATTTGCAGGTCTCATGCAAACAGCAACCACTGTTTATCTGCTGTTAATTTCTTATCGGCACTGATACCTTGTTTGTTTTTAAGCATAGAAAGGCTAATGTTTGAGTGATATTTCTCACTAATTGGAAGTTGCCGTGTGGGACAGAGCAGGAGTTGGCCCTTTAGCTGATCATTTCAATCAAGCCGAACACCGCTCACTGCCTGCTCCTCATCTCAGACAGCAGAGTAAATATTTCAGCATTTAACAGCCTTTTTTCCACGCTCCAGAGCTTTGGGGGAAGAACATGTTTTCCTAAGTGTGCTTCCTAACAATGCATTTGAATATATCTGGGGGAAAGAACCCATAAACCTTGCTCCTCTTCTTCTTGTAGGCTCATCCCTTCTCCTGCACTCCAGCTACCTGGTCACGAATGGGAGCGCGGGAGAAGGAATGAGGATGCTCATCCCTGCACATGCTGCTGCCACAGGGGTCATCTCGGCTGGTTCTCCCCAGGATACTGGGACCATGTGATCATCTCTAGATGTCAAATTATTATTTTTACTGCAGAAAACTTCATTCTAAAGTTAATTTTCCCAGTCGATGTAGCCGAGCCCAGTTCCATTAACCTGTAGGCCTTTTGTGAAGCTCAATAGATGTCTGGGGTCTTTCCCTTAAATTTTGAGGCCAAGGGAACAGTCTCGTTAAATAAGATGGAAAAATCTCAGCAGAGGAGTTTTGCAATTCATGCCAATTAACAAATTCAATGATGCTTTTAGCTCATCTGTGCTGGTAGCCCGGAGACAGTGGGACAGGCGTATGCTGTGGGGGCTTGTGCTCGTGCAGAAAGGTCTGGTTAATGACTAGAATAGCTGCTTCCATACTGGAAAGATTTTGAAGACCCAGGGAAGCTCTGAATGCAGAGGAGTATGGGTCTGATGGAGGATGGCCTGCGGAGAAAAAGGGAGTGCTGGCCTGCAGGGTATCCTGGGATGGGAAAGACTGAATCAGACTGGCTGTCTGATGGCCTCTGCTGGAAATTATCATAAAATCTTTAAAGCAAATAAGGTTCCCTTAAACTGAAAAGGTATTATTTGAATGCTCTCTGAAAGAAGAGGTTTGAACAGTGTGATCTATTCTGTCTCCGAAATGTCACGAAACATTTATACAGCTGCTCAGCTGGCATTAAAATCTAGGTCTTCTGCAGGAACATGGCAAACAGCTCCAGGTCACTGGGATAAGTCCAAGGCCTCAGGCAAGGGGTGGCTGGGGATCGCTGGCACTCAACAGCTGTGGCAGGAGCGTCAGTCCAGCTCCTCTGGAGCAGATGACCCTGTGGCCACAGGCAATGCCAGGCAGCCACCGCTCCTGGTTTTAGCAGAAAAACCAAGGCTGGAAAGCAGTTTCCCTACACAATGCTAAGGACAGCTTCCTGAAATGCTGAGAAGGATGGAGAATAGAAACAAAAGGAGAGGGAGGTGCCAATATGGGCAGAGATATCCCAGTTCCCTTGGCTATGAGAGTGGGAGAGGAGCTCCCCGACGAGCACACAGCCTCTCCTGATGGTGGGAGTGGGGAAAACACCAAGCAGGCGTTTCCAGAGAGCTGGTTACACTGGCAGAAGTGTGGACTCTCTTTTGTCTGCTGATTATCCCCTCTCTCCATTTGTCCCCTTCTTCGTAGCCTGTCTCACTTACCTTCTCCCTCACCGCCCCCTCCTCTCCCTCCTTATCCTGGGAAGCTGAACCAGGCTGCAGACGCAGGCAGGCTCCTCACTGTCTCCCTGCCTTGTGCTGGGCTCTGCCATCCTGGCAGCTCTGCTCCAGTGCCTGGAGGCAGCAGCAGGTACCACTGCCATCTGAATAACTACCTGGAGGAGATGGGAGGGTGATGGGACACGAGATGGGAAGGTGATGGGATGCACTCATATCTTCCGTCCCCTTGGGAGCTGCCCTGGGCACTCTCTAACAGCCTGATGAAAGCACCAGAGCTTTTCCTTCATCTCGAGTGCTAAAAGTCTGCGGCTTTTGGTGAATATCCCATCTTTGATCCTTTCTGGTGGCTGTGGTTCCCTGTTTACACAGACAACCACAGCTCTTTGTATCTGCACTCATTAACTCTTCTGAAGCATTTTCTGATCGCCACGATAACGCTCCCAGTGTCTGAGCAGGGGCCGAGCCCACATCTCCACGTTTCCGATCCTGCCCCAACACATCTCTCCGAGCATCTCACCAGCGATCTGGGTATGTTGATGGTGGCAGCTGGCCCAGACAAACCCACAGGGGGATGGAACTCTCCTCCCCAGGCAAGCACGCCTTTTGTTCCCCAGAAGGCCAACGTAGGAGCAGACCCACCTCGCGCAGGCTGCACAACGGTGAACTGCGGGTGAGAGCCCCGCGGGCAGCGCTCCATGGAGGACATGCCTCAGTTCCTCTGCTTCTCCTTCACGTGCATTAGCGCTTTTTTGGGGGGTTGTTTGATGGGTTGGTTTTTTTTGTTTAACTTGCTTTTATCCTCAGAGCCTTTCTGGCAGGCTTTTGAACATACATAATGACTTGGAAGGTGCAGCAAAGGTTCTGGCATCCGCAGCGTACGCGGGAGCGGAGCCAAGACGCGGGGCCGCGCGCTGGTTTCATCCCATTTGCAGACTATAAGGCTGCCTTTGAGCAGGGGGGGACACTGCGAAGGAACATGTGCTAAGCATCATGTTGGGAAGCTTAGCGCATTAAGGAGAACAGCGTGCTGGCTACGGACAACTGGAAACGGTTTGCCATTTGTTATAGGAACAGGGGAGGCAAGGAGCAGTCTCTTTTGATTTAGGGTTTACTGAAAAGCTCTGGCAGGGCAGGTAGGATGGTCTTCTCTAGGTCTTTTAGCCAAGCATGTGTCAGAGTGGCATAAATCAGAGGGGTTTACCCACGTCTGTCAACCCCTTGAGAGCTCCTCTTTGGTATCTGAGAGCTCGCACACAAAGAGGGTTATAGACACAAGGCAACGAGACGGAAAGAGAGTGCCTGGGAAAATAAAAACCCAGGCACCAACCCGCAACATGTGTTTCAAGCCTGGGCTCTGGAAAACTTCCTGCGGCCACCTGGGATGGCACAGAGATGAGCTGCTCCTGCTCAGCACTGCTATGTCCTCACTGATCTCACCCACAAGTGGTAGGTGCCTCCAGCAGCTCCAGAGCAAATGAAAGACCAGCTTGTTAGGCACTGATTTACCCACAGAATTTGCCCGGTTCCCTTCCTGCCACAACAGAGGCCGTGACATTTGATGTCCCACGGCGAACTTCGGTTGACCAGGCTGCTCTCAAAACCAAAATACCTGCAAGACTGAAAGACTTCATCCATCATCGTGCTACTTGGGATGGTGGTATGGACAGAAGAGTAAACTTCAGAGCTGGAGTTGTGGGTGCTGACTGATGGGATCGATTGGGTCAGGTTCCCTGGGATTTGGGAGGAAGGCTCAAAGCTGTAGTTAAAAACTGAAACCTCCCCTTCAAAGAAATTCCTATCTGTCCCTTACTTTCTTCACCCAAGCCTGCAGGAGATGGTTTTGTCAATGCTGGGACGGTGGGCAGGAGTCTGATGACAGCTGCAGCCAAATGAGAAGCCCCAAGGTCCTGCAGAAACAGAAGATCTTTCTAAACTCTGAGCATCCACAAAACAAAATGCCCAGGTATGAGTTTGGGGAAAGAAAAAGGATCAGAGAAGCAGAAGGAAAGCTGAGAGCCTTTCAGCAAATGGAGACGGGATGCTCGTGCTGCCAGGCAGAGGGCAAACCTGAGCAGAGAGAGCTGCCGACCGCAGCTCCCGCACAGCTTGGCCTCAGAGCATCCTCCGAGCCGGGCAGCAGGACCAGCTCGGGCTGTCAGCTGGAGGTCTGGGCTGTGGTGTGCTGGACAAACCCTGGCTCTTTCCTACCCGAGCGACAAAGAAGCTGGTATGATAGCACCAAGCACATGTGGGCTCAAAGCCTCTTCCAGACGCTCCAGAGTCCAGCGGCACACAGGGGGACCTGGACCTAGGGCTGGATGTGGCTCCCCTTTCCTTACCTGGTCAAGCTCCCTGGTGATGCTCCACCTCACAGTGCAGAGCAGAGGGGTGTGCCATGGCTGGGACATTCCCCTACTGCTGTCCCCCATCACATGCTGAAGCAGGAGAAGCTCCCACACTGATGCTGCACCACTGGAGAGGTGCTTTTCCTAGCGCTTGTATCCTCCCCAGCATGTGACCAAAGGAAGGTCACAACAACCTGTGGAACAAAGACGACTGCTCCCACTCTTCTTGCGCAGGACCCAGTGCAAGGACTCACCAACCTGCTTTGCAGCACATGCAGATATAAATGTTTAATAACCAGTAACACAACAGGAGCTGGGTGGTGACATCCATCAAACAGCAAACCACACACCAGGCTGCTCCTGCGCGGGGAGAAGCTGCTTCCCCCCACGTCACTCACGGCTTTAATGGAGACAGCAAATAAGTCACACCCAACAAGGATAAAAATGGCATTTCCCCTCTGTGATCTCACTGGGAGGCCTCTGGAGCTCTGACATCACGGCTGAGATCAGTTTTGCTAGGTGAGGAGGACCTGGCGCTGCCCTACATGGAACAGGAGTCCCAGCCAAAGGTGGGCAGTGGGACATGGCTGAAGGTGTGGGCCAGCCCCACTGCACCCCCTTTCCACCAGCAGCTCGAACGCTCGGCTCCACCACTCGCCCCCAGCTTTTCCTTTTTTCCATTTGTTTGTTCATTCCTTCTTTATTCTCTGCAATTTTCCTTAACGGAAACAGCATCTCAGCAGAAGTCACCCTGCAGGAAAGCTACAGCACAGAGGGATTTTTGTAGATGGCTTTAATAAAAACATTGAAGGTCTGTTGTTGTTACAGTGCTGTGTGATCCATTAAGTCTATTAAACACAACAGAGGAAAACTGTGAAAAAAGCCAGAGGAGGCCATGATGTCACGAAAAACAAATGAACCAGAGCTGCTTTCCTGCTCCTCTCCGGTTCCATGGTGTCACAGCTCTGCCCTGTGCTTCTCTGGCCATACCAACAGAGCACGGACCTGCATTTGCTTGCCCTTCATTTGCCACGTGTGCAGGTGTGTGTGTGCTTGGGTTCCCATAAAAGTGTAGTTTCTAGATATTAAATCCAGAGGACATCAAAGCAGAGGGCCCCAGGAGATCTGCTCTTCCCCACCTCATAGACTGCTCTACAGCACACGGGTGCTGGGGAACTGACAGCTAGTGTGCATGCACAGGTGTCTCGGGGTATGCTGCTGGTTTTGGGTGGACCACACCAGAAACAGGCACCAGCTGAGCTCTCTCCTCCCCACAAAACACTCCTCAGCTGCAGACAGAGATGGATCTGACTACACGTGTCCCTTCTCTGCCTGACAGAGCTCAAGTCTGGCTGCAGGCTGAAGCCTGAAATCCATCCTTAAGAACAAGGACAGGCTTTCCATCCTGCTCAGTGCAAAGTGGCCATAAAGAGGTGGAGGGATGATGTGAACAGAGGGGAGTTCTCATTGCTGGGGTGCTGGCTGTGCAGTGGGAAATGCCTTCTGCAGAGAGAAGAGGAGGAAGGTGCAGTGGGGACAGGGATGGGTAAGGGCAGGCAGGGGAGTCGTGGTGTGGGACCTCTCTGGCGTGGTGTGCAGAGCTCTAGCTCTCCCTGTGCCACTCGGGGCACCCCACCATTGCAAAATGCTTCTCAAATGCAGAGGCTGGACCTCCCCAAGTTCTGGGGGTCTGATGTGCCCTCCAGCAATGCTGTGGGCATCACCACCAAAACTCACTTATTGTTGCAGTGATAAATGACTGTTTGGAAGTGCTTGGAGATCCTCTGGTGAAAGGGTAAGTACATGGATTACATTTGTATTTAGCTCTTTATCTTTTCCATGTTTTCATGCATCCTTCTCAGATCTTGCTCTGCTCTAATCCCTCATTCGTAGAGAAGGGATTTAGCCAAGGCCAAAGGTAGGAGGCAGGGAAGCAGGGAGACTGGGAGTCTGTGTTGTGCTCTTCACCTGCAGAGCAGGTAGGAGAAGATGCTCATGGGCACATGCACAACATGAAGGACTGGAATGTCCCCAGTTGCTTTAGCCATCGTGTGTGCATCCAGCCCCCAGCCTGGGAAAATGATCTGGAGGCAGATTGCTGCGGGAGCCCAGGGCAAGCAGTGGGGCCAGCTGGAGCCAGCCCCCCATGGAAGGCGAGCCCAGGCGCCCAGCAGCTTCGGGGAGCTCTGGCAGCAGGCAGGCATTCCAGCAATTCCCTGCACAAACAACATGGGATAATCCATCTATTCTGTTTATTTGCACAAGATAAATTTTTTTGTTGACATTCGAGAACCTTTTCCTCTGCTCCCCCTTCCCCAACATTGCTATAAAACGTTAACCCCCTGGTCTCACGGCAGTGTGTCAGACCAGGGAAGCTGATGAGACTGGGGCAGGCGGCATCCAGAAGCCACTGTAGATGTGGCCCCACTGCCTTCTGAGCCTGGGCAAGGTGAGCAAGGAGATCTGCTGCTGCCATGCCCCCTGCCCCACTCACCCACCTGCAGCATCCCATCCTCCCCAGTGCTGCTCTCATGTGGGCACTTCCTAGCTTGCTCAGTGCTCACCCGCTTCCTTTTCCCTCCTCACCCACAGCCTCCCTGTAACAGACCCTTTGTTGATATTAATTTTGTTCGACAAAAGACGCGGCCTGATCAGAGTGCATCTAGAGCAGCATGATGTTCCCAGCCAGAGCCAGATGTGGCTTCTCAAGAAAGAGCACCAGAAATCAGTCATGGACATCCTTTGTGTATCCTCTCACATTCTGCCAGGCCATGGTTTATACTTCCGGAGTTGCTTAAATAACCCCTCTTGGACCTGCCTTCAAAGAAGGCATCTAATCCATTCTGGAAACCTTTTAATACCTTTGGCTACTGCGGTACTTTGTGGCAATGAACCACTATGACTTGGCCAGCCCTTTCTCATTGTCAGGCTTTCTGGCTGTTTACTGTCCATGAGGGCTTCAGAAGGGTACGCAGGGTTTAAAGAAAAAACTCAAAGCCATTATCACTGTGTGTCCGCCACCCCAGTCACCAGCCACCCCAGCGGTGTTTAGTGGCTGCGGCATTTGGGAAGCTATGGACACTGTCTGGGAACAAAGCAGCAGAGATTTGTTTGCAGACTCCAACTCAGAAAAAAACGGTGATTCTGCTGCTGCTACTGTCCTGGTACACAAGGGAAGCGTTGCTTTCCTGGGATGTTGTGCCACAAATATCAGCTTGAGCTTTGCAAGTAAAAAAAGTAAATCTAAAACAATGGATGTTCAAACCTGTGGTGCAAGCTTGGAAGCCTGAGGATCAGACTGGGGGTTTTAAATATCCAAAGCCAAGGAATTCTTGTGTGTGTTTGGTTTTGCCTTTTTTGGCTTGTTTTTCTCAGGAGGAGGGTTTTCTAGTGGCTGTGTTTTCGTCGGTGCAGCGACAGGTGAGGGGATGTGCAGCATGACCCGCTGATGTGAGCGTGAGACCTCTGCTGAGGATCCAAACGGATTCACCTCCTGGCTTCTCGGGCTCCAGCTCATTTACAGCATTCAATGGATGTCAGTGTTTCTATTTGGACATGTCACAGATGGCTTCCCGCGCTCCCCAGGCCTGGCTGCATCACAGCCACAGACAGACAAGTCACCCACTCTAGGAGTCCTTCAAGGAAATGTTGGCTGGCCTAATTTTATTCAGTAAATTGAAAAGCTGGAGTGTCTAATTTTATGCTAAATATACCCCAGAGCAGAGCCCGGGACGAAGGGGCTGCTTTGTGCTGCCCAGCTCAGCTCCTATGGGAGTGCAGCATCCCGGGAGGGTCCTCAGCTCCTCCATCCCCAGCAGCCCCTCCGGGCTGCTCTGGGATACTCAGGTCCTGCAGCAGTGACAGAAAGCAAGAGGAAAAACCCCAGAACAACAAAAATTCCAGATCAGTCTCCAGGAATCACTCCCTGAAAATCTACTTTCCACAGCAATTATCGCTCTTACCTGTTCTTTTATGAAGTTACCTTCAGAGCACGTGTGGCCCCTTGGCTGGATCCTAATCCTCAGATTAGGACCTTTTAAACTACGAGGTTTTTTTTTTTCTTTTCCTTAAGCTCCCTGTAAAATGCAAGTGTCCCTGCACAGTTCTGACTCAAAAGTTAACTCGAGCAGGAGACTTCCTTGATTGCAAAGTAGCGTGGCCTGAATTGGGTCTGAATAAAGAAATCTGGTCTTGGAATAGCAACATTCACAGCAATAACCTGCATTTTTATAATGTTCTATAATAAAAGATACCAGGGTATTACCAAGAGACAGAGGGAAGGAAGGAACAGACATGACAATGATAAATCAATCTGGAGAACTACCACCAAACGTAATATATTCTTTGTCTCCTTTTGTTTGAGGCTCTGATAGATGTTTCCAGGCTCAAATAATAGAGCTCACAGGAACATACTTCTGCTCCTACTCTCCTACTGACGCATTAAGCTGATTTTATTAAAGCACTCAGTAAACAATCATTGCAATGCATCTTCCCAGTTTCCCCACCGTGTCTCTGGCAGCTGTTACACAGATGTCCACCGTGGCGGAGCAGGAGTGGCCGCACTTAGAGGTCAGATAATTCATCTTAAAATTGCTCCTGATAAAGATAACGTGGGCCTTGAGGGAGTCGGTAATACAATTGGGTCTAAAAGTTGTCGATGAGGGAACAAATGGCAAAAGAGGCAAAAAGAGTCAGCATCTCCCCAGCGTAGGCAGCTGGGAGGCTGTGGTCTGGCTGGGCTGGAGTCATGTGGGGCTGGGGTGTAAAGGCCCCGGGTCTTCTGCAACGGGGCTGAGAGAGCCGCCTGTCCTGGAGGTAGTTTTTCTGCTGCAGTTACAAGGCAATTGAACTTTTGAGGCGTCTGTTCAGCGAGGGGCTTAATCATCCATCTAATTTCAAACACTTAAGTAAGCCCACTGAGTTCAGTGATTTTCTTCAAAGGAACAGCCCAGATATTTAGAGTGGTGAGCACTGCTGAATCGGGACCCTGGCTCTCCTCCCAGGGCTTCTCAGCTGGTCTTCACACTGACCAGTCACTTTTATGTAGGGCTTTTTTTGGTTTCTTTTATCTTTGATGTCGTTAATTTACTTTTCTCATGACTTCTAACCAGAGGGAACAAGAGGACTGTGAATTTTTTATTTTTTTAACTGAAAATTAGGAGGAAAAAATGGTGAACTGTGACTTCATCAAAAGGTATTAGGTTGTCATTTCTCATAACATCTCATGGAGTTTCACTCCGTCTGTCACGCTGCTCTGGCCAGGCCCTTTAATATCAGACAGGATAACTACCAGCGGCTGGAACCGCTATTTTAAACAGCATTAATCCAGCATTCCTAAAGTTTTCCAGGTGGATTTGGGGCTTCATTGCACTGGTTCAGGGCACAGCCTGGTGTATGGCTACAAGCTGCCCTGCTCCTGCCTGTTCATCAGCGCGGGCAGCGCTGCCAGCTCCTGCACATCCTCAGCTGTCACACAACTGTGCATTTTGGGGACAGCTGAGGGATGGCAGCCCTCTCAGGCCTCGTTTCTGTGATGGTCCATGACCCTTGAAGGTTCTGATGAGTAGCTGTGATTAACAGCTAGGGGGGAGATCACTTTAACAGCTTCGGCTTCTATTTTTCCTTATTTATCTTTACCAAAAAAGCATCATTTCTTCCCTTCTTTCTTTAAGGAGCCCGGGGAAAATATGAATGATGGCTGTGGCACTTTGCACTAGTCCCAAGCAGTGATCAGCTCAGCAGGATGAGGAGCCAGAGCCCAGAGAAGCGGGTCCCTGTTGCCTGCATGGGCTGGGCCAGAGCAGTGGTACCCGCCAACCGAGCATCCCCTGCACAGCTGGGGAGAGCAGAGGGAAAAGACAGGACAGGGTGCTGTGCCCCACGGACACTGGGTGCTTGCAGCAAGCGGGAATGCTTCCCACACCTCCCTGAACACCTTGGCTCACCTTGGAGGATGCTCACCTTTTCTCCTCCTTTCACAAGGAGGGAGGAGAGTAAACCCCACTGGGACATGTGTCCTGGGACCCCTTCCCTATGGCTCCCTCCAATCTCCTTCTCTTCTCCTCTCTGCTACTTTCTCTTCCTCTCCTTCTATTTCTGTTTCTACCATGACATCCCCTCCCTGTCACCTCTACGCATGCACACACACACACACACACCCCTTCCTTTTTTATCTCTGGATACCAAAGAAGATTAGACTTTCTTTAATTACATATCTGTTTGTTGGTGGTGTCTCCAAGCTTCGCCTAAAAGCCGCGCTGGCTCAGATGTTATTGCGCACAGGCTTTCTGCTTGGTTACACTTGTTTATTACTCGTTCATTAGCTTTTTTACATTGCTGGAGATCTGAGCCACTCACACGGCAAAGGAGTCTCGAAGTGACAGCAGTAAAAGCCTCTGCTAGTGAGATTATAGCTGCTTGCTGGCTTGGATGGGAGAGATGGAGAGGGCAAGGGGAGAGCGCTGCCTTTGTGCTCAGCTGAAAGGCCCCTGTCAGTGTTCGTCAGGCAGCCTCCTGGAAAAAAAGGAACTTTCCAAACCCCCATGAGAACTGGTTAAATTAACCCTTTCCCTGGTGGCCACCCCCCAAGAGGCTCCGGGCAGAGGCCAGGGAGCTGCCTGCACCCAGCTCCGGGCCCCATGACGGGTGGTTCACGTGTCTTTATGCTCGTGGTCAGCACAAATCCTCTCCCTGGCTTTGTGGGCAGGCTTATTTTTTTTTCACATCAGGACAGAAACTTCAAAATCTTGCAATAAGTCAAGTAGAGAATTATCAGACCACCATCAAAACAGCTCCACCTTGTCTTTATGGCATTAATTCCCCAAGCTCACTGTATGTACATGCAGGGCATCCAGCACTGCAGACTCCCCTGCACTGGGACCCAGTGGCCCCCTTGATCTGCAGCTCTGCAGCCACCTAATATAGTCCCTTGGCTCTTTTCTGCCCTTGTTTCTCCAGGAGCCCAGGGCAGAGGAGCAGTGAGGGGTGCTGAGCCTTTCCCGGCGCGTGGCCGGGTGCTGGCTGCAGCTCCAAGCAGTGGCAGCAACGGAGTGTGTTTCGATTAAACCCAAATTCTATTTAATCCAGAGGAATCCTGAATTAGCGGAGCAGAGGAAACTCAGTGATGAAGAGGCCAAAGGGTCCTAATGGGCTGTGTAGTTCATTAGGAGGGTCAGTGTGTTTGCAGGCGGCTCCAGTGGTCCCCTGGGCACCGGGAGGATGAGCCCAGACATCCCAGGCAGCGTTGCAATCACCCGGAGTCCTGCTCCCAGGAAAGGGGCTCCCAGATACCGCGCCGGGGGTGTTTACACTTCAACCTGACAGATGGTCTTGGGCTGCCACTGTTTACACAGCGTCTCTGAGAGGCATCCAGAAGGGCCCCTCAAGCTCCCAGTGAGCTCTTGTCTCCTGCTCCCAGATGGGCTTCCGGGCTCTGCAGGCAGGGCAGCATCGTGATGGGGCTGGTGGTGCCCTCCAAGTGCCTCCTTGGCTCATCTCTGCCCATCAAACACTGCTGGCAGCACCTCTGGGGACTGTCAGATGTCACTGCTGCCTGCAAAGTCCCCTGTGACCACCACCTGATAAACCTCCAAGCCCTGGGGATGGCAAGGGGAGAAAAGGCCTGTTCCTGGATCCAGGAACAGCCTGGATCCTACCACCAGCTCCTCCAAAGGGCTGTACCCAAGCCGTGGTGCAGCAGGAGCCACTCTGGGGCAATGGGCTCGCTTCCCATCCCGATGCCAACTGCCACTGCCCACGCCACTGCCACCCACATCTAGTGCCCATCCCCCTAACGAGCCCTCTGCAAGAAGCCATGCAGACTGGCAGACTTCTCCATGCCCACCTTGGCAGCCAAGGACCTCTCCCATAAGTACACGGGAAGGTGCCAGGAGCACAAGACAAGAGGCCCTGACATTTTGTTTCCTGAAGCAGCGTTCAGTGCAGGCTCCCGCCCCTCCCCAGCAACCACAGCAGCTCTAATGAATGCACCCACTAATGGGCTGGAAGGGTTTTAATTGCTTCCCCGCCACCCCCGATGCCGGCGCTGGAGCTCCAGGCACACGCGTGAGAAAGATTTCCTTTCCTGATTTGCATTGTTCCGAAGGAAGCACATTTTCCCCCAACTCTTAATGAATATTGCAAATTCCAAGGGCTTGCAGAGATGAATCCTGCCAGGCCGGATCGCGCTCTGCAGAAACACTTTGTCACTAGCTGTTCTCGTCACGCGCTCTTTAAGAGCCCAATAAAGTCTAACTCATGACTATGGACAGCTCGTGCCTTCAAAGCCGCGCCGACGGAGCCGCTCAGTTCAGGTCATAGAAATGCCACTGTCACTTCAATGTCTGAATGTCCCAAACACATTGTCAATAGGGATGTGAAATGCCCTGAGCTGAGGGAAAGGGAGACAAAGGGAGCGGGCGCTCAGCTGCTCCCTGGTGTGTGGCTAGCCAAGCTTTTCCTGCTGCACCAGCGCTAGCTTCCCAGTCCCTAACTGGGACACCCACTCCTCAGCCTTTTCACCCAAAAAATGATGAGAAACCCCCTTCGATGTGCAGCACAGGTGTGTGACAGCACTCACCCAGCACACACCCAGCACCTCGCCATGATGGACTGGCATTTGGAAATGTTCCTGTGTGCCGGTCTGAGCAGCGGTGGTCAGAGGCCAGGGTGATGGGCAGCATCCTGGAAAGCCATTTAATGTGCACAGACATGGGCATGCTGATTGCACGGGTGGGACGCAGACATAAACACAGCCATGTAGGGGTAACTGCCGTACATTTAGATCTGGAAGAACAATTTCTACCCAAGTTAGCATGATTTTAAGGAAAGCTGAAGTGGAGCTGGCAGCACATCGGAGTCCTGTTAAATTAACTGCCAGATGACTTTGCTGCCTCTTCTTGAGCTGAGCTAAATAATAATATCGCTTCATTTCCAGCAGTAAGACATTTCTCTAAAGAGAAGGGATGTGCAGAAGAAGGGGCTGTTGTATGACACATCAAGGTCAGGATTTCCATGACCAGTGCAGGGCTGTCCCGGGGCTGCTGTTGCTGGCAAAGCACCAGCCCTGCTGAGCAAAAGGGGGGGGGGGGGCATTGCCCCCATAGACAGGGCTTCCAAGGGTGGAGAGGGCAGAGGAGGGCTGGTGGCAGCAGCTGAGCACTGGGCACAGGGCATGGCTGGAACTGGCCATGTTGGAGAGCACGGGGGCATCCCTCCAGTGCTCGTACTGGGACAGACGCTCTCATTGCTGCAGCTGGAGGCTGTTTAGGTAACACCGGGAGCACCTGGGGAATATTTGACAATAGCACTAAGTTTATATTTTTCTCTTTCATAGTGTCAAGACATGACATGATAAATCACTACAATATTTACTGTGGGGATATTATTTATTGTACCGACTTAAAACACAGAGTGTTTACAAACACAGGGGCGTGAAGGGTAACACACTTCAGGTGGTGGGAGGATGCTCAGCTGCTCCCAGTGATGTTTACCAGTAATGTCTACAAATACTTGAACAAGTCAAACCTGGGCCTGGTGAACCAGGATGTTTTGCCAGTGCTGAAGGAATCAGGAGCCAGAAGCTGGTGAGGTGAGTACCTTGGTGTCCTGGAGGTGGGCAGGGCAGCAGAGCTGAAATATCTGCTATTGTTAGTTACTAGGGATAACCAGGGTACTGGCAGGAGTGAGGAGCCAAACCTGCCCTGTGTTTGTGGCTGTGTGCAGGGGGTCAGCCATCGCCAGCTCCTCTCGCTTTTCCCCTTTCTTTTTATAATTGATGCAATCATTTTCTTCTCTGCTTTCTCAGTATTTTAATCACCTTTAGCATCAGGTGCTCCTCAGACAATTTGAACTTTTCAGTCTCGTTCCCCCAGCCACCTTTTGGGCTCAGAACAAAACAAACACTGAGATTAAAGCTCATTTTTAATCTCGGGTATTTTTGGTAGCACGTTTGTGCTGCTGTTTCTTATTTCTCCAATCCATTTCATGGTAATCGCGCCTCAGTTTAAATGCTTTCATTTTGCAAGTGCTCTCCCAGGGAAACAGGAGACAGACAAGTTGTTTGAAAACCCTCGGCGTTATTCACTTCCCGCTTTTATTTAATTTTTTATTGTTGTTTTAAAACTGCCGGTGTAAAATCAACTGCAAAGGAGAGTAGCTGTAGCGGTGAGGAGTAAATAATTATAAACAAATAAAAACCCAACCCAAACCTTCTAAATTTTTCAATAAATCATAGGAAGGGTGAATGGTTCTGTTCCCAGGGCCCCGCTGGGCAGCGGGGGGGACACCAGCAACCCCCAGCCCAGCTGGGAAAGTGCTGAAGCAGCAGCGTCTCCTGAGCACGTCCGCATTGGCTTTGTACAAAAAAAATATTTGGAATGAAAACCTGTTCCCAGAGGGAAATTTTTTGGAAGTTTCTGTTTGCAGGGCCACGCTGGGCACTGCAGCCGTGGCCTTTCCGAGAGCTGCAGGCACAGGACCCTAGTGACGGGGCACGGCAGCTCCCAAATTTGCATTTCTTTGACCTTCCGAAAACACTTCTTGGAGGCATTCTAATCTTTGCATGGGGAGATTCGTTGCAAAATCCTCCATTTCAATTCCAGTACAATCAAATTTTAAGGAAGAAACAGGAATATTGGTTTCCTGGTTTGTTTTGTTTGGAGGTTTTTTTTATTGTTGAAAGGAAAAGAAATAGAAAAAGGGTAATAACTGTACACAGCCTCAAATGAAAAAAAAAAAAAAAAAGAAAAAAGCTTCACATCAATTCTCTTTGAAACGAAACCAGAGATGGTTTGGTTTGTGCAGCAGAAAGGCAGCACTGGAGCTGCTCCATTAGAGGAAGGAAAAAACAAAAACCCAACCATGCAGGTTCCCAGCATCTGGGATGTCTCCACCTGGTCCTGTGCTTATGAAAGGAAATAATTCTGCATGTTCATTCACCTCTTGCGCTCGCCTTAAGTGGCCAAGAGCACAAAGGGATCCCATTTGGATCATAAAATAGTCCTTGACATCCTCCTGTTGCCTGGCAGAACAAGGTGCCTCTTTCTGCGAGGCTGCAGCAGCGCTGGAGAAAATATGAATAATAACAGTTGTTGTTGTTATTATGATTATTGGAAGTGGCAACTAAATGTAAAGAGCATGTGCTTGTTTTCTTGCGCTCAGCGCCGTTATTTATAGTGGTCTGGAGATGGAGGGTCGAGAGAAAACTCTTCATTTCAGCAAGAGATAACATCCACAGAGCTCTCCCATAGTGACACTGGTGTCTTGCACAGTGTCCTGCAGCCAGGGTCAGAGTCCCTGGGGAAACAGACTCACCCCGAAGCCCCTCGCTGCTCCTTTAAGCAGTAAGTGGGTCATCGGTGGGTGTTCTGCTCCCCATGCTGACATGATCAGCAGTGATGAGGTCGCTCCTGCACTGCTCTGCTCCTGCTGCGCGCTTGTCAGGAGCCATCACTTCCGAGCCAAAGGCTACAAGTCCTGTGACCCCTGCCCTTGGGGGTGCCGGGCCCCCTGGGGAGCAGGGTGATGGGCTGGGTGGATGCAGGGTGCTGTCCTCACATCACCAAACTCACCTTTTTGAGGGTAGATCAAACCCTTTGCTGATGTCGGCATCTCTTCTCTGGTGGGGTGGTAGCCAACGTTGATCGAATCGTAGAACCCCAAACTGGTTTGGGTGGCAAGGGACATTTCAAAGTCATCTAATGCAACCCCCCTGCAGGGAGCAGGGCCATCTGGAACTAGAACAGGGTGCTCAAAGCCCTGGCCAACCCCACCTGCAATGGGGACAGGGACGGGGCAGCAACCACCTCTCTGGCCAACCTGGGCCAGGCTCTCACCACCCGCAGCTTCAACAGTTTCTTCCTTCTCTCCAGTTTGAATCTCCCTCTTTTAGTTTAGAACCATCACCCCTTGTCCTGTTCCAACAGGCCCAGCTCAAAAGTCTGTCCCCATCTTTCTGACAGGCCCCTTCAAGTCCTGAAAGGCCACCAGAAGGTCTCCCTGGAGCCTTCTCCTCTCCAGGCTCCTCCCCATCTCTCCCAGTCTGGCCTCCCAGCATTGCTGGGGCTCCTCTGGACCCACTCCAATAGGTCCCTGTCTCTGCTGTGCTGAGGACTCCAGAGCCCTCTCTTCTTAGAGGTTCCATCTGAACAGGAGAAACTTCTTTGGTGTGAGGGTGTGGGAGCCTGTGCCAGGCTGCCCAGAGAGAGTGTGGAGTCTCCTTGTCTGGAGAGATTCCCACCCCGGCTGGACACTGCGCTGCTGGGCCCCCTGCTCTGGGTGACCC
>WUAM01000287.1:76338939-76351813 GCA_024336885.1 Actenoides hombroni
GAGGGGGTGCGGGGGGTGGGGGGTGCTGGTGCTGGGTCTGGGCCTGGAACGTTTTGCTGCTGGCAAGATAACGGTTGGACTCGCTCATCTTAAAGGTCTCTTCCGACCCAAAGGGTTCCACGGTCTGTGCAGGGAAGGCACATGCTGAGCTGAAGGTGTTTAGCAGAGGATTTAATGGGTTCTGACCCGTTCCTCTTCAGTCTGTTGTGGCACATGCTTCCAGCGAGTGACTGAGAATTAGCTCCAGAGCTGCTCTAATCCCATCCTGGCTGCACCCAGCCCTGGAAGCCCTTTCCTTCTCTCACACCTGGTTCCACCAGCCTGTGAGCTACCTCAACTGCTGGCACATGAACCTGCCCGTGTTAGCACAGTGGCCTCGCTGGGTGCTAGAGGAGACAAGTGGTGGCACAGTGTGGTCACGCTGTGACACCCAGCATGTCCCAGCACCTCCTTTGGAGGTCTTGCTCTTTGGGTTTTTTTGAGTCCTACAGGCCATCACCTTCACTTCTGCTCCCTGGGAAGTGACCCAGAACAGCTCGGTTTAACAAAGGTGAAGCTGAAAGCAGCAAACACGCTGGGCATTGCCCATGGGTTTCCCAGGGAGGGTTGGATGCTGTGGCAGCATTTTGGGCAGAAAGCAGCTGAGAGGGTAGAAAACGGCCCTCAGCCCTGGCAAAGGGTGGCTACAAGCACTGCCCCAGCCCAAGTGCAGATGAGCTTTGGACTGCTGGTGATTTGGGAGCAGAGGGAGAAGCCAGAACTCCATTCTCTGAAGCTGCTGAGCCTAGAAGAGACATGAGGAGTCAGGAATAAAAGTACCCAGGCTGGGAAGGAGCCAGATGGCAGCGGTGGCAGGAAAGCAGATGGGAGATGTAAAACATCCTGCGCAGATGAGAGCGCAGAGCCCCCAGGTCCTCCAGCTGCATGGAGGGACACGCTGCAGCCCTGAGAGCATGGGGCTGTGGAGCTGCTGGGCCATAGGGCCAGTGAGGAGCTTGCCCAGGGGCTGACAAAGCAGCAGCACCCAGCACAGGCTCTGGGGACCTCTTGCGCATAGCTCCAGGCTCCTTCCATCACCTCTACCTCCAGCAGCTGTCCTGCTCTGCCATGCCCTTCTGCTGTCAGCGGGCTGACCTTGGAAAGCCTCTTCTGTTTGGCAAACTTCTTCCCATCCCCTTCCAGAACAGCTTTGCACAGGTCAATGCCCAGAAGGCTGAGCTATGGCATGGGGAAAAGAGCGTGGCTCTTTGAGAGTCCTCATGCACAGAGGTGGTGGTAGGAGAAGTACAAGCAAGAGCCTTGCGAGAAGGAGGTTAGATGAAGCGCTTCAGTATTAGGACCTGCAAAGAATTGGCCTTGTCCCACCAAAACCCAACCATCACCTTGCAGAGCTCCATTCTGGTAAGACATAGAGGATGGGCTGGAAAAGGTCCCCCTGTATCCTTGGGAGGGATCTCGTCCAGTACTCCAACCCTTGGGCTGCAGAATGCAAAGCTGCCAGCTTCTCATGGCTCATTCTGTGCCTCTAGCCCTGGAGCAAAAACGTCTCCAACTAGAAGTATTCAGCAGAATTAGCTGAAAATCTTGACTAGGTGTGAGACGGCTGAAATCACATTTTAAAGCAAATTTCTCTTTTCCCAAATTGCTCTTGCCCACCTCCAGAAATGTGTGCAGGAGGCCCCCGGTCCTGTGAGACAAGGGGAGTTGATGAAGAGCCAGAGGACTGTGTGGGATCAACAGCACCGGGCTGGAGCTGGGGCTGTGGGGCTTGGGTTGCTGGGCCAGATGGTTCCAAACGCCGCAGGGTCGTGCAACGCTGTGGTAGATCCTGCCCAAAGCTGAAGAGGCCAGCTGAGCTGAGCACTGAACTGCACTCTCTGGAGCTTTATAGCCAGCTAAAGGAATTTTTTAAAAGTCCCTCTATGATCTCCGGTATCTAGCGTTTGGCTGAGAAGTCAGATGGTCTCCAGCCACCCGGCCCTGCATCCAGATGGCAGGGGAAGGCAGCGGGAAACCAGAGCCTGCTCCAGCCAAGCAGGGCAGGGCTATAGGGTCCTCGATTACCAGGGTGTGCTGGGAACTGATGCGAGAGCACAAGCGGAGCAGGACAATTGATGCTGGGGATGGACCTGAACCGCCTTGTGGGTGAACAGCTTGGAGAGCCCAGAGCCTAACCTGCTGCTTGACTCTTGCTTTCCAGCTGTCTGGAGATGCATAAATCCCCTCTCTTCTGCAGTCTGGCAGCAGAGAGCCACTGCGTGCACCAAGGACAGCTTTTGCACTCTGCTGATATGGGCAGGAGAGATGTGAGGAGAAGGAGGAGGAAGAGCACTGACACAGGGGGAGAGGACATGGGACAGGCTTGTGTAGCAGCCTGGGTGGGCAGCTGGACCAGGCAGGATGGTAAAACCCAGTGCATCACTGGCAGCCCTCGTTGCCTCTCATTTTCCCTGGGACAAAGAGAAGCAGGGAGCTGCAAGCCAGGCTGAACCCCAGCAAACTCATCTCACACAAAGCACCGCAGGAGAGCTGGATGCAGGTGGAGCTGCTCCTTGGGCAGGGGTTGTGCAACCAGGCAGGGCATCGCCACCTGCCCATTGTGTGAGCCTCCTAGGGAAGACCCAGCCCCATCCACCACCCTGTACAGCAGCGAAACTGGTCAGAGCAGGAAACCTGGGCCCCGGCGCTTTGCAGCCTGGGCCGCGTGTGCCTGGTGGGCTGGAGGGAAGGTGGGTGCTTCTGGGTGAGGGATGGGGAGAGCAGCCACGGGTGAGCTCTGGTGGGCAGGAAACTCGAGCGCTGTGCTCTGAAAAGAAATCCAAACCCCTCGTTACCAGTTACCTCCAGCATCCAATTAGGCACTTGCAAATACCGGGGACCAGGGTGGCTTAATTACCATTTCCGTTCTTTCCGAGGCGGTGGTACCCGGGTGACACATTGTGCATCCACAGGCCCCTCTCCAAAGCCTCGCTCCCCGGGTGCTTGCTTTGCAATCCGCAGCAGCTTTTCTCCTCTTCCTGCTAGTTGACATCAACTTTCTGGAGGTGCCAGATGGACACTGCTCAGCTTGCAGGAGGAGGGAAAGCACGCGTGGGCTCAGGGGATGTGCCGGGCTCCTCTCTTCTGCAGGGGCAGAGGGGCCTCGGCGGGCACAGCCTGGGCACGGGTCAGTCTCCAGCCTCCCCAGCATTGCCTGGATCGGTGGCAGCCTCGCTGGGAACTGGCAGCCTCTTCTTTCCCAGCCCTTTGGGTCAGAGTGCCGGGGGAAGCAAAGCTTCATCAGCCCAAGCAATTACTCAGGATTTTATCATTCAAAACTAAAAACAGAGCCTATAAATAACCAGGATCCCTGTCTTAATAGCTGCATTTCAGCGTATTTTTAATTATCATTTTATGAATGGGTGCATTAGAGTATATTTAAATACCAACTTCGCCGTGCTGTTAATGAGGCAGGATTGTTACAGGCCAGGTCTGGCTAGATATTACGTGGGTATATACATATGCTTCGACATCACATTTAAAAATTAGTTATTTCAAGCGTAAAATTATAATTGGTTTGTCTAATAAAAGGATAAATAAATATCTATTTAACTTCATTACTGTCAAAGGCAGGAGGCTTTTCTCCATTGTCTCCTTAGGGTTTTATGGCAGAAAAGCTAATTAGCTGTAATTGGGTGGATCCGAGGCAAATGAGGCAGGCGCAGCAGCAGCGCTGGCTGGGAATGGGGTACCAGTGCCTTTCCCGGACTGGTGGCCCAGTCTCTGCAAGGACAGCAGCTCCGCTGAGGTCCCAAATACTTGCCAGGACCTCCAGTCTCAGACAGGACTTGTTCATCCCCCATCTGGGAGAAATCCTGCTCAAAAACCAGTGTGAATGTCCCCCATCTTCACAGCCTTGTTGGAGAGGCCTTGCAGAGCTCCCCTGGCCACAAAGCGGGAGGAGAAGCCCCTGCCCAGCTGGCCCCAGTGCTGTTTGCTGGAGGCAGAGTTTATCCAGGCAGGGATGCTTCACCTTGGGGCTCCACAAGGCTGGTTTGGGCAAAGGTGTTTCTGGCTGCAAGGGAGGATTTCAACTCCTGCTCTGTTTTCTGCACAGGACCTCGGGCACAAAGCCTAAAGCCTCTCTGCATCCCATGCTCTGGCAGTAGCAGGTATTTGTGCAGCCTGCTCTGCCTGTCTGCAGGTTCTGGAGGGTCTGGGGGGTCCTGCTGCTCCTACTCCCAGCACCCCCATGCTCCAGCCCCTTGCTCCGGCCAACAACAGCCCTGCATGCTTATGGAAGGCACCAGCCAAGACTCTGTCAGCCAGCAGAAGGGATTAAAATGTCCCTTTTGGACAGCTTCTGACCCTAAGGAGGAGTTGCCATCAGCCTAATCAAACCCCTCACAGGACAGGCTGACCTGCTGAGCCCTGGCTGGGTGGCAGCCCATCTCTTATCCTCAGCTGCTTCTGCTCCAGATCCTTTTGCTTCCCATCTCTCCCACAGCTCACAACCCAGCAACCTCCCTCCCAGCCATCAGCAGACGGGAGGGAGTCCCGTGTGATGGTGGAGAACCGTTGTATATGGCGATGCCTGTGTGCATGTGCATAAATTTCCTTTGCATAAGTTATTTGACATGAGGAGAGCGAGAAGCAGGCCTGACACCCGTAGCAAATCACCACGCTGCCAGCAAAGCTTGCTTTTTTAGGTTTTTTTTTTCAAGAAAAGGAGAAGGCTGGAATGTTAACAACAGCCCAGCTGCCCCCGGTGATGAGCGCCAGGCTGGGGGGAGTGTGCCTTGAGGGGGGCATCGGCACGGGGGACGTTGTCTGGGTTTTGCTTATCAGTTCTGCTTTTTGAGCGCGTTCCACGGATGGAAGAAATGCCAACAGACAGTGTGGAAAATTAATTTTTAATGCCTTTTATTAGTGCTTAAGCCATTCTGAGAGGATGAAATAATCCTGGTTTAGGTGGAGTGGCAAAGGTCTTGGAGGTCTGTCAGGAGGCTGAGTCACTCCACTGGTCAAAATTACCCAAATCCCAGTACTGCGCAGAGGCTGACAGTCTTGGGAGTCCAATCCGCCCGCACTTTGAGGTCCTGCAGCATCCTCCTGCACAGCCATTTGAAACAGGTAGCAAGTTTTCCTTCCATGGAAGGGAGCAAAGAGCCTTGTCTCTGCCCTTCCCACCGTCTGTCACCGCGTGCCACCACTGCCACCACCCAGCATGGTGACAAGCAGTGGCATGGAGCACACAGGAGAGATGATGCAGACCCTGCTGGGAGTGGGTGCAGGGCTCCAAGCAATCCTGGGATGAATCCGACCCCTCCTCGCCAGCTCCTGCATCCTCGCTCACACTGAAAGCCGACCAGAAGGGCCTGAGCAGCCCCTGGCTTTGCAGGTCCCCTCCCCTCCAGATCCACAGAGGCAGTCGGACAGGGCTGGGAAGTGGCTGCCATGTGTCCCTGTCCACAGCAGCCCCAGGGTGGGTGGTGACAGGGAGAAGACCCCGTTCCCATCCAATGGTCCCAGTATGGTCACTGCGGCTCTGTGTTGGGGTGGTGCTGGAGAAACAAACCCTGCCCGTGTTTCTCCATTCCCCAGATCCTGGTGAGAGAGTCTTAATGAGGCAGGAAGACAAACACATCCAGGCTGAAGGAAGGGAAGGTTCGAAGGGGAGCGGGGCAAGCTGGCAACGGGCAGTCTGTGGCTGTTAAAAATAGGTTGGTTTGCCTGGGACCGGAACTCGGTGGGTGATCTCAGTGATTCCATCCGGCCTCCTGCTCATCACAGCATCCTTGTTAGTATGGCGGGGACCCGTCAGGGCTCAGGGCCATGCCCAGCTCTGGCAGGCAGAGCCAGCAGCTGCGGCTGGGCATGTTGGGCATCCCCTCCCAGGGCTCCCAGGACATCCTCCTCTCCGGGCACATCCCTCTGGGGAGCAAGGCTCCCGGACCCCGCTGTGGCTGCACGCCGGGGGCGAGGTCAGTCACAAAGGTACCAACCTCTCCTGTCTGTAGAGAAACTCCCTGTGCACACTGCTTGCCAGAGGCTGAACTTTCACAAGAAAATTTCTGCCATTCCCCAGGGTGAGCAGGAAACCCTTTTATTTTTTTTCTTTTCTTCCACATTAAAAATTGTCATATCGGTTCATCAAGGAATTAATATGCTTCACGCTTGAGAGCTGCCGACTGCCCTGGCAGAAGGCTGCTCCGGTGTCAGAGCTGCGATCCTGCAGGAAGGCCAGCATGGGTTCAGGTAATTAAAACCAGTATCGTGACAAGAGGGCTGAGAGAGGCCTGTACAAATGACACCTTTTGTTCTTGTAATGTATTCTTTTCTGCCTCCTACTTGCCTTTCAGGGCATGTATTAAGTGCCACTAATATATTCTCTGCCCAGTTCTAATGAATTTTATCTCAGTGCCTGCATGTGTATGTATATATGTTGCAGTACGTGTGTGGATATATTACACACTTGCCCCAGGGCCTGGGTGATCCTCCTGAAGCAGGAGAGGATCCAGCTGTGCCAGCTCTGTGGCCACCACTGGGTTGGTGTCCCAGGGTGATGCTCTGCACCCACTCCCAGCCTGTCTGTCCCCACGTCTGGGAGCTTTGTTAGGGTCAGAGCACTGTGTGTGCCCACCTCTGAGCTGTCCACCTCCCCCAGCATCTCCTCCTTTATGCCCACCTCTGAGCTGCCCACCTCCCCCAGCATCTCCTGGGCTTGGACATTTGTCCCAGGATGCTAGAGGAGGCGGAGGTCTCCCCAGGAGGAAGGAAGCACCAAAGAACCGCTTCACAAGATGAATCTTAACACTTCTTTCTGCATCCAGCACAAGTGAAATCCCTTCAAAGCACCAGCCCAGAGCAGCAGAACTAATTTGAAATGGCACCAAGGTCAAGCCCGGCTTCCCCAGCCATTAACCTGCCTCTCAAGCTGCACACTTCATATTTATTTACATAGTCGCATATTTATTTAAGCCTTGGAGCCCAGATATAGGAAGTGACACGGGGTCTGTGGATGGAGGAAACTCTCTGCTTGCAGACCCCCGAGCTGCTGCTGCCGTGGGCGGCTCTTCCGAGGGGCTCCGTGGCCAGAGCATGGATGGGGAAGGGGATCTTCAGAGAACTGGCTGTTCCATCCCAGCTTCTCTGGTTGTGCTTGTCTTCAGTTTGTTGCTGCCCAGAAACAGAAAGCACAGCGTTTCCTCTCCAGGCAGATCTTTCACAGGCATAAATCAGTACAAATTTACTCCAGTCAATGATGCTGATTTACAGGAGCTTTGAGTGCCCCTGTATTTCTCAGCCTTTGCCTCCGCTCCCAAAGAGATGAGAAGGTGCGGGGACTGGGGGAATGTTTCTGTAGATGCATTTGCTGCCAAGGTTTGGTCATTTTCCCATTTTGTGCTCTGCTTTTCAGCCACCACAATGGACCATGAAACTTGGAGAAGAGCTGGACCCAGAGCCCACCTGATTCGGGTGCCTGTCCCCCTGAGCACTGTCCTCAGCACTGCTGCAGCTTTGTGCTACCTGCAGATAAAATCAGAATCCTTTCTTCCCTGCTCTTCCCCTCAAAGCCCTCACACCAGCCTCCCCTGTGTTCCGCTCTCCTGGGACATGGGCCCCACTTCTCCCCTGGACAGACATCCCCATCTGCACCCTCAGGGTAGCACAGGCCCTGCCAATATGTACACCAGCACAAGCTCTTGTATGGGAAGAGAACCTCCTGCAAGCACCAGGATCGTTCCAAATGCTTTCCCCTTGGGTTGTGCCAATTAGGAGATTAAAACCTCCTTGTGAGACATGACTGGGCCCAGCTGGGACTTATGTGTGAGTGGGTGCTGAGGGGGTCCCTGGGAAAAGGGAGACCTGGCAGATGCTGTGGTTGCTGGGGAGGAGGAAGAAGGCTGGGGAGGTCTTGCTAAGCCAGCCCAGGAAGGACCAATGTGTTTTTGACCCCGAGTTGCTGTGTGAGGGAGCTGCAGAGCATCAGGGCTGTGTCCCCTCAACCTGCTATGGCCAACAGCTGCTGTGCTGGGGAGGAGGTGGGTGTTTTCCCCATTTATTCCCCATGTGCTTTCCTCCCCTAGAGCCCCAGGGGGTGGGTGGGCGGGCGGGGAGAAATACTTCCACACCTCAGACTGTCTCCCCATCTTCCTTCCAGCTGGCCAGTATCTTGTGTGCCTAGTGAAACACAGACTGTCTTTTCTTTTTCTTTTTTTTTCTAATTTCTGTTCTCATTGCTGCCTTGCGTGTTTAATCCAAGGCTGTGGAGCTGGCTAGCCTGTGGTTTAAAAAAAAAATAAAAATAATTTTAAAGCCCTGGCAGGGAATTAAAGGAGTTTGTAGTCACTCAAAATTAGCAGGAATGAGGCAGATGTTGTGAGTGAGGGAAGAGGAACTTGCTTTCTGTGTCTCCTCTCTGTTCTAGTTTAAAAAGATAATAATTTGATGCCTTTTTCTTAAAAGCAAGCACCTTGAGGTTAAGATAATGAAAACCCATTCCCTCCTTCTGATTTTTCCAGCACTGTCTTCTTTTTCTCTTGCTTTCCTGCTCATCCAGCGTGTCCTGCTCCTGACCTACAGGGCCACTGGCCTGTGCCAGCCCTTCGCAGGTGACACCGCATTCATGGCCAGCAAAGCTTTGCCCTTGGGCTTTGCTTTTGCTTGTGGGCAGGAGGGTGCATCTCCCTGGGGAGGTTTGTTTCCTTGCCGAGTTAACAGCAGCACGTGTAGGAGATGAAATGGGGGGGAAAGCAGAGAAAAGTGGGGCAATTCTCCTTTTCCCAAGCTGATCTCCGTGGTGCAGTCAGAGAGCGAGTGGGTGGAAGGACCCTCATCGGGGTGCAGATGCTCTGTCTTCTGCAGCAGTGGCAGCTTTGGGAGATTCTTGCCCAGAGTGATGCACTGGCTGCAGAGATCCCTTTCCCCTTCCAGGCTGCGCTCGTTTGCCTTTCAAGGGTGCCATGTAATCATAACCTGGCTTCAGAAGAATGCAGAGAAGAAGGAGGCGTGTGAGGCTTTTAACGAGGTTAACCTCTGCTGCTCCTTGTAAAGGAGGCTGTGACAGGGCAGGTGGAGAGGAGCCTGGAGCGGCTGTGACAGCGGGGAAAGGTACATCAAACCCTGCCGGAACAAAAGACAAGACACAGGTTTTGAAATATAAAAAAAAAAACCACCAAACCTTTTCGTCAGCAAAGCTGTCCGAGATAAAAGAGCACCTGCCACGTTCCCCAAAGGCTGTGGTAGGGCTCTTGGAGGCAAGGCAGGAGGGAGCTGGAAATAGCCTGGCTCAGCAGCCATGTGCTGGGGCCAAGGTGGTGATGCTCTGCCCGTGCCTTTCCCTGCAAGCCCAGCCTGTGCTGCTCCTGTGTCCTGCTCTGCTCACACTGCTGCCTCCTCTGTGTTTTAAAGCTCCCTCTCACTCAGGTTTTACAACCATGAGCTCCTGCTTAGCTTGCCAGCACTGTGGGGTGGGCCTGAAGGGATGCACCGGCTCACACCCTGCCGGGAGGGTCCTCTACAGAGAAACCGGAGGGTTTGGACACTGAATAGATCACCACAGGGCCTTCTCAGAAGTGGGCATTCTCAACACTTGTCCTCTTGAATGTGCATTGCACTATTTGGCTGGCTTGCTCTGCAGGATGGGGTCACGCAGAAGCCCGGCTGCCCATGGGTGTCTGTGTCCATGGGTGTTTTATCCATTACTTCATGACATCAGATGCTCCAGCATGTCCAGAAAGGTCACGCCTTAGGGATCCTCCTCCAGCTGTGTGCAAATTCAGCCTGACATCATCATCACCATCATCATCTTCTTTGGGACAGCTCGGCTCGGGCTGCCTCTGCCTCAGCTTTTCCAGCTGCTCAGAGGGAAAGGTTTCCTGGGGTGGGAGCGAGCATCTACATCCCTCACCCTACTGAAAGCAAGGCACAGGGGGCACCTGGCCAGGCCCAGAGCAGATCTGCAGGTGCTGCTGCACCGCTCAGATGTGCTCCAGGGTTGGATGCTCCAGTGGGAGCCTGGAGCTGGCAGCACTACCTGTTATTAAGTAAAGAGGGGCTGGAGCAGCCCTGGGGTCCCTGGGTGGAAACGTGCAGGAGATAATCTGAAATGGCAGGTGTCAGTTGGCCGCTCGGGTGTTAGAATTGATGTGAGGCATGGTGGCTGATCTCACAATCAATTCTGCTTCCTGCCACCCTGGGAGGGGTGACTGTCCGTGCTGCTGTGATGCTGTTAACGCCGGGTAACGTGCCCGCTTTCGGCTTTGGTGCCGGAGGAAACGGCTGGTTAATCTTGCTGTGCCATTCCAGGCAGGGCTGGGGGAGTGAGATTATTCTCCTGGATGGCCCAGCTCAAAAGGAAGGTTTCTATTCGAGTTACAATCACTGAAGAAAACTGCTCCCTCTCCTTCCACAAAACCAAATCGCCCCTTGGTTAGGAGAGAATGCACCAAGTGCTCAGGGAAGATGGATGCAGTGAGGAGTGGGGGGGGGGACATGGGGAGCTGATGGCTTGTTTACCAAAAGCAAACCTGCCCATTTTTCTTCTCCAAGTGCAGGATTGTTTACAGAGCCCTAATGCAGGCAGAGGGATCCTTGAACCCACTCTCTGCAGCTGCTGCCCTGGTACCTTCATGGCTGTGGAGGGTGAGTACCCAGCACCAGGCAGGATGCTTCTGCCTGTGGAAGGAGCTGCTGGGGTGGGAGGGCAGGAGGGACCTTTTCTGAGGGCACTGAAGCCTCTAGAAATCTTCCCTTGTGCAAGAAGCTGCAAGACAAGGAAAGACAGAACCCTACATTTGCTCTTTGATTATTTCCTCTCCCTAAAACTCTGGGATGGATTTTGTTGTTGTTGTTGTTGCTGCTCAGCATCAGTTATTGCTTTGCCAGCCTTGAAATGGGACCCACAGGCGCTGTGATGAAGGCACATCATGGTTAGTTGCAGTTGTCTACTAGTGAAGATGGACTCGGCCAGTTAAATTCCCGCAGGTTTCTGTAAAGCCGTGGAGGGGGCCCTTTGCCTTGCTGCTCGCCGGCATAGAGACAGGATGCGGGGCAAGGACAGGCAGCAGGTGAAGAGACAAATGAGCCCAGATCAACCAAAGCCACCAGGTGAAGAGGGCTGGGGATGATGCTTCTCACTGTGAGCTGTATGTAAATGCGACAGGCAGGGGAGATGTGCAACATCACACTGGCTGTGGGCTCCTTCTGAAATGCAAATCCCGACAAGGGGCCCATCAGCCCTGGCGGCTGCTGAACAAGACAGATGTTCTGTACACAAACCAGCACTGATTTGCTACTGGTTATGGCTGCAGGTGACTCTGGTATCTTTGATCTGAGGAGGGAAGAGCAGGCAGGTGGCTCTTGGAGCCCCACTCTGCCCAGACAGCTGCCAGGATAGGGCAATGAGGGGCTGTTTGGGTGGCAAGAAAGAAATGGAAGAGACCACAAAGAGCTAGGGAGAATGTGTCGATGGAAATCAGGCACTCTTCGGGGCCTTGCTGTGATGTGAAACTCATAATCTGAATGAAAGAGGGATTGATGTCCTGTCCCATCTCCTCTCCTCACCCCATGGGTTCTTGTTCCTTTCCCAAGAACATGTACTTCTCACTGGGTGCCACGGGGTGCTGTGATCCCACCGCTCGTGTTGCTGTGGTCACCTTGAACATGAGCAGTGAGATTCAGCTCCGAGATACGCGGAAATGAGCTTCATCTCACACTTGCTGCCGCAGAGGAGCAGGTCCCAGGGGTTCCTGCAGCCCCCCTGCCCACCTCAGCCCCTTGGTTTGTGTAGTATAAGAGGCTGCAAAGTCCTCGTCTCTTTACGAGCGCTTGCAGAGGTGCTCTGCAGAGGCCAGGCTGCCTCCCAGCACCCTGCGATCTGCCCCAGACAGCCCCAGATTGCTCACTTGTGCTCGCTGAGTGGTTTAATGGAAATCCAGCCAAGATCATTTTTTCTGTAGCCACAGGGTATGCGGTACTACCTTAGATGGCACGTTTAGTTTCCGCAGGACCCGGTGAAGCCAAGCAGCCCTCTGTCAGCTTCAGGAATTTATGAGACCTTTGCACGCCTTGGGGAGCCCAGGGCCAGGCTAACACAAGAGCAGGGCCTGTGGATATAAATTACCACAAGCTCCACTGGCTCTGTTTTACCAGCAGAGAAACCAGCCCCTCAGCTTTGAGCCTTTCCTGCCAGCCACAAATGAGCAGCCTGTGGGTCCCTCAAGCACCGGTTCTGTTTTGGGCTAGAAAGTCTGGGAATTGTGTGTGTAAAAAAAAAAAACAAAAACCCAAAACAAAAAAAAAAGTCTGTATATATGTGAGATATACAGATATATATGTGTGTGTTTATAAAACTGTTTAGCAGAAGCCAATGCTTGATCCAGCACAACCTCCAAGTGTTAACCATAATAGATGGGAAATAATTGCTGTTAATGGAGGGAGGTGTTGCTGTGACAGTGGGGTGCAAGGTGGTGAGTGGCTGAGCCCCATGCTCCAGTCCCCTCCTCCCCAGCCCCGTGCAGAGGCAGCAGCCCCCTGCCCACATTCACCCCACTGCTGCAGCCATCCCCCCTTTCCAGGGGGGGTTGGAGCACCAGCTGTGGTGTGTTGTGCCCATCCCGTGTGCAGGCAGCATCAGAGCAGGGAGTTGCCACTGCCAACTCTCCCAGTCAACATAACATGGCCAGGCACTGCTGGAAAGGGCTTAACCATCTCAGTAATTACACCAGCTCCCCAAAGACCGCGGTCTCTTGAACTATAGCCATTACCCGATGATTCGTAAAGACTCTTCGGGGACTTGGAGAGGACCGTTGAGCCATAATTGCCTTGGCTGCCTGCCACGGCCAGCCCGCCCCCGGGGGCTTGGGGCCGCCACGGCGCCTCTCCCGTGCAG
>WUAM01000287.1:76367679-76380001 GCA_024336885.1 Actenoides hombroni
CTCTTGCTCAGCATTGCTCAGCTCCCCTCTCAGGTTGCTCTTCTCCAGCTGAACAACCCCAGGGCTGGGAAGCAGTACCAAGCACAGGGACAGCCCAGTACACAGGTGGCTGCAGCTGCATGTCATGGAGCAAGGCACTGGCCTGGGCACACAATTAGGCAGGGTTTAGGACACTTTTTTCTAGGCAAATACCACGGGGGACCACAGCAACCAGGGTATGCCCCATTCAGAGCACCCAGCGTTCAGAGCAAGGCTCGGATTTGCTAGCCAGGTCATGCCAGGCGTGATCCAGCAACGCTTGGGGCAGCTCCGGCACAGCAGAGCTGTTAATCCCAGCTTTACAGACCTGAGCTCACACACTGAGGTGACACTGTGCTAGACAGAAAATGAAATTTCCAACCCCCGCCACACATTTTTTTCCACAGCTTTTATGCATTTTCTCATCTTCCTCTCCTTTTTTTCTGCTCTTTTTCCCCGCTTTCACTGGCCAGACCCAGAGTGTGGGGAACAGATGTAGGTGGGGAAGGGTGAAGGGGAGGGGGCTCCTGTGCGCAGATGAAGTTAGTCATGGAAACGCAAACAGCATGTGCATTCGCACGTCAGCCCAGAATGAGTGTGTGGTTTTGTTTCCCAAATGAGGTTGGGAAGTGGACAAATAATTGTTTCAGGGTTTGGGTTTAGTTAATTGAATTTTTTTTTCTTTTTTCTTTTTTTCTTTTTTTTTTTTTATTATGGCAAATTCTCACAGTGTGGGAAGCAGGAACAGCCAGCCAGGTGAGAAGATGCTCAGTGATGACCAGTACCCCAACCCAGGATGGCAGAAACCCCTCACCAGGCTCTTCTGTAAGCCCATCCCTCATTTCTCCTCCATCACTGTGGTCCCCATGGGATGGGCAGGATAGGGCAGGTCCCTCCACCGTCGCCATCGCCACTGGCACCACAGCGATGCTGAGGGGCCCGCGCCGTGTCCTGGCGTGAGAAGGACCATCTGTCACCCCTCCTCGCCCTGGGGATGTAGTTGTGACTTCCCCGGAGAAGCACCATTAATTCGCAGGCAGCCCTGGCTGTCAGGCAGCTGCCGGCCTTGGGCAGAGCGGGGAGGAGGAGGAAGAGAGGAGAAGGAGGAGGAGGAGGAGGAGGCATCCAGCAAGGGAGAGAAAATGGGTCATTTTTCAAAGTGATGAATGGGAGGAAAAGAAAGTGGAAAGGCGGACAAGGGGAAGAGAAGGGAACTGATTTCCAGATAAAGTTTTCAGGACACTTAAATAAACATCTCAGCCAGCGGTGCGGTGGGCGGGGGATGGCAGGAGGGACACGTGTGAGCTGGGCATTGCTGGAAGCATTTCAGCAGGACACCTCAAATAAACAGCATTTAAAAACCCATGCCTGGTATCCCTCCCGGGGGGTTTCCTCCAAGGTCCCCTCTCTGCAATTCCCACTATGTCTCTAGCCCAGCCTGAAGCTTGCAAGCATTTCAAGTCCCATTTTGCTCCCCAGAAAGGGTGATCCTGGGCTGGGGGACCCTCACCACGACCACGGTGTCCCTCCCCTCTCCCAGCCCTTGTCCCCAGTGCAGGAAAGAGCAGCTGTAGGTCCTCGGGGCCTTTGTCCCTGGAAGAGGAGGCAGAGCTGTCCCGTCCCATCCCAGCCTGCTGCATGCTTCGTCTCTTCTTCCTTTCAAGAACAAAAGAGCAAAAGGGAAGAACAGAAATCGCTGAGCCATTAAAAACAAAAATGAAAGCCCATCAATGAATTAATACAGCATTAAATGTTAATAATTAGGGGATCGTAAACATTTATGGGAACAGATTAAAGCCAAGTTCTGCTCCATTAAATTGCTCACATGGCCTCTGCTTTCCACCCACCTCCAGGGAGGGAGAGGAGGCTTGCTGACAAAGGGCTCTTGCTCCCCCCAGTCAGTCACATCTCCTGCCCCGAGGTGCTCAATGCCCCAGAGGTCCCCAGAAGCTCCAGCCCTGCCCACAGCGCCCAGGGACACCCCTGTGAGTGGGGACAGCAGTTCCCACGCACGGTGCTTTTAGGTGGGATGAGCTCTTAGAGGCAGAGCCCGTGTCCCGCCAGAGCCCGGCTCTCACCGGGATGCATCACATCTGAGCGGTGGCAGTGGCACAATTAATCATCTGCACTGAGCCCGGTGAGCCTTTTTATTGACCTGGGTTCTTTAGGAAGCTGGGCGATCTGGGATGAGGTGGTTCAATGGGCCAAACACAGGCAGAGCGTCTCCTGGACACCTCAGCTGCCGTTTCCTGTGTTGTGGCAACTGCTGTGGCTCCCTGCTGGGGTCCATCACCTCGCTGAGAAAACCTCGTTAGAAATACACGGAAAGCTCCTGTGAAATGTTGCACCACAACAGCAATATTTGGCAATTCTTCCCTAATATTTACAAAAGCCTCTTCTTTTTTTTTTTTTTTGCTAGTTAAGCCTCTAATAGGGCAACCGGTGACGTTTCCAGAGGAGACAAGTTACAGGAGGGGAAATCCTGCCCACCTTCCTCCTCCTCTGTGTTTGCAACATTCCCATCCCCTCTTCACAGGGCAGGGTGGCTGGCAGTGATGCTCCCCAGCCCGGAGGAGCTGCTGCACTGGGCACAAGGGGCTGGAGGTTTTCTACCCCACAGAGAACAAAAATGTTTTACTTTTATAAAGTAAGTCATTGTTTGGTGAAAAAAGTTGTTATTGTTTTTACTGAGGATATTCTTAATGAGTATTTTTTTTTCCTAACTATTTTTTTTTTAAATCCAAAACCTTTTCTGAAAATACAGGGGGTTTTTTCAAGCACTTTCATTTACCAAAAAACACACTGAAATTTTTGGCAACGAGAAAAAATATCCTTTTTCAGTAGAATATCTTTTGAATAAAGAAATGTAAGTAGATCTTGGGTCTCTGCTTGGGATGCCTGGCACTGATCCTGCCTCCTTCAGACCTGATTTACCTACTCCCTGCTCACCACTTCTCCTACAAAAATAACCATTTTTTCATGCCTGTGATGGGATCACAAGAGGAATGTGAGGAATCCATCCCTCAGCATCACATCTCCACAGCTTGGAAACCCCTCCAGGGATCACGGGGACTCCACCCCTGCCCTGGACAGCCTGGGACAGACCTGGACAACCCTCAAGGGGAAGAAATTGTTCCTCAGCTCCAACCTAAGCCTCCCCTGGGGCAACTTGAGGCTGTTTCCTCTTGTCCTGTTGCTTGTTCCTTGGGAGCAGAGCCCGACTCCCCCTGGCTCCAACCTCCTGTCAGGAGTTGTCAGAACCATAAGGTCTCCCCTCAGCCTCCTTCTCTCCAGGCTGGAGAAGCCCAGGTTCCTCAGCCGCTCCTCACCAGACTTGTGCTCTAGACCCTGCGATCCCAGCACTGCCCTTGGCACCGCTGCCCATCGGGTGGCAGTGCCAGGGGATGGGAGCAAGCAGCCAGCCCTGCCCTTGGCATTAGCTCGGGGAACAGCCCGACGCACAGCTCGCCGCGCTGGCTGGAGCTGGCCCAGAACAATGCGGGTCTGTAGCAGCGCGGGCGGGCAGGCAAGGGGCAGGGAAGGCACACGGGCCCCAGCGAGGTCCCATCCCAGTCGGATGCTGTTGTTGTTGGCCGCCCCACACGGCCCTGGCCACGCTGCGGGCCGGGGCTGGGGGTCCATGGTGACGGGGGCCCTTTGCAATCGAAAGCTTCCTGCTGGGGACCCTTCAAGGGCAGCCCTTGTAGCAGATCTAATTATACAAACAATTTTGTTCTGCTTCTCCAAATAAACACAGCGAGGTCTGCGGGACACGGCACGATGGGAAATTAGAAACGAGAACGCTTGCTAATGGGCTCCTTAGCTGCAGGGGTAAACAGATTATTTGAAAAGGCCCCGGCCGCCCCTCCGACAGATCCTCTCACTGCGCTCCCCTCTTTCCTCCCCACCTCCTCCTGCCGCACCAAATATTAACAAAGCTTGCAATTTAATCAAATCTCTGAACTGTGAAAGGAGACTTCTGTAGATTCGATTTCAAGGTTTTTCCCTGTTAAGAATTGCATTGAGAAAATTAGATTAAAATCCTGCATGTAAAAGGAAAGGGTTGGGGGGGGGGGGCGGGAAACAGGCATGGAGGGAAACCAGGGGCGAAGGCGAGGGGGCAAAAAGGGGCCCCTAAGTCTGGCTGTCAACAGGCTGAGTCGAGAGGTGAGACAGGGGACCCCCCCCCCCTTCCTCCTCAGTACCCAAAGCCCAGGGCCGGGTTGACACCCCCTCACTTCAGCACCCCTCACCTGAGAGCTGCTCCGAATCAGGACCCAGGGTTCGAGCAGCAGCTGCACATGCAGACACGTGGCTTATTTCGGGCTGGGGTTGGGTGACACTGAGGGGTCTCCAGTGTCATCAGACTGGTGCTTTGGGTGTGGGGAAACACATGTAATGTCAGTCAGCAAGCTCTCGTGACAGCCGTGGACAGGAGGCATCACCACCCCACCCTACTGCAATGCCTCAAACATCTGCAGGACATGGATGTCCTCTCCCAGGCTCTTCCCAGCTCCTCTACTGGGATCCCCACATCAGTTGTGTCCAGGGACACACACCTGAAAATGCACCCACACCAGGAGGGTGGTCCCTTTGCGTGGGACCCTGAGCTGGGTGTGGGAACTGTTGCGGGGCTTGTCTGCCAATGGAACACGAGAATCATGTCCCCGCTCAGCGTGATGCTCTCCCCTGGTAGCAGCTGCTGCTGCTGGTGCTCGAGTCGAGCTCTCTGGTGCAAAGGTGCACCAGGGGACTCACCAGAGCTACCGGATCCTCGTGCCCGGGATGTTGTGACTGGGTCAGGGAGACCCCGGCACAATCCCACAGCGATCCTGGCTCGCGTGGGTCGTCCGCAGCCCTTCCATCGTGTACACATACAAATGGGGTCTATCAACACCCCGTCACCAGAGGAAGTCTAATTCGAGCCAGAGTCCCTCGATGGCGGCTTGGCAGGAACACGCTCTTGGCCGGGACTTTGTTTTTGTTACTACTCCATGTAATTTATAATTGTATCACAACTGAAGAACTAATTGCCGTTGCTGTCCTGCTCCGTGCCTGCCTGCTGCCCATCCCAGTCGCCGGTAGCCACGGGCTGTGGGACGGGGCAGGGCTGGGGGTTTGCCAGGGTCTTCTGCCCGCCGGGGTTGGACACATGCTGGGATCTGGGGGTCACATGGCACCTGAGCTGTTCATGAGGCTTCTGAGAGGGGAAATTATTCCGCTTGAGTACAAGGTTTTTTCAGCCAATTGCACCAGTCGTGTCCTTTCTGCATTTGTTTTGGTCACACTGAGATCTTGAAATTAAATTTTCTTTTTTCCAGATTAAGAACCTCCCTTTGATATTTCAACAATGAAATGTGTCTATTTTTCTCTTCAAAATCCTTCGTTTTTTAAGCGCCCTTCAATCCTACTTTTTAAAAACTAATGCAGAACAAAACAAATATTTCCCTGCAAGTGAAATGTAACATTTCATTAAACCTGGATCAATTCCCTTTTCACTTTTTGATTCCCTAAGACGGAGCCTTTTCCAGTGGCAGATCTTGCTGAGGCCTCTCCGCCCTGCCTGAAACACCCCAGCGTGGGCAAGGTCCAGGAAGCAGAAGGGATTTGGCATCTTGGGGAATGTGGCTTCCAGTACAAGAACATGGACACACTGGGAAGCCAAACCCTGAGCATCTGGCTCTGCTGGCAAAGGATGGAGTTGCACACTAAATTCACAGATCCATACTGGTGTGACTGGAGGTGGACCCAGCCAGGATGACAATGCAGGCGCAGATTTGGGAGAAGCTGGGACCCCCTGGCCTGCCTCCCTTCTGCCACACAGGTGCCTGTGGTTAAAGTTTTAAACCCCTTGTCACATTAATTCATGTTTTGTGTTGCTGCTTGGCCTTTATTGCAGCTAACCCAGCTTCTCTCCTCAATTTTGCAGAGCCTGGGGTTACAGGGACAGTGCCTGTTGGCTGCCACACCGACGTCGCATCCGAGCTGGTCAGCAGTGACTCTTGCTGATGGTGACACCTTCCGACCTGCTGCTTCTCCAGTGAGAGCTGAGCCAAAGGAGATGGTCCTTGAGGAAAGAGGGGCCAAAAGAATGATGTCCTCTAAAAACTGCAGGGCAGCATCTTTGATGAGGGAACTGGCCTTTCTCCTCCACCACCCAAGCCTCAAAATCTGCTGCTCCCAGCTTGCAGACCCTCCCACTCCAGTTCCTGGGTGCAGTCACCCTCCAGCTCTGCCCCATCACCTCTCCAGGTAAGAGATCCTGCCAATCCAAGGCTGTGACACTCATGGAGTTACTGTTCCCTGTGCAACAGCCACCAAGGGAAAGCTGCTCTGTCCTCATGTCCTGGCAGGGCAGTGGACATCCCCACAGCCCCCGGTTCCCGCTCGGTGCCAGGGTTCCTTGTCCTGTCCCCCACACCCAGTAGTCAGCTGGAGGGAAGCAGAGGTTGAGTACCAGCACCCTGGCACCTTCCCTCCTCCCCACATCACCCAAAGCATTTCTTGCTGCCCAGGAGAGTGGCTTCTGGTCTCATCTGCTGTGCCCCAGCAAAACCCACCACCCGAAAGCAGCTGGGGGAGACTCAGGGCTTTCCAGACACACATGCCAGCAAAATTCAGCGAGGGGAAAAAAAAAAGAAAGAAAGGGCTGAGAAAGGGAAAGAGGATCTGTTAGAGGAAACCCAATCTGCCGACCACGCCAGGGCGGGCGGCTGGACCCGGCTGCATCTGGGGCTATTGAGTCGCGGAGCTAAGTGGTTTCCTCTCCACCTCACCGGGGAGCGGCTTTTATGTTCCACTGAAAAGGTATCCCGCTCAAACAAGCGGAGACATAATGGGGAGAGCATCCATTAAACAGAAGGAAACGAGGGCATGTTAAACATGAAATATTCATGGGGGTTCTTGCCAGCTTGTTAATGCATTTGTGTTTGCAAAATACCTCTGGCTCGGGTGCAGGGGAGGGAGGGAGGGAGGGAGGGATTGGGAGAGAGGGAAGGAGGGATTCCACGCAGGTCGGAGGGGCCCTGGGCAAGGTGTGGGGAGGAGGAATCTGTGGAGAGGGAGGCTGGGGGTAGGACAAAGGCAGTTTGTGCCTGGTAGGAGAGTGGCTTGTTCATAAAAGACCTGCTCAATCTTGCAGAGGTAAATAAAGACAGCTAGTGGCTTTTGCTCTGAGTGCCCCAGCCCTGGCACTGGGATCTCTGGTGTCGGGGTCCCCAGCACCCAGCACTGGGCTCTGAGGGGCTTGGGTGTTGCCTCAACTTCCATGGTGCTCATGGCTTCCATGGCTGGCAGCATCCCAGAACCTGCTGGTCTGGGTGGCCCTGAGCCCCGCTGTGAGAACAGCCCCACAAACGCTTGTGAGCTTTTCTCCAGCTTCATCTCTCAGACACCTCATTGCTTCTGCAGAACTCACTTCCATGTATTTATTGGGACATTATGAGCTAGCATCAATAATTAAAAATAAACTACAGTTGTCAAAATGGGCGAACAAAGTGCATCTGGTGATGAATTACCCTGGCTATGCAAAACAGCCTTGGCTCCATCAGTTGCTAAGCTGTAGATTTCATTAACTCACAACGGGTCTCCCCGTAGTTTAGTGGAATTAGGGAAGCTCTACTACGTTAGTCCTATTCCTATTATTATCGTTGTTATTATTTTTATTGGTTTATAACACAGTCTCACGGTGAGTCGCCAGCAAGAGCCGTGTCCTCTCCTCTCAAGTAAAGAGCTGGCCAAAGGTGGCATGGTGCCCTCCGGAGCTGGGAAGGGTCCCGGCTGGGCCAGAGGTGCCTCTGAGCACCTAGGGAGATGCTGGTTTGTGAATCTGCCTCTTCCTGGCTTAGGCAGAGTTTCCAGAGCTACCCAATCAGGGGGTACACGGGAGGAAGGACCTGAAGGGACTTTTCGATTGGCCCTAGTGCCAAGGGATGAGGAGGACAAAAGAAAGAGAGCAGGTTTTAATGAAGAGCAGTTTCTAACAACTGCTATTTTTCATGCCTAATTAATGATAGCAGGCTTGGGGTAGACAAGCAGGAGTGAGGCAGAAAGAAGGATTCAAGGGGCTGAATTGGAATTGGCTGGTGTCTCGCAGCCCAGCGGTGAAGGGGAAGCGATATCCCGTGGACCTGAGCCGAGAGGAGCGTTTTGCAGCAGAAAAAGTCAGTGTGTAACAGAGCCGTAAAAACGGTGTTCGTGCCTTTGTAAAAATCTCTCTCTTGGAGGAAGAGGCTGGGGAGGGAGTGGGTCCCAGCGAGGAGCAGGGAGGCTGGAGGCTCCCCTGGCCGACGGTGGGGACCGGCTGACGACGAGAGGGAGGTTTTGCTGAGCATGGTGACAAATCCTTCACAAGGGGGAACTTTTCAAACCTCGAGTCCTGGGGAAATGGGACCAAAGTGCCAGGGGGAAACTGTTGATACTGATCAGGTTTGTGCTCTGCAAATAGAGCCATATGTTGGTGTTTGGGAAATGCAATCGCAGACTTGGACAAGAAGGAATTAACAGCAGGTTCAAAGGCAGCTTGGGCCGAATATTTTATTAGAAATCGTCTATTTCTGTAAGGTCTGTGTGTTTTGCCCTCTAGCCCTCTGCTAGTGGGCATCCCATCAGAGCCCAGAGCCATCAACAGGAACATTTCCCAGGCTTGTACTGGTGTTGGTTCTACTGAAACCCAACTAGAAAAAGCTCCAGAGTGATGGGGAAGGCTTTGGGGTCCCCAGGGGCTGAAAGCGTTCCCTCTCCCAGCAGGGTCTGGCCATGCTGCAGCCCCAGCTGGCTGCGGTGCTTCTGGGGACCAAAATTCAGCCCTGAGCATCTCCTGCAGAGAGTCTTTGGGAGAGCTGGCCTTGATCACTTCTTGTGAGCTTGGCCTTTTCCTCAGACATAGCCACATGCTTGGCCCAACACGTAGTTCTGGGCTATTAATCCATCTCCCCGTTGCAAACCTCCCAGGACTTTGTTTTCTGAAGGGGAAGCGAGTTGATTATTTCAAATTGATGTTCAGGTTCATCAGCTGAGCTCCTTCCCACAGACAGTAACTCCAGCCAGCTCCCTGCTCGCTCCGTGATCTCAAACCCCATCAGCAGGATGGGCTCGTGTTTAGAGTTTTGACATCATCAGGATGGTTTATCCCTACCCTCCACGATCTTGTGCAGCTCCCCACGGCACAAATGAAGTTTGTCAGAACATTTATTTAAAATTTCTCTTCCTTTTTGATTCCCAATTTCAGGTCAATGAACTCTCAGTAAATTGGCCCCAGGCAGCCGGCAGCCCCCGACCCGCAGCGCTGACGAGCGCAGCCCCTGCTCCCTGCTCTGCTCCACCGCCGCTCACCTCCTCCTCTCCCACAGCTTATCCTGAGGAAAAAGTGAGTTTAGCAAGCTCAGTTTCCTTGTTCTTCATGGGAAAGAGAGGGGGATGAAACACTCTTTCCCTGTGCCTTTAAGAGCATCAACTGATTTTTTTTTTCCCACTTGAAATGGTCATACATTTCTCTCTCCCCTCTATTTTTTCTTATCCTTCAAATTACAACAATAGCAATGAAATTCAGAAGGAACTTCATGCTTGCTGCAGGAATGATGTTCCACTTGTGCCCAACAAACACAAGACACAAACCATGACACAAGCACCTCCTTACCCGCTGCCCCCTCATTATCTGCTTGGAGAAGACCCAGGCCAAAAGGCATTAACTGCAGCAGGGAAGTGAGCAGCGAGCTGAAGCCGCATCCCTGCAGCAGGAAGGGATGACTCTCCATGCACCCTGAAACTGGAACCACCTCCAGCCAGGAGAGAGCTGCTCACAGGTCCCCATGGTTCGGCAGTGCCAGGGATGTGCCAAAAGCAGGAACGAGCTATCCCTGGTATTAACAGTCACAGCGCAAGTGAAAAAGTCTCCCCTTCAAACTCTTTGCCAGCTCCAGAGGGGAACACCTGGTCTGGGACCCACCATCGCAGGGGCTGCTCAAGCAGGATGTAACCACACACTGCGGCCAGATGTGAATCTGCTCTAATTATCTCCGGCTCATTAACACTAGGGCAAAGGCAGGGAGGTTTCTCCAGCTGCATCAGGAGCTCAAGACAAGACTTTGGCTCGTCCTTCCTGAACTGTGTCTCCATACAGCTCCCCTCTGCCACAGCAGCTCATGTGTGGTGGAGGTGAGCAACAGGACCTGGAGGGGTGGAGGAGCAGGACAGCCCAGCTGCGGGATGTGGGGTGGGATGGAAGGCAGCAGAGGATGGGCAGGGTGTAGTACCCACCCAGCCCCTGTGTCCGACAGGAATGGTGACAGCAGGACAAGTCCCTGGCCACCCTTGAGCTTGAGCCCCTGCATGACCCTCATGTGCACTCACATGGGCCGGGGACCTCCCACCACTCCGGTGTCCCCATCCAGACCTGAGACATGTCCCAAACCCTCCTCTGCAAGACGCACCAGTTGAAGACCTGGGGTGCCTGGACCCCCATGGCTGGGTCTTGGATGGGGGTTCACTGGGGAGAGAAGGTCCAGATGTGCCCTCACGACTCACCACAGTCCCAACCAGGGCCAGTTATTTACCGGGGTGGGGGATATTGTTTCTTCTTTCTTTCCCTTCTTTTTCTCCTCTTCCTCTGGCCTAAAAATATCCACATTTCCCACCCTAGCCGGTCATGTAAAACCAGGTTAATGCAGCCACGCCACAGAACAGCAGCCATCCCATTTGCTCTGAAATCAAATTTATTAAGGTGTTAGTCTCTTTCTCTCTCTTTTCCCCTCCCTCCCCTCATCACAGTAACTCACATTTTCACACAGCTGTGGCTTCTGGATCAAAGGGCAGCCACTGCTGGGGGTGCAGCACCATCTCCCCTGTGCACCCTCAGCTACAGGAAAACCCAGCCTCATCACTGGCACTCGTACCGTGCCCGCTGGACACAACCCAGTCTGCCCAGGGAAGGAAAGCTCCGTGCCCCGAGTAACTCCCCCAGCCTGTCCCAAGTAACTCCCACCCTACGAGACCACACTCAGAGGTGTCTCAGCTCTCGGAAGTGCAATGCACCTTCTCTGCAGGCAATCTGAGGGCCAATGGCACCCAGCGGTTTGCTGAGAGGATGCCCTGGGTGTGGACACAGCTTCAGATAAACAAACTCAAGTGTCAAGTGGCTGGATAAAGCCAGCACAAGGGGCTCAGAGGCAGGAGGGAGCAGGAATGGGTATGGGGAGGGGGGCACAGCTCCTTGCTGATAGTCCAGTGGTGCCTGTGGCTCCGGCAGAGCCTGTCCCTTGGCTGCTGGGACTGACCTGTGGGCAAGGGATGGAGGGACAGGGGTGGGCTCTCCCAAGGAAGGGGTGAGGTGTGAGTGGCAGTGCCTGACCAGAGCAGCCACGCTATGGGCACCTTGGCCCCTCAGCAGAGCCCTGGGTTCCTACCAGCCCCATCTCGGGGCACAAGGGAAGAGGAGATAGCTTAAAATCAAGCGTCCCTCAGGCTGGGCAGAGGCAGAAGACAGCTGGACCCTCCGACAGATGGAAGAGGCTGCGAACGAAACTCTCTTTGTGCTCCGACTGCAGGTCGTTACAGACCAGTGGGATCCTTTATAAATAATGAACCGATATTGATTGCCTTTGCCGGTAAACACAGAGTGACCTTTATTAAAAATACACGAAAAACGCACTTAGGGAAACTCGCTGACTTCTCGCTGCCGGCAGATTTACACAAAGAGCTGATTTGTCCCACAACAGCCCGAAATGTGGTAAATGAGGCAGGCAAGGGGAGCGAGCTGCCAGCACAGTGGGACTGCCCGCTGCCTGCTGCCTGCATCCCACTGCCCGCTGCCCGCTCCTGCCCTGCAGCTGCAGACCAGGGCCGGCCACACTGTGACCCAGCAGAGCCTGGGGACCCACCGCACCCCTTCGGGTGCTTCAGGGGACAAGGTGCAAGTCTGTGCCCCACGGAAAGATGTAGGACATGAGATATTGGGTTCTGATGCTGTTACTGGTGATGGGAGACAGCTCAGCAGAGGAGGGGAGAAGATGAGCCTTCAAACTGCACTTCGGGGCATGTCTCCCAGCAACCCTCTCAGGCACTTTTGATGTAGTGGTTTGGAGATGGTTCCTGGACTCTGCAATTTGCTTTAAATTGCCCACTCAGCACCCAGCACCATGCTCACTGGGCACCAGGGAGCTGGACGCGGCTCCCTCGGCTGGGGGTGGTGGAAATGGCTCCAGGCACTGTGTAAATAGGGGAATTTGCCTCGGAGCTGCCCTTCATCTGTCTGATCTCTTGGGGAGTTTGCAACAATTAATTATCTGCTGTACAATAGAAAGATCAT
>WUAM01000287.1:76380559-76392963 GCA_024336885.1 Actenoides hombroni
GAGACTCCCCGGCCGCCCAGCGCTGTTTTGCTTATTGCCGCTTGCTTAATAAATACTTTAAATTCTAATTGAACTTGGCTCATGGAAATTTGTTGAGCAAAACTTATAACACCCCTGTGACAGTCATTCACACATAGCCTCTTTCCCCAGGGAATGTGCCCGTGTGTGCACAGGTACAGGCGTTTCCACCAGTAAAAGCATTTCGAGCAGAACGTCTCCTCCCAGGAGCTCATGCAGGATGCTGTGCAGAGGCAGGGAAAGCCCATCCCAGTCTGGACGCAGGGAGCCCACTGCAGAAATGGCCCAACTCTGGTTACAGGATCTCACCAGCCAGATCAGGGACACAAAACAGTCTCCAACAGCTCTTCCCGTGCTGTCACAGGAGAGACCACATCCCCCTACCCAAGGGGGAACCCATGAGGACAGTTCTGCCCATGCTGAGAGTCTGGCTGAGGCTCTCAGAGGATGGGGATGTGGGCTGCTGCCCCACGCTGCTCATTCCTTCCCACCTCAAAAGCCAACACACCAGGCTCTGTCCCCATGGCAGAGGAACCAGTTCTATTAAGCCCTTCTGGACTTGGCCAGGCAGACTTTATGGATGTCGTTCCACTGGGGCATGTTCTGGGCCCCCCGTCCGGACACAGGGCTCCCTTGGGGCTAAGCAAGGGCAGGAGCAAGTGTCACTCCATCCCCTCTGACCCCAGCAAGGACCTGCGAAGAATGCAGGCTGCTCTGGCGCAGGTTGCTGGGGAGCAGCCCAGGCTGCTCCAGGGGATGTAAAATGCTAAAAAGCCAGTGTGGACCAGGGCCAAGCGAACAGGGGTTTTATTAATCGGAGTGCATGTGGGTAAGTAGCATTGATCACTGAAGTCAAGGGAAGTACATTACTCATGGCTTTTGAACAAATGCTTCTGCAGTAATGTGTCTGGATGCTTAGTGGATTGGGGATTTTATTGCATTTCTTTTTCTCTCCACTTTTTCTGGAGAGGCACAGATAGGTGCTGAGCATCCAGCACCCTCACTGAATGCCTTACAGGTTCCTATCCAGCATCCTGTTTCGCCTTCTCATTTCCACCTCCCTTCTCACCCCCTGGCTCCCAGGAAGAGATGTGCAAGCAAAAGCTGGTCTGGTAGAGTGTTTTGTCCCCAGAGAACTTCCCTGTCAGACTCGCCTGGAAGGGCAGCAGATTCTCCACAGCCCCGACACCATTCACACGTCCCAGCTGCGCTGCAGCCCAGAGCAGCCTTCCCCAGCATCACCCTCATGACCACTGCTGGTTTATAATTCATGCTGGTGCTGCCCAAACAAAGCGGCAACAAGAGAGCTGCACACTGGAGCGTGCTCCCAGACCAGCCTGCGCCGAGCCCTGGGGCCAAGCCAGGACCTGGCAGTCAGCTGTGTTTTCCCTGGGAGGCTGGAGTGGAGAAGCTTTTCCCCCAGTTCTCAGGGGTCCATCAGCCCGACAAGCGCCGCAGCATCCTCCATTACGTCTGCGCTCAAGGGGCCACTCCAGACCACGGTTGTAACCCAGCCCCGCCGGCAACACACCCCATTGCACGGCCAATAAATAATTCATGGCAGCAAACTGGTGCTGCTGGCAGCCACTGTGCACAGCCCCAGCCTGGGGTGCCAGGAGGGCCCCAGACGGGCAGAGCCACCCTTCCATGCTGCTGCAGATGGGACAGGGCTCCTCCGGCTGCCCTGCCACCCTTCCCTGCCAGGACCCCCAGCTTTGGGCTCGCTAGCGCTCGCTCATCCCATCACAACCCTGCGCGGAGCTGGCGTGGCAGCCGGAGAGCTGTCTGCTCCCCGCTGCACTCTGTGGTCACCCTGGAGAAGCCGGTTAGCTCGCTGGGTGAGGATGTGATTGCACCAAATCACAAAGGTCAGGGGCTGCAGCAGCTCGGCTGGTGGCCGCTGAGGCACCGTCTAACCCAGGCTGCCCTGCGGACAGCGAGGTGCTGTAAACAGGTCTGGGAGAGGGGCTGTGCTCCCCATCTCATGCTTCAGGTAGCCTTCAAGTAGCTCCTTCTCTTAATCCAATCAGCAAAAAGATGCATTAGCTAAAGGCCAGTGTTTTCTCCAAGATTAAACTGGTTTTTTTTTTCCCCTGTGCACATTCCTGCACTGCTAAAGGTAATAAGCTGGATGTTTCTAACCAGCCGGTGCCTTGGGACACCTCCCCAGCGAGGCAGCGAATGCACAAGATCCTCAAGTGGCTCCAATATGCAATGTAATTAATTTCTAAAGGGAAACAGGAGGCAGCACTGCCCGGGGGAGCAGGGGCTGCAGCTCGGGCCAGCGATCCTGCCCTGGGCACCCTCGGGAGGTGCCAGCATCCCAACTCAGGAGCGGGGCTGGGAAGCAGGGACTGGTCCCATGAACTGACCTGTAAGTTTCCCTCGGGTTTTATTTTTTTAATTCTTTTTTCTAGCCACTGGTTTCAAGAGCTGGTGAAGTTCTTTCACATATAAAAGCACAGGACGGAAGGTAGGCAGGCACGTGGTCTTAATGAGCATTCATTCAGTTTGCGCTTGTTTTTCTACCCAATTCTCTAAGGAGAGATGATCTTGATAAATATGTAATAAAATGATCAGTCTGCTCCCCAAACAGCTCAGGTGTTTGGGCGGCTGCAATACACGGGGCCGTGTTTGCCTTTCACCTCTGTGACCCCTGCTGTGCTGGGATGTAAAATCTGGATGACAGAGGGATGAGATTTGCATTTTGAGAAAATTTCCCAACTTCACAAATTGATTGTCCCCAACTTCCTGCAGAAGCCTCTTGACAGAATGGCACTGATGGAAGAAAAAAAACAGCTTTTTTTTTTTTTTTTTTTTCTCTAGAACCCTCAAAATGTTCCATTTTGGAGCAGCCGCAGCAGATTGTGAAAGAAAACAGACTCTCCAATCACAGCCCAGGCAGGAAGGCTGGAAACAAGCGGATGTGAGCGTGAAATGTGATGTGCAGTGGGATGAGATAAACTCTCTATCTTGTTTTGGCCCATTATGGCAGATTATTCATCAGAACACTTTGTTGAAATCAGCTAGCTCCGGGTTTTGTTAATTTTCTCTGTTTCAAAAAAAAATCAGACTTTGGGGAAAAAGGTGCCAAAAATAGATATTTAACTGGCTGCAGCCAAATGGTCCTTGAGCTGAGCCTGTCATCCCGGGTTATTTCTTCACTTATATCCCCATGATAATTTGGGAATGGTTTCTCTGAGCCGAGAAGGGCGGGAGAGGAGGGTGTGGGTAACGCGCTGCCTTGTTAAAATGTTTGGGATGTTTTCCTGGATGGCAAGAAGCAGCCAGGATTAAGTCCTTATCCCACCAGGAGCATTACTACAGCATCCCTGGGTGAATTCTTGCACGGACAAGAGATGATCTGTGCATCCCACGGGAGAGGGGTCCCTCGCCCTGCCCAAAGCTGCAGGAGAATGAACAAACCTGGGGTGTGTGCCTGCCAGGTCCTCCTCGTGTGGGGAAGCAGAGATGCTTTCCCAGAGAAACCTGCCTGTGGTGAGGGAGGGCAGAGACCAGGCTGGGGTCCCGGCAGCCCCCAGCTCCATGGGTCCCCCCCTGCACCACCACAGCCTCTCCCACACATTTCCACATGCAGCCAGGGGCAGAGTAACGAGGGAGACGTTTAAGGCATCACTGATTTTCAAGGCTTGGTTTGTTTGAGTAAGCTGGGTGCTTGCTCCAGTTTCTCAGCAACCCTAAAGGGCCAATGCTTTTGGCTCTCCAGGTTGCACATGGCAAATTAAGCCTCGGCGTTTCCATCACCGTGCTCTGCACACCCACCCAGGCAGGCAATGGGGCAGCTCCTGCTCTTCCGTGGTGGGGTGCATGAAGCAGGTCCCCCAGGAATGGTGTGTGACCCTCCAGCTCTCCCTGCACTGGGGCTGGACATGCTGACTTTCCTCAGCAGTGACCTGTCGGGTCCCACCACAACCCCCCCAACCCTTATTTCCTACTCCTCCAGTCATTTCCAAGTTTCACCTCTCTGGAGCAAGGACAACAGAGAGGGATGTGCTTTATTTCTCACATTTATTTATTTAAATTTTATAAGCCACGTTTGCTGCTGTTACAGATTTCTTTGCGTCAGCCCCAGGGCAAAGCCCGGAAGCTCAGTGGTCGCCTAAAGCAGCTTCGTGGTTTTTACACCACAGCGGAGCAGGAGCAGACCGTCAATGAAGGACTGTAAATTGAGCCAATTAAAGGAATCGCTGAGATTATAAAGGACACGCCACACTCATCATGGTGCAGCTCTGGACTTCAGAGGGTTTGTACAGAATCTCATATTGCCTTTGTAATAATTTAACACTCTTTAAGTAACATGATGGAAAAAAAAAAAAAAGCACCACCTTTTAATTAATATTTTGAAATAAAAGCATACATGCTCTGCCACCCCAGAGGGCTGGGGGTTCGCTCCTCTCCCCTTTAGGACAGTGACTCCAGGCCAGCAGCTTTCACATTCCACCTTTTATTATTTTTATTGCTCAATTCTCCCCTGTACTAAGGTCAGTCAAAGCTCTGCAAAACAAGCACCAAGGGATGATCTTTAAAGCAAGAGGCATTAAAGGTGACCCTGTCATGGCTGGATAGTTTTATCCGGTTGACCACCTCCCTCCATCCCTGGGGCAGAGGAGCCACCTTAGGAACCCAGCAGAGCCCTCAGGACACCCTCAGCCCTCAGCGAGCTCCTCACGGCTCAGTCCCAAGGGCAGATTTGTGAAACTTGAGAACAAACCAACAAACCATCTCTTTCCTGTTAAGACTTCCCAGCAGCAGCACCAGATCTGCTACAGCATGTGTGATCTGGTGCAAGTCATGAAGCTGTGATGAACCACTACATTCCCTCATTAGCTCGCTAGGCACTGATTTCAGAGGGTTCAAATTCTCTTTGCAGCATTGCAGGGGGAAATCTGTGTCTGCCTCTTTGTGCTCTCTCAGCCTAGGATGCTCTGGTGCCACCAAAACAGAGGTAAGTATTTCCAGGCTTAACCCAGAAAGCTTAGTTCCTTTTGTTCATGAACTCCTTGCAGACCTGTTTCAGGTGTGATCTTTGGGATCAGCTGAGTCCTGGGCTCGCTGGCATTCCCTGCAGCCCCCGCCATCAGTGAAAGGAGGTGCCAGCCCCATTCTTTGCTAAGGCAGCTGGAGAGGTGCAAGAGGACAGGGCTAACTGGAGTATTGCTGGGAGAAGGACAAGTCAAAGGGTAAGTCTGGCAGGCAGGACTTTATGGGAGGCGTGTGGGCTCTAAGCCAGTCCCTCCTGATCCTGGCAATGCCTCGATCCACCTTTTTTGGAAACATGTGTGTACGTGTTGTGAGTGTGGGCCAGGCTGCGGCAGGGGAACTCGGCCAGCCTGCATCTTTTCTGTCATCTTCTCCTGCTCCCCTCGCAGCGCCGGGCAGCTCCCGAGGGCCACTGGACGTGACGAACCGGCTGAAGCAGCGACTGTGGGATGGAGCCAGCGATCTGGTTTCAATAAAATCAGCAGATTGTTTCATGGCTGGATGGGAAAGTTGTGAGGCTCCAGGATTTGCTCCTCTGGCAGCTGGATCCTGTTTGTCCATCACCGTCTCCCTGGACTGCAGCACCCACCCCATCTCTCTGGAACAGGCTTCCCAGAGAGGTGGTCGGTGCCCCAAACCTGTCCCTGTTTAAGAGGCATTTGGACAATGCCCTTAATAACACAACTTTAGCTTTTGATCAGCCCTGAAGTGGTCAGGCAGTTGGGCTAGATAACTGGTTTAGATCTCTCTTCCCAATAAAATATCCTGTTCTGTTCTATGGTTGCTGTGCTGGTTGGAGCACAGTGCCTGCCGTGAGACCCAGCGCGCCTGGAGCACTGGCCTCCTCTCAGGATGCAAGGCAAGAGTGCAAAGCAGAAAATAACAGTCAGGTCTGAGAACTAAATGCTTCTGCTGATCAACATATTTCTAACTCTTTGGAAAGCCAGGCTGGTTGGATGGATGAGAGGATTTCCAGGGAGAACAGGGCTTCTTGGGCTGCAGAAGCCTCCAGCTCATGGTCCGTCACCTTCTCAGGGCACCCAGCTGACCCAGCAAGACCACTGGTGAGTCCTCTGCCCCTGCCTGCATCCAAGGAGGGCACCCCAGCAAGCACTGGGGCTATTAATGATGGAGGGGCTGGACTTTGGGACGAACTCCACTGTCATCTTAAAAAGCATTGCTGTCCCGAAGGTGAGGTGAGCAGACACAGGAGCATCTCCTGGCTCTGGCCCAGCGAAGCTCTTTGGTGCATGGTTTTGAGGGGGACATTGAGCATCTGTTTAAAGCTGAGCCCGCGCTCCCAGGAGCTGCTCAGCTGGGGACCCGCAGCCGGTTCCGATGGAGGCAGCTCTGAAATAGGGGGCGGTTTTCTAGGTCACATTTAGCCTCTCTCTGTACCTTTAAATTCCAAAAGCGATGTGACTTCTAAGGAAAAAAACAAGCCTTTAAAGCAGTAAACAGCTGTTTTCCCTCTTTCCATAGAAGAGCAATCTTACAAAACACTAAAAAATTTAACGACCTTAATTTTTTTTGAAGTTTTCTTGCGAAGCAAGGCCATTTCAGGGGGCTGTCGAGAGCGCTCGGTAACAGCGTGACATATCCAGTAACGGCATCGCCAATAACCAGCTTGGCCTTCCTCCCTTGCTTGGCTTTATTGCAGCCCCTAAACTGGCCCGATAGGAATTTCTGCTCTGTATTTAAAGGAACTCGCAGGCCGTAAAGGAGCGTGTATAAAGAAAGGGGTGAGCATTATGTCAGTTTTGTGTATTGTAACCCCTCCACTTACAGCCCCTATATCTTCGAAGTTCTGGCAGGGGCAGGAGCACTAACTTACTCACTCCCACTGTCTCCATCCCCAAAGCGTGCAGTTAATCCCAAATCTGAGGCTGCAATATCAGCCTTCCCTTCTAGCCAGGACAGAAAAAGCCCAGAGCAGGACAGCCCAGCTGCATTTAGCGCCCCATCAGCTAAATTTCAATGAACTCATTTTGATGAATTGTTTAGGAAGGAAAAAGAGCCCCAGTAACTCTACATTTGCTGTTAATTAATAGTCTGCTTTTTTCCTCCACTTCTCACAGCCTTTCCAAGCTGTTTCACACTCCACTGTGAGAGCACAGCAGCACTGGGTTCCAGGGATGGGTGATCTGGACCAGGACAGGCTGGAGAGTTGGGTGGAGGGGAACCCAATGAAGTTCAAAAAGTGAGTGTCAGGTCCTGTACCTGGGGTGGAATAACACCCTGCACCAGTACAGACCAATATCTAAAGAGTAGGGGGCAAGAGGATGGGACCAGACTTTGCTCAGTGGTGCCCAGTGACAGAACAAGGGGCACCAACTGGAACCCAGGAGGTTCCACCTGAGCAGGAGGAGAAAGTTCTTTGTGTGAAAAGTTCTGTGCCAGGCTGCCCAGAGAGGCTGTGGAGTCTCCTTGTCTGGAGAGATTCCCAACCCGGCTGGACACTGCGCTGCTGGGCCCCCTGCTCTGGGTGACCCTGCTGGATGGAGCAGGGGGCGTGGCACCAGATCAGCTCCAGAGTCCCTTCCCACTCCCACAATGTTGGGATTCTGTAATCCAGACAGGCATGAGCTGCAGCAAGGAAGTGAAGTGCATTGATACAACCCCAGGGAGGATGCCTTCTCTGAGCTCCATGCCCTGCTCTGGAGAGATGATGCTGAAGCCACAGTGATGTATGGGGAGTGGTAAAAGCTCGTGGCTCCATTCTACTCCCAGGGAGGCTCCGGCTCCAGCCTGGCACTGGTCCATGGGCAGCACCCAGGGCTGGCTGTGCTGTGTCAGCAGGGCAGGAGAAACATTCCTCAGCTCCTTGGTTTTATTATTTTTAATAAATTCTCTTTTTGTGTATTTATTTTCTGTACATATCTTGTAAATATCTCTGGAATGTTGTTCAAGAGGAATGTTTGCCAATATGCCCTGGAAAACAGATGCTGCTGTGGGGGACCAGAGCAGGGCAGTGCTGTCTGCCTCGGGGGTGGTGGGTACTCACAGCTCCTGGCCAGGGCTTAAAACCAGTAGCAAACACACGTAGTGAAGGAAAAGTCTTGATATATAATTTTCACTCATAATTGCTATGTTGATGTGCCCGCAGGACATCTCAGAAGACAGGACACAAGGCGAGAGGAGGGAACAGTTGCACAGCAGATCTTCTGCCCATCTCCCACCCAAGGTCAGGCACAGTGTCCCCTTCCTCAGTCCTCATCACTCTCTTCCAGCGGTGTTGACTCTTCTGACAAGGGAGCAGACCTTTTTGCTTCTCGGACCTATCAAGGTGGCCCAGGGGGCTGTGGGATGCAGGATGCTGCCTCTGCAGGCGCTGCCCGCTCCAGCACAGCAAAACCCGAGCAATGAGGGCAAAGAGTAAGAGCTGAGCCGGGGCCAGGGCTGTGCTTGACTCAGGGCTGGTGATGCCCAGGACCCAGCCCTCGAGGCCGCAGCAGAGTGGGAGGGAGCAGTGCACAGGCAGGGCTGGGCTGGAGGCAGATCGCTCACCTTCGGCAGTGACTTTCCCTTCTTTTGAGCGTTTGGGTTTCCTGGGGCTTTTTTATTCTTCTCAAACTACCATGGCCTCCAGCTTGTGCCAGCAGATCCCTGTGCCTGCATGAAATACTGCTGCTGGCAGACAGGTCTCCAGGCCTGTGCAGGAACCAGAAATGGTTTGGGGCTCAAAGTTTCCCTGGGGGATTTCTTGCCCTTAGTTTTTGCCGTGTGCTCAGCATAGGCTTCGCCTTGGGAAAGCGTTTTCCCCTGGGTACCCCACGGCAGCGGTGAGCCCCAGTCCTGGCAGGTGAGGGGATGCAATGAGCTGCTACAGCACCCAGCACCGCATCCCTCGGCGGCACAGCCCCAGCCCAGGCGAAGCAGCTGCTCTGAGCCTTTGCAGGGAGACGGAGTCGTTCGCCGCTGTGCCACATGCTTAATTACCCTGACTAGAAAGAGCAGCCCTGGTAACATTTGGTCCAAATTAATGATGGTTTGTTTTGAAATGCAAATAGCTTTTAATCAGAGGGGGAAAGGTGGAAATAGACACTACTTAGTTTCTATGGTTAAGTTTTTTTTAATGATGCCATGCATCTGTGTAGTTTTGGGGTTTTTTTAAATATATATTTCTTTTAATACATAGAACAACTTTTGTGTGGGCTGAATTAGCTCTAAATGAAAGCAAACAAGGCATAATTAGAAACCGGTTCATTTTTTTTGTCCTGTTTCTTTTTCCCTTCAACGGCAGCGTTATAATAAGGTGTGTATCTGGGAGGGGAGGGAATGGGCCCCAGCTCGGAGCGTGCCCATCCACGGGGATCTGGCTGCGAGGCTGGCACCCAGGGGGTCAGAGAGGTCTTGCAAAGTACGGTCTGAAGGGGAAGGTGAGCTGAGTGGGGAGCTGGGAAACACCGGGACACATCCCAGCTGCTTTGAGGTTCCTGGAGGAGGAGGATACAACCCCTCTCCCCAGTGCCAGCCCTGCCTGTGTTCCTGGGTGCCTGGTCCCAGTGCCCAGACACCCCTGGCCCCTGGAAGCCACTGCTGCCAAGGGCAAGACGAGAGGCTGGTTTCCAAAGGCGGCTCCACGAGCGAATGGGGGAAGCTCCCATTTGGGAAGCGCACGAGCTTCTCATTTCATATGGTACCATGCTGCATTCTTTCTCTATAAAGAGACCTCATTTAACTTTAGGCGTGTTTATACATCTAATTAAAAATTGCTCATATTTAATTGATTGCATATATCATTACCGCCGCCTCCTCGCCTCCGTGAGCAGGGTCTGGCAGCAGTGGCGGGGCTGTGAGGATCCCCGCGAGCTCCCAGCAGCTTTCTCTCTGCTTTCTCCCCGTTTTGTTAGCAGAGTCCACAAGCTGCCCGAGGTCTCCGGGGCTCCCACCTCCCGGGTGCTGCAGCCGCTGCCCTGGAAGCATCTGGGCAGAGTGGGGAGGGAACAGCTTCTCCAGGCGCTCTGCGGCTTCCTTCCAGCACCGTAGTGCACACACAAAATACCACCCTGGGCTGGTGGTTTCCCAATCCCTTGGGGCTGTGGAGGAGAAAGATGTTTTCAAGGCAAAGCAGAAGCTGGAGAGCCCTCTCCCATGTCCCTACCACCACTGCATCTTCAGTGAGCAGGGTACGGGGGCTGGCTGGGGCTGTGGCTCTCTGACTGGAAGCTGCTCATGTTCCCCATCACTCTGTGCTTGATGCTCCACATGGTCTCCTCCTCCTGCAAATCCCATGGTGAGAAATCATAGAATCATTTGTGTTGAAAGAGACTTTTAAGATCATGGAGTCCAACCATTCACCCAGCACTGCCAGGGCACCACTAACCCATGTCCTTCAGCACCACAGCTCCACGTGGGGCTTGGAAACCCCTCCAGGGATCACGGGGACTCCACCACAGCCCTGGGCCAGCCCTGGACAACCCCTGCAGGGAAGATAATTTTCCTTACGTTCAACCTGAACCTCCCCTGGTGCAAACTGAGGCCATTTTCCCTTGTCATTCCTCACCAGACTTGTGCTCTAGACCCTTCCCCAGCTCCATTGCCCTTCTCAGTGTCCTTCTGGGAGTGAAGGACCCAAAACTGATTCCAGGATTGTGGTGGAAGTCTTTCCTGCTGCAGGAATAAAAGGGAGCATGGCTGGACAACAGAGAACATCACTGAGGGACAGCCACCACCCTCACCATCAGTGGAGAGCCCAAGCCTCGTGTGCCACAGGCACAGCTGCCTCTGCCCACCCCACCATCCTCGTGCCCCTGGCACCAAGCGCCACGGCTGCCCGGGCGGAGGGTGGCCGCTGCCGCAACGATGGGCTCTGCTCGTCCTCCTCCTATCACACCTCTCCTGGGTAATGGAATCAAATTGTCAGCAAACAGGGGATGATGATTCAGCTCCCACCAAAGGCTAGACTATTACCTAGCAGCTTAATAATGAAAACTGTCATCATTCCTGCAATAAGGAAAGATAAATAAGTTATTAAATGCAAGAGCCCGCCACCCTCCCTGGGCAGGGCACCATGCCAGAAGAATATTAACTTCTGGCCACAGCCTATCTGCTGGGGGAGCAGAGAGGGAGACCCTGAGCACTCACAGAAAGAGCTCTTCCTCCTCCAGCCGGCTTTGAAGGGGTCCTGAGAGCTTCGTGCTGCTGCTGCTGCTGCTGTGTGCTTGGCACACCAAGAACCACTGCTCCCTGCTCCTCCTTAAAGGCTGGAAGACAAATGCAGTGCCAGAAAGTGAGGCAAATGGATAAGACTGAGCCCAAGGAGGGGCAGGAGCAGGGTCTGAGGGTGCACATTACTCATGCAGGTCTGACGAGCTCTGGTCTGGAGCAGGGAGTGTGTTAACCAGAGCTTTACTGAGCAGCTTTGCTGGGACCATCCTCGGCAAGACCACCGAGAAGTGACAGATACATCACCCAGGGGCAGCTGCTGCGGGAGGTGAAGGGGCTGGTCCACCATCCACCCACACCGGATCCAGCTCAGCGACCAAAACCATTTCCTTCTCCCTGCCGGCCCCTGCCAGGCTCCCCCGCTTGCAGCTCAACTTTAGCGCCTGTCAATATGTTACAGAATGAAAGGCACGTCTGATGTGGGGAGAAAAAGGTGAGAAACAGGAAGGAAAGGAGGAAAGAAGAAGCGACCTTTCTTACCCAGCTGTATTTTACTGGGAGAAAATCCACAAGCCACTACACGGCTCACCGGGAACTGGAGGCAGCGAGCGCTGGTCCTGCTCCGGCAGCAGCTGTGCGCTGCGGGACCCGGAGGTGCTGCTCTGCAGAGCTACCCACAATAAATGACCTTCGCAACACCTTCCCTCTGACATTCTCCAACTTTCCCACTAATAAACAATGTGGTTGTCTAGGCAGTCCTATCGTTTCATCTAAAAATTGCTCCTTCCTTCCCTGCCGAACAGTCAAAGCACCTTCCACCGAGCCTACAGCGATACATTCTCCTCTCCTGCCTTCTCTTGGGGTGAGGTCCTCCCCTGGCCTTCACCCCCTCCCACCTCCCGAGCTCTGACCCCTTCCCCATTGCTGGTAGCTCCCAAAGGGACTGAAAGGAAAACATTTGCTGATGTGGCTCCTTGCTCTCTCTCTGGGCTACCTTAGTGCCATTTTTAGCCTCAGCACAGCCCCTGGAACCATCTTTTTTTAATCCGTGTGTTTACATGAACCTTCTGGAGGCTGCTAAAGTGTCCTGACAAGCCTCTGAAATCAAAGGCTTGGAGCTGCTCCAGGGGCAGGGACCAAAGAGAAACCATCACCTGGGCTCCCGCCGGGATCGCCCGGGAAGGGCTGCAGGAACACGCCCTCACTGTCTCTCTTAACAGTAGTTTACCTTACACCACATAGCCTGAGGAACAACAATAACACAAGCACTTCTCCGT
>WUAM01000287.1:76392968-76404878 GCA_024336885.1 Actenoides hombroni
CCCGACACGCCGCCTTCCCTTCCCGCCCTGGCAGCCCGGGCCCACAACCGCCCTCGGAGACCACAGGCAGGTTTCCACACTTGGCCAGAGAAGAATCCGTAAAGGTAGAGAACATCTTAAAAATTAAGCATCTAATGAGCCCCCTCCCGAAGCCAAGGGCTCGGTTCCAGTTTGGCACCGGCTCGTGCCGTGCTCTTCCCATAACGGCAGACGGCTCCGCTTGGCTCCTCCGCTGAATCCATGAGGCACTCGGTGCCTGCTCCCGGGGAGCGTGGCTGTGAAGACAGAGCAGGTCTTGGACACTGCCACCAACGAGATGGCACAAGAAGGCATGAGGACACCGGGGGAAGGTGGGAAAGATGTGACCTGAGTCCTCATGCTCTGGTTTATCTCAGCAGAGCCCTTTGCACTTTGACTCCAAGGAACATTTGATGGAAGACAATCTCTCAAAATGCTTCATGCCACAGAATCACAGAATCGTTCTGGTCAGAAAGGACCTTTCAGGTCATCAAGCCCAACTCTTCTCCCAGCACTGCCAGGGCACCACTGACCCATGGCCCTCAGCACCACGTCTCCACAGCTTGGAAACCCCTCCAGGGATCACGGGGACTCCACCACTGCCCTGGGCAGCCTGCAACAGCCCTGGACAACCCTTAAGGGGAAGAAATTGTTCCTCAGGTCCAACTTAAACCTTCCCTGGGGCAACTTGAGGTTGTTTCTTCTTGTCCTGTCACTTGTTCCTTGGGAAAAGACACTGACCCCACCCAGCTCCAATCTCCCATAAGGAAGGTGTAGAGACCCAGAAGGTACCCCCCCACGCTTTCCTTGCTATTCACAATGCAGCATCCAGCAAGCAGATGAAAAAGCCCTTGGATGTACTTGACCTTGCAACAGGAGAGGATTTCCTTCTCCTGTACCTCTGGGCAAAGCTACCCAGGGTGATACCCGCACTCCAGAAGCCCTTCCTTGCCCCAGCACCCTGTTCTTGGCACACCGCACCCTGACTCATCCCACTTGCAGACGCCTGGGCACTTCACCCCACCGCTCACCCACTCCTGCCCCACTCCTCACTGGACCAGACCCCAGTCCCAGGATACCTGCCTACCTTGAGCTGCTCCTCTGGAGACTCCTTTCCTACAGCCCTCCGTCTGCTGGCCAGCCTTCCACCGCTCCCTGACCTCTTCTGCTCTCCTGCCAGCCATAAAAATATATAGAATATAGAACATTATTTTATGACATAGTATAAAAAAAAAATAAAATCCTGAAACTACACGACACGTGCCAAACCTCAGCAGCACATGCAGGAATGCCTTTGTTCCAGCTGCTGCTGGACTGCCCGAGCTCTTCCCAGCATAGTTTGAAGGCTCTTCGGGACAGGAACCTCGTTTCTTTGATTCATGGGGTTTTTTTTCTGGCATCGGGCGGCAGCAGCAGCAGTCTTGGCCACACAGTCAGTGATACCATCTGTCCTTTACAGACAGCCCGTTTGTGTCCCAACTCCTGACTCGCTGCCCAGGACTCCCCAGACCAGAGGCCCACATGGAGTTTGGGGTGTGGGTACACACCCAGCCTGGATGTGTGAGAAGGAGCGTGGGGCAGGGACCCCCATTTCCGACCAAGGACACGGTCTGCATTTATTGCTCCTCAGATCGGGTCCCTCCCTCCTGTCAGAGCCCCCTCCCTCCTTCCCCAGGGCTCAGCCCACCTGCACCCACCGAGAGCCAGCAGCTCAGAGCCCCTCCGAACAACAGAACCCTCTGCTCTTCCCAGGGTTTCACCAAGGCGCATGGTCTTGTGTGGCCCCTCTGGGGAACTGATGGGCAGGGGACAGCCTGTGTTTCTTATCAGGGCTCACACCAGACTCATAAATCACAGGGGGATGCTGTCCCACACCAGCACCCACAGCCCAAGGTGCCAGCCTCTGGTCCTCCCTTCCCTTCCCCTCCTAGGCTGGTGAAACTTTCTTACAAAACCTGCAAACCAAGCTCCATAAACCTCCCGATTCATTCTACAGATATTTCCTGTGCTGGGGCTTTCAGCAGCATCTGCTGGTTTGAAGTACACTTTTTATTCATCCTGGGGGCACCATTACTTTCTGCTTTAGCAGTTTTGCCTGCTCTGTAGTCTCTGCCAGGCTCCATCCACGGAAGAGAAAATTGGTGAAAGAATAATAATTATGATTGTTATAAATATATATTTCATTGCAGCGGCCCTTCGTGCATGTGCTCATCACTGATGAGGAGACCAGAGGGGAGAGCGGGTGATGCTCAGCTTGGAGCAGGCTCACGACAGCAGATGCTGCGTCCTCACCCAGCCCAGCAACTCCTTCTTCCTCCTCTTCCTGAGGCACCTGCCAGGACACCCCCCATCCCTTCTGTCCAGAGGGTCCCTGGTGGGTGAGAGGGGCCAGAAGAAATGGGCATGTCCATGCTTGCTCATCCCTGGGGATGGCAGGAACAAGGGGAGAGGAGAGAGCAGCTGAGTTGGGAGTACTGAGGAAAAAGACTTGCAAAGTGGGGCATGGGGAAAAAGCGCATAGTCATGTTTGCTGGACTCTACCTTAGCTCCTCAGTGGATGTCTGCTCTCTTCTGGCTGAGTGGAAACCCAAAGGACAGATAATTTCATCTGTAAATGAGTCACATCAGCAGCCAGCAGCAAATCTGTCCTCTCATTAGGGAATTACCTGAACAGGGATTTTGTGAGTGACAGTAAAGGATCTTTCCCCTTCTCTCAGAGGGAATCTTTTCCCCTTCTTTCACCAGCCTTGGTTGATCACCTTCTCTTCGTGTCTACAGCTATGCAGCCCCTGCAGACTGAGGATGCTCCTGGGCGAGTGTCCTGGCCCCTTGCCACCACTCAACCTTCTTCACTTTCATTTCCTGCTGCAAAAAGCTTCAGGTATTTCCTGTAGTCACTTCAAATTTCCTTGAGGGTTTCTTCATTTCATCCTTCATGGGATGGCCCAAAAGCAGGACAGTAGGAGTCGTGCAGAGCAGGGTACGTAGGAAGACTTTGTACTAATCAGTGTTTCTTGGCTAATTTTTCCACCAGCTTTTCCACCCTGAGCAGCCCTCCCCTCCCTGCAGATCAAACTGCTAATTAGGTACAGTCCCTCCCGGTATTGACAATCAGTAAATGCAATTCCATCTGCAAGGGAGTCTAATATTACTGCTGTCAGATCTTCCCCGCTCCTGGGCTGCAGCTCCTGCCAGAGACTGTCCCAGCCCCAGCAGATGCTGCTGGGGCTTCTTCGGAACGTACCAAGAGAATGAGCCCATTGTGGATACTTCTGGCTACAGATGGAAATCCACCTCTGAGGTACTTGCTCTTCTGTAAATTCATTTGTCGTAACTCCTCCAGAGGACCTGGAGCAGGTTGCTGTGGTTTGTCTTTGCAGCAAGATGGAGAAGAGGTGGGAGAAAGAAGATGAAAATCCATCAACAACCACAGCCCGTACAAATGTAGCACTAGCTACAAAATCTAGGATTAGTTTTTCCTTATCTGCTGTAAAATCAGTCATAACCTCTTCTGGGAGCTTCCTCCCAGTTTGGTCAGTGGAAGCAGACCTTCCCTGTCCCACCATGGGGTCACCAGCTCCTTCCCCACCTCCCGTGTTACTCCAGAGCCTACATCCTGGAGAGGTGAGCTAGCTCTCTGCAAAGCCAGAGCATCCTGCTGTGGCCGTCTCTGCACCACACTTGCCAAAAGAGCCTTCCCAAACACCCTGAAATCTGTCTCCAGACATAAACAGACATTTCCATGGAAAACCAACAGCTCAGCTCGAGCAACACGTCAGGGATATTTGCTGAAATCCTGTTTTCTGAACCCAGAGAGAGCTCAAGCAGCCCAAAGGGTCTCAGTTTCCCTTGTTTGCACACAACGAAGCTGTTTCTTACAGTACTTTGTGCTTCAATAAATGCAAAATAAAATTCATTCTGCCCTTTCCCAGCTGGCGTCATCACCATTTCCCTCTGTTTATCACATCACAGCCATCACCCCAGCAACACGGCGCATCCCAGGCAGGGATGTTGGCTGCAGGTGGGGTGAGCGCCAGCTCTGCACCCCAAAACAAAGATCCTACCCTCACATGAGCATCTCCAGTAGCACAGGCAGGAGGGAAGGAGGGAAAGGAGGCTGGGAACAAACATGAGATGGGAGCAAAACAGCTTCTGAAGAGGATGCTCTTGGCAGCAGCAGCCACCGACCCCAGGCAGCACCTACGAGCTTGAGCTGTGTTGAACCCGCAGACATGGGCATCCCCACAGCCCAGCTCCAGCTCCAGGAAGGAGCCAAACGCAGAGCCCAGGTCGGGACAAGGGTGTTTGGGTGCAGTTTGGTCACCTGCTCCTGGTGCAGGTTCGTTTCTGCACCCACTCCTGTCCTCCCACCTTGTTAGCATCACCCTCTCTCTGTGCCTCCCCCCTGCCCTACCAACTGCTGAGTTCAACCCTCCAAAACCACAGACGGGAGTCCATCTCCAGAGGGAGCTTTTTTTCCCGTTTAACACTGTATCGATTTGATTTCAGAGCCGCTTTTGCAAATGAGGTCATTCTGGTGAGCCCCCGAACCCTCCCGCCGAGCTGCGCGGCACAGCCCGCGGCTCCCTCTCCTCTCCGTCCTGTCCTGCGGAACCGCGAAGCTCCGGGCGCTCCGGGCAGCGGGTTCCCGGCAGCACACAGCGGGTTCCCGGCAGCACAAAGCGGGTTCCCCGCAGCACACAGCGGGTCCCCCGCAGCACAGCAGCTCCCGGCCAGGCCGGGCCTCCCGCGGTCTCCGCTGCCCCCCCGCGGCAGCGGCGGCAAGAGCGACCGGACACCCCCCGGGATGCACACCCGGGCCCACGCCGGGACCGACACCCGCATCCACGCCGGGACCCCGCACTTCCAGACGCCCGCCTGCGACCCCTGCCCGAAATCACGCCCGGAATCACGCCGGGATCCGCCAAGACCCCGCCGGACCCACAGCTGCCCAGACCCCGCCGGACCCCGCCCGCGCCGTCACCGTCTCTGCCGCAGCATCGCAGCGCCGGGTACCACCGCCCGATCCCAGGGTGCAGCGGCGGCCGGGGCTCCCCAACGGGCACAGCGGGAAGGGGCCCGGGCTCATGAGCTCCTCCAGCCGGCTGAGCGAGCCCGCAGGCGTGGGAGCGGTCCCAGTGCCCTGGCTGGCCCTCCTGGGCCCTTAAAGGCTCCTTCCAACCCCAAACATCCTACGATTCTATGGTTTTGCCACTGAACAGATGCAAACCAGGGTGCTTGTCCCAGCAAGGGGGGCGAGGAGCCGGGCTGAGGGGGCACACACCGGACAGAAAATCCCAGGACCCATTCTTGTGAGCAGTGAGAAGATAACATGGGAAGCTGTCAACGGGGCTTTCTCAAGAACAAATCATGTCAAACCAATCCAGTATTTCTTTTTATGACAGAGCAACAGCCTTGTGGATAGACAGAGACAGGAGCTGTCCTATATTTTGTCTTTAGTGCCTTTTGATGTTGTATCTCACGGCACACTCACGAGCAAGGGAGAGAAAAGCTGAGATGATGAACTGGGCACTCCCTGCCTGAAACCGGCTCTAATGGAGAAGTGACCCCGTGTTCCTGCCAGGCTGTGAGTGAGCATGGAGCAGGATTTGGGAAGGGCTGGCTCTGGGCTCGTGCATCCGTTGAATGGCTCGGCCGATGGAACAAGAGTCGGACAGTTTATTTTGAATCTGTGATGGAGCAAGAAAGACAGAGGAACAGGATTTGAATTTGAAATGATCTTGAGAAATGGGAGAAATGGTCTTGGAGGAGAAGTGAGGTGCAGTTCAATAGGAGAAGATGAAGTTCTGCCCTTAGGAATAACAAAGTGCACAGAAGCAGGTGGGGGACTGACTGGCAAGGCAGGCTCTGAGGATTTCCCTGGACCTCCAGCTGAGCGTGACTCCACCACACCACCTTGAGAAAGTCAAATGCTGCCTGGGCTGCCTGGAGAGCAGCACCATTTATGACACATGGAGTACAGACCCGTCTCTGCTTTTAGCTGGAGACATGTCAGGAAAAGCAGTCTGGGGCATAGCAATTTGGAAAAGATGTGGGAGAGACCAGAGAAGAAAGGCGAGAAGGATCAGAAGGAAATGTTGAATCACTGCAGGAGATTTACTCAAGACACAAGACTGGAGAGTGGACATAATAATCTGCAAAGGCATAAGCTTTGGGCATCAGCCCAACTCCCTTAACTTTAGGCACTTGTGCCAGTGAGGATGAGATGGGTCCTACCTGCATGGAAAACGGGACCTTCTGGAGGCCTCCAGAGCTGGCCCTGCAGGGAGTTGTGCTCTCCCCTACCCCACACTCTGAAAAACCTGTGTCCAGAAGGGCCCCACAGCCACACGCCCAGGAAGGACACAAAGACTGGTCCAGTGGCCAAGGGAGGGGCTGGAATGCTAGGATGCCCAGGGGACCCTTGTGCTGGGCTCTCAGCTGGCACCTGCAGCAAATGGAGATTAAAGAGACAAGTGAAGTTGCTTTGCCTCTTATCAGAGAGATGTTGTTCGCAGTGACTCATGCTTGGCTAGAGCACTTCCCCAGCCTCCTCTGGGATACATTACAGGCCTGGCCCCCCCTCCCTTTCCTTACAGATGTGGATTCTCCTGGAATGTCTGCCTTCTCCTCCTCCTCTCTAATGTCCCTGCTCCTCAGGTGTCCCCTGCCCAGCCAACACAGCCATCCCCTGAGCAGGGCTCCTCTTGGTTTGTCCCCAGCTCCCAGGAGCCCCTGGTAGCATGTGCCCCAGAGCACAAGCTATGCTGATGGCTGATGCTCAGGCTGGGGTATCACGTCCCTTCCCTGGATGCTTCTTCAGAGGAACCACACTGGCAAGAATGAGAAGCAGCCAGGAGACAGTCATCATGTGGCAAACCTCAGTCATCATAAGCATGAAAGGAGAGAGGGTTTTTGCCATGAGGGATGATGCTCAGGTACGTGGAAGGTGAGGGTCCACCTATGGTCCCACCCGGAGGTGAGTGGTGAACTAAACCTCCCCTCACTGAGAACCCACCTCAGTCATCTCTGTGTGGACAAACCTGCAGGTTTCAGAGCCATTGTCCTTTCCTGGGCCAGGTTAGTCCTGACCTGCAGAGGGGAAGGAGGAAAACATTCAGATTCAAGGTAGCGAGCACAGATCCATTGGATCTTCATTAGGAGCTGCCAGCTGACATTGTGTAGGGGGTGATCACATCCCCCTGGTTTGGTAAGGTTTGATTTAACCATCCCAGAAGCCCATACATCTTTCAGTGCTGGGACAGTGGTGACTCCAGGAAGCAGCAGAGCTAAATCAGATGCCAAATACTGACTCCTCTGCACATCCCCAGGGACTGACAAATGGAGTTACTCTCACCATCTGTCTTTGCGCATGCAGCCCCTGGAGAAGATGCCGCTCCTTCAGCTCACAGTGAAGACAGAGGAAGGACGAATGCTTTCATTTCCGAGTGTATGGATTTTCTGTTTGGGTATTTCGGGAATGCACTGCATTAGGGGAATGTGGTTTGTTCATCTCCGTAATGGGCCGTAGCTGCCGCGCTTGGCTGTCGGAGCAGGTGCTGCACTGGTCCTGTGCTCTACTGCATGTCATGGAACCATGGGATCATTTTGGACAGATGAAACCTTAAATATCATCAAGTCCAACCGTTGACCCAGCACTGCCAGGGTACCACTGACCCATGTCCCTCAGGACCACAGCTCCACGGCTTGGAAACCCACAGGGACTCCACCACTGCCCTGGGCAGCCTGGGACAGCCCTGGACAACCCTTTCCGGGAAAAAATTGTTCCTCAGGTCCAACCTAAACCTCCCCTGGTGCAACTTGAGACTGGTTCCTCTTGTCGTAAACAGATGTCACCAATGGTTGGATCAACTCCTCCGTGTCCCCTGCCCAGGGCATCTTTAAGGGAGATGCGTGTGCTTTCAGATCCTCAGAGAAAAAGCACATAAAAGATTGCATTTACTGTTCCTGGTACTCTCACACTTACACCAGGCAAGCTTGGAGACTGAATGGGCTGGCCAGAAACTTGGCAGATACAGACAAAAGTATTTTCTTTCTAGATGCGACACATCTTCATGGGAACAAGTCCGGTATTAACAAACCAGCAGCCAAGTTTGTTGTGTTAACTCAGAAGTAATGAGGTTGCTGTGAATCACTGGGAGTCTGGGACATGAGGGTAGAAACCAGCTTAGAAAAATATTATATTAGTCCAAAACCTGGAACTGAACCTTTTTTATTTTTCTTCATGATTGAAACTATTTAACAGTTTATATTCTTCACACTATTTTTCCATTCCAAGCATCTAAGAAAATGGGAGGGGAAACCCCAGGTACCGCAGAAACCAGTCCAGCCCAGGGGGGATGTTGAGAGGGCAGACAGAGGGGAGTCAGGCAAGTCTGGCCTCTGCCCCCCAAGGGGGGTCATCACCCTGCCCCAACTCTGCCAGGACCTGTCCCCAAATCACCTGCAGACAGGGATGTTGGTGATGCTGTGGTGCTGAGCTGGGGACGGAGGTCGGGCTGTGAGCTCTGCTGTCCTGCTCGATCACTGCAGCAGCAGTTCCCAAAGGTTTTTTGTCCCTCAAGGGGTGCTCAGCGGGCAGGGTACTCAGAAAATGTGGGAAAAAACCACCCGTTTGCAAAAGTTCTCCAGGTTACAGGTGTCTGGGGACTTTGAGGAAATAGCTGGGTGGTGGGGTGACATCTGAGTCAGACGAGTTCTCACAGGGAAAGGGAGCTGCAGTGGGAAAAACCCTTCTCCCCAGCTTTGCATATTCATTTATTATAATTAACAGGCTAATCCAGTGCCCTTCCCTACGCTGACAACCTCAATACCCATCTGCACTTTGAATTACCTTTTTCCCTGCAAAGTCTGGCTCTCCAGACCACCCACAGTATTGCCAACAACTTCTTCTCCACCCCCCCAAGCCCTGTCTCCCGGGGAGCTCCCTCCCTTAGTCCATCACTCTGGGGTGCCAGATTCGCCTGGGAGCAAAACCCCATCTCCAAACACCCCTGTGCTTTGGGGGAGCTCATCCTCAAATGCAGACAACCCAACCTAAGCTTCTCTCTCCTTTTTTGTCTCCACACTCTTTCTCAGTTCTTCCTCCCGTGCTCACTTTCTGGCAGATTTTCCTCATCTTCCTTGTCCAGCCTCCCCAGACCCCTCCTCCTCAGCCTCTGAAGTTGTGCAAGAGCATCTCTGCCTTCATGGGCATGCCAGGCAAGGTGGCATCTCCTATCTGTTTGCCCTGCAGCTCTAGCACCAAACCCCAAACAAGGGCAAGTGTGGGGCCAGGACCTTCTCCTGCACAGATCCTGCCAGCACTGCCCAGGTCCAGCAGAAGCTGGCTGCAGCCAGGAGCATCCCCAGGGGCTGGTTGAAGCTCAGGAAGGTTGCTGGAAAGGCTCAGGAACCCCCTGTCTTTGCTTCAGAAATGCTTCCTGGTGATTCCAGAGCAGGGGAGATTAATCCATCTTCTCGGGGGTGAAAAGTAAGGTGGGAGAAGGATTACATAAGCTCTTCCAAGCGTGAGACACAACAAACCCATTGGATCAAGGGCTCAGAAACGCCCCAATTGGATAATCAATGTTTTATTCAGCGTTAATTTGCAACTCTTTGCATTCAAGACAGATACTGAAATGACTCTGGTTTTCAACGATGGTAAAATCAGGGCCCAGGCAGACCTGGAGGAAGCTCCTTGGCTTCCCCACTTGGCTCCCACAGCATTTCTCAGAAGAGCGGAGAACAATTCTGCAAAGAATAAGTTGAAAAGTAACGTATTTGCCCTCCTTTGTTTCCAGTTCCATCAGCTGAAATCTCCCCCTTCTCCAGTTCCTGAGAGGCTCTCATTGCAGTTAACTTTGCAGGAACACGTGAGCAGCACAACGCTGCCGCACGCTGCTCCGCGGCAGAGGCAGCCGAGCAGGTAAGTCCTCAGGAAGCCACGGCCATGCTTCAGTTGCTTCCATCCCCTCAGCTCGTGCCTGCCTGGCATAAGCTAGGCATGGAGCAAAGCCGCTGCTCCCCTCTCTGCCATGCCCCCCTGTACCCCTGTGTGTGTGGAGCTGGGCTCACCCCCGGGTGGGCTGGCAGGAGAGGGCAGGGGCCAGGCATACACAGCCCCCGGGCACCTGCCTGGCCCCCAGCACCCGGGGGGTTCATGCCCACTGCAGCCCCAGTCAGGGCTCTTGGCCGCTGCTGCTCCCCCGGCCCTGGGGTGCCGTTCATCCCAGGTACACATTTTTATTGGGTTTTGTTAAGTTAAACATATGATCCCGTATTATCTGACCCAGCTCTGAAATCTCCCAGGCACAAGTCAGCTCTGCTGTCTCAGCGTTTCATTTACATGTTTATTTACTGCCTTTCAGATCACCTGGTTTGCACCGTGCAGCCTCTGATGAATAAATAACCAGTGCCCTTGTAGGCCAGATTGATTAAATGTATTTAATTAATGAGCCCAGCTCCCCTTGAGGACTCTCCCAACTAAAATACTGAAACCAGCCTTTTGTATACAACAGCACCAGGACCCATTGATTTGCAGCAATATGAAAGAGGAATAATTCAGTAACTTCATTGATGTCATAACAAGGACACCCTCGAGGACGGGGAAAGGCTGCCGAGGGGCTGGGTCACACGCGGTTCACATGTGGCTTGTTCCCTGTCACTGCCCAGCCACGCAACTCCTGCAAACATCTTTATTTCTGGTGGCTGCTGGCTCTTTGTCCCCCACTCTCTGGCCGGAGGGACCAGTGATGCCAGTTAGATCCCAGCAGGTGCCAGAAACAACAGGAAAAGAGCAATTGTCCTCCGAGGGGAAAAAATAATCTGCTGCAGTTTGGGAGGTGCTTATTCCTTTGCTTGGGTCAATAAATAGTGGTTCGGGGGAACAGGCAGTGCAGGGATACCGCGTGAAAGAGGTAGAGACATTGCTGGAAGCCAGGGGAGATGTGCCGGAGGAAGGGTTAGTCCATCTGAAATGCCACGGGAAAAGGCACAGAGGAAGGACTTCAGGGTGAGCTCACCATCAGAACCGTGCAAAGCAAGGTGTACCAGGAGGCAGCTACCGAGCCACGCGTGCACACGAAGCAGCGGGAGGGTGCACCGGAACCAAGGGGTGGGGGAACTGTGGGGCAGCCCCAGCCCTGCTGCACTGGGACACTGGAGTGGCACCAGGGATTTCATCTGGTCCAGCACAGAGTGCTCTCCAGCCATGCCATGTGAGTGCATGCTCGTATGCCACGGAGGAAGATCTCCCCCGAGGGGGACAGCCCAGCCCAGTGCGGATCACCACCGCTCCCTGGCCTTTGCCCGCCGAGCTCGGAGGATGCCCGCTCCCCGGGCAGCGAAGGCAGACGGTGCCCCAGACAGCAGACCCAGGGACCTGCAGCCCCAGCAAGAGCAGAGAACCCAGAGCTGGGCACGGCACAGAGCTGCCGGCCGGGCAGAGGCAGCACCAGTTCCAAGGGCAGGGGGCTGTGGGTGAGGCAGCCTCCTGCCCAGGCCCCCAGCCCCAGGGAGGCAGCGGTGGGCAGCGGGCAGGAGGAGGAATGGGTGCAGGGAGGGCTCTGGCCCTGCGCTTTCTCGCGGGCAGATATCTGACCTGCAAAGGCTCATGAGCAGCCTTTCTGAAATCCAGCCCTGACTCTTCCGCCCTAATTCTCCATTAGCAAATGTGATGACAGGCAGATGTTAAGAGCTCCCAGGGGCCGCTCCTTACCAGGCAGGTTACAGAGACATCACGATCCAGGGCTCTAAACCTGCTCTGAGCAGCTCTGTGCAGAGACCCGCAGCGATTTGTACCTGGGGACAGGAGATGCTGAGCTGCCGCTCCCACGGGAGGCTGTGCCCAGCTGCTGGGGACAGTGGGGCTGCAGTGGGCTGGGGACCACA
>WUAM01000287.1:76478372-76489042 GCA_024336885.1 Actenoides hombroni
CCAGCAGCGCAGTGTCCAGCCGGGGTGGGAATCTCTCCAGACAAGGAGACTCCACAGCCTCTCTGGGCAGCCTGGCAGAGGCTCCCACACTCTCACACCAAACAAGTTCCTCCTCATGTTTAGGTGGAAAATATTTACATCAGCCCACAGGTCTGCTGCTCCTCATATGAATGAATTTGCCCCGGGATTGTCTCTGGGAGGGTGCCACATTTCAAAGATGAGGGAAAAAGCAGTGATGGTGCCGTCAGACCCTGACTGTGTCCCTGTTTGGAAGGGGCTTGTGGAAAACACCCCTAGCTCCTGGGCTGACAGGAGATCCCAGGGGCATTCTGTGCTTTGTGGTACCTCGGTGGGGACACCTTAATGCTTCAGAACAGGGATCACCCTAAACCACATTTCATAGAGTCCTAGAATGGTTTGGGTTGGAAAAGACCGCAAAGATCATCTCATTCCAAACCCCCAGCCATGGGCAGGGACACCTCCCACTAGACCACGTTGCACAAAGCTTTGTCCATCCTGTCCATGAACACTTCCAAGGATGAGGAATCCACAACTTCTCTGGACAATGTGTAAAAGGTTTTTCTTACCCAAAAGCTCTTCCATTTCAGTGGAGGAGACCGGGGTAAGGCAGATGCCAGAGCTGCCCTGAGCACTCACTTGCTCAGCACCCACTTGCACAGAGAGGTTGAGGGGGCAGCAACCTGGCATCAGCTTCCATCTGGAACACGAATGGAAGCCCAGCTGATGAAGAATAAGTCTTATTGTATCCCTGCAGTAGGAGCAAATGTCCTATTGACTTGTCCATGGGACACCAAATGTCCCCCTTTCTTGAGAGGGGACCCTTCATTTTGTAACACTTTGGGAGCAGCCACCCTGCTCAGTGCCTCAGTTTCTCCAAGGTGCTGGCCAGAGCACAGGGAAGGAGAGGAGCCCTCTGATCCCTGGGACAGCATTTCTTTGGGAGGGGGAACCAAGTGGTGTCCTTCCCTCTCCTGTGGAAACTGGAAAGGTTTCAAAAGCAGGTGGCACATTTCACCCACCCACCCTGTCAATAGACAGGCTTGGAATGGGGCAAGAGTGGGGCCCTCACTCCAAGGAGGACATTGAGGGGCTGGAGTGTGGCCAGAGAAGGGCAATGGAGCTGGGGAAGGGGCTGGAGCACAAGAGTGGTGAGGAGCAGCTGAGGGCCCTGGGCTTGTTGAGCCTGGAGAGAAGGAGGCTGAGGGGAGACCTTCTGGCTCTGACAGCTCCCTGACAGCACGTTGGAGCCAGGGGGGTCGGGATCTGCTCCCAAGGAACAAGTGACAGGACAAGAGGAACCAGCCTCAAGTTGTGGCCTGAAGTGAATGCTGTGGGGACTGGGAGTGAATTATCTGCTGAGGTTTCCCATCCAGTCAATGACATCATTCTGTGCCAGAGTTCACCCGTGTTCATGCTCGCAGCCCCCCGGCAGCTGCGCTTAAATAACGACATTCAGGCCTGAATCTGCCCATTCAGGAGCAAAGGGTTGACCCGTCGGAGGAAACTGCTGAACGAGGCTTTTGAGGGGAAAACAGGACCACGTGCGCTGTGAGGCCGGGGCCGGGAACCGAGCTGTCCCCGCCGCTGCTCGGGGGCCCTGGGGGGACCCGGGGGGGTCCTGAACTAGGGGCAGGGGAAGCAGAGCAGCGTGGTGACCGGCCGGGCTCCCACGTGTTTTCCCAATGCTCGGTTCAGCATTGTCCAATTTCTCTCTCCCCTTTGCAGCCGTGTTCCAGCAATCCCCGTGTGAGAAGTCATCCTGTCTCTGAGTCTGCAGTGGAAAAGAACAAACAGAGATCCCCCCCAAATCACTGTTTTCCTCAGGCTAGAAACGTTGGGGGTAGCCTGTCCTGCGCAGACGCCGTTCCCCACTAATTCACACTTAGGTTTTGGCCGTTATTTTCCCCTGGATTTGAACAACTGTTGCCAAAAGTGATCGAGCGTGTCTTATTTTTTTTAAACAAGCAGTGAAATTAAAAACTTGCACCCCTGCTCAGGGCACTGCCCCGTTCCAGCCACCTTGCCCCCGATGTCGCAAGGCAGGGCTGCCGGAGCCGTTAACGTCCATGCCCTCGTGCCGTCCGCGCTTGCAGCTTCCTGAGTTTCAGTCTCCCCTGCACCCCGCAAAGGAACCCAGCCTGACACTGGCCAAACTTAGGGAAACTGGTGACGTAAATCGAAGTATGAAATTATTCCTTTACTTTTGTATTATTGTCCATATCCTATTCCCTAGGGTCAGGCAAGTTCAGCCTTGTTCCGTGTGTATCTCAGCCATTTGCTGTTGGAAAAACACGCACCCCTCAGCAAAGCCCATTGAGTTCGTGCAGGAAGCTGTGGTTGGTGTGAGGCTGTCAGCCCCACCACATCTCCCCGTGCTCTGCAGGAGAAGGACGTGGTTTCTCCTGCGGTGAGGTGTCACCTGCGGCTGCCGCGGCTGGGCGGGTGTTTTCAGGGCGCGCTGCACAGTTGCTGCCCCGGCCCGGCCGTGGCTCCGCCGGAGTCAGCAGACGCCTTCGCCGCGGCGGAGCTGCCACCACCACCGGCAAAACTGCGGAGCAGCCGCGCAGGATGCGAAGACACAAAGGATCCTTTTGGCTTGAAACGTCTCTGCAAAGTCCAAAAATAATTTGGGCTGAGCTACCAACCACCATCAGGAAGCGTCTTTGCTTCAGGACTGAAGGTTTCTTCTTCTTGGCGCAGGCCGGGAGCAGGTCGCGGGGCCAGCAGCAGACACCGTGTCGAGCCCTGCTCGGGACCTGTGGCTCCCTGCGCTCGGCTGCGGCACCATTGAGCTTCCCTTAGGGCTGCTGGTGTCCTGGCCCCCTACAGAGGGGCACTTATTTGGAGCCCAATCTGTCTCCCCACATTCATTTTCTGACTCTACAGATCTTTCTCCCATGCAGTGATGACTTCGAAGGGTGACAATCCCAGCCAGCAGCCTCCGTGCTGCAAGGAGCTGGGCTGCTGCCTGCGTGGCCCCGGGGCTGTCTGCTGCTCCGGAGCCGTTCCCGTGGGGAACGTGCCCGTGTCTCCTCCGCAGACAGGAGGGCACAGGGCTGCGATGGCTGGTGGTACCAGCCAGGCAGCCTTTAGTGTTGCAGCAGCATTTTCAGCTACACTGAGAAAGAAAAAGAAAGCAAAGCAAATGCTCTCCACAGCCTCTCGTGGTCGTTAGCATCACAAGTGCTTCAATTCAGGGTGCCTCTGGATTTTTTTAGAGTTTTGTTCCATCCAGGCTAAAATTTCCAAGACTTTCTGTGTGAATTTGCAGAAATACTCATCGCCCGATTGCTCTGTCCTTTTCCAGGTTACTCCTCAGCTGTACAGAAGTTCTCCCAGACTTTGCAGTCCTTTCAGTTCGACTTTATCGGTGACACACTAACAGACGATGAGATCAATATTGGTAAGTTTTCTTCCTTTTGATGCAAACTTTCAGTGACTGAGAAAGTCTCTCCTTCTGTAGGAATCTGCCTGTGCTGATGGTTTTTAACCAGCATCAGGAGCCGGTTCCTCAGATGCCAGTCAGCTCTTCTGTAGCGTATTTTGCAAAGCTGAGCTTTCACGAGCAGAGTTTCACGCTCCGAATTCAGCAAGTAATTTGTGGAGGTTTTCCATGGCTCCAGCCCTGCTCTGTGCTGCCCGGTGCTGGCCTCCCAGCACGTCCCGCTTCCCAGTGCCACGGGTGGACTGGGAGCATGCACGGCGCTGAGCATCGGACACATCTCCTGGTCCCGGCGAGTGCTGCTCCTAAATCTGCCCTTTCTCTGCTGAAAATGCCTTAGAAAAAAACAAAGCTGCCCTGAAAAAGGGACCAGGCTGCAAACCGCTGGGAAAAATTTAGTGCTGGATGTGTCGTTGTGTGCAAAATAACCACCGGTCTCTGCCCTGGTGGCAGGGGAGTCTGTGGCCTGTCTCTTTTGGGATTAGCAATCCTGAAACCATTTTATGGTGCCTCTCTGCAGGGTACCCAGCTGCCAGCTGCACCCCGAGACATGAACAGAGCAGCCTAACTGCCCTAAACCCACCGCTTTTCACCTTAATCCTGCTCTCGCCTTCGCCAGCACTGTTGGGTGGCCAGCTTGGGGGTGTGGATGCTGCGGTGATGGCAGCGAGAGGGGATGGGGCTGTCTGTGGTGGGGGGCAGAGGGCATTAGCCAGGCTGCTTCGGGGGGCTGAACGGAGGGAAAAAAACCCACCAAAAATCCCCCAGAAGCTTTTGTCAGGCTGTTGTTAAAGAGCGGCTGCAAGTGTGACACTGGCCGAGAGACCTGACATCAGCATCGCTAAAAGGGGAAGGAAGTAAAGCCTGTTCTTTGGGTTATTTAAAGCGGCTTAAAGCCGACTGCAGCTTGCCCTTCAACATCTGATTTCCTTTATGGAAAGTCTCAAGGTGAAACCCTCTGGAAGCGAGTCAGCCTCCCAGGCTAATGGCAGTAGAGGTGCTCAGTTTCCAAACGCGGCTGAACGAGGGAGGGGAAAGCGTTGCCTTAGAAATACCCCTCCTGGGAGCAGAGGGATCCGAAGCAAAGAGCAGCCCAAGGAAAGGAGCGTCCCTGCCCTGGCTGGAAGGGCCAAAGCTCCGGCGTTCTGAGCTGGCGCGGTGGGGCTGCAGCGAGCCCGCGGCGCTTGGCAGGAGAGGGAGCTGCTGGAAACGGCCGAGGTTGAATGGGGGGGATCGTGGGCGGAGGAGAGCGAGAAGAGATCGCCGCAAACATAAAACACTCTGTGGTGCAATGGGCATGTTTCTCTACTTCTGTGTTTGTCGGGGAATAGCCATTTGGCTTTTTCCAGAAGAGGTCCCTGGTCTCCCATCCGCAGCAGCCTGTGCTGTGTTCCTGCCTCCACGCCGGGCGCTGCCGGGGCCGAGCTGCTTCACCCGGCTCCACGGTTCCCAAAACAGCAGCAGCAGGGTGTTTACATCTCCGTAGCAGCTTCCAGCTCCTGCCAGGGTGCCAGCGGTCTGCGTGGGAGCAGAGGAGCTCATCTAGTGTGCAGGATGTGGGAACAAAGCACAACAAGAGTGCGTCTTATCACAGAATGATAGAATCGTAGGATGGTGGGGTTGGAAGGGACCTCTGGAGTCATCAAGTACAACCCCCCTGCCAGAGCAGGATCACCCAGGGCAGCCCACACAGGAACAGAGACAGGCGGGTCTTGAAAGTCTCCAGAGAACGAGACTCCACAGCCTCTCTAGGCAGCCTGGGCCAGGCTCTGTCACTCCCACAGTGAAGAAGTTTTTCCTCATGTTGAGGTGGAACTTGCTGTGTTTCAGCTTGTGACCATTATCTCTTGTTCTATCCCAGGGCACCACTGAAGAGACTAGCCACTTCTGCATGACACCCACCCCTGAGATATTTCTAAAACATTAATAAGATCCCCTCACAATCTTCTCTTCTCCAGGCTAAACAGCCCCAGGGCCCTCAGCCTTTCCTCGTAAGAGAGATGTTCCAGTCCCTTCAGCATCTTTATAGCCTCAGTTGGACTCTCTCTAGTATATTCCCTGTCCCTCTTGAACTGGGGACACCAGAACTGAACACAACACTCCAGATGTGGTCTCACTAGTGCAGAGTAGAGGGGGAGGAGAATCTCCCTCAACCTGCTGGACACACTTTTCTTTATGCATCCCAGGAGACCATTGGCCTTCCTGGACGCAAGGGCCCATTGCTGTCCCATGGAGAACTTACTGCCTACCAGGACACCAAGGTCCCTCTCCATGGGGCTGCTTTCCAGCAAGTCTGCCCCTCACATGTACGGGTGCCTGGTGCTATTCCTCCCCAGGTGTAGGACTCTACACTTATCCTTGTTGAGCTTCATGAGGTTTGCCTTTGCCCAGCTCTCCAGCCTGTCCAGCTCTCTCTGGATGGCAGCGCAGCCTGCTGGAGTGTCAGCCACTCCTCCCAGTTTAGTATCAGCAGCAAACTGGCTGAAGGTCCACTCTGTGCCTTCATCCAGGTCACTGATGAAGATGTTGAATAAGACTGGGCCCAGAATTGACCCCTGGGGAACAGGGGTCTTATCAGGGAGCGCGTTTGATCTGAGCATACAGCTGATGGCTCGTTCTGTCCGTGCGTCGGCCCACGGTGGGCTGAGCCCTGCGCGGCACGACTTTGAACGCTGCCAGCGGGAGCTGGGACGCGGGTGCTGGGTCAATGGTGTGTGTGGTGAGCAGTGTGGTGAGCAGTGCTTTCCCCGGAGCGCAGGTCTCCCTGGTGCTCCCCACACCGTGCCCTGACAGCAGGGAGCAGCAGGAGACACACGTTGGTGGCACAAGGATAAATTCCGTGGGTTGCTCTGCGACTGCAGCCAGGAAGTGTGTGCCAGGACTCTTCCCGTGGAGCAAGGAATAACCTTCTAGTGAAAACTTTAGGCACTGATGTTTTCCCTGTAAGTTCAGGGCTGGGTTCTCTTCCTCACTGTGGTGATTCCTTTCCTGGCTCGGGCTCCCGGTGTCTGCACACTTGAGGTTTCAGATCATCCCCAATAACCCCAGCGAAAGTCAGCGTGCCGGCCCTGCGGCAGAGCGCAGCGAGCTACCGGGACATTGTGTGTGCCGCGCTCTGAAGCCCCCGCTCCGGAGGAGAGCTCAGAAGTCCCTGACTCATCAGGAAGGTTCTGTTTTGATGATGCCAGCTGAGGGGCTGTGTCACGAGGCTGTGGTTTTCCCTTTTGTGTCTGCCTCAGCAACTGCAGAGCCCATCCTCTAGCACCAGGCGCTCGTACATGCTGGCTGCGCGGTGGTGCCACGGCCACTTTGCAGCAGGACTGGTCCTTCTCCTCAGGTACCGCCTGCGGTGAGGGGAGAGGGACCTCAGCTGGCAGATGGAGCACAAACGCATCCTATCCCCTTGTCTGAGGGACGAGCCGTTGCTGTACATCCTCACCATCCACCTGATTGCCCCCTCGTGTGTCACCCTGCCAGGCCAGGGCAGCCGGAGCGCTGGTTGCCACCCTGCTGAAGAGCCGTAGTGTCAGCCAGGTGCCTGCGACAGGCTTTGCTTCGTTCTCAGGCAGCCTTTGACCTGCTCAGCAGGGGCCAAGTGCTGCTGCAGCGAGCACGGGGTCTGGGCTGCGAGCCCTAGGCTCCTACCTCATCTCCTTTTCCCTGGGCTAAATGAACCTTCTTGTTGCCGTTTGTTAAAGGAAAGGTTTCCTATTTTTGCTGCAGCTGGACTCCAAGGAAAATGCTGATCAGTGAGGTCTTTTTGTTTAGTTTTTGGCATTTTTGGGTGTGGTGTCAATGTCTGTGACCTTTTCTGCACCCGCTGCCTTGCCTTTCCTTTCTAGGTACACAGGATTTGTACTGAACATAATCTTTGTCATTCCAGGCTGTTTTCATTTCCCAGACTTGTCTTGGCCCTGGCAGGCACCTGCAGCAATTCCTGGCTCGGGCGGAGGTGCCGGGCCCGTTCCAGTGCTACCGGCAGCCGTCCAGGCAGGACAGGCAGGACAGACAGAACAGGCAGGACAGGCAGCCCCGTCCTGTGACAGAGCCCGTCCCGCTGCAGTCCCTGCCGCCAGCAGCTGCCCCTTTGCCCTCCCTCGCCCCTTCCCTGCCACCTGCCTTACTGGCTTTGCAGTACGGCTCCTAATGATAGCTAATTAACATCAGCCTCCCTTCCCAGGGCGTTCTCTCCCGCGCTGCTCTGGGCAGGAGAGCCTCCTCCAGCGCGGAAAGAAACAGCCCTCGCAGCTGGCCTCTGCCCATGGTGCCACCATCGCCCCACTCTGTTTCTGCCCAAAGGGGCCACCTCTTCTCTGGTTTTGGGCAAGCCTTCGGACAACAGTGCTGGATCCAGGTACCCCGGCACATGTGCCCTACACCAGTGCCACCTCCCAGCTCCGCTGACCAGCCTCTTCTTTTCTTTACAGCCGAGTCCTTTAAGGAGTTTGCAGAGCTGCTCCAGGAGGTAGAGCTGGAGAGGTCCATGATGGTAAGGTGATCTGAGCTGTGCTCTGGTAATTACTGCCTCATCGCAGTGCTTAAATGCCAAATCACAGCCAAATGTCACTGTGTGACATAGGAGGGAACCTGGGAGCACTGGGAACACTGTGCATCCAGCCCACGGTGTCATCACTGTGGCAGAGGGGAGGTGCTGGGCAGGGAGAGGTTGTCCCACACAGTGTCTGACACCTCTCCTGCCAGGCGGCAGCCCCAGGACCCTGCCATCTGCAGCGGCTTTGCTCTGCAGAGCCAGGTGGGTCTGAGCTGTTAACAAGCTGGTTTTGTGGTGGAAGAATAAGAAGCAAGATGTGTTTGTAGCTTGGTTTTTGCTGGGTGCAGGCAGGCGGGTGCCCCTGCGCCCCTGCCCTCGCTGGCACAGCTCCGCAGGGCCATGTGCTGCCGCCGGTCCCTCGCCACGCTCTGCCCTCTGCCTCTCCAGAGCTCCGAGTGAGTGAGCGTGGGCTGGCTTCCCCTTCCATTTCTAATTCCAGGAAAAACATGGAGGGTAGGCTCAGTGGAGAGCTTTTACAGCACGCCAGGAATGTGCTGCTTGGCTCTGCTTTCCTCAGCCTCGTGCAGCAGCGAGAGCTCGTGCCAGGCTGCTGGCTGGGCCACGCTGCAGGGATGGCTGCACCGGCGGGACGTCCCCGTCCCCATCCCCGCTGCGGGTCCGCAGGCAGGCAGGGGATGCTAGGAAACCAGCAAGATATTTCTCTATGAATTGCATCCCGGGTACAAAGGCTCCTTTGGCAGTGGGTGTGTGGGTGGAAGGATCACTTTGGGGGTGGTAGATGCTCGTTGGGACTCTGTCCAGCTTTGCCAAGTCTTTTTTCAGCCCTCCACTTGTAGGACCAGTCCTTGCAGTAGCTCCCTCAGAAGGTTTCACACCCAGTGTTCCCAGCTTTCCGTGTCCCACGGGCACAGTGGTTCTGTTCGAAGGGGATGGGTGGCAGGTGCTGTCACTGTCAGGGTTGTCCTGACTGGGCATAGCCTGTGCCACTGGGCTGGGGGCAGGCTGGGGACAGCCAGCAGGACATCCCCAAAGCCTCCTGTGCCATGACTGGGGGTTTCTGTCTGTTACAGGTGGGGAAGGGGATACGGGTGGGTTAAGTGACTTCACTCTCAGACAGAGAATAAGTTTACAAGTCAGAGACATTAAAAGTTAGAGTTGTTGGCTTCTAGCCCTGTTCAGCTTCTAGTCAGGAGAAAATTAACCCATCCTGTAATAAAATCCTTTTTCTCTGTGTGCTGTAGGTACAAAACGCCAGTGACTTGCTGATCAAACCTCTGGAAAACTTCCGGAAGGAGCAAATAGGATTCACCAAGGTAAGGCTTGATTGTTCATTTGTTTTAACTTTGAACAGATTTGTTTTCTATGTTTGAATTAATTTTTTTCTCCCGTTTTTGCTGTTTTTAAAAATCAGACAATTGTTGTACTCGCATTTCGACTCAGTGCTCTCAGAAACCTCCCCATTTAATGCTGGCTTTCAGTTGCTGGCACGAGAGAGCCCGTGCTGTGACTTTTAGTCTGATTTTTCAATCATAAGAGGCTCCAAAACCTTTTCCTGAATTCCTCAGGTTCTCTGGTGGCCTAACTCCAGCTCTGTCTCCATCCTGAGCAAGGAGTGCTTGTTGCAAGCGGTGATCGGGAGATACTCCTTGCTTCTTTCTCTCTTCTTCCTGTTGTTCGTTCAGTGCTATTGAGAACGTTTTATATATTCTTCAGTACTTTCTTCAGATAAGTGTGTGTTGGAGCTGGGGGGAGAGCAAGCAGCAGAGGCCAGCAGTCAGGACTTGATTATAGTCATAGGGCTTTTGTTATGAATATTTAAATAAATTGTGACTCTAACGAGTCTTTCAGATGGACCAGACTTTTAAAGAAACAACCTATAAAATGCAAATCCTGCACGTGGTGAGCAGAAAAGATTATTTTTTCCTTGCCTGCTATCAAGAAGTCCAGGTTCCACATTACTTGGTGGCAGCTTGAAATGGGGCTGGCTCTAAACCAGCCCCGAAATGGAGCTCTTTTGGAGAACGCTTGGGGCTTGGATTCAGCCCAGCCCATCTGGAGCCTTTGACATTTAATAAATACGGGATTTGAGAAACGATGCTTGGTCACCATCCTGCCCTCCAGAATCCCCCCGCGCAGCTGCGTCCGTCGGTGACTCTGAGAAGCCGCGGCAGCCCGGGCACGGCGCAGGCGGCAGCCCCGGCCCTCGCTCTCCTGCCGGCCAAGTTCTGCCTGCGCTGGGAGCAGGGGAAAAGCCTCTTCACCTCCTCAGCTTCTCTTCTCCTCAGCTCCTCACCAGTGGGTTTTGCAGCAGGCCTTGGTGTTACGGGTTCGTGAATGTGGTCAGGGCTGAGAGACAAGCCCCTCCTGGTCAATCGGGCTGTGTTAACAACAGGGCCAGAACGTATTTACAGAAGAGTCGTGGGGAAGGAGCCATGGGGACAAGGTCAAGCTTGCTCTACCCTCTGTGTTTGTGGAACACTTAACTCAGTCTACAAATATTAAGATGACAGTATTAAAGTGTCCTTCAGGCTGTTTTCTTCTCGGGTAGCTCCTGAGGTGTGTAAGGATTACTTTGCCCCCAGCCTGAGCATACAGCCTTTCCATACAGCAGCGACCATGGCAGGACACTGCTCAGAGGGTGCTCAGGGCACAGGCGTTGGGCAGCGACCGTGGCAGGACACTGCTCAGAGGGTG
>WUAM01000287.1:76489142-76504879 GCA_024336885.1 Actenoides hombroni
GGCTGGGCTGGCCACTGGATAAATGACAGATGCTATTAACCCTTTCCCTTCCCAAGGGTAAGCAAAAGGGAATAAGGGAGAGACACTTATGGGTTGGAAAAGAAAATAAAGCAGCTTTAATGAAACAATAACAATAAAATATAAAAATATATACAAGACCAGTGTCAAACCCAACTCTCTGATGTGGGCAGGCAGTGGGGAAGTCTCGAGCTGGACTCAGTGGCAGATGGGAACCGGCTTCAGGAGCTGGATTCTGGGGCTGGATTCAGGAACACAAGGGTCAGGATTGAAGGCAGAACAGAGTCCTCCTCAGATGCTGGCCATTGATGCTTGACCCTCATGGTCCCTCAGCTTTATACACAATATGAGGTATATGGGATGGAATCTCTTGTTGGTCACTTTGGGGTCACCTATCCTGTCTGCTCCTCCCCGCAGGTGTCACCTCTTGCTTTGTGGCACCCCAGCGTGCGGCACAAGATTGAGCAGTGACCTTGGTCTGCGCAGGAGCCAGTATAAACAACAGCCTCTCTGCACCCCCCGGCCCTTGGTAGTAACTCTAAATGTGTGGCATTGTCACTGCTGGGAGCAGAGACTGCCAATGCAGCCCGGTAACATCAGACAGGGCAGCAAGTTAGAAGAGCCTGAGCCGAGAGGTGAAAGCCCTGACAGGGTCAGCTCTGCTCTAGCTCAGCCCGGGACTCCCGCGCCGACAGGGATGGTGCACAGGGAGGGGACGCTGCCTCCGACAGCAGCCCGCAGCCCGGCGCGGGAGCAGCTTTGGGTGCCAGCCCCAGCACGTTCCACGCCCTCATCCTCACCTCTGGCAGGAGCCCGGCCAGCCTGGGTCCCGCCGGGCATCTCCTTGGCACAAAGCCTGCCTTCGCTCGCCGGGCCACTCACGTCCCTCAGCAGAAGGCGTGAAATACAAACGAGGGCTCCTGACAGCACTGCCCTGTCGGCGAGGGGTCCTTGTCCGCCCGCGCTGGGCCTGCGCCGACCGGCATCGCCCGAGCGGATCCCTCCCCATTTCCGCGGGGGCAGAGAGGCTGGGCCCAGGCTGTGGAGCAGACTGGAGACATGACAGAGAGAATTTGCACCCTCTGCTTCGTTTCCCCTGTTTTGGCAGAGTTGCCTTCTGTGAGATGTTTTCTGTTCTCTTCACAAGATGCTGAAGCCAGATAGGAAGAGCCTGTGAATCGGGTCTTTGTGGTGACTCTGGCTGGAGAGCAACCAGTCAGTCTGACTGGGACAGCTGAGGCTGCATTAACCCGTTTTCCTGGCCATGAATGGAGTCTCCCGGGCTCGGCGGTGAGCTCCCACCCGGGGTGTCACTGGGACCTGCCATAGCCGGCCCCCTCCAGCCACCTTCCCCTGATAAGCCGCAGACCCGCAGGGTTGTTGCTCTTCCTGTGACTTGTGGGTCAATGTTTGTAGGTGTAGACATCAAGAATAAAAGCAGAGGATCCGGGATACCCTGAGCCAACCCGTTTCTCAACCCTGGCCCTGGAACCTTGCTCTGCTCAGGACACTGAGGGGCTGGAGTGTGTCTGGAGAAGGGTGATGGAGCTGGGGAAGGGTCTAGAGCACAAGTCTGGTGAGGAGTGGCTGAGGGATCTGGGCTTGTCGAACCTGGAGAGAAGGAGGCTGAGGGGAGACCTTCTGGCTCTGACAGCTCCCTGACAGGAGGTTGGAGCCAGGGAGGTCGGGCTCTGCTCCCAAGGAACAAGCAACAGAACAAGAAGAACTGGCTTCAAGTTGCCCCAGGGGAGGTTTAGGTTGGAGCTGAGGAGCAATTTCTTCCTTGCAAGGTTTGTCAAGGGCTGTCCCAGGCTGCCCAGGGCAGCGGTGGAGTTCCCATGATCCCTGGAGGGGTTTCCAAGCTGTGGAGTTGTGGTGCTGAGGGACATGGGTCAGTGGTGCCCTGGCAGTGCTGGGGGAACAGTTGTACCCCATGAGCTGAAAGATCCTTTCCAGCCAAAGCAATTCTGGGATTCTCTTCTAAAGAGCCAGTGACAGTTCATGGCTAGGGGGGCAGCACTGGTTTGGTGAGCATGTGCAGGAACTGGCATAATGGATCCTGCCCAGTACTGGGAAGGTGACCAATGGTGCAGGCGCTGGGCAGGGAGAGAGCACCTGGGTGTCTGTTTGTTCATTCTGTGTTAGGTTGTGTCCTTGGAGGCTGGACTGTGCGCTCAGTTCACGCAGGCTGGACCTCGGTGGATTTTGTGCCATGTGCCATCTCTGCTGGGCAGAAGCTGCACCCCAGGTGTGCCCGGTGAAGCCGTGAGGTTTCACTCCAGTTCCGCAAGGGAGGAGACATTCTTTTCTGAAAAACAAACAAACAACCCAAAACAAAAATGAAATCACAAAGCAAAACAAAAAAGTCTGAGTGGAAAAACTTGTTTGGAGTCCTTGTAAGCTGCTGGAGGAATGTTTACTACGCTCTGGGATGCTGAATCAATGCAAAGTTCGTCAGGAAGTTCTTACACAGGATATTATGTGTGTTCCTAAAAACACTTAGTTAATTCTGTTATTAATATTTCATTAATAATAATTTTAAAAGAAAGAGAGGCCAGTCACTTCCACTTGCTTTCATCTCTGTGGGAGGAAGACCTGAGGAGCATTTGAGAGAACGCAGTGAGTGAGGGAGAAAGACCAGGAGAAATTGAGTGTGGTTTTCTAGAAATGTCCTTCCTACACCCCTTAGCAGCGTTTTACTTTTTAGAAACAATCTTTTGTTGTATTAACTGCTGATGCATCATAAAAATTAGTTAAGCTCAGGCATGAAGTAGTTTTTTCCACACAAACATAATTTCTCTTTATCCTGTTTCTTCCCTCCACCATTTGCCAGAAGCTGAAGCAGAACCTGCCGCCCATCTTGTGCCTCCAGCCCCTCCCCAGCAGCAGCTCGTGATCTCCCCGAGCTGGTTTGGGGTTTGAGTTCACTCAGGGAACTCAAACTCATCATTACCGAGTGAAGGTGAACACATCACCCTTTGTGTTCATTGCTGGGTGGCCGTGTCGGGAGCTGCCACCCTTTCAGCAGCATTGTTGTTGACTTTGTCAAAGGGGGTCAGGCCAGGCTGGGAAATGCAGCAGAAGTGGATTCATTTCATATTTACTGGCTTTCAATGTGCGACGTTTCCCAGGCTCTGCTGAGAGCCGTGCTGGAGGCGGCAGCTGGGCCGGGAAGGTGCGGGCAGGGGCAGGCAGCGGGGACCAGGGGAGCACCCACTGCCAGATGTGCGCCCGCCTCTCGGCCGTGGCCGCTGCTTGTCCTGCTGGGAGCTGATCCTCCACCCAAAGGCGGAGGTGGAGGCTCCTGACAGGGAAAGTGTGTTTTGTTTTGTTTAGTCTTCTTTTGTTTTTTATTTTAAGAAGAGAAGGAGCCCCATGAGCTGAGCTCCTCGCTTGCAGCTCACTCTGTCTCTTCTAGGGTGGCAATTTCAGAGGATCCTAATTAGCAACTAACGGTTCCGGGAGAGTTTTGGCAAGTCCATTTGCCCCTCTCTACCCCCATCCTTGGCTTCTCCACCCTGTCCCAAGCTGGAACTGAGCAGCTGCCAAGGGGACCCCTCCCCAGCTTCACCCTGCTCCTGACAGCGGCAGCCGGTGCAGGGCAGGACCCTGCCCAGCAGAGCTGGCCAAGGCTGCTGGTGGGTCGGCCGCTGCACGGGCAGCTTGTACCGTTCCAAGGACTCCTGCTCATGCCTGGTTAAAGCAGCATCTGCGTAGGACATCCTGTTAGACAGACCAGATAGTCCCTGCAAGTGGAATGGGGAAGCAAAACCTTGTGGCAAGAGAACCGAATAAAGAAAGAGAAAGGACTTCTTTGAGGAAATGCAGCTTCAAGCTTCACGGTCGCTACTGAATTCCTGAGGAAAATAACGGATACCCACCAGTCTGGCAGAGCCCATCTGCTCTGTCCCGCTGTGGCTTGGTGTGTGTTTGCATATTCATGAATTTCGGAGTGGGGGCAGGAGAAGAGGATTCCAGGTCTCTTAGGAGATAATTGTTGAAAGATACCTGTAATTCGGCAGGAGGCCGGGATTTCCTAATGCTGCTTTCCACTTGCCTGAGCTTTCAAAAGCTAGACAGAGGATTTGGGCATCCTATACATACCCTGTGGTATGTGTACAATGGTCCTCAGCCTCTTGGTCCTGGCATTGAGGCTGCTGCCAGGCTGAAATTTCCATATATTAGCAATTTAACTTCCTCTCAGCAGTGGCTCAGTTACCATCTGATGTGGGTATTTGTCAACCTGCCTTCTGCTTGTGTTGCTTCTTGATTGCAAACAGCCTGGTCCTCAGCTCAGCTCCTCTCTGTGTTGTCTCTGGGTTTCACTCCTAAACATTTCTTTTCGCTCTCATTTTAGACCTTGACCCGTTGGGGTTTGCCAGGGCGAACAGCTCTGTTAGTTACAGCAGTTCCTTCACCAACTCTTCCTTTTCTTAACAAATGAGTCCACCCTGGTGTTTGCCTGCCTGGGGTGGGCACGTTGGAGGTGGGCACGGGGCAGTAAGAGCCCGACCATCTCCAGGGGACCCCTGAGGGGTGCAACCTTCCCCTGGAGCACTGTAGAGCAGCGGGGGATGAGGTAGCGCTCCTTCCCATGCACCACCCTGCCAGCCTTCTGCCTTCGTCCCGCTCCTCCTCAGAAACACACGGCAGAACCTTCAGAACCAACAACTGCCAAACTCCCAACACCTCTTATCCTGGACATGGCCCTGGCTAATTAAAGTGTTTGCCCGGTTGTTTCTGAACTATGTGAACGTTACCAAATGGTGGGCAGGGTTTTTATGTTTAATGTGGCTCAGGTTGGCTTGACAGTGAAGAGGTTGAGCGGGGAAACAAAACCTTGTCGGTGGGGCTTTTGCCACAAAGCTGACATGACAAAATACTTCCAAGTGCCTGCACCACAAAGTGTTACCAGAGCTCGATCTTGAGACACACCTAAATCCAGCACAGGCAATGGACTGTGGAAGCAGAGCAAATGGGAAGCGGCCTCCTGTTGTGGTGGGCTCACCAGAACCTTCCCATGGGAATATGGAATTGCGCAACGGATCTCACGTTGTTGCCTGCAAATTCCAGTAACTGGTTCTGCTTCAACTCTTGCACCTACAGGAAAGAAAGAAGAAGTTTGAGAAGGATGGTGAGAAGTTTTATTCCATGCTGGATCGCCATTTGCATTTGTCGTCCAAAAAGAAGGAATCCCAGTTACAGGAGGTGCGTATGGAGTTTCCTGAGAGTTGGGTCCAGAAGCAGCACCACCAGCTGCTCTAGGTGTTAAAAAGGGCGGGGAATCGTCCGTTTCGGTAACCAGTCAAATGGATAAGCAATTAAATCTCTCTAAAGCCTGATTCTCTGGGTGAGAAACGGAGATCCTAAGGAGATTTTGCATGTTGAACAGTAGTAGTGGCTTTGTGCACCGTCATCACTTGTTCTCACCGTTACAGCACAGGGCAGTGACCAGTTATACTGGCCCAACTGGGGCTGGCCGCCCTCTCACCTGGCTTGGGGAATTAATCTGGCTGAAAAATAACCAGTTATAAATACTAATACTTTTGCCAGCCTGGTTTCCTGCCCAGCGCTGGCGTTGGCAGGGGAGGTTGGCAGCAGGCCCGCGGTGGTGGTGAGCTGCAGGCAGAGGGGGCTGCCCCTTCTAGATGCTGCTGCTGACAGAAGGATTGCAAGAAGAAAGGAGAGCCCCAGATGTCCAGCCCATGTCAGGGTAGCTGGATCAAATCAGGGCTGTCAAAGCAGTCGTCAGATTGGCCTACAAGCGTCTGTGGAAGGCTGGAGTCAGGCGAGAGGATCGTGGCAGCACCTTGTCCTCAGCGGCGCAGGGCTGCGGGTGGAGCAGGAGCTTGTGCTGAAGTAACAAACATCTCCAGGAGAGCCTGGGCCTTGCAAGGTGGGGTGAGGTTCTGGATCCATAAATGGAGGGGAGCCAGACCAGGGCAGACCTGGGAAGAATGGCCAATGTTCCAGTCTCCTGGTCGTGTGCAGGGTGTTTGGAACCTGGCCGGACACCTTAGGCAGGTTTTCCTGCAGCGAGGGCAGGACTGTCTGTGGGCTGACAGACGCGCGCTAGACAAATACTGTCAGGCTACATTTGATGTGTTGTCTTTTTTCACCCCTCCCGCTTTCTTCCAGGCTGACCTTCAGGTTGACAAAGAGAGACACAATTTCTTTGAGTCCTCCCTTGAGTATGTGTACCAGATCCAGGAAGTACAAGAAAGCAAGAAATTCAGCATTGTTGAACCGGTAGGATCTTCCTTTTCTTTCTGGCCTTGTTGTTTGATGCTCAGATAGCTATGCTGAGGGTTGCAGGAAGGGCTGAGTTACCAGGTTGGATCCAGTCCTGGGGAGCCCTGTGGTGGAGCAGGAGTTAACCAACACGCTAACAACCTCAGTGGTGTTTACTGGAGCACCACGAAGCCACAGACTTGTTTCTCATGTCTGTAGGTCCATCCTGAGCAGCAGGCTGGACACTGTAGGTAGCTAGAGGTCTTGTTGTGAACTGTCTTGGGCACCTTGTGTTTGGTAAACACTAGATGTCTTCAGAGGGAGGGATGGTTACCTGGTGCACGTTCCTGTCATGACACGGGCTGCAGTGGTCCCAGCCCTACGTGGGTGGCTCTGCCTGAGCACCAGTCGTGGCTGAGGGAGGAGTCCTGTAGGTCTCATGGAATCTGCAGATCTGCTCTTGTTCTTCCAGCAGGGTCTTTCATTTCAGGACTGCTTTATTAAAACAGGCATGTGGGTGGTAGACCTAGGCTTTAGGGACAGTGTGGTAGATAAAGTCATACTAAGACTTGCATCGCTCCAAAACTGTAAGAAAAAAAATTAATCCTATGTAATTTCTGAGACTGTTTCTTGTCTATCTTTCCTCTGATTAGCAATATAGGAGTTTAACCTGTGTCCTTGCTCTCCTTTGCAGGTGCTGGCTTTTCTCCACAGCCTCTTCACTTACAACAACCTGACAGTTGAGCTCACACAGGATTTCCTCCCTTACAAACAGCAGCTCCAGCTCAGCCTGCAGAATGTGAGTTCCTGCCCCCATGAAGTACTCTTTGCATGGGACTTCTATTCCTGTTTCTATTTAAACGTGGCAAAGCTTTTCCATGCAAAACAGACTGTCTGTGTTTGCGTTGTGGGAGGTGCAGATAAAGTTATTTCCTTCTCAGTTCACACCTATTTTCTCCTCTCCTGCACAGCAGGGGCTGGAGGTGCTATTACAGTAACAGATTCCCTCGAGAAGGGGCTGTTGCAATTGTATCCTTTAACATTGGGCATAAGCGTGTTTCCCGTTTCATGGGGTTAAAATTGCACACAGCTTCTGAAAAGGCCTCAAGTCTTGATGTTAATGATGCTTTGGTAGGCTCCTCTGCTGGCTGAGGATACTCTTGAGGTAAAATATCCATGTCCTGTTTCTTCTCTCCTCAGCCTTTCATGGCTGGCCCTCCTTCCCGTGGAGCAACAGCCATAAATCTGCGCCAAGCTGAGTTTGCTGCTGGCTCATTAATTGGCCCAAGTGACGTTCCATAAAAATGCCTTGATTCTGTACCCTGTGTTGACGTGGCTCTTCAAAAATGATTTCATGCCAAGCAGTGCAGCCTGATCTTTTGAGGAATCGATGCCCCAGTTTTGTGGGAGAACATCCTTGTTACCTAAACAATGGAGCAAAGAGGAGTTAGGTGCTTCCTTCTGCTCCACCTAGCCTCAAAATGTGCCAGGTCTCTTGTTGGAAGAGCAAGTGTCCTCCCAGTCGTGACTCCCCAGCATCATTTCCCTGCATGGTATGTTAAGCTTTGTCTCCTCAACCATCTTTAAGAGCCCAGTGTTCTTACAGCTGGAATTTTCATGTGAGTGTGTGACATGGCTCCCGGATTTTGGACACTGGGGACCAGTTAATTTCTGCCAGAGCACCTGTAGTAGGACCAAGAATACCTGATTCTCGCTCTTGGCCCATGTTCAAATGAGCTGCTTTTTGTTTTCTCTTTAACAGACAAGGAATCACTTTTCCAGCACACGGGAGGAGCTGGAAGACCTGAAGAAGAGGATGAAGGAAGCCCCTCTAACCTGCAAGCTACCTGGGCAGCCGACCATCGAGGGCTATCTCTACACTCAGGAGAAATGTAATGGCTTTACCGCACAGGGCACAGAGCTTCCCCGGCGTCCGTGAGCCGTGGAGGCGAGGAGCTAATTGCCCTGTGCTCAGATTAGATGGGATTTATTACTCAGCTGTAGCACCGGCGAGACAAGAGTTCTGGCAGGTTGCACATGGTCTGTGCTTTATCAGAAGGGATCTGGTGTGCTGCCCAGCTTCCCTCCCGTGCCGCCTCCGAGGGCACCCACGCTGAGAGCTGAGCTGCTGGCAGCAAAATTTCTGAGTCTCTGCAGAGTCAAACAGAACCAAATTCAGCCCTCTGCAAACACTGGCTGTAGCTTTCCGTGGCCGTGTGAGCAGAACAGTCGGGGGACAGCGGCCTGTGTGCAGAGCTGCGGCCTCCCGGTCTGCAGACAGCTTACTTTGTCAACAGTTAATTTTTGGATTAGAGATACAAATGTATTTATACATATATTTGTATGTACGTTTATCCTGCTTTTAAAAGGAAGCTCTCAGACAGTAATTTTAGACCACAAACAAATTTGGGTGTTCCTGCATGCCAGAGACTGTTGGCTGCCTCTGTTTATGTTTCCCCTCTGAATCAAGTATGAGGAGAGTTGTTCCTCCCAACAACCACAGCTTACAAACAAATGGCAGAAAAAATATCGGGTGAAGCATTTCACATAAAGGGGTTCAGGTGAGAGAGCAGAGAAAAGTGACAATAAATCTGCTGTGATGTAAGTAGGAACTGTATAGTGTTTTAAAGATGCTGTTGGCTTTACTACCAAGTTTTCATCAACAGGAAAAAATAGTGGAGTCTGTGTGAAACAAGCATTCGAGACATGTAAGATCCTGCCAGTGTAGGTCTTGGCTGGACTTGGCCAAACCAGCCTGGCTTGTGACCAGAGGCCCACAAACGCCCTTTCACCACCAGCTATTTGGGAGGGTGCTGGAGGCGGCTGCTGCCCCATGCTCCTCTCCTCCTGCTGCTTCTCTCCTCCTGCTTCTCTCCTTCTCTCCTCCTTTGCTCCTCCTGCTCCTCTCCTCCTCTGCTCCTCCTGCTCTTCCTGGCTCTTGCCAGAAGAGACACTGGTGAGGGAGGTGTCCCCAGGGGCTGGCCGTGTCTGTCCCCAGAGAAGCGTGGACATGCAGGGAACAGGGGCCATGCCCTGCCAGCTGTATCCAACCAAGGCTTTGTCTCTGACTGCAGCTTGCTGTGTGTTTCTGCAGGGGCTCTGGGCATCTCCTGGGTGAAATATTACTGCCAGTACGAAAAAGAGGCAAAAACCTTACGGATGACACCCATGGACCAGAAACCTGGAGCTAAGCAAGTGAGTTGGTTTCTCGGAGGGGTGTCTGCAAACATTGACCCAGCCAACAGGTCTCACCTTCAATCCACCCAGATCATCTCCTCTGTAAGGAAATGGATGTCCATGAGCCACATCCAGGGCAGCAGAGCGCTGGTCCCAGAGACCTGCCGGCAGTGGGCTGGTCCCCACGCTGTGGCCATCAAAGGGCTCCCGGCCACGGGGCAGAGGGGGGGGATTCGTGTCCCCTCCCTGCCTGGCCGTGCAGGAGGGTGGTTTGGTGAGAGCTGAAGAAGCAGCTCTGTGGAGAGGAGTTTCCTCTCCCTCTCCAACCCGCAGCCCGCGGGGTTTGGCAGCAGCGCCGCGGGTTCGTGGGACGCTGAGCGTTACTCGGGCAGCGGTGACTTGCAAGTTCGGTCTCGTGTGCAATTTCTGCCTCTCCCGACAATCTGATTTTTACATTTGTCCTCCAAATGGGCGGCGAACCTGCAGCCTGGTTGCACGTAGGCCTCTGGCAGTGGTTGCAAGCGCTTGAATTGCTCGAGTTATTAGGTGAACGCTCCCAAAAGGAGTGTTCCTCTGCCTGTGCACGTTCGCACGGTCACTGCTCTGTGAGTCTGATGTCTCTGCTCAGAACTGGTGACATGTGAGTGGCACCAGTGTCAGGAGAGGGGGAGAGGGCAGCGGCTGCAGCCCCAAATGGCAATAAGGCAGTGATGTGGGGAGCTGCTGCTTTCACAAAACGCTTTGGCTTTGCCAGTGTCTGTGAGTTCCCTGCAGTTCCTCGGCGTGACAGAGGAGGGGCAGGACGCAGGCGTGGATGAGGGAGTACAGCGAGTCCATCCAGCTGAGTCCACCCGCCCTCCTCTGCCATGGAGCACGTCCCCCGGGGACTTCCCAGTCAGGCGTGCTGTTCTCCAGTTCGTGATCTCATGGTCTGTTCTTTGGCAGCCCTCTGCACGCTGCAGCAATAAAACAAAATGTATTTTTTGGAAGCCCTTGGCAGAGACCTTGGCAAAGAAACGTCCAAAACATTGACTGGAGAGATCTATTGTCATCTCTGCCGTAAACATGTCTAGTGAGGGCAGTTAATGCAGGGTAGGGGCTTGTAAAAATGTTGATTAGTTCCCTTCCCAAGGTCTTGCAGCCTGGTGATCTGCACCAAATGCCACAATGGCAAGCAGTGCTCTTAAAAACCCCAACCAGCCAGCACACGCACCAGACACTGCCAGGAGATTGCCATCCCCACGTGCCCGCTGGCCGAGGCGCCGGGGAGGCTGTCCTGGCCGCCCTGGCTCTGCGGCACCACCTCTGCCAGAGGTCCTGCAGATGCAGCCGTGGTGATGAACTCATTCCAGGTTTGTGGACTCACCCTAGGGTCTGGTTGGTTGGTTGTAAGGTCTCCTGGGTGTCTCTTCAGAGTTCCAGCAAAGCCGTGGAGATCTCACAGTCATGATGCAAACTGACTCTCCTGTAGAGTCAGTTAATGACCCTTCATTAAGGGGCATGAGCGCAAAGGGTCAGAGCTCTGCCCCGCGGTGCCAGCCTCTCAGATTCCATCTGCTCCAGATGTGGTCAGTTAATGTGCTGCTTCTACGAGGTATTTTGTGTAAAGCTGTTTGGACCACGAGTGCTGTGGTAGCGCCAAGCAGCCCTGATCAAAATTAGGGACCCAACTGTGTCAGATAACAGACAAACATGGTCCTGGCCTCCAAGACCACGCGACAGCCTTGTGGGGTTCATCCCTAGCAGCGCTCCTGCTCTGCAGAGGCGTGTTGCTTGTCACTGACATACTCATCACTTGTTTGCAGGGTAGTGCTATGAAGTGGAGAACATTTTGTGTCTGAGGAGAGGCAGCGTGACTCACAAAGCCTTTGGTCTCTCTTTGCTGATGGTGGGAAGGACAGTCTGTGGTCCTTGTACTAGTGCCATTAGGTTGGCAGGGCACATGCTGGGAGCCTGGGGCTCCCAGGGCAGTGCCGTGCTGGGCTGCAGCCAAAGGGTGATGGGGAACCCAAAATCTCCTCCCATATTTCTTTCCTGTAACCTTGGCTTTCATTTTCTCTCCCAGGGCACCTTAGACTTGACACTGAAATCCTGCGTGAGGAGGAAGACGGACTCTATAGACAAAAGGTTTTGTTTCGACATTGAAACTAATGAAAGGTGAGATGCTCCGCATTCAGATGGCCTCGGAACCCTGCAAACCCTGGCGAAATCGCTCTGTGCTCTTTATTAAAAACAACTTTTTCTTCCTTTCCCTGCACGTCCCTGGGCGAACTCTGCGCAGGTCAGGGACCATCACGCTGCAAGCGCTCTCGGAGGCCAACCGAAGGCTGTGGATGGAGGCCATGGACGGGAAGGAGCCGGTAAGTGCTTCCCGAGCTGCCGCCTGGCCCGATACGCTGCTGAGCAGTGTCCTCTGCCGGCGGGCCCTGGGCTGGAGCCGGGACACGGCTGCTGACAACCTCCGCTCTGCAGCAGTCCCGGCATCGGCTCAGCCGCTGCACGGCTGAACTGGGGCTTCGGGCACCTTGGGGACTCAGTTTCCCCCCCTATAAAGCTCTGGTCCGTTCCCCAGCTGTGCCGGGCTGCCCAAGGACCGTGGCAGGTCTGGAATGCTCTGTATTCCCATTGCTCACTTCTCCCTGTCTGACCTGCGGGAGGTGGCTTTTTGTCTGTCCCCGCTCAGCAGCATTTGGAAAGCCCATTCCACGGGAGCAGCCACCCTGTACCAGTGTTCACCCTGTACCAGTGTTCACCCTGCACCAGCGTTCACCTGTGTTTCTGTGCCTGCTGGCACTTCCTTCCCCCGTCTAAGCACGGCACAGTCTGCTGCCCTTCACTGAGCCTCCCTGGGGCGGGCAGTGACGGGCAGCATGGGAAGAGCCATGGCTGGCAGCTCCCACTGCCTCTGCAGAGCTGCCTCTCTGGGACGGGGCTGCGCTCGCTGGCCGGGCTGGGTGGCTGGTGGTGTGGAGGTGGGGCATGGGAGCCAGGAGATGGGACACGGGCACCTTTTCTCCTGCTTGTTTAAAGAGGAAAGGCCACGGCACGGCTGCCCAGAGGGTTTGTGGAGTCTCCTTCTCTGGAGACATTTAAAACCCACCTGGACGTGTTCCTATGTGACCTGCTCTAGGTGCTCCTGCTCTGGCAGGGAGGTTGGACAAGATGATCTTTCAAGGTCCATTCCAACCCTGAACATTCTGTGATTCTGTGATTGTGCTTGGGCTGGGCAGATGGACACGTGGGGATGTCTGAGGCTCGCTCGCTTTGCGTGGCGTGTTGTTATGTGTAAAGGACTTTTGATTTTCTATCAAGAACAGCCCCTGCTGTTTATTATTAATACAAAGTATGACCTGTGTTTCTGTATGGGATGAAGGAATGTCTTGACGCCTGAATTTTTAAAAGCAAGCAAACAAACAAACAAGCCACAACCCCTGTGTGCCAGACTGTGCCGCTGCCAATTTTACAGGGCACGTAAAGGACAAAGTTCCCCATTCAGTTTTTAGGAGACTTCTTCCCTTGGAACAGGTGCTCCAGTGAAACGTAGGAAGTCAGCAAAAACTCATTGTGTAGAGAATGGCGTCTTTCTTAATTATAAAGTAACATTTCTTAGGGATGTTGGCTTTGGGTGATTGATGGGATGCTGCATTTCCTTTTGAGAATAAACACCAAATCATGTTGCATTCTGTTTTTGTTTCTTCTCCCCCCTTCCCTCCCCTTTTTCAGATCTACCACAGTCCCATCACGAAGCAGGAAGAGAGTGAGTCGTTTCTGTTGCTGTTTCTCTGAGCTGCCAACGCTGTCCCGAGGTCGGGCAGCGCGTTTCCTTGCAGATACTCGCCTTCGATTTCAGCTGAACAGGCTGATCCCGCTGCGGCACCAGCCCAGCTCTTCCCCTTCCTCCACAGCGTCTCCTGCCAGGGCCAGATGGGAAGGAGCTGCAAACGGTGAAAGTTACCGATTGCAACGGGCAGATTTTGTTTAGCCAGAACTAGCAGGGTGCAGAGTTCAGTTTGCACCTCAAAACCCCAAAATACGAGCGGGGAAAAAGAGATCAGTCAGAGGCTCTGGGGATATTTCCCTTAGCAAAGACTGTAAGAGGAAAATAGAGGTGGCGTTTCGTTCCCTGCAGCTCCCATCCTGCCACCTTGCCTGTTTCAGAAGCGGGGTGTCCCCTCCCCACTGCCCCAGGAAAACTCAGGGGCTTCACCAGCCAGGTGACAACTTGCACTCTGCATCTTAGAGCTTACTTTTAGCAGCGCTTTAATTAGCTGACTTTAACGAGCGTAGAGGTAGCACTGGCGGAGGCATAAGCACGAAGGCTGTTGTTTGACTCTCTTGGCATTACGCGCCTGGAAGGAATGCGACTGAGTGTTCCACAAAAGTAAATACTCTCTATTTTTAATAGATTAGAGTTAGAAACGCTTCAAACCCTATCACTCTGCTCAGCACCAAGTAGCGAGCAGATCTGTGCTCAGGGGTGACTGTACTCCTGCCCATGGTAGATCTCGGATAGCTCTGAGCTTTTCATCACCGTTGCCCAGAGAAGAGACAATCGGTATAAACAACTTGCTGAAAATAGAGTGATTTCATAGCACTCACCAACACAGCCTGTGCTGTGACTGGAGTGGGGCCAGATGTGTTCTCTGGCTATTTTTTCCAGTAAAATGTTGTTTTACGTTAAAACGATAAACAAAAACCCAAACACCCTCGCTGCCCCCAAGTAACCCAAACCAAAAAATTCCAGACCAACAGCACCGTGGTTACTTAGGAGAAATTAAATATAAATGTTTGCCGTGAGCAGAAAGATGTTTCACTTTATAACTCGGACAATCCTTCCAGATATCCCAGGAAAAAGAACAGGACGAGTAGTGTGATTAGACAGGTTGAAATCTGTGTATGGAAAAAAAATATCCTGTCTTTCTACCTGCTTCGAGGTGCCTGCGAGACAGGCACAGAGGCAGTCTGTGGGTAATTGGCTGGAACAAAATCCTGTGTTCTGCATTTCTCGGCGTATCGAGCTGTATTGTTTTTGCTTTTTAATCTAGTCAAGTAGAAAAGCAGAAATTACACGATCCTGTGATGTGGAAGAGCTTCAAAACCTGCCAATTTTGCAGTGCTCTGGAAATGATTAATCAACTCCTTATCAGACACAAATTCTCACGTGGTGGGAGCTCTGATTTACACTTCTACGAGTAAAGGCAGAAAGGGGGAAGGGAGCGGGGCCGAAACTCAGAGTAAATCCCAGGAGAAAGGGAGAGCACGTGGACCTGCTGCTGCCCTGTCACGATGTGCGCATTTCACGGGGTGTTTTCAGGGGGCACAGGGGCCGCAGGGGCACCGGTGTGACCCCGGCACAGCTGGGCAGGGCTGGGGCTGGGGGTGTGCCGTGGAGAGCCGGGTGCCGCGCGCGGGCAGCTGACCCTGCTTCTCTCCTTTGTGACAGTGGAGCTGAACGAGGTCGGCTTCAAGTTCGTGCGGAAGTGCATCAACGCCGTGGAGACGAAAGGTGAGGTGCCCGCCCTGGCGCTGGCAGGTGCCGCCGTCCTGCCGTTGCTTCCCGTCACCCTGAACTGCATCGTATCTTTTGTTGTTAGTCATTGAAACAAGATTTTAACTTGTAAGTGAAGAACGTGGGTGAGAGGAGCAGAAATCCTGCGCTGTCCAGAATGTCCTTGTGCCAGATTCAGTTAGGTTTGAATTTCCGCCTTCATGCTGTTTTCACTCACTGGTTTCTCGTCTTTGTCTCTGAGAAAACTCATTGTTAGGCAGAAGAACAGGTCTGGAAGCCTCTTTGTACTGGAGGTACAGGCAGGTTAAGTGGGGTACGGACTGTTCAGACCCATTTGGTTGCAAGCATCAGGATAGGAGCAGGCTGGTGGATGGCAGCTCACCTTCTGCTCTCCCGTGAGCCGTCCGGCCCGTACCAGTGTATGTCATTGGCATGGGGTACGGGACGAAGATAAGTCTCTCCACAACAGCTGGGTCCTGCCTGCCACAAGGAGTGGCAGCGATTTCATTTCCAGAGCTTTGGGGGATGTGGCCAACCAAGCCCTGCTGAAGTGGGGAGGAGCAAGGTAGTGAGACCCTCCTCACACAGCCCTGCAGACACGGCAGGTTTGTCTTCCCTGACATTGGCTGCGGTCTTCAAAGGATCTGCTTAAATGTGCTTGCCTTGTGTAACAGAATCCCAGCACGGTGGGGTTGGCAGGGACTCTGGAGCTGATCTGGTGCCACCCCCCCTGCTCCATCCAGCAGGGTCACCCAGAGCAGGGGGCCCAGCAGCACAGTGTCCAGCCGGGTTGGGAATCTCT
>WUAM01000287.1:76517328-76547021 GCA_024336885.1 Actenoides hombroni
GGAGGTTGGCCGGGGCTCTGAGCACCCTGCTCTAGTTGCAGATGGCCCTGCTCCCTGCAGGGGGGGTTGCACTAAATTACTCTTATTGGCCCCTTCCCATGCAAACCATTCCATGATTCTAACTGGTGGCTCTCTGTCCCCTTGGCCCCGCAGCGGATCGGCACAGCCAGACCCCCAACGGCGGCGGCAGCAGCATCGGTGTGGAGCTCCCCAAGCCGCTGCTCCGCAGCCGCCCGCCCGCGCCCCGGCTGGGAGGGGACGAGCCGGGGCGTCCCCCCGCCGAGAGCCGGCCCGACCCACGCGCTGAGGCGGAGGTGGGGAAGCTGGTGGCCAGGCTGCAGGACGGAGGGGCGAAGCCGGCCAGCAAGGCTGCCAACGGGGTGGTGGCCGGTCCTGCCCTGAGGACCTCCACACTGCAGGCCAGGAGACCAGCTCCCCGGCCGGGGATCTACGGCAGGGAGGGTGAGTGTGTGCCCGGGGCTGTGGCTGGCACCGGGGTCCCGGCGAGGTGAGGCCTCCTGAGTTGTCCCATTTTATTTCAGACAGTGGGTACCTTTGGTCTGTCGCTTTCTGGCGGTGTGTGGCTGCAGAGCCCGATGCTGGTGCTGGTGCCAGTGCTGTCCCTCCCCTCCTGAGCCAGGCAGTTGCCAACATCTTGCTGTGTTGAGCTTTTAATGGGCACAGTTTGGGTGTTATTTTGAAAAACTGGAGAAACCAAGAAGAAAAGGTTAGAAACCAGGCCTTTTAGTTAGCAGTTCCAGTTCTATGGGTTACCAAGGATCAGAATTTGCAAATGCATGTCTGGAGGAGAGCTGTCTGGGGACTGGTGTTTGAGCTGCACACCAGGGCATAAGAAGGTTCAGTAACTAAGGGGTTGACAAGGTCTTGGTTAAGTAGTTGCAGCAATTAATTATCTTAGCAAATTGCCAAACATCTTTGTCTTTTTCTAATCAGAAACAGGACTCTAGCCATGGAAATGTTTAAACCAGAAGGGCAGGAACCCAGCCTTTAAGGTGCTTTTGAGCCACATAAATGGTCAGAGGGGAAGATCACAAGGATCGAGTGAAGTTGTGGGGTGAAGTCTGACACTTACTCCTTATTCACTTAACGCTTGAAGGCCTTCTTGAAGGTCTAAGTGAATAACAACGTTGGCTGAATCCTGGGGAAGAAAAGCAGCTGAGGCAGGAACGCCTGTGAGCAGAGCAGAGCGCCAGGGGAGGGGACAGGTAGTGCCACCGTCCCAGAGGAAAGCTCAGAGGGATTGCCAGGTTGTGCCATTCCTCTCGCTTCTGCAGAGCGGCTCTGCACAGGTGGTGGGTGTGAAACCTTGTCTTCCCCAGGCAATGTCATCTTCACACTCAGCAGCTACCTCAAGTTTGTCATCATGGGGTCCTGCACGAGCCCCTCTTGCTGGTGCCAGGAAGGCGGTACTGGGGCAGGCAGGACAGGAACTGCCTGTTCCTGGGACTCTTTCCTTAAATTCTGGCTACTGGCCTCTGTGGCAGAGAGGATGATGGGGCAGACAGACAGAGCTAAGTGCACTGATTGTTTAATGCCTCTTCATAAACACCTAGCCCAGCACCAAAGCTTCATGTTCATTGTTCGTAACCTTCAACATTGCAGGCGAGTACGACGGTGTCTCCAAGCCACGATCCCACGGCGACAAGCCCGTGATAACGCGTCCCCCCATGAGACCCCCGGACCCGCCATGCCGGGCTCCCGTCCCACCGAGGCTGGAGCAGCGGCCAGATCTGACAGCAGGGACAGCAGAGGAGGTGCCTTCGTCCGTGTAAGCCAGCAGCCCGCCGCGGGCACGTGGCACCCGGGGTGGGCAGCTCAGCGTGAGGGAGCTGCCGGTGCCCAGGGGCCTGGGGAGCGTCAGAGGGGGATGGCAGGAGCGGGAGCTGGTGTCACCCACGGGGAATTGTGAAAGAAGAGGAGGAGGAGAAACACCACACTGGTTTCCAGTGCCGGTGGTGTGCAACAGCTGGAGCCCATGGCCATCCTCTTCGACACTGGTCCGAGCGTGGGTCTGAAGGTCATCTTTGAAAGCTGGGCAGCAGGCACGGCCTGGGAGGAGAGCATGGCCATGGCAAAGGCAAACACATGCAGGAAGAACAAAGCTCTGAACCTTCTCCAGTACAGCCCTGGGGCTGGGCTTCACCCCGTCACCTTCTCTGCTGTTTCTGGTGCCAGTGAAGCTGTAGAGCCCCTCCTTGCCTGGTACTGAGCAAGCCTTTCAAATGAGATGCTTCCCAGGGAAGGTCAAGATCCAGCTTGGATCTCTCTTAAGGAAATTGGGTGGTGTTCAGCTTCTCTTTCAATTTTAAACAGACAATCCCTACTGCCTTCAATGGGAACTAAAACAAAGACAAAAGGGTGACACAATTCATGGGAATCTCAGTTCAGCAGCCCAGAGCAGCTGGTGTGGAGGCTGTGACCTGGGTGGCGCTGCACATTTCAGTTGCTGCCACCTTTGTGGGGCAGCCCCCCAGGTCTGTGCCGGGGACCCTCACCCTGCCTCCCGCCACCGCAGCACAGCCCGGGGCTGTGCGGGGCCACCCCGCAGCCTCGCCCTGCCTGTCGTGACACGAGGTGTGAAAACACGTCACGCACTGAGGCCCCTGCACTGTGGGAGCCATGAGTGACAATCTCTGGTTGTCACCGGTCCCAGGGAAGCGCTGTCCCTGGGAGAGCCCCCGGGGAAGCCTCACTGCGCAGCCGATCCCCCTCCTGCCTTTTCACCCCTCGGTCCACCAAAGGTGCCGTGAGGATCAGCTCCCCACCCGCACGCCGGGAGCAGGCCCTGCCTTTGCTCTCCTTGATCCCCTGTTAGAACTTGTCTCTGCTGGGACAGCTGGAAGCTAAATGCGAAGCACACGAAAGCTGAAGGAGAGGCCAGAGAAAGGCGTGGGCGCGCGTTTATAAACCAGCATGTAGCTTACAAGGAAGAGCAGGGAAACAAGCAGTGTGGCCACCAGAGACGAGGGCAGGCCAGGCAGGGCACGGGCAGGCCCAGGGCAGTGGAGCTGGCAGCGCGAGAAGCGCAGCTGCTGCCTCAGCAGGAGAGGCTCCTCAGCAGCCGGTCGCCTCCCATGTCTAATGCTGATGCTCTTCTCCCTGCCGCAGATGAGCTCTAATTAGCGAACGGCCTTATCGGATCACCGGAGTGACCTCTCTTGTTCTCTTCACAGGGTGGCCTCTAGGACAAAGTTCTTTGAGACAGCTTCCCAAAGAACAAGCAGGTGAGCCTGGCCCTGGGAAGCTGGCGTGGGAATAAGAGCAGCCCTGCAGCGTGGGGTCTCCCCCTCGGAGGCAGAGCGCATCTCCTCGGGGAACCCCAGCCCTGACCGTTCTTGCCTCGAACTCGTGGGCAGAAGATGGGTCTCGGCTAAAATGCTGAACCTAAACAAAGAGCACAGTGTGTAAAATGTGAACCAGATACAGGCTAGATAAGTTAAATGTGAATCTGCTAAGTGATAAACATATCAACGGAATCCTTTCATCATCTGTCTGGATCTGAGTCAGCACAGTGCTCGTTGTACTTGGTGCTCAGCCCTTGTGAAGAGCAGAGATAAGATCTTGGGAAAGACAAGGAGAAGAAAGAGGAGGAGGGGGAGGACAAGGAGGAAGAGGGAGGCTGGCTGGATCACAGCAGCAGGTCAGAGCTGTGAGACCAGCATGGTTGGTGCTACACACAGCGTACGTGCAGGAGTAGCTCCAGCACGGAGCTGCAGTGTGATGGAGCGATAGTGGAGCCTCCAGGCAGCTCGAACTGCAGGCATTGTGCTTTGTGACAGTAGGTTTCAATTTTAATCATATCTGCTCAAAAAGCTTCAGCTTCCCACTTTTAAAGATCACCAGGCACTGCCAAAAGTGCAGGCAGGTTGACATGGAAGTCTGATAAGCATTGTCTGTTAAGTGTGACAGTGATTTCACTGCTTGTACTGAGAAACACATCCCTGACCTGTCACCCAGCCCTCTCATTAGGTTTGTGGACTTGAGGTTGAGCTTGATCACTGCGTTCATTGTATTTTCTGTTTTCTTCCACTTCCTTACATACAGTTCTTCATCACCACAAGGCAGGATCCCGGGTGATGAGAGCTGAGGTACGTCTTTGTGACAATAAACCCGCTATCAAAGCGAAGCACACGTGTAATGCCAGTTCAGCGTTATGGGGTGGTGGGAGTCCGGTGGAGGCAACGAGTCTCACAAGAAAGTTGAGGAGAAATGTCCTCCCTGTAGGAGACGCTTGCAGAGGAAAGGTGATGGCTGGGGGTGGGCCCTGCTCCTCACTGGGGGTGTTGTGGCAGGGTGGGGTAAATCAGCCCGCGCTGCCCGTCCTGAGCCTCCTCACCGCCGTGCTCAGGGAATCGTGGGCGCTGGGCAAACGGCAATGCTGCGGTCTGGGCTGGCTCGGGTTGGGGTTTTGCCATTGGTGGTGGCTTCCCACTGCTGCACAGAGTGTGTTTGTGTTCTTCTTCCAGACTTCGTAACCACCTCAGCGCAGCTAGACCCGGGAGATCTTCCGTGCTTGTGGAGTGGACGTGTCCCAGCTATGACTTTCCCAGCCGCAGTGCCCCTGGGAGCAGCTTACTGGACAATAATTTCGGCGCTCGCCATCACGAGTGGCTCAAGAAGTTAGAAGAGAGGGAGATAAGGATGGGGAGCAGACCCTACCCAGACGCTGGCGCTGAACTGTGCGCAGTGCCGTGGCCGCTCTCTCTGCACAGGCTGTGAAGGATCCTCGTGCCAGGGACCGGCAGCGTTTGCAGGGCTGGGTGAGCACCGATGGGCACCGGAGGGACGGAGCGGCCGGGAGCAGCCAGTTACCTCCTCGCTTTCTGGGAAGCGGCCCTGGCAAGGGTCACCTGGACAGACAGACGTTGGAGTTGGAATGCGAGGGGCTGACTCCCCGTGCTTGGCTGCAGGGGTGGAATGACTAGAGTTTGGGTTGGCTCCCCTTGCTGTGAGAAGCTCCCTCCTTTGCATTACATTTCCTCGCGCAGTAAGCGCGGGTGTGTTTGTCGGTGTGTGGGAGCACAGCTGTAACTGGAAATGCTGCTTGTGCCACCACAGGGGGACAGGAGCTGGGGGGACCATCATGCCCAGCTCCGCGGGATGTCTCTTCATCTCCTCCCTGCGTCACCGCGCCCCTGCCCTGGGAACCACAGCTTCGCCTGAGCGGAGCCACATCCCCTGCCCCCAGGGTGGCTTTCCAGGCAGCACTGGTGGGTCAGCAGCCTCCGAGAGTGTGGCTGGGACAAGGAGGCAGTAGGCACTCCTCCTCCTCTTCTTCCTTCTCCTCTTCCTCCTCTTCCTGTGTGAGCTGCTGTCCCACCAGATCCGCTTCCCACAGGCCCCCCAAGAAGCCTCTGTCCCAGCGTTATTCTGGTGGGACAGCACAGAGGTGGTGAGGAACTGAAACTCACTGAATATGGGCCCAACCCACCATTTTTGTAAGAGGGACCCAGTTTCTTGCTTGCCTGTTACATTAATTTTTCATCCAGGAGATGCCCAGCCTCTTTCCCTCTGCAGCAGCCATGTAGATGATGCCCTTTGGTCTGGAAAGTTTCTCCCAGCCAGGACCACCCCTCGTACCCTGCTAACAGTAGAGGCTTGTTTGTGGTTCCAGCTGACGCCGGGGCTCTGTTCCTGAGCTGTAGTGTTTACCTGTAAATAGGCAATGAGTGGCTTCCCTGCTTCCTTCCGCAGCCCAAAGGCAGCTCCTGTGTTCCAAGTGACTTTCCATGGGTGCTGGGACCATTCCCAAACCAGTGACCAAACTCCCCCATTAGCTGCTCCATCCCCCCTCCAGCCCGGCATGGGTTTGCTGGTGAGATGCTGCTGCGCTCCTTCCCCTGCCATCTCCTGATGCTTGCCCTGCATGCGTGTCCAGCGCCTGTCTGCTTCGCTGCCGAATGCTATTCCAGCCTCCTCCACACACACACACACACACACACGTGTCGTGTCAATGGTGCTCCTGCTCCCTCGGGCTTTGGCGGTGCCCCCGCTACTCGCTCCTGTGCTCCTGCTTCCAACAGCGGCACAGAAAAGTGGCTTTCAAAACAACCCAACAAAGCAAAAGGATGGCATCAGTGCCCGGGCTGCGTCACTCCCACAGGCATCTCCAGTGCAGAGCTATCTGAGCCCTCCCCGTGGCACCCTCTGCCCGTGGCCGGGAGGTGCCAGCGGCACTGCAACAGAGCGCGGCGGTTCGGTTCTCTCACCTGGGAGCAGGTAGGGCTGCGAGCCAGCGAGGAGGGATGCCCTGGCCAGCCTGGCATGGGCAGGTGGTCACTGTAAAGCCTCCAGCAGCATGGCCCCGTGGTGGGCCCACCTGCCTGCAGCACCCGGTGAGCCTGGGCCTGCCCTTTGGTGGCTTACTCACCCCTTGGGGTGGCTGTCCCAGAGGTGTCAGGCCAGTGGTTCCCCCAACCTACCCCAGAATGCCTTCCCCTCCCAAGGCTGTGCGACAAGGACCCCCTGAGGCTGCTGCTTTGGGAAATGTCCAGGCTTCTGCGGACACAGGTGGCTGTGGTGGTGGCACCTCCTACACTGCACAGGGACACGGGTGGCTGTGGTGGTGGCACCTCCCACGCTGACATGGATGGTGCGCAGCACTGGCGCCCATGGTCCCCGTCCTGTTGGACTCGATGGCTGTTTGACCTCCCTGACACTTGCTGCCTGGCACAAACCCTGGAGGACAGAGCTGGGTCCGTGGGAAGGGAGAAGCCCGGGGGACCTGAGTTTTAAGTCTGACATTGTGAACAATGGGAGGAAGCCGCTTATTAGAAACATGTTTCATTGTGTCCTCTTAAAGTCATTTGTCCCATGTGTGTCTGCGCTGGATTCTTCTTCTCTGTGCACGCAGCTGAACCCTGGGACCAGCACTGGAGCGGTGGTGGGCGTTGGGTTGTGCTGGTGGAGGGCTGGGGGCACCAATCCATGCTGCCGGTGCCGCAGGAGCGGTGTGGCCGGGATGGTGGGATTCACCCCGTGCAGCGCGGCAGGGCCCCAGCGTCAGCTGTCGGAGCTGCTTGGTCCCCTACAAGCGTAGATTACTTTGAGTGTTTATAAAGTTTCCAAGAATTAAAAAACCCCAGGACTCGGAGCGTGTTTTTCCCTTCCTCAGGCCATGCCACAGTGTCGTGCACGCTGCAGCTGTCCCCTCCTGTCCCCTTCCATCCCCTCCTGTCCTCACTCAGCACCCATCACAGCTCCCCAGGGCACAGCCGACCCTCCCCGCGCGTGGCCGGGGCCCGGAGCGTGGCTTGGGGCAGGGGGTGTTGAACACAGCCCCCCATGCTCTGCCTCTTACCGAGGTGTGTTTGATAGCCTGTGGTTTTTAAATGGTTTCTCTTTATTTAACTTCAGCCGCCTGGTTCTTGCTCAGCTGCCTCTGTCAGCACAGGCACCTTTCCACTGGTTTATGATCCCACAGGCACAGCACCAGCTCCTTCCCATCTACTCGGCATCAATTCCCTCTCTGTTACAAGCTGGAACAAGCACTGGGGCACTATCCCAACAATTCTGGTGTCCCAACCCACAGGTGCATGGTTTGGACTCATACAGAAAACGTTTTGATTTAATCTGAGCCAGAAAAATATTTTCCAGCACAAGTAAAACCTCGTAGGTTTTTCTGCATAGAAAAGATACCAAAACAAGGAGTTTCAAAGCTTAAGACTGGGCCTGGATGAGGACTTCCCCGAGGAAGAATTTGGAGAGGTTAAAGGCACACTCCAGTAGACACATCTATATGATAAATTTAGAATTGAAATGTACTTAGTGGAGCACTGACATCTTAAATTTATGTGCTCCACAGAGACCCATGAAGGCACAGGAATCCACCCACGCAGGACTTTCTGCAAGATCAGAGCCGTAGTTTTAATCTCCGTAATTCTCTCTGGCCCAACCCACTGCACAATTAGTCAGCCAAATGCTCTGATTTAGAACCCGCTTTCTGCCTGGGACGTTTTCTTGGCAGCTGCCAGCAGCATTACTGGGCCTATACAGCCATAAATCAAGAGTTAGGCCACCAAAACTATCCTGCAATTGGCTTAAAAAATCAGGAGATGCTTTCAACCAGTAAAAGCTGCAATGTTACTTATTTTCCTTATGTTTCCAAGAAGTTTATGGAAGAAGGGGCTTTCACAACCTCTGCTGGAGTCTGGGGAAGATCCCAAAAGTCTGTGAAGATTCTTGAAATCATCTATAGAACGCTGCCCTTCCCACGGAGGCTAAGAGAAACGTGCCCCTTCACCACCCCCCCAGGACCTCCATCCTCCCGCAGGTCCGGGCATCCTCTGCCCCGTGTCCTGCACACCCTGGTCCCTCCCAGTGCCTCAGCCCCACGGGCTCATCCTGGCCCTGTGTGACCGTGCTGTGTCACCCTGCTCCGGCGGGGCAGGGACGCGGGGCACCCAGGGCCCTGCTCGCCCTCTCCTTGGCATCCACCCGCCAGCAGCGGTGGGAGGCGGCAGCGCTTGTGGGCAAGGAGCAAACCCCAGAGCTGGCTGACGTTCTTCGTGTCAAGAGCACCGGAGTCGGCGTGACCCTGCCGAGGTCTGCGGCTTCTGGGAGAGCTGGAACCCGGCGCGTGCCGAGGGCAGCGCAGCTCCCAGCGCTGTTTGCTCAAGCTAGGCGGGACGCAGGAGGTGCCAAGTGTGCCCAGGTGAGAACTTCAACAGTAGCGAGAAACCAGCAAGCTGATCACCAAACAAACGAGTTTCTGGTGGCCGTGGTGTCCCTCCAGCGAGGCAGCGACATCTTCTCCATGCTGGATGCTCCTGTCCCTGGTGCTACAGATGGGACCTGCTGAGGGGTAACGTCCTGTGCCAGCAGCCCCTGCCCCTTCCTGGCCACTCCCCAGGCAGAGGTGGATGAGCTGCAGGGGGGGGGAGAAGCTGCCCCACAAAGGGCAGGTAAAGAAGAGGGGTTGGGGTGCTGTGCTCTGGGCCCCATGCTGGCTGCATGCGGCTCTCCAGCTAAAACCTGCACCTCAGAGCACCTTGTGGTGCTGCCGCAGGGCTGACCCAGCTGGGTACGACAAGAGCAGGGAGCTGCACGAGCCCATCACCACCTTTGCCAGAGCCTCCGGTGCTCCTGGGGCTCTGTGGCAGTGCTGAGCACAGCTCAGTACTGGTACCAGTACCAGGAGGTCAGTGACGCCGCAGCCTCTCCAGGAACTGAGGCCTGGAGTTTAAATTAACCTGTCCCAGAGGGAGTTGCAAAAACTTAGCTTATGCAAATTGGAGGAACTAAACTAAATTTAAAGGACTTTCATAATAAGCAATTAATTTGCTCATGACGGAGCCCTGTGGCCTCTGGCACATCATCCCACTCAGCCCCTCACAGCTGGGAGCCCTTGGCCACTGGGCCTGCACAAAGGGCAGCCTCGGCCTGCTGGCTGCAGGCACCTTGTGTAAGCGGCAGGGACCCGGGGAAAGCCTGTGCTTTCCCGGTGCTCCTGGGAATGGTTCTGTTCTGTGACTGGGATAAGAAGTGCTGCGAGACGCTGTCAGCCGTGGAGCAGCTCGACGGCCAGATTCTGCCCCCTCAGAGCGATGCAGAGGCTGGACCTGTGCGAGGCCCGGGCTGTGCGTGCGGCTCAGCACCCTCAGCACTCCACCTGCGCTGCCTCGGTGGTGGGATGAGGGTCCCTCGGGCCCTGCTGCCGGCAGGGCCCCCAGGGAGGTAAACCGCTCTCTGGGGGGGGTTTAAAGCAGCTCTTCAACACTTTAGGGCACAGAAACATTTCTCTGGTTTAAAAATTTCCCGCTGGCTGTTCTAAGGACAAAAGCAAACAAACGGCTTTAAATCACAGAGCCGTTTTTGGGCTGTTTGACATGAGGTGTTGTAAGCAAAAAAACCCCACCAACCCACCCAAAGCCAGATTGATTCCTCACTTGGTTTCTTCTGTTGGAGCCCATCCTGCAGCAGCTGGGCCCCCGCCAGGCACAGCCCCCCGAGCTGTCGTGTCCCCGCTCGCTGGGCTGATGGGGCTTTCGGGGGAGGTTCTGCTGCAGTTGTTACTGGAAAGGTCCAGGAAAGGAACCCAGAGGCCTGCCGGGGATGGGGGCTGTTTGCCAACGGGGCCAGGAGTCTGCGGAGACCTACAGCAAAATGTACCTGGCAGCCCTCTCAGACCTCCCAGCAAGTTCTCCTCCCTGATAAAAAGTGTGGCTTTTTCTAAATTTCATGCTAATTGGGGAGCAGCTAAACTAAACTCAAGTGCTTCCATAATAAAAAATTAATTTGCTCATTGGCAGGCCCTGGGGCTCAGCAGTTTGGCTGTAGTTTGGAGGCGACGGTGAGCACCGTGGTGGACAGATACACGATGTACAGGGGAAATGGCCAGAGCCTAACAGAGCAGGACCAGTGCCCATGAAGTGGGTTTGCCCTTTTGGCCACACCCAGTCCTCTGCAGGCGCTCAGACTGGTTTCCTCGCTGTTCTCCTACCAGGAAGTACTGTGGGAGCCATACAAGGCTGAAGCCTAGCAAGAGGACAGAGGCTGGTATAGGACCGGGAGACGTCCAGCCATGTGAAGGACGGGGTCCGTCACCCAGCAGTGTGTTGGAGCAGTGGCTCCTGATTGTCCCAGGGGACACTGGTGGCCAAGTAAACATCTGACAGGACACACTGGGATCGACACGTTCCCAGGTATCTGAGCTGGTACCGCAGCCTGCAAACAGCAGCAGGCTTTTCAGCGGCGAGCCAGGGTGAATTTCGAAAATCACACATCGCTTCCCAACTGTGACTCAAATAGAAGGACAGGACCAGAGTGTCTGCAAATGACTCAACATGATGCTGCTCCTCATGGGCAAGGCTCTTTGCCCTGCTAAGGACATGGTGCTTTCAGCTTGTGGGGCACTGGCATGTGGTGCTGCTGGGCAGTTACACCCTAGGCATTGCCAGCTATTTGGGGACTGATGAGGGATCATTTTTTCTCCCAAGCTTTTTGGTTTATCTCACAGTGAATAAAATCTTGACCCTGTGCCATGTTCACATATGTTCCTTGAATTAACAAGTGGGCTGATAAACCATCTTTTTTATGGCTCAGAGAGCACAGGTCAAGTTTGGAAAGAAGTTCCAGCAGAATGGATTTACAACTGCTCATAAAGATACTGAAAACAACTACAAAAGGAGGAGGACACTGGCCTTTATTAGCTCCTTGCCTTGAGTAATACATTAATCAAACTAAACTCAATCTAAAAGGTCCAAAGAGGCATAGATGAAAGAGACATCCTAGATGTCTAGATGTCTAGATGAATTAACAGTTCAGAGACGTGATTAATAGCAAAATCTGACTGTGAGAAACAGGCTGTGGGCAACCCAAAATAGAGCCTCGTTTGCTGGAAAATGACCCACTTACTCCTGGCATCTTCAACAGCTGACGTTCATCACACCAGGTAACGTTTTTCATGCACGGAACTGAAACAAAAGCCAAATGCACGCAGAGAGCAGTGTTCCAACAAACGAGATGCTGCCTTTATTGTACTGAGAACAACAACAGATTTTAAAGTTACAAAAAGATCTGAACACAAAGCGCAAGGGTCTGCCCCGTGGCACAGCACAAGCCAAGGGCTCGCGTGGGACCCAAGCATGGACTAAACCAGGCAAAAAGTGAGTATTTTTTTCACCTCCCCCAGCACAGCGTGATCGGTGTAGGCTGTGTTGCGGATGCCAGGCAGGCTCCTCTTTTTGGTTACAAGAATCAACGTCCTTCAGTCCCGTGCGGTGACTTCCGAGTCACGGTGGCCTCCTGGGCACCGTCCAGCGCATCTCGCCGGCCAAGGCAGCCGCCGTCACCGCTCCCCGCTCTCCATGGTGTCGTAACATCACAGGGCTCGATTTTCCTTATCCAATGTATTCAGTTCCAATTAAACAAAACAAAAGGAGCAGTGGCAACAACCCAACCAGCATCCTTCTCTAGAAGCAGAATTTGGCCTCAGATGCTATTGAATTGGGCAAAACGCTGCCATCATTTGTGATGGGCGACTGCCAAAGACCACAACAGAACTGCATCCACACTAAAACAATAGGTACACGTGTCGACCTCGTGGCACATCCTGCAGAGGAGGGAGGCTCTCAACGTGGCAGCAAGGTCCCTCTGAGGCAGGGCAGAGGCTTTCCCGTGTCACGCGTAGGAAGCCAAAAGCTGAGCCCTGGCCTTGGAACCAGGCCTGGGGAAAGACACGTTACTGCACCCGAAAGTCTTTCTGCCCATTCTGCAGGGAACTGGTTCTTTTCTTTCAGTGGTCCCGCGGTGTTTACTTCACAACTTTACTCGGCCGGGGCGAATCACGCTGCTGCAGACGCAACGCTTTCTTACTTTCAGGAATAGAGCTGGGGGCCCTCCCCAGGCAAAAAGGCACCAGCAATGAGCTTTTTGGCTTATTACAAAGAAAAGAAAATATATCAATATGGAGAACTCTTTTTATTACAGAGACATTTTAACAAATAAAAAACAGCATTAAATTGCCACAGAACACAAATTACCCGACACAGAGAGCAGCTTACTATAAATGTGCTGTGGGTTTACATGTGGTGCAGACATTCACTTTTTGAATCACAAGTGCAGGTTCCCCTGCCAGGGAATGAGCCAAAGTTCCCTCTGTGCTGCCTGGGAGCAGGCAAGAGGGTGTAGGTGCATGCAGGGGGGGCTGCAGCCCATGCCCTTCTCCTCCAGACCCACGCCATGCCCCTGTGCACCAGCTGGAGCTCTCAAACCGGGCTGTCCGGCTGAGCTCAGAGCCTGCGGCCAATGCCATCCTCACCACCCCGGGGCCCCATGGCACTGGTCACCAGTGCCCGTCCCCCTGCCACACCAGCATCTGGGGCAGTGACCAGTTTCAGTTACCGGAGTGCGGGCACCAAGATGTGACGGTGCAGAGTGCACCTTGGCCAGCCGCTATGGTACAAGAAAGGGTTTCTGTGCCTCTAAAAGCCTAGTTTGAAACTGTTAGAAATCAGCTACCCCTCTAGAATTCCAGGATTCTGCCCTAAAGTGCAAGGACACTTTGTGCAGTCAAAGAGGGAAGAAAGAAATAAAGTACATTCCGTCGTCCCCCAAGTGCAAATACTATCCCCGTCTAACCAGAATCAGCAACGGGAAAGCTGGAGAAGCAGATCCTGACACCAGACAGTGCCAGTGGACGCTCCATTCACGCCATGAAAGGGTGGACCTTTGAAAACTGGGCAGTACCAAACCAGAGGAAAACAATTAAATCAAACCCTTGTATTCGTATTGGCACATACTGACTCACTGCCTGAAGAACAATTAGTTGCAATCCCTGTGCAACCTGAAAAGAAACTCTTGGAGCATTACCTTAAATAGGTATCTTTAGCAATATAAAATAGGGCAAGCCTGTAACTTTATATATATATATATATATATGTTTTACATACGTTACATCGCTGAAACATCTAGGGAGAGAGAGCAGGCAGTGGAGTGACAGCCGCAGGGAGCTGCAGCCAGCCTGTGTTGGCTCTTTCCCAGCGATGCTCTGGGCCCCTCTGCCTGGGAGGCAGGCGACACCTCGGGTACCACCCCAGCATCCCTACGGACCACGACAACGACCCCGCCGGCACCGGTGTGAACCCAGGATGTGGTGGTGAGCACCCTGCTTCCCCTCCGCAGGGCTGCCTCTCTCGGCCTTTGCCTCGCTGTGCACGGTGCGCGATGCTGACGGCTCTGGCTTCTCTCCATCTCCCCCGCAGGCCTTTTAACATCCACAGGAACAGTGCAGAGATGCTGCTGGGCTCTGCAGGAACGTTGACACCATCCCTCCAAGCAGAGAGGTGCTACCCCAGCTCTCACTCGTGCAAAGCGAAGCTCCATGCTGATGGCAAACGGTGCTGGCAGGAGCTGCTGAGCTGCAGTGGCTGGCCCAGGAACACTGCCTGCCCAGATGGGCATCTGCACCACATCACTGGCTCGCTGCTTCTGGTGTCACATGGCACTGAGGAAGAGTTGCTCCCTCGCTCACTGAAGGCAACCTCATCTGGCACCCTTTATCCGATGAACTTGCACCCTGCCGTGCAAAACCGCCGCTCCCGGGCCAAGGCCAGTGTGGGTGCTCCTTGTCTTCCATCTTCTGCCTTCCATGGGAGCTGATGGTCTGAGCCGTGAACCAGAGTAAGCCAGCACAAAGCCCTCACACCTCCCAGATAAACCAGAGCAGAGGCAGTGGAACCGCGGGGGGACGGGGACGCGCTCTGCTCCCCACGTGAGCCATTGAGTCCCCTCCCTGGGGCTCGGCTGCCCCGAGAGAAGCCTCGGGGACAGCTGCAACATGACTGTGAAGACAGTGAATTTCTCTTCGCTTTATTAAAGCAAAAGTAGACAAGAAAACGCAGAAGAAAACACGAAGTACAAAGATATATGGCAGGAGCTGGACTCTGGTATTTCTTAAGACTCTTTTTTACCCAGTTCCTGTAGCAGCCCATGAAAACAAACAAGAAAACTGTGTTAACTGTGCCCAGCAAATGAACACGCAGAGGCCAGCGGTCCTGGCTCCTGCGTCCTCCAGTCACCCCTCTGATAGTATCTTAAAAAGCCAACTTTTGAATAAAAAAGTTGCAGAAGTTTACTTCGATGCTGAAGAGACAGAAAACACAACCCCAGTGTCTAAGTCGTGTGCGGAGGGGCTCTGGGGCACCCAACTGCTGCCCTGCCCATCACCCAGGGTGGACATCAGTGAGCTCCTGCCCCCTTCCTAAAGCCCCCGGGGCTGGAGAGGCTGCACACGGGAGAGCTGCACCCATCTGGCAGAGGCAGCATCCCCTTCCAAACCACTCCTTGTTTGCACTATGCTTCCACCAGCAAATCAGTGCATGCAAATCCCCGTTACGTTTGATTTCTTCCCAGTCTCCCAGCAAGACACCTGCACTCTCAGTAACTAATGAAAACCTCACTGGCAGGAGCTTGTGCAAAATAGAAAGCTCTGCAGAGCAGCGACTCAGGTTGCTCATAAACATCCTCCTGGTGATGACAGAGGTCAGGGCATTACCTACCTGGCTGCTCATCGCTGCTAATAGACAGAAGAGAGGAATGGACCAGCAGGATTCTTTTTCTGGTTCATTTGCAGATACCAGTCAACATTTAAAATGCTTGCAGCCATCTAAAACAGGAAAAGCTACCGAGGACAGTGTCCTCTTGGCTGGCGCTCAGGAAAGTTCTCTACAGATTGTGTTGCCACCTACATAAAGGGATTTCAGGAGGAAGAGCACGATCAGAGCCGTATCCAGCAGGGGAGGATAACCGGCTACAAACAACCGCAAAGAAAGATCCTCCCCTTCAATGGTTTAGGTTTTTTTCCCTACCCTTTCCCTTAATGAATATCCCACAGCATGAAAAGTATCAAGAAAATTGTTGTACTGAGAGTTTGCAAAGAACCCGGAAGTACCATGAGGGCATCTGCCTGAAGGGCTGACGGTGATGCTCAGCTCGTGAACGGTCCAAGCAGAAGAAGCATTCGCACTCAACCTCATTCCCTTTGCTTTTAAAGACAGCTGACGGACCCCCGGCATGGACCTGCTGTTTGCCCCCAGTAGCTGTGTCCATGTGGGTAAAGCCAGACACGCCACAGCCCCCGCTGAGAAGCATCGCCCAGGCAAAAGCCTGCCCGTGCCGCGCTCGCCAGCACCCCAGCCGGGTCCAGTGTGGTCCCGGCCATGCAGGAAGGGGGAGCAGGAATGCCATGGGGAGCGCAGGCTCGGCTGCTCTGTGGGAAGAGGAGCCAACAAATAAATCTGAACAGGGGCATCAGGTGGGGATGCGCTTCTGTCCCAGCCAGAGGTGTGAACCGGGGTCAAGCCAACGCTTCTGCCTGACAGCCCAGGGCTGCTTTCCCCAGACAGTCCCGACTGCGGGGAGTCACCAGCAGCTGCAGAGAAACCCCGAGTGCCCCTGTGAGCCAGGACACATCTGTCTGTCCCCACAGTAGAGCTGCAGCCGGTGCCACCACCATGCCATGTGGAGCTGCTGGGGACAGGCAGCTGTGTGGGACGGTGCCCGGGGGATGGTGCACACAGGGCGGTGCGGCCCCGGGCTGCAATCACCCACTGCAATTAGCAGGAGCCCTGCGCTCCGCTGGGAAGGGCAGAAGTTCTCTTCAGCCTTCCCTTTACAACCCCCTGAAGCATCATGGCAGCACCATCCAGTCACCGCGGCCACCTCCCAGAGGACACCATCAACAGCAGGAGTCCTGTGGCCTCGCAGGTCCCACGGATCCCATCCCTGCTGCTTTGCTCCTGGGATGCTGGGCTGCTGACATCAGGAAGAATAGCTGGGACAAAGAGAAAACGAGTAGCGCAGCTGGAACCCCGGGGCGTGCCGACACCAAGCGGGAGCAGAGCTGGAGAGGGGCTGGGCAGGGGGCATCGGGTGCCCATGGGAAGAGGGGAGAGCGTGAGGTCTGAGGGCATCAGGCACTTGCGGAGGTGGGTACAGCTGCCTTGGAGGAGCAGCGGCTGTCGAGGATGGGCCTGTGAGTGCCGAGCGCCCGGGTGGCTGCCGGGCAGACCCAGATCCAGCTTGACCGGACGTAGGGAAAACATCCCGGTGGAAAACACCAGCCAGCCATCCACCAACTCTGGGCTGCACATTCTTCTCATCCCCACAACTCTTCTCAGCTTCTCTACTGCAATACAGGAACTCATCTGCTTCCCAGCACCATAATGCAAATAAAAAGCCACGAAGGAGGCCAGTTAAAGTAACGCACACCCAAAATAAGTAAGTTCAACCTGCTTCTTGTCTTGTTCTGTTCAAAAAAACCCAAAAGCAAACCCAACAACTGCTGGCATGTCCCCCAGTCTCCCGTGGCTCTGGGCCACTGAAAGTCACTGTAGAAAACACAGAAGAGAGCATAGAGGTGGTGCCACTGTCATCATGCCACAGTCCCCTGCCCCAGCACAGCGAGCCAGCCAGAGCCAGGCAGGGAGGTCAGTTCAGAGGTACCTCAAGAAAAATAGAAATCTCAGGAATCCCTGCAGGTCGCCGTTTGTGACTGTCCCTCTGCAGACGGTCGCTAGCGAGGGGATTCCCCAAGGCACTGCAGTACGTAGTGCAGAAGTAACAGGCAGGAGGTGGCTGAAATGGAGGTGGCAGAACAGGGAGGTCCCTCTGGAAGATCACTGTGCGTGGAAGTAGATAGGCTTGACTTTTCCAGACAGGATCTTGGGAACCTGCACAGAGATGATCTCAGCCATCATTTCAGGGTAGTCCACGCTCACCATATGTGCCTTAATTAACAGGTCAAATGTAAACTGATGCAGATCCTTGGCAATCTGGGGGAGGAAGGAAGGAAGTTTGTTAAACGCAGAGTCCCTGGTCAGCAGCTGCTCTGGGAAGCCAGCGAGCAGGGGCCAGCAGGCAGGGCAGGCCAGAGCTGCACGTTGCTGCCTGGCTCCCCGGCCAGCCCTGCCTTGCGGGCAGCTCTCGGGTGGCAGGTACACAGCTCGAGGCTGAGCGATGGAGCCACCCAGCCGGGGAGCACCCAGCGTGGTTTGCCATGGCCCGTCACTCTCAGACATTACTGAGTCCCACAGAAACGGGGATATATAAAAACAGCACTTTCTTATTCCTACAGGGACTTGTCTTACAAATGCTGCTGGCTTCGCTTATTAAGAATTGCTTTTTGGTTGTAGAGTTGTAACTGTGTGGGCCTGGAGCTGAGCCCCAGGAGACAGGGAAGGTCCAGGTCACGTTTCACCCGTACAGTTTTAACTCACAAACAGATAATTCGTTTTCATTGCTGTAACCAGGTGAGATTCACTGGGGGCACCGAGACTCTGAGCTGTTCTGCTAGGCTGAGGATGGAAAGCTGTCATCTACAAAGAGATTTTTGTGCCTAAAAAACGAAGCCCATAAACCTGGGCACCAGAGTGGTTACTGCAGGGAGTGACAGGCACAGGAAACCTTCACTCCCTCAGTGGAGTCTGTCTTTCCTCGGTCCCCTAACCCAGGAGCACACTGCAGCACTGTCCCTGCAAACGTGTGCCAGCACTTAGAACTCAAACCACAGAGTCACAGAAGGGGTTACAAGGGACCTCACAAGGTCACCTGGTCCAGCCTTCCCTGGGAAAGGGACCCTGGGCGAGGCTTATCCAGTGCCCAGTCCAGTCACATCTGGAAAACCTCCACTGAGGGGACTACCAGCACTGGAAAAAGTTTACTTCTTGTATCATTTCTTATGTGTATAGACAGACATTTCTCTGTCCTCTCTTACAGGGTGCACGGAGTCCAGGACCTTGGTGAGCTGGTAAAATCGCCGAGAGCAGGAGGTAGGGTTCTTCCTCTTGCAAGCGATGATACGGTCAAGTTCCTTAATGTAATTCATTCGTAGTTCATCAAAGAGCTTCTGGTTCTTCAGGCCATCCACTGGCACTGGATAGAACATGGGAAGGACATAGTAAGAGCTGCTTAGAGAGTGGGGAGAATAATGGAGCAAGAGGAATGCTGAACACGTGGTCAGTGCAGAGCTTAAGAGGAAAGATCTGCCCACCAGCTCTGCGTCTGCTGTGGCACTGACTCTGATGGGCTCCTTGGACTACTGCTAGCCTGAGGACCCCTGTTCAGCACGCATTAAAGAGAGGCCCCGTGACACAGCACACGCTGCGCTCCTGCCCAGCAGCTGGAGCTGGCACAGGGAAAGCACCAGACACCTCCGGGGTGATACAGCATCACAGCAACTGGAGAGCCGCGGAGGAAGGGAGCCGAGTACTCACCGATGCTGAAGAAGAGCAGAGCCTTCATACAGAGGAACTCCTGGGGTGTGATCTGAAGCCACCCGAACTCCTGAGAGAGGTGCCGCATCCTCATGCATTGGCTGTACATTCGGGATTTGTGCATCCGGTACCTGGAGGGCACGAGGCGGAACACGGGGCGAGATCAAAGCCTTGCCCACGGCATGTGCTGGGGAGGACAAGCTCTGCCCAACCCAGCAACCCCTCCTCACCTGGCACAGCCCCGCTGCCAACCACTAACCCCTGCATGCAGGAGAGGAACGTCTGTAGTCCTCTTTGTCTGGAAATGGACAGCTACCTGGGATTTGCAGGGTTCGTTTGCTCCTCTGCCTTGCTGAGAAAATGACTGCAATGATTCACCAGCCATGGATGTCCAGGAGGGATGCGAAGCTGAGCACAGGGCTCTCAGGGAGGTGTGGGTTTGCTGCTATGCTTAGCTAGGTGACAGTACCCCAGAGAGAACCCGTCAGGAATTCACAATAACTGTTTGCTTCTGTCTCTGCTCTCTGCAGCTGACCAACCAAGCTCAAAACAGCAACTCCAGTCCCTCAGAAAAAAGGGGGGTCTGTATGGACCTGTCCCTTGCACCCAGCAGCAGCAAGTGGTGGAAGTCGAACCCAAGGCAAGGTTGGTGGAAAGGGAAAAAGGACCAGGGGTGACACTGTGACTCTCCTTATTGCTCCTGGAGATCACTGCAGAGCAACCAGAGGGGAAAAGCAGGGCCCTCCTGAGCACTGCGGGTCAGCTCTGCCAGCACGGTCACTCGAGCCGTGCGCTTCATCAGCAGATGGGATAGTGAATCCCCTGTCTTGCTCTCACGCCTCACCTCAGCTGACCCAGACCGAGCACGATAGTAGATGGTTGTAATTTCACACTTACTCATTGAAGACCAAATCTGGAGCGAAGTAAAGCATCCTGGAATTGACGTTGGTGAAAGATCTCCAACCCATAGCGAAAACCATGAGGCCCATCCAAGAGTACTGGATTATTGACATCTGGTCATCCACGTGCAGGTTGCGAAATCCTATTGACAAACGAGAGGGGGGACGTTACAGATTCATATCGGGCTGCTGCAGTCACCGGGACCGGTTCTGGGCAGGCTCCAGCTCTCCCGCAGCGCTCCCGCTGCGCGTGACAAGGTGTTCCCCAGCCCAACCTCAGCTCATACCAGGACACACGCGTGCCCAGCCGGGTGACACAACCACGGAGTCAGCAGCCGGGCGCTCACGCCCCGAGAGAGCATTGCCAACAGCCAAAGCACAACGCGGCACCTGGGAGGGGAGAAACAGGATCCGCAGGCGCCAGGAGGGGAGAGAGCAAAACACAAGTGGCAAAGCATTTTAGAGGAAGGCGGTGAGAAGCGGTCGTAAGTCACATCTTCACCCTGAGAGCCCCAAAGATCTTCACAGCCTGTACTTGAAGGCTTCTCAAGACGCGGTGAGGTGAACAAGCATCATTCTGTGACAGACTGGACATTTCTTTTACAATTTTTTTGACTTCACCAAATTTAAGCAAATGGATTTTAATGTATAATGCTCAGAGACAACAAGAAACCCTGAGGCCTCATCCCACGGCTAACAGACTGCTCCAGTTCCTCTGTCAAATGCACAAGGCATTTAAGTAATGACTACAAAAATGGGTACGAAAATCTCTGCTGAATCGCAAGATAAACAAAAATACCAATTAAATTCAACTTAGCGTTCCCAGATGGCAGTTCACAGCTAAATCCCAGGCATGTTTACAACACACACACAAACATCACCCCCAGCGCTGTACTTTTTTCCAGATACTTGTAGTTAATCAAATGCAATCTGGTTTCAAGAAAATCATACGTTATTTCAATCAAATATTAAAGCAACTCTGACACCTCTCGTGTATAATTATACTCTATTGAGGCAAGCACCTGTCTCCTGCTTGGGAAGCTGACAACTGCAAATAACTACAATGTTTTATTGTTCACTAAATTTGCTTTATGCTTGTCCATTTTCCTTTCAGCTTGCACGTCACTGGATTAAAAAACTGAAGCTGGTGCACAGGTAACATCCTACCGAACCCAAAGAGGTGGTTCCCTTGCAGAGAGTGCTCAGCAACCCACGGAGCAAGAACCTTCTGGCAGCCAGAGTGAAGCTTCTGAACAGCACGTGAGTACGTGCAAGGCATCTGGGCAACTGAAGGGCTTATCAAATCAGTCATACACAGCTCTAGAACATGTCTAAGTTAGATTTTCATATTTAATTACAGTACTGCAAGGTATAAAAGAAGCTTGCTATTTATCCAGGAAATTGGGCCAGAGGTTAATTCACCGCCTAGTAAAACCTAAGCCATCCACAGATGCTGCTTCCTTGAATTTCCTCCTGCTCCATACTCACCACTGCTCTCCCTCCTTGCTCAGACCTTCTGACAAGAGCGGAAGAACCCGAGCAACTTAAGAGAAGCCGTGCTGCTGGTCCCTGGAGCTGAGACTCACGGCGAGCAGGCAGCGAGATGGAGCAGGGGACAGCCCCACACCAGCCCCGATGAGTCGGTGAGGATGAACGTTCAGTCAGTCTGCTACACACTCAGCCCCTCCAAATCCATAAGGTTGAGGCTTTCCCCTTTTTAAACTGCTCTGTGCAGGAAAAACGTATATTGTCCTCAGAGGGAATTAGCAGACAATGCTCCATTAAAAAGCAGAGAGAACAAGGAGGAGCAGACCAAACTGAAGACTGACGGCCAAAACTTCTCCTGTAGCTTGAAGACAGCTCTGGAGAAGGCTGAGCACAGCCCTACCAACAGGACCCTGAGGACACATGCCCCAGAGTGCTCGGGTGAAGGAGTTCCCCAGGAAGGATGCTCTTAACCACACAGGCAAGAAAATCCTCTGAATACAAACATATTTATGATGGCAGATACTCTGTCTACAAAGGAGCTGCAAGGACTTCACAGGGAGAAGATGGGCCCAAAAGGTGCTGTAGGGCCAGAAATGAACTGCAAGCCAAGGCTTGATGGAGAGGATAAGGTTGCGGAGGAAGAAGGCAAACCAGAGGTCTCTGACATTTGGCTTCCCTATATTCTGGGAGCGAGGCCCATAAATCCAGCCACCAAAGAGGAAACCTCTACTCTGCAAGTGGCCTGGAGACCAAAGACCTACCCATGAACAGCAAACTCGGTGAAATTTAACCCGAACCCTCACAAGCGACCCGTTTCCCTTTTGCTGGGTTCAGCATCAACGGGACAAAGCAGCAACTGGAAGCACCACCACCCAAGGCAGAACCTCCTCATCCCACCCGCCTCGTGGTGATGCCCATGCCGGGACCACCCGTGTCCCTGCAGCCCAGCGCCAAAGCCACCTCTGCGGGCAGCAGCTGGCAGCCAGGACCGGCTTCCCCTCAGGCACCGAGCACCAGCTTTCCAAGCCACCCGTGGAAGTGTTTGTTGCTCCCAAGCTTTGCTACGAGGAGGTTCCGGTGCGCACACTTCTCCATTACCTTGTAATCACCTTCACTAAGAAAAAAACATTTGCACAAGCTTCAGTGGTGTTCAAGGAGAGGTGTTTGAACACAACAGGTCTGCTGTGACAGGACTCAAAATTTGCTTTCAGCAACAGGTTCTAGAACCATGGTGGCCAGCTTTTCTGAAAGGAATCACTGCCCCAGTTTCTGAGCTGAAACAGCCTTGAAACAAAACTGATTTTCAGATAGCAGCTGCCTATCATCTCCTGGAAACCACCCTGCTCCAGGCACCTTAGATGATGTATGGCCAAAATCACTGTAAAAGAAAATAAATACAAACCTAATGCCACAATATATTGTCAAATTTTCAGTATTAATAGTTCAGCATTATTCATTTAGTATTAACATTTCCGTATCGGCGCAGTCTGAAGAGACCCAAATGAAGATACCTCCTCCAGAAAGAAATCATAGCAGAAGTAAACGTACTGACGAGCTGAGAAAGATCAACACATAACCTCTTTCCAGTGCACGCAGCACAGTTTGGAAATAAACTCTTTATCTTGATGCACTGCTATGTCAGAATGATATCGATCAGCAGCTGAACACCTCACACGTTACCACCAAGTAACACTTCTGATTTCCTGGCAGTTTTGGGAACAAAATGGAGATTTTTCGTTTGCTGCCAGATAAAATGATCTTTAAACTAATGTGTCTGAGTGCTGATCTAAATTACCTCTAACACCTTGACTGTATTTATAAATATGGGAAAGGGAAAACTCATACTCCTTCCACTCATCTTGGAGTGGGCAGGTTTTATGGATTTCATGCAGTTCTTTCACTCTGTGTTTCAGCAGCTGTCTTGGCACGCTGTGGTTATTCATCTTCCCTTTCCAGGGAAACCACAGCTTGATTCTACCTTCTCCCATGCTGAATTTCAATCGCACAGGCTCCAAAGGGCCACACATTACATTTTCTCCATTTTCTGAGTCCAGTCAGGACTGAGAAAAGCTCCAAGCTGATGCAGACCTGTTTCCAGGGTGTCACTGAAACCTGGCTGGAAGAATAGCAGCAACGACGCCTCTCTGCAGACCGATCACTTTTGATATACAGGGGACGCTCAGTGTGGGATGCAAGGTTAACAATCACCTATCAACCGGTATTAATCTATTGACAGGATTATCAAGCTGAGGCTTCCTCTTACAGGTGCCAGTTCCCTCTCCTCCCACCAGCAGCAGTCACTGGAAAGTAGAAGCTTTGCCCCTTTACGCCGATCTATATCCCGACAGACACGCAGGGCTGCGTAAGCTCAGCTAAGCCAGCGCCTGTGCCAGACAGACTCCATGACTAGAGACAGGGAAGCAGGAAGGACATTTCCCCCCTCACCGCAGACCTGCAGAGGAGCAGCAGCACTTCCAGCAGGAAGCTGACACCGCTGCCGGGCAGGGCACGGAGCGGGGTTCACCCGCTCGGCAGAGGGCACGGCCGGCGAGACGCGCTGCCAAGGCTGTGTTGCCGTGGCCGTGGCCGGCCGAGCCCTCCAGTCTGCTCCCGCTGCACCCCACCAGCAGCCGTGCTCATTAAACAGCCCCCCGCACTCCCAACAGACAGCGGGAAGATCTTTCTGGTTCGACAGCAACAACCTCACGATGCTGTCTGACATCGCCGGGGTTTTGTTTGCCCGCGCTCACCGCGTCGCCCCTCTCCTGAGCCGCCAAGCCCGCCTGCACGCCCGGGAACCAAAGCCACGTCTGCTCTATCAACCAAAATACAGTTTAAATCAACCCTAGATAGCAAACCACCCATGGCTGCGGGGAGGCTTCTGGAAGCGATGCCAGCGGTGATGCCGGGGCCGGCGGGTGGGGAGGGCAGCTGGCAGCACCCACCCGTGCCCGCAGCAGAGCTGGGCTGGCAGCCGCCCCCGGCCAGCGGCTACGCTGCACCTGCCCCGAGCGGTGACCGTGCCGGGGGAACAGCATCAGCCTGAACTTTGCCCAGATGCCATCGGTGGCACAGCGGGAGCCAGCCCCAGAGGCTGCGGGCAGCAGCTGGCACCGCCGGGCACCGTGGGGTTGGAGATCAGCTGCCGTACAGGAGAGTAAAAGCCTCTGATAAGGGGGCGGGTACGATGGAAAATGTTTTTCAGAGAACCCTCCATTAGCACTGCTGCAGTTTTATCACCTCAGTTCCCAGAACGCTGGTCCTGTCTGGTGCTGTCTCCATGTACTTTTCTGAAGAAACCCTGATGTCTGATGTAGATAAGCCGGCAGAGGAAGCCTGATTTGTCCCTGGCTTCAGAACCTGGGTGACCCTTTTCTGACTCAAGAATACAAGAAATAGAACAGGCTACTCTGCATTTAAGCATATTCAGACTAACACCCTTCCTGGGCTACCAGGACTTCCAGGGGGGATACCAAATTTGTGGGAGCATCAAAGGCCCAGGTTTTGGCATATGGTGGCAAACTTCTTTTGCCTCAGTCTCCTCCTCCTTTCATTGCACCACCCCACACACAACGAGCAGGATCCTTGCTTTCTGTGGCAGCTCCTGCAGAACAGGGCCAGGGGGAGGAAGGCACCTGGGTACCACCCCCACGCCCCAGCCTCGGGGTGCTGGAAGCTGCTCTGGACCCCACTGTGCCCAGAGGGATCTCAGCCTCCTGCAGTTTCAGTCCTTCAGCTGGCAGGACTATGACACACGACAGGCAGCGTGTTACAGACGGGTAACCTCTGCTCGGAACCGCGGAGCGTGTTCAGTGACACACAAATACCATCTGGATGTTTTCCTTTACAGCCCCTGCTACCTCCTACCATCTGGAAGCTTCCTGACCCTAACGTACTCCCCATATCACGACTCGGAACGCACCATGAATACATTCCAGCAGCCTGTCACATAAGTGCAACCTGGCTGCCAGGAAAAAGCCCTCCGGGGTTTTCTATCTCTCTCTTTTGCTGTTTTACAATTAATTGGATTGTGAAATACAAAAATGGTGAGGAAGGATCTTCCCATGTCTCCAGCCTCTGCTCCTTCCAGCCCAGTTTCCCCATCTCGTGGCTCACTTCTGAGTCACCTGGGGAATTTAACCCTTTCCACCGCTTTACACACATTATGGGATGGGGCTAATACTTGTTCAGAGAAGACTTCTGCAGGTCTGGTGGACCCAGTGCTAGATGTGGAGCAAAACCCCTGCAGGGAGGGTGGGAAGACATCAAAACCCTGACTCCCTGACCAGCAACAGCTCTTCTCACATGAGGAACCAGCTGCACGCCTACACAGAACCACACGGGGTAAGACCCAAATGCGCAAGCTTCTACATGCTTGGGCACCCCTGGGCACCCCTCCCACCAACCAGCCACACAAGGCAGACAAACCCGGTGCTGCTGCAGCCTGCTTTACAGAGATGCTGCTCAGGCAGGTGCCCCGTGAAGATGCCCCCCCAAAGAACCGTGCGATGGTGGGACATGGGCTGCAGACCACCCCCTTTGGACCCACCCCAGGCAACGCAAGCAGGGGGCTTCAGGAACGTGCCAGAGAAGGGACAGGATCTGTTAGTTCTCTTCCTCACCTGGCAAGGCCTTTGCCCATTTGACCACGTAGACCAGCTGCCTCTCCCCGAGCTCATTCAGGCTCGTCAGCAGGTTGGAGAAGGAGTCTGGCTGGCTGTTGTCGTGGCCGGCACACACCACGCCAGGCTCAATAGCCTCCAGGACGTTGAGGAAGATGGGTTGGCACTCATACCCATCAATGTGCGTCATCACCATCTTGGGAGCTTGCTCCTCGGTGGTGCTGGATGAGCTGGCTGCCTCCGCCTCATCTGGTGTCTTCAGGTTACCCAGCTTCTTCAGCTTGCGGGCTGCGGAAATGACACGTTTTAGTGTGATGCTTAAAAACAGTGAGAAAACCCTTGAGGTTCCTTGGCCTCCAGCTCCATCATTTATATTTACAAGGAAAGGGAAAGCGATGGCCAGCAGCAGCTACTCCTCCAGCTGCCCAAAGAGTGCCCGGGCACCACAGACCTCTGTGTGAGGACAAACGGGAGCACACACCATGCAAGGAAATCCATTTGCTCGTTAATCATGCAGGGAAAAGAACAAGCATCATTTACACCCTCAGCCGCGACTGCTCTCAAGTAAATTCCCACTTAGCAATGGAGAGGAAGAACTGGGGAAAAGAGAGAAGAGGTCCCTCAATTCAAAGAACCGCTCACATGCAATTAAAAAGGGAAGCAACGCCAGCAAATAAACTCAGCAGATGGTCACGTTCCAGGGAAAAGGCCATCGCCCCCGGGATGGCTCCAGGCCGGGCCAGCATGGCAGCGGGCTGCGACCCAGGGACCACCAACCCGGCCACGCTCCGGCCACGCCTGCGGCCCCGCGGCCAACCTCTCCACAAAGCTCTGATGGAAAACACATTTTGAAAGCTAGCTGGTGGTTCCACCGCTGCTTCCCTGGAGTCTCTGCAGCTCGCCCACCGGCGAGGAGAAGATGGGAGCAGGGGTGGCCTTGGTCTGCTGGCCACCTTCAAGAGCAACATCCGCAGAGCGGGGCTGTGGGGCTGGGGCTGCACGCAGCCCGCGACTGCACCCACGTCACTGCGACAAAGCGTCCCTCCCCTGCTCCCAGCTCTTGGTTACAGACACCAGTCTGCTGTGAGACACACCAGGGGCTTCAGCTGCATGACTTCAGAACTCTCTGAGAGGCAGTTCACCTGCTTCCTATCTGCCTGACAGTGTTCAGCACAGCACAGGTTGGCAGGCTGCTGCAGACTGGAGCAGCTTTCACCCCTTACCAGCTCCAAACCCCCAAATTAATTAGAGGAAAAAAAGATGATTGTTTAATTCAAGCGGAGAACATAACATCAAACCAATTGTCCTTGGGGTTTGGGCTCCTTCATTACATGATACTTATCTCAAATTTCCTTTCAGCTGTAATTAGAAAAACAAGCAGTGAAACATAAAAATGTCAAGTTAAAGTGCAGCTTTGTAAATCACTTCAAAACGCTGATCTTTAAGTAATGTACTTTGGATGATCTACTGTATGAGCAATTAAGACAGGCTGCTCTGCAAAAAAGGAGCTGAGAAGAGTAATAAAAATAAAAGAGAGCAACAGGAAGGGAGGGCTGAAGTGCAGCATGACACCCTTCAGCCACCGCCAGCTCGGGTGCCTCTGCCAGCCAACCCCACGCTCTACAAAACACCCACATGGTTTGCTTTCAATATTAATTTTTTTTTTCTTTTCCTTAAAATTGAGTTATTCAGTTCTCAAAGATATTGAGTGCAGTAAGAAGAAGGCAAGCAACGAAGCACACTGGCTCTGCCACTGCAGCCGTAAAGCAAACCCCTCTGTGCTGGAGAGCAGGGAAGGTGGGCGAGGACTGCTCTGAGCAGAGGAGCCCCTTGTCTCTGCTGTTCCACAGTCCCACAAGAAGCTGAAATAGGACTTCACTTATATCCTGTTCTTCCCATTTTTTATCAACATCCACACGTGTCTTGTTGATGCCACATCCAAAAGCAGCTCCTGTTAGGCGATCAATCTTTCCTGGCACGGTAATTTTAGTTGATGATTCTCATAGTACTGGTATGGCAGACGTGTTTAGGAGAGATGAGACAGCCTGGCCCACATGAACTAAAAAAACTTGAATGATATAAAATCAGATGGTGCTGCTGAATGATTTTCAATCACCCATGTGAGACATCTCAAAAACATTATAAACGTTGAAACGAGATCAGACAGGTTTCTTCTCCCGAGGGCTGCTCATGGCCCTTTGCTAGGGAATACCTACAATCATTCCAAAGCAAAAATTAACCATTTCTACTAAAAACGTCTGTACAACAACGCAAAGATGGGAAAACAGTTACAGACATTGACTGGTCATTACACAGGTTGATCCAGGTCCGCTGAGAAGCTCAGCCTATTAAAGCAAAGCACATTTTGCTGTAAACAGGTACATCGAGCGACCGAGAAAGCAAGCGGTACTCAATGGCTGTCGAACTCCATCCTCAGCACCCTGAACTCACACCAAAAGCCAGTGACAAACAGAGAGGAGGCCTGAGCTGATGGGACATGGCCCTACCAGGATCCTGGGCCATGGGAAGGAGGAAAAGGCTGGCCTGGAAAGCACCTCACCACCGCCTTGAAGCACTGATGTTGCTGACGCGGGGAACCGGTCACTGTGTGAGGGAGGAGTTTGCAAGCTGCAGAAGCCGTAAAAACAGTGAAGACCTGACAAGACATCTTGGAGCAAGGAGCAATTTCACCTCCGTGGCGATGCAAAAGGCTAAAGGGTTATTAAGTCACAGCCAAGAATACCCACAGCAGGGACAGAAATTCAATAAAAGCAGTTTTTTTGATCTAGCAAGCAGAGCCGTAATAAAGATCCAGTTGCTGGGACTCAAGGTCAGACAAGATGAAAAATGAGGTACATCTACCGCAGACCTGAGAGTAATTAACTACTGCAATGGCAGGGGAAAAAACGTGTTAGATTCTCTGCTGCTGGCAACACCTACAGTGATATCAGATGCTTTTGTAAGACAGGAGCTCTACTTTAACCACAGCAACTGGGCCTAAATGAGCACTAAGTAAGGTATGACTCCCGCCCCGGACATTCACAGGCTATGGGCAGTTACTACAGGAGTTTTCTAGCCCTGTGATCAGTGAGAGGTTTTGCCCCGGGACGGGACCCCCAGGGAGCAGAGCCAGGAGGCTGCAGGTGCCCAGCAGACATCCCGCAGCGCCGCCAGCTGCCAGCTCCGGCCGAGGGCTTGGGAGCTCCCAAGGGGAACAGCCCACGGGCCCTGGCACAGCAGGGCTGAAAGGTGCCGGCCTCGGACCCGGAGCGCTGCCGTTCAGCAGGAGCTGCGCTGGCCGCGTGGTCGGGGTGCGGGGTGCAGGGTGCGGGCTGGAGAGGACGGAGAGGTGGGGATGCCCGTGCCAAGGGGGCTGGCAGGATGCGTGCGGTCGTGCGGGAACTGGTGCGGTGGGAGAGGCACCAACGGAAGCGAGCACATGAAACCGGCATTATCGCCTTTTTCTTCTGCCTTTTTGTTTTCTTTTCCTTCTCTTGGGTTTTACAGTGTTGATTGGGAGAGAAGATCCTGTTTAATGGATTTCAGCTTGCAGGTCAGAGTGATCTCAATCAATAATGAAGCGCTTTGACATATTGTCATTCTGTGCCAAAGCAGAGAGCCCTAAATAAAGTATTCAGCATGTCACCTCCTCCTCCCACCAACCACACCGAGAGCTGCGAGCCTGCCTTGCACAAGCAGCTCTGTTAAACCCAATACAAGTGACTGGTAATTAACAGGCAGCTAAAAACAACTGTTTGGAGCTTGGAAGTCTTTTCACATGTTCTGCCTCTCTGCTGTGGGAGAAATAACTGCGGACAAACACATAGCATGCTTGTTTTTAACAATTGCCTTTAAACCGACATTCAAAACAAATGTAAAACAGACCAGGAAGAACAGGTCAGGGTGAACCAAAGAGCTTAAGAAAAAAAAAAAAAACGGGGGGGGGGGGG
>WUAM01000287.1:76547550-76577200 GCA_024336885.1 Actenoides hombroni
TTGTGTTGGATACTTAGTAGATTGCTATCGTTTCTAAAACTGTGCAAACAAACCCTTGTGATAGTGTTTCTTTGGCAGAAGGTTTCCCAAAACTCAAACAAAAGTTCAATGAAATTCACAGTTTTGGTCCTAGAAACCTGCCAGTGTTTCCCAAAGCTCATTACACTGCATCAGCCTTGTTCTTTCTGCCCTTTACTGACTACTGATAAGCCAAGCACGTTGGTTATCTGCAGGATCAGCCTGGCTGCCCCAGCCCAGGACCCCAGGGACGTTACCTCCGAATGTCATCCCGGCTTCGTAGCACTTGCGCAGGCGGCAGGACGGGCAGTTTTTCCTCCGGAACTTGTCGATGGTGCAGTCGTTCCGGCTGGCACAGAGATATTTCTGTTTACCTGCAAACACCAGAGGGAACGGCAGATGGGTGATGGAGGCTGACCAGAGCAGGGTGACAAGAAATGGACTCATCTTTTCTGAGCATCTCCAGGGTCACTGGAGATACTCCATCCATCACTGGAGAGGAAGAGAAAAGGGAGAGGGGACCATACTGGTTTCCCAAAGACTTTTAGACCAACATCTCCAAAGACAAAAATCACTCTGCACTGTGCAGCACAGCAGAGCTGGTCAACATCAATTAGAAAGCAATTAAATATGGATGGTGTGGTTGCATTTTTAAAATGCCACACATCTACTGCTTGGCTTTTTGCTGAGAGGAGAGGTTTTTCTCCCAGAACACCTTCTAAACACAGTCTGATCCTCCTGCCGTGGCACTTACCTACAGTTTGCTGAATACAGTGCCCAGACAGCTGCCCTCCCTCTGCAACCACCGCTGTCTTTGCAGTGCTTTGTGAGGCTGAGTTCTTATTTGTGTCACCCGTTAACAGTAACGGGGGCTGCAGGTCAGACACGGGGGCTGGCTGGGGAGCTGACTGGATGGAAGCTGCTGCCCCACCAGCTCTGATGCTGTGGGTCTGCTGGCAGGCTGGCACCAGTCACCCCCTCCCCAGGCTGCACTCACAGCCCGTCCGGAGGGAACAGGAACCAGCGACTCCCTGTAAGGGACGCCCCATGCACAGCCAGTTTAGGGGGGCTTGCAGAGAACTCAGAAGTTACCTATGGTCGGCCTAACCGGTATCTCAGGCTCACCTTTCCACTTACGTAGAGAGCAGCCCTTAGAGCTCCAGATTTCAGCTCTGGTTTTTTTTTCTAGACATGCCAAGAATGAACTTTCCTTCCTGACTCATCGTTTGTTTCCTTGTCAAGTCTAAACACACTTACTGGATCAGGATTTATCTGACGTTCTTCATACCACTCCAAGCTAGACCAGCCTCAGTGAAGAATAGAGCTGTGCACCTCACAAGCTCAGCACAAGTGGCCCATAGGGGAAATCAGCCTACATCCACCTTAATCTTTATAACCATCCTGCAAGTGTTTGCCTTCCACATTCTTGTAGGAATAGCCCTTCGGAGTTATCAGAGATCCATTAAAAGGATGAGGTTGAATCTCACGGCTTAAGGTACCAGTTCTGACAGGAGATGCACGAGTTCTGATGCACTGCACTGACAATCCCACCCCTCCCACATGCACATCCACTGCTTCTGAAGGTACCAGACTTAGAAGAAGCAGGAATCTTTCAGCAGCCCAGTATCACTGTCTGGTGCTGGTAAGACCGGAGACACAATGGGGCAAAAGCACGTTACAGGCAGCACGTGATACCTTGTTAAAGCCTTTTAACACCGTTCTCAGCAGCACCTCTTCTCACCCCCCTCCCCTTGCTCATTACCAGCCTTAAGGACACTTGGACAAGCCTCAGAAGCAGCGACTGCACCAACCCCCAGAGAACACAAGCACCATCCTCCCTTTCAGTGGTTCATTGAGGAGGATGAGTAATAAACAGCTCCAGCTGAAACTGGGTTACCTGGAGTTATTTTTGTGCCATGGGGAATGAGTGCCGAGGCCGTGCTCTCCCCGCTCGACCTCTTTACGTGCACACATCAAACCAGCACGGACGCCCTACTTTCGGAGGCATGAGGAGCTGCAAGGTGGTTTTGCTCTCCCTCCATGCCGGCTGTGCCGCAGGATTCCTGTCCTGTGACACCCTCTGACACTGGGATGCTCCAGAGCCCATCAAAACTACCATGAATATAAAACGACTGGGGTTGGGACTAACGGGAAGGCTCAAGCCCAGCCCACGACACCAGCTTGGTCTCCGGCTGAGGCCATCGGGCTGCTGGGATCAGCGCTGCCCCAGGAGCCTCAGCACAATCCCCCTGCTCGCCCCTCGGCTCCTGCTCCCTCCCTATCTCACCTCCCTAGTCTAAACTACAGCATTTTTGCAACAATAACAGCAGAATCTTTAAAAAGGTCAAGCCTTTCCTGTGAACGGCTACAGTAAGGGAAGGCGGTGCAGTCACTGCCTGAGTCCCCCAAGGACTCTCCAGGGTCAGGCACAGCTCTATCTCCATTCCCCTGCCAGGAGGAGGAACATCCACCAGCCCCAGCTCCCTGCTCTCCTCCGAGCAGCGTCTTGACACGTGGGCTCATCCCCCACCCTGCTCTGGCACCCACGGGTGCTCATGGGAGGGGAGCAGGAGGCAGATGAGATTTGGGAACTGGGCTCAAGCCTTGCTCGATGAGGGTTCCCATTTGCTCTTCAGCAGCATCAGCCACCTCTGGCAGTGCTGGGGAGGGACACAGAGCTGGAGGGATCTCCCACCAGCCAGACCAGGCTGGGAGCCTCCTGCATCACTGTGCACAAACCAGGCACGTTAGAAGAGGCTTTATGACAACTTTACAACTTGAGCCCAGGAGGTTCCATCTGAGCAGAAGGAAAAATTTCTGTGCTGTGAGGGTGTGGGAGCCTGTGCCAGGCTGCCCAGAGAGGCTGTGGAGTCTCCTTGTCTGGAGAGATTCCCACCCTGNNNNACACTGCGCTGCTGGGCCCCCTGCTCTGGGTGACCCTACTGGATGGAGCAGGGGGGTGGCACCAGATCAGCTCCAGAGTTCCTGCCAACCCCACCGTGCTGGGATTCTGGGATTTCCCTCCCTGAGGATTTGTCCTGTTTCTGTGAAGCTGAGGCTCTGGCTTTGCAAACCCCCCAGCACGGATCTAAGCTTCAGCCACGCTCTCCTGTTCTACACAGTGGTGCTGCTCTTTGCAAAGCCAGTTACCCAGAGTGTCCCTGCACTGGGGACATTAGCAAGGCAGTAGCCTCAAGTATAATACCCCACCTGATGACGTGTGCCTCAGGAAGATCCTCTCCTCCCCTGCCCACCCAGATACTGTTTGATATGCGTCCCAGTGAGAAGTGAAGTTACAATGGTCCTCAGCACCCCTCTGCTCTGTCAGTGCAGCCCAGGAACCCCAGGAGATCAGCTTGTCCAAGCAAGGCTCTTGCAGGCTGCTGCAGCCGCCCCCTCCACTGCCCACACCAACACGCTGCTGTGCTACTGGCCCTTTGCTGGGACACTCCCTCCCTGGCACGGGTCCCCCTGTGCCACCTCACACCAGGCAGGAAGAGGCTTCTGCCACCACTGAGTCCTCCTGCTCCTCCCCTGGGACTGCACTGGACGTCAGGAGCAGAGGGGAAGAGCAGCTCTCCAGTCTCGACTGACAATACAGTTCTGTGGAGAAAGACTAGTTGCTCAATCCAGAGGGGTTATTTAAAAGCCTGTTGCCACATGAGTTGTTTTGTCCAGAGCAGCTTTCTGTTCCAGAAGTGATCTGTGCAAATGTCTGGAGCAAGATTTATGATCCTGAATGAGAAAACCCACTAAACGCCTTTTGGAATAGAGATCTATCCTTCTATTCCAGGGAATAAACTGAATTCTGACTGCTGGGGGATAAGGCCAAGCTTTCTCAGAAAAAGAATCCCCTGGGGTCTCGTATAACCACAGGGGCTCTTCTGCAAAAGCTCTGCTCCCCATCCCTGTCACCAGCTGGGCTGTGGCAAGAGCTGAGCCCGCAGATTGGGTGCTGGGACCGCCCCAAAGTTCCCACTTTATGCCACCATTAGAAACAATCAGAGGGAACAGCTACAAAGCTCCCAGGAACCAACACTGATTAACAAACTGTCTTTGCAAAGTCATTTTCTTAGCAGTCACCTGCAGTTACCAGCAGACTAAAGGGAACAGGAGGAAGGCATCCAGCCCCAGGGACACAGTGCAGCCTTCGGCACCAGCTCCAGGTCTCCCTCCCCAGGGCAGTGAAGGCAGGCTGGCTCTGCGGGAAGGGCAGGGGGAAGCTCTCCAGGGAACCAGAAATGATGGGCTGCGAGTGAGAACATGAGCCAGCCAGAGAAACACGGGCATGGAAGTTACAGATGTAGGTGAAGTTAACAGCACAGGCAGGTAACGGCTCTGTACGGGAGACAATCCAGCCTGGAGCAAGCCAAGCTGAACAAGCTTTAAAAGTAAACAACTTAGAGGACTGTGCAAATTGAAAAGACTTTAAAGATGCTGATACCCAGCAAGCAAAATGTTTTAGCTGCTCAGCAGTCTGGCAACAAGACAGAATGACAAGGTTTTAACTCCCGAGGCCATCTGAAGTCAAACTGTCTGCTTCAGAGACCCCGAACAGTGTCCTGCCTGATTGTTCACCAACTGACAGCTTGCTCAGCACAGGCTCATGGGCTCACAGACTCTTCCTGTGGATTTTTAAGACAAATGATACCCAAGGGGTAGCACTGAGAAGCAGGAGCATCATGGTGCTGCAGCACCGTGAAAGTCTTTTGCAGACCTGACTCTTGCTCGCTGTCAGATCAGACATGAGGAGGAGAGGAAAGCATTTCAAAACACGGCGATGGTCTTTAAAAATGGTTCACTTGAACTTGTTGTCATCTTGAAAACTGGCAAGAAACCATTGAGTTGGCCCAGGGACATTACTTTGGTGCAAAGCTAGCCCGCAGCCTGTCTGGATGTGGAACAATAACCCATATGAGAGGGAATCAGAACAGGCTCACAGCACTCTGGCTGTTTGCCCTCTAGGAAATTTGCCAAATAGTGTGTGGTTTTTTCATTTAGCTCTCTGCTATTTAAAGGCGGTTCCTGTCAGGAACACAGCCAAAGGCATCCCAGTCCCATGCTGCCAGGAACACTGCGCAGAGGCAGCTCTGAGCTGGCCAAGGTGGCCATCTGATTTCATTGGAGGGATGAAGAAGGTCTACTGTTCCTCAGGGATGGATGAAGAGGACACAAAAATGACTCCCTTCCTGGATGGGACAACAATTTCTGCTCTGGCAGGGGGGCTGGACTCGATGACCTTCAGAGGTCCCTTCCAACCCCTAACATTCTGTGAACAGGAACCCCTGGACTGCCAAGTGATTCAGAAGCGTGTTGTGCTTGGAGCGTTCTTCTGTTTCAGGGACAAGGATGGTACCACGAGGATGAAACCCTAATGTCTTTAACTCATCCTAACCATGCAAGGTGATGCTCTGCCGACTTGTGTTGAGAAAAAAAACAAAATCTGTGCTGAGGTGGATGCACTTTTTGTTCACCAAATCTTTGTTATTCTAGGAGAAAGAGGAATTAGGAGGAGGAGGAGTCCTGCTCACAGGCTGTGAGCGTGTCTGGAGCAGGGGAGCAGCCTCTCTGCGGCAGCGAGTCCCAGCCCTCTGGATCCCTCCGCGCTTGACACCAGAGCGGGGTGACAGAAAGGGAGAGACAAACACCAGGTTTGGTTACAAAACTGAGGCTGGCCATCTCGCAAGTGAGGAAGTCCACATCAGAGCTGAGGAATTTGCTGGGTGCATTTTAGAGCTGGCCTATATATAACCTGGACATCTTGAGAGAGTCTATAAATCAAGAGTGCTGACAGAAAGAGATCAGGAAAATATTCACATATTTTCTGTTAACTTTTCCAGCATCATTCTGGAAGAATTGGTTGGACTTGAGCTTTCAAAAAACCCTCAAATCTGTCAAATGTTTTATCAAAGCAGGAGTGATCTGCTCTCCTGCAAACGAGACAAATCCCTCAAAGGGAAGAGGAATCAAAGTCATAACTTTTTTTTCTTAAGTCTTTTCCCTTCCGAATCCCTCCAAAGACAGTGTATGGCTATAAAACCTTCTTAAATATCCCTGAGTTACTGCCCAGTAAGTTCAGTATTATATTAGGTAAAGAATACGATAAAAGAAAAGCTCTGTGCCCAGCTATTGGCTGTTCCCTCCGCAGTGATCTCTTCGTGCTGCTCTTCAGTTCCTCTCCATTGCCTCTCCTGCCCAACAGAGGCTGCTGGTTTACACCAGTAACAGGAAGGCAACAAGGGCAGAAGAAAAGGTTTCTTTTCTCTCTGGGGAAGCTTTCTGATATGCTGTTGGAAAAAGTCTCCGAAGGTGACCTAGAGTTTTCAGAGATGCACTTTATGGACTTTAAAACATGAGAACACACTGAAGTATCAGCTTTCAATATTGCTCCTCAACTTTAAGAAGGAAAGGTCTGGCTGGAAAATCACTACGAGTTAGGACAGAAATCATCACCTACCACTACCCCACATTCAGTATTTATAAAGGAGTATAATTTATTGCTCCTTCCCCAAAATAGACTCTACGCATGTACCTCGGGGTCACCTAAGGTGAATGCTCACCCCCAGGCAGGTCCCCCCACCGCTGATGCTCCTCCCTGCAGACACATTTTGCTCCATGGTCTGATCCAGGGAAAGGCAAAGGGCTGCTGCTGCCCGAGCCCAACACAACATAACACTTCTAAGCCTTGGCGATGCCTTGAGGCTTAACAAATAAGAGGAGGCATAAATACAAATGTAGATTGAAGATAAAATGCCATACAGGGAGGGAAGCCCACCTCAGCATAGAGCCCGGGCTGCCTGATCTCTCCCAACAGCCATCTCACAGCCCCCATCCAGGACAAGTGCCACCCCGGCAGTACTGCCTTGGGACCCACCACCCAACACAGGGTATTTCTGATGGAGAGAGACAAGATCCACTTACTATAAGCCAACAATAAGTTGCTGAGTTAAACCAGCACCTGTTATTTACTCTGGCTGCACAGGACAATCCATTTGGCCTTACAGGCAGTTAGTGTATAGCAAAGAGACACAGCTGTGAAGGATTTACTTGGGAAAAATATGCCAATCTTAATATCAATTAATATTATTTGACTGTCTTATTACGGCAAGAGGATGCTGCTGTCCCCCGTGGCACAGCCCCGACTCTGCCCCGCACCAGCACTGCCAGCCTCGCTCCCAGAACGATGGCACGGCCTGTGACACCGATGGCCAACGCTGTGCCAGCCCACCGAATACACAATGGTAGCACCCAGGAGGAATGATGAACTGCATCGGTTCGTCACTCCAGAAAACAAGTCAGAGGTGTGATTTCCAGGCACATTAAGTTACTGGAAACTCGGGCTTCCACAACAGAGACTCTCACTCTGCTGCTGAGGAATCATGACTCTTAACTGCAGTTGGAAACCAGACATTGCTGACCCACAGCCCAAGGAAACTGCTGAGCTAGGGTGAAGGGCTAGGGTTAGGGTTAGGGTTAGAGAAGTAACTCTCTGAAAGGGATGCAAGAGGGGAAAAGCATCGCCTAAATTTGGAGCTGTGGGTCTGAGATCAGAGGGATGAAGGGAACTTAAAGCACTCTTTAGAGTCAAACAGAGAAGCAGGAACTGGCTGCTCCAGGGTCTCACTAGGTGACTAAGACAATCAGGCATTGAAAAGGATCGTGTTTTGGCAAACTGGTTTGGCTACTTTTTGAGGGCAATCTGTAATGTGGAGTGACAAACATAGGACAAAGTAATCAATTTATCCTTGAGTTTTTTCCTGTACTAGTTAGAGAAACATTAGAAACCCCCCACACTCTGTCCCCATCACTCTTGCTCCAGTCCCCTTAGATTGGCAGCTCCCCAGAGCAAGGCTGCAGAACCTCTTTCAATCAGAGGAAGACATCATGATGCTGCAAATGACTCCAACACTTATATATTAATGACATACTGCTGCTGACAGAGCCTGTGTCAGGAGCACTTGATTCTCAAGCTCCTTTGGTAGGGAAAGTCAACACTTGGAGATAGGACTGATTTTCCCTCCTCTCTCTGTCTGCATTACCTTCAGCCGCCCGTTTGAAGAAGACTTTGCAGCTACCACAAGTGAGGGCTCCATAGTGGCACCCAGATGCTTCATCTCCACAGATCAGGCAAGTCTTTTGAGGTGGAAAGTAATAGTCAATGGGAAAGACATGTTCCCGGCCAGTCTCCAACCTGCAGCATAAAACAGAAAGAGAACAAGGGAAAGGGTCAGCAAATGAGGTTAGGATGGGCCACGGGGGTGCAGAGAGGGTGGTGCTTGGGAGAATGTTCATGGCAAACCCCAGAATTTTGGAGATGGGACAAGCCAAGCACCGATCAGAAAGGAGTCAAGCAATGACTGAGCCAAACCTCGCTCTGACCACGCAGAAGACTGTGCCCAGGTGCCCCTCCTGACACGGCCCCTAGGTACAGTGTGTGACAAAGTACAGGCACGGTGACAGCACAGCCTTGAAGGAGAAGACGACTGGGACTGGCTGTTCATTTAATTCTGTTTTCAATAGTGAGGCTTGTACATCAAAAAAGGACTCTGCATGCTCATTAAGCTATGTGATCCAGCTCCATTAACATCACTGTTGTCACTTCGTTACAGGTGAATTTATCCTTTTGATTCTTAATTTTAAAAAACTATTTTTTCCTAAGCTATCAGCTCTCTTAAGCCATCCTTTTCATCTTGATGTTTTGTCTTCCTTGTTCTCTACCCACTCCCTTTTTCAATAGCCAGCAACAGCTGGACTGAACCTTCCTCTCGATGCCTTGCTCAGCCACATGACTACTAAATGGAGCCAGAAGCCTCTGGTGAAAACATAAAGCATTTGCTGTGCACGTGTTCCAGCAGACTCCTGTCTACTCCCATCCCATGACCAAAGGCACTGCCGCTGCATCTCCCAGTCACACAGGGCACATTGGGATAATGCCACCTAGGTCCCTGCCCTGGGATGACCCCAGGGGTAGAGCATGGCCCTGCCAACCGCTAAAGGGTGAAAACAAACCTTGGAGCCAAAAATAAAAGTTGCAGTGCCTGCCATATAATAGCTTTGATCAAACGCTGCAAGCGGGTCAGTGCGGATCATGGAGCCTCCTCACCTTTTCTACTCGTCAGCTCAGTAGTTTGAAGGATTCATTTTAGGTTTTCACTCTGGGCAGCTGCTAACAAGGATGGGGACAGAAACCAGCTGTGAGCAGGGGCAGAGCATGGACTCCACATAGACCTGGGGCCACCTTTGCCTGTCGCTGCTCTCCCCAACCCCCAGTTTTGACATAACCTCTTCCAAGTCCTGCTGGGGAAGCACGAGGAGCCCCCTGCAGCCCTGGCACAACCCAAGCAGGTGCCAAGCACAACGCAACAAGGCTGACATTGCGCCAACCGGCCGCGTCAACCACAACACCAAGACGCTCCAAGAGCCACCCCTGCTCCCCAGCCACGTATTCCTCACGCCTCCCTCCACCCACACACCCAAACCCTTCCCTCCTGGCTGGTGCCCATCCTGCCGCCTCCCTCCCGGCACACAAAGCCATGCGCTTGTTCCATCAGACCCATGGAGAAGCTGCTTATTCAGAAGGCATGGCAGCAGGGGATGCCCTTATCAGAATCACAAGTCAACGCAGGTCCAGGCAGTACGAGGAGCAACAGTATTTTAAGTTATTTGCTAAAGCTCGCTTTTTATCAAAACACTGGCTGAGGTAATTAGCTTCTAACAGTCAGCAGGTCACTGCAACTTTCTGGTCAAAATTAGTTCTGCTTTTGATTTCTGGTATTGTTTGAATGCTTGCAGGTCAGCTCTCAGAAATCAAGTTAGAATAGAATACCAAGTTAATATATATTGAGAATGAACAGGACAATGCTAGGATTTCTTGGAAAAAATCCTTATACTCAGAAAAGCCCCATTTGGGCCCACAGTACAAACACACCCCAAATCCACCGCAACAAACAATAGCCCTGGGAGAGATGGCAGCTGGGACCCGTGCCACGAATCTTCTGAAAAGTCTAGCAGCTTTTAGAAAAAGGGTTCAAACCCCAACAGAGACCCCGGGGCGTGGGAACGCTGTCCTGCCTCGCAGCCCCTCTGCCCGGATGGCTGCCCAGGGCCACCACCTCTCCATGTCCCAGAGTCCACAGGCAGCTCTGCCCACCCCGCTACAATACACGCAAGAAGCCATCTCCAAGCCGAGAGCGAGCAGCTGGCAGCATCGAGGAATTAAGGGAAGAGCTGCGGGTGGTCTGTGCTAATCAACAGCTTCTCCACTGGGCTTCGGTCTCTGCGGGAAGCTACGACGCACGGCACTGCCGCCCAGCGCTTGCCAGGCTGGGATGCAGCAGGCACCGGGGCAGCCCGCACCTCTCCCCAACTCACCCACACCTCTCCCACCTCCTCTCCCCTATCGCGTTTCACTGCTCCCAAAACATAGGGAGCTCCTGCAGCCTGCTCTGGCACAAGCAGCAGTCCCGGGGACATCAGGATTTAAACTGCTTACAGCGCAGCGCCTGAAGGAGCCATCGCTCCTGAGGAGAACTGCAGCAAGGACAACGATGTCCTGGCGCAGGGGCAGCTGCCTGGTTATCGTCTTTTGCTCAGATACTTTGGTTATGGTAACAGGAGTAGCTTCTTCGGTACAGACTACCCATACCCTTTTGTTCCACTTCCCAAGAGACGCAAATTAAACCGAGGTTTGAAATGAGAAAAAGTGTTTCCTCAAGAACAGATGAGGAGCCAATATCTGACTGGTTTAAATCACACCACAGGCTAAAAAATACTTGCTGGTGCAGAGAGGAACGAGGGACTGCTGCTGCTGTTAGGTGAACCACTAGCTGGGATGCTTCCTTTCAACCAAAGCCTAACTCCGCTACCAGAGCACCGGTTTGTGTTTCTGGCAGGTCAGGGCTCTTCGCTGAAGTACCGCTGCCTTTTCTAAGCCCCTCACGCCTTGAGAGTAAAGCACAAAATGGGACAATTATTGGTGAGATCAAAGCCTAGGCTCACCTCTCTCCTCTCGCCATGCTGTCAAGTGTGTCCTTCAAGAAATCTTCTATTCCTCATGTGAGAGCTATGCAGATCCTACCTAAATTGTGGGTTATTAACTGGAGCAGTAATTTTATCCTCTGTTCTTAAGGCAAGAAACTTTCTGAGTGACTTCTCATCATTTTAGCAGCAGCGATCAGAATCCGTGACTCATCTCTAGAAGCTGCTCAACACCCTTCCCTGACAAACTCAAATTCCAAGGCTTTTCTTGAATTGCCAATCCAATGGAGGAGATACAGCCAGCTGCAACCTATCTGCCAAAGCTGGGTCCTGATGCAACAAACTCTCCCCCTTCCCAGAGTCCTGCCCATGCTCCCAGTGCAATCCCACTGTCCCAGCCCCAGGAGGCTCAGGGCAGCCCCCGCTTCCCCACAATCCTCCCCTGAGATGCAGAGCCCCGGCACTTGGTCCGAGCTGCTACTGTAGAGCAAAGACTGTGAAGAAATAACCAGCAGCAGGTAGAAAAGCTTTGCTAAAAGCACCTTTTATCTAGCAATTTTCTAGATTCCAGCAGAACGAGACCTTTCCTCTAATGACCCGCTACCTTTTTTCTCCTCTCCATGCAATCTGAAATCCAAAAAGGGACAATTTATCTTTTTTTTGTTCCATACGGCCTCCATACCGCGCTTGCCTTCTGCTTTGCACTATGCATTTCAGATCAGAAAGGAGCCGAAGGGGCTCTCCCAATAGCAGCCCTTCTGATGACAGAAGCAGGACCCTGGATTATTTTTAAGGTTTTAATTATTTAAAGCCGCAAAGCATCTTAGCAGCTAAGGCCTGGGAGGCTTTTTTAAACAGCTTTTCCAATAGCCGCTCGTCGTCGAGAAGAGTTGTGCAAGCACAAATCCCCCTTCCCGCAGGTGTGTCTCTGGTGCACCCACACACGGGTGCCTACGGACGGAGGATGCTGAGCTGAGCGGCGCTGGGGCTCCCCCTGCGAACCCCGCCGGGCTCAGCTGCCGCTCAGGGGCGGAAACCAGCAGGAGCTGGTGGACGCTGGAGGTTCATCCCGGCTGGGGGATGGACTTGTCCTGGGTGTAACGCTCCTGCCTTTGCGGTTCGCACTGGGCAGGATTCAGCCTCTGCATCCCAGTGGGATGTTTCAGCAGCTGGGGAGCGGCTGGGTGCAGCACCAGAGTGATTTCCAGCTCGCTCCTGCAGCTTTGCCACCAGCAGCTGCTGCCCACACAGCCCAGAAACACCCTGGATTTTAAAAAGGTGCCAATTTGCCAATTTTTTTTTGGTTTTAGAGGGAAAATTGTAAGAAAAACATAAGCAAAAATGTGAGCAGCTCAGAGTGAGCTGTGATAATGGCACCCTTAACAATCTATTTTCCAGTTTCCAAGAGACCTTTTAACGGCGTTCTCAGAATGCACAGGCGATAGCCCTGCAACGCAACGGCTCGCGGAGGACTGGCAGCGTCTGGGCAGAGCCCTGGCAGCGTTCTGGGCATGGCCCTGGACACCCCCCGCGCAGGGGGCCCGGCTCCAGCTGCCGCGCGAGGGGCAGGAGGGCGGCTCCGCAGCGGGCTGGAGATGGGCTGCCCAAAACCCTTCCCCGAGAGGAAGTTTTTCTTCCGCCAGTACCTGCTGAGCGCACCCACCCCGCAGAGCTAGGGGAACTCCGGGCTCTGACAGAGAGCAGCACCGAGCTCCAGAGGCGGCGGTGTGCGCGATATATGGCAAGTGTCACCGCGCCTCGGCAACCCAAAGCAGGGAGATAGCGCAGCGTGGGCAGACACAACTGCTGCCGCCGTGACGTCGGGCAGAGATTCCAGCCCTGGCTCACGGCTCGAAGGCCAAGGTCAGTGCTGCTCACAAAGCAGCACAGGGCTTTTGGGGGGGGGGGGGGGGGGGGCGGAGCAGAAAAAACAACCTCAGTATCTCTCTTATGGCTACAGGAAGAATTTTACTGTCATTTCAGAAGGGTTCTTTAGGAAGTGGAGGATCTGTTGAGCTCCTGCCACACAGAAATATTTCTGCAGAGTAGGAACCATAATGTTGCAATGCAAGCATTTGTTTGTCAATAGTTGCTTTCACCAAACAGCCCCAATTTCATAACACACCCAGAAAACCAAGGGCAGTCATGGATAAGAGAAAAGTCAAGCACTTCTCGTAACCCGCAAAGGAAGTTTCCATCTCAGCAACAGACAGCACCCAGCACCCAAAAGGAGCCGAGGCACCGCTGCCCAGAACCTCTGACCCCAGAGGCAGACCAGGGAAAAGTCCGTTTGCTGCTTTACCCTCACGGCTCCCGCAGCCCACGCCTACCTGCTCCAGTAAGAATAACTCGTTAAGCAATTCACAGTGCTAACATACCACGGTGAAGATTCCTTACACTCCCTCTGTTTTCCATCCGTCTGACACAGATGAACAAACATAATTTCCACCTCCTTCGCTCTTAAATTTGACATTTTCCACTTTAAAATTACTCCAAGGGTTGGAGCAGAGCAGCCCACCAGGCTGAAGCAAAGCATTGCAGCACTGTTCTCGGCGCGGCTGGCACAACCTCCTCGTGGCATCAGCTCGCCGTGGGAACTGCTCAGTGCCAGTCCTTGCACCAGTGGGACTGGAACCCGCTCCAGCCTTTAGCTGCCTCATTCAGAAACACATCTGCTAAAGCACGAAGTGGTGGATTTGCAAACACAGGGACTCTGCTGGACCAGCCTTCGGAGAATCCCTAACTGGGGTCTGTCTGCCCACCCACAGCGGCCACCAGGCACCCTGGACACCCCAGCCCGAGCAGCCGTCGGCTGGGAGTCCCTGGATCAGAGCTCTCTGGGTCACACACCTTGCCCTTTGGGGAAGGTGCCTGGTGGGTTTCCACCTTTACAATGCTGTACCTAAAAATCTGCCTGAGAAGATGCTGAGCTGTGAACTGAATAAGCACTTGCACAGAAACTCGGATGACACAGAATCCTGCCCAGTCATTTCAAGTACCACCATTTCTGAGGTATTGTGATGTTGCCAGCAGTAAATGCTGCCTTTAAAATGGCATCGTCTGTGCGTGACATTTTCAAACACAATATTACACTAACCGCCTTCCCATCAATGGAGCTGTGTGACTTGCACCTGGACAAAGGTCTATGAGGCACAGCAAGGAGAGAGACTCACATCTAGCTAAGAGCTGTTCATGGCAGGCACAAGTCTCCTGTCCTCCTGCACATTCCCCCTTTGCTGTCACTGGCTTCGGCCAGAGTTGAACTGAATCTTGACTCCCCAGTCATGAAGCTGCCCCGATGCAGATAACAAGGCCCGCAGGGGAACTTTAAAGCATCCCATCTGTTCAAATGCTTTGAGCAGTTTGATCTGTAAACATGCAGCCTTGTGCACTGAACTTACTTCCTTTTTTCTAAATAGCCTTGAACGTGTTTCTACACTGGCTGTGCCTTGTTTTCATGTGTAGGTGCCGGCGGCAGGGAGGCCAGATAGCATCTCGGAGAGAGCAGAGCCCGGTGCGCAGCACAAGAGGCAGGGGCAGCCCGCGGGAAACACACGTGGGAACCAGACCATCACGAGATTGCAATAAACATCAGCAGATGACAACAGGTTTTCCAAACATTCCTGGCAGTGAGGGCAGGAGGAACTAGCACAGCCTCAGGAGCAGGTTCTCCCACCAGCAGCTCCCAGGAGCAGCGGCTGGGCTCTGCAGCCGAGACAAGGGCAGCAGCGAGGGCGGCGGAGATGCCCAGCAGGCTCTGCGCTTGGCCGCTGCCTGCAGCCTGGATACAGCGTGAGACCAAAGCTGCTGCCTCAACACCTGATCTCCAGCTAGTGAGCTCAGGGAGCAGCTTAAATAAATCAGCTCAGAGAAAATGAAACACTTGATTTCCCCAGACAGAGAAGGTATCTACAAAAAGAGACAATACAAATGTATTGCAAGACTACTTAAGATGGGAACTCACCTGACTATGAAGCATGAAGAGGACAAAAAGCAAAACAGGCATAATGGAAGCGGGCTTCAGCCCTGATGAGGTCATCAGCACCGTACACTGTATCGTCCTGGTGACTGCAGAGTTACCTGGAGCCCCCAAGGACAAGACCTTGGTGTCCTCGGTGCACAGAAAGCCCTACTTACTTCCCAAGGAAACAGTCTGCCCTAACTAATATTTTTTAAGTTAGTTTAACCCCCACCATAATCTTCCACTCTCAAATCCCTCTCCTCTGCTGACAAAAAGAAAATGTGCCCGTAAAGAAAACCCCCCATGGGGAGATGCTCCCAATGCACACATGTCCTGCTCCCAGGGGCCCTGCCATCGCGACGCCAGGCAGGGAGCACAGGCTCAGTCCCCTCCAGCACACCGCGGCTGTTCTGGTACTCGGGGCACGTCAGGCTGGCAGCACCATGAACGGACAGGCTGATGTCACTGGAAGACATTCCCAACCCCTCTTCAACAACTAAGTGCAGTGATGCTGATTAAATACTTAGGAGAAATGATGCAAGTTCCCCGGCGGCTTTTCACAACCACCAGTTTGAAATGTGCACCTCCAGAGGTACCAAAATGTCACCGATCCCCCTGGGCAGGGCCACCCCTCAGTCGCCCACACGTGCCAGGGCTGGGAAGGGGACCGGAGGCTGCAGGGCCCATAGGTGGCCATGGCTCAGAGCATCAAGCAGCACTCCTGGGGCAGGAGAGGCTTCTGCCGGCAGGAATCCTGGTCCTCTCCCAGAGCTTGCCAGGCTCACGCCACCACAGAGATCAGCATGGGGCAGAAGAGCAAAGCTGCTGTCTCCACATGCCCTTCCCATGCAGATTAATGTCCCTTTCAGTTTTGCAGGACATGGACCTTAATGCCAGCACCGCGTTTATAAACCAGACAAGTGGTCCCTGCTCCGGCTCACGATGCCTTTGCAGAACAATGGCTGCTCTGAGATTTCCTGGGCAGGACAGGGGGACAAGGGGGGCGTGCAGAGGCTGGGTAGCCAGCCAGCACAGCCAGACCCGAGTCCAGTGATGAGGCACTGCCAGAGCACCTCATGTGAACATGCCATTTGATCCCCAAGGTATCTCCACAAATCACTTGGCCAACCAGCAAAGTACTCAAACTGAAGACAGCAGCTGCAGGGCCTGACGTCAATGCCACGTGCAGACACCCTGCCTGCCCCTGCGCTCGGGCAAGGAGAGAGCCCCTCTCCCACCCACAGACGCCTCCTCCGAGCCTGGCAGCAGGACCAGCATCACGAGCAGCATTCAACAGCTCGCCTTCCAAACACAGGAACCCTCAGGGCCTGCCCCCAGCACATGGGCAGCCAACCCCTGAGCATCTCAGCCCCCCAAGTCCCCCATTGGGTCACCCCGAACCGTGCTGTCTGTTTCTGAGAGCTGGGCCGACCCCTCCAGCCGTCCCTCGGCAGGGACCAGAGGGGCTCAAGGAGGGTGCTGCTGGAACAGGGCTTCCCTCGGGACCCCCCAGGACCTTCAGAAAACTCCACAGATCTGACAAAGTGCTGCAGAGAGAAAAACAAGGTGGGCTGATGCAAATCCACGTCACACAGAGCTTCAAACATAATCAGAATTCAATTTGTCAACAAGGATCCCTCTACTTAAAGAATCAATTTCCATCTTTTTTAGGTCTGTCTTTGGTGGTCATTTTCCCTGAAGAATGTGCTCAGTAACGTTCCCTCCCTTTGCATTTTCTCTCTGTAATGTGCAGAATGTGTTCATTTTAAATAGGGCCACACTGATGCCTCTGCAGAGGATGTGACAGTTCTCTTTGTTAGCAAGAGCCTTCTCCTGTTTAGCAAATAGACTTTCTCTTTTTAGGCAATTACACAATTTATCACGACTTTCAATTACTTCATTACTTTCTAAGTTATAATTATATACATGACACGTCTTATTTATTAGATGCTGGGTTAGTATTTTATTTGCGATATGTCAAGTTGCATCCAAATGAATCCATAAATTCAATGGGAATGTGAACATTTTAAATAGCTGTTTTGGCAAGTCAGAACTAAATTTATCTCAGCAGACTGCATTTCAAATCAGTTGACCAGCAAAGCCAAGGCAGACTCGTCTGTGAGCTGCAGACTCTGCTGCCCAGCCCTTTGCTGAGGGATCTCCAAGATTTACTGGCCACTGGGTACCACTACCCTGTGCCTCGCTCTCTGCGTGGGCTGGAAGAAAACCTCCCACATTCTCTGACTTTCTCAGCTCTGAGTAGGTCTCAGTTTTGAGCCTTTGAACTCAACTGGCTGAATAAACTGGATTTTCTCTACTTTCCAGCACTGGTTTAGCAACATAGCGGCTCCCTGGTGCTCAGGTGCTGTCTTCTGCTGGGAGCCTGACCACCTCCAAGACATCAGCAAAACCCACGATCCACCCACCATTATATTTTATTGGCTTCCCCTGAGTTTCACAGGCTCCAGTAAACACAGGCTTCCACATTCTTCCATGATGAGAAGGTGGGAAGACAGCTCCACACCTTGCCCCACTTGCAACATGTGCCCAACAGCATTCCTCCTACTGACAGACACCTCGGCTCTGCAGCTGGAGATGGCTCCTGGGAACCCTCCTGGTGATCCCGCTGCCCAGTTATTCCAACCAAGAACAAGCCAGTGCACAGAGGGGCTGCAAACCAGAGCCCTCCCTGATGCACACAGACCTCAGACCATCAGTACAGCTTCCATACTGGGACAGCTCCCAGCCAGCCATGTTGCTGGGGGACGCCAGGATTCTTTACAGACTCAGATATTTAAAGCACATACCATTTTCCCCTCTCCATTTGGCAGTGGAATTATTGCTAAGGAAACTAGTGCCACAAATTTTGCATTTCTATTTCTCTGCTGGATGAAACACGAGTTGAAAATGGGCAGATGGCAGACAATGGAGGAGCTCAGCATGGAAAAAGGAGAAGACCACAGACACCACCTGTATCAGAGGCAGCGGGGAGGCACATCCCGCGAGCCAGACCTGCTGGCACGGGCAGCAAAGCAAGAGGTGGCATCGCTGCCTCTCAGAGGGCCCCTGCTCTAGCCGCTCCAGCCTCCTCACTGCTGGGTGAGCCAGCACCCCCCCCCCCACCTCCACCCAGCAAGGCACGGCGGCCCTGGGCATGGATGAGGAACAAGGAAGGAACAGCAGCACCCAGCTGAGAGAGCAGCCCCCGCCTCCCACCCTCGGCTGCAGCATCTCCCCCGCAGAGGCGGGATGCCGGGACTCGCCGCAGTGGCCACGTGCCAGTCGTGCCAGCTCCTGTGCCTGGAGCCTGCGGCGGGGTTCTCGGGCCGGCCTAGGCAGGAACTTCAGCTGGTGCCATAACTTACTGGCAGAACCGTCTCATTTTGAGGCATGCTTATGCCAAGCACAAACCTTCGCAGAGACACAGCTGCAGGGACACAAAAACACTTTTCCTTATTTTGTCTGGAAAGGGCTATAAGCTATATTTGCCAAATTTCTCTTGAGCCTTGCTGCAAAACCACTTGTCTTCTAGAGAAGGCTTCACAACTTATGCAACAGCATCATCTCCCCATGCCCTCAGAGCAGACCATACCTTGAGTCATCTCATAAAGAGTGAACACGTCAATTTTAACGAAGGTTTCACATATCTATGGTCTTCTTGGCACTCTTAGCCCTGATCTCGGCAACAGAGAGGCAAATTCCTCAGCATCCCACAGCAACCATCCAACGTCTAGCCAAGTCCTCCTGCTCCATGGCCTTGCCTTCCCGGCGGCTGCCCTATGGCTGTGCGTGATCACAGCTGCCCACAGCTGCCAGTGCCAGCAGTGTGGGGCATCCCAGCCCGGCACAGCCAGCCGGACCTGGCGTCTTGGGGGCTGAAAGCAATTATTAGGCAGTACAGAGGGCAGAACCCTGCGGCAGCAATCAGCTGATCCCAGGGGATCTGCATGCATGGGAGGTACCCCCACAACCACAGACAGACACTGGGATGGGCAGAGGCACTGGCCCCGCTGGGCAGCCACGTCCCGAGAGAGCCGGGGTGGTTTTGTAGCCTCTCAGGAGCCCAGTGCCCTGTCTCCTTCACCCTTCCGAGCAGATGAAGAATGAAAGCAGACAGGAATAGTTTTCTTTTACGCCCGCCTGCAAACCAAAACACAGATGCCACATCTAATTTTAGGCCTCCTAGCCTTGAGAGCGTTCTCTAAATTCTCTTTTCAGCGAGCAGCAAGATAGTCATCTCGGGACAAAGCCACCTGAGCAGGGTGGAAGCAGGGACAGGGGGTGGCTGTGCAGGGCTGTCTGAGCAGCGAGAAGCAGCGATGCCGACTCTGTGCCTGTCCCTGCGCAGAGCCCCAGCCAGCCGGGCAGACACCGGGACTGGCACCGCTTCCCAGGGTCAGCACGGGGCAACGCACCCGTCTCTGCACAACTCCTGCACAGAGAGTCTGCAGAGGGACTGCCACAGGCACCGGACAAGGGATGGAGAGAGTATCATGCAAAAAAACACGCAATACATCCATGAGTAGAACACGACAGATGCTCACAAACGCACGCACACAATCCAGGAAAAACCGTAGATCATCTGAACACTATTTGCAGGAGGCATTTCATTTTCCAGCTAATGCACCTAATTGCCACCCAGATGAAAGCAATTAACCTGATCTGCACACAAATTACTTTTCACTCTTTCTCTGTTCTATAAGCAGAAAGAGGAGCTGCTGGGATAGTCCGTCCAAACCTTCCCCAGCGGCACGTCGGAAAATGCGCAGACGCTGCTGCTGCTGCCCGCTCCGCATCGGCGGGGAGGGGGAGGAGGCAGGAGCCTTCGCTAGGAAAGGACTGATACAAAAACTTCTGCCTGGACTCTTCTCAGCACATGGGCCAAGGTCAAAGCATTTTTTTCTGCTGTTTCTAACCAACACAGAAGTTAATTCAGCTAAAATATGTAACACCGGTCAAACTGCTAAAGAGCTGCTGAGAAAACACCAAAAAAAGAAACAAAGTATCATCTTGGGAAAGACAAGAAGCAGCCCTTGAAGGCCTTCCCCAAGCTGTGAGAACATGGGGGGAGAGGAAGCAAAGTCCAGAGTTTTCCCACCTCATCCCAGGAACTGAGCACGTCCCAGGGACCCTATAAAATGTGTTCTAGGAAATCTGCAGCCTCCCCTCTGGCATTTACTGGGATTGCTCCTGATGTTAGCAATTCCAGGATCACCCAGCAGGATGGTGGTCTGGCAGCAAGGGTGAAGATGGTATAATGCAGGATTTACCCCCCAGGGCTCTTCCCAAAGCTGCCGGCTGCAGCCAGCCCGTTTCTATTGTGTGGAGGGAGAGGGCACCCACCAGACTGCACCCACTCACCCACCCACCCTCAGACGATCTGCCAGCGCACCAGACCCCTGGAGCTTAACTCCGAGCTCTGCAGGTGGTGCTGGTACCCCAGACCAGGCGACCAGCATCCGAGGACACCCCTCCCAGCACCACCTGTTAAGGACACCTGGCTTCAGATACTATACGAGGCAGAGATAACTCCTCACAGCTCTGGCCACGCACGGTGTGTCAGCACCGTCCCGGACGCTGAGCAGCACGCAGGAGTGGCTCTCCACACTCCGTGCAGCACGCCGTGGGCTCTGCCAGCCCGGGCGCACGGCGAGCTGGTCCTGGCCGTGGTCCAGCTCCCCGGGGAGCGGACCCGCTGGGCTCCGGCACGGCTATGCGTGAGGAAACGCGCCTGGCTGCTCTCCCCGGCTGACTCACGGGATGGCTGCCCCCAGCGTGCCCTCACCCACGCCGCAAAGGATGCCCTGTGCAAACACTGCTGCTGTCCCAATACCAGTGCCTCTGCACTGACTTTCTAAGCCTTATTTAAGAGCTATCTTTTGCTCACAGAGCTGGTTTGGAAGCGACAGCCACCTTGCCTGCAATCTCAATTAGCTCAGCGTGGCCCGCGGCATCACACAGCCCCTTGGCAGCCCCATGCCCTGGGCAGGGTGATGGAGGCGCTTAACCAGCCCCTCCAGTAAAAACACGGGCTCATCCCCTGCTCTACACTGGGCTCTATTATTTATTTATCACGGTGTGCTCCATTCTGCTGAGACTGCAGAAAAGTCACCAGGAGACCTGCAGAGAGCTCGGGGTATCATCTACCTGATGCAGATACTTGAGTTGCCCAGAGTGGGTGGCACCAATTCCCGTCCCAGTGGGACGTGTGCCTGCTGCCCGGGGAAAGGGCAGAACCTATAAATACCCATACAGCTGGGCTATGTTTTTAAGGTGAATTCTACTGCTGCAAAATCACTTAGTCTGTGGTTCGTGTCCCAACAAATCATTTTTGCCACTTCTAAGGACACATCAGCATTTGACTTTGCTTGTTCCCATTATTTAAAAAGGCCTCCCTAGAAGTGGGGCTGAGAAGTTTCAAACCCCAAAGGGGCACAGGTGACTTTGCTCTTTCTGGCTTCTGCTCAGATTGCATTAAATTGGAAGAAAGCAGCAGCAAGCGAGCAGCCAGAGCCCAGCCTGCCCGTCCCATCTCCCTCTGCCCACACAGGCACCCAGGAGGCATGGAGGCTCCCACCCAGGTCCTCTGAGGTGAGATGCTGCACTCCCATAACCTCTCCCCTGCAAACACTGTCCGGCACCCGGGAGCTGGATGGGAACAGACATCCCCAGGGACAGCCCTCGGGTTTACTAAAGTAAATGGGACTATAGACAGGGCGCAAAGTCCAGGGCACAAGTACGTGTCTGCCAGACTCTCTTCCAAAACCAAGCACAAAACCCACCCCGGTCCCCTGGGAGCCCAGCTCCGACAGCTGCCAGGGCCCATGGTGCTGATGAACTGCTGCCAAAGCCACTGGCTCACAGCAAACCTCACCTCCACCATCCACAGAAAAAGAGTAATGCCTGTTTTGCATGGTTGCCTGGAGGCTCGAGGAATTGCTGCTCGTAAGTGCTTCAGAAGAAAAGTGCCATAAAAGCACGAAGTGTTATTACTGGTAGCACTTTTATTAGTCAGAGGATATACTGAACTTCACTGAAAAATACTCACGAGAAGCATCAGTGTTGTGATCATTATTTTCAAAGCAGAACGGAACACAAAGCCACGTTGAAGTAGCTGCCAGCACCGGCTGCTGCAGGCGTCTGGCCACTCCAGCAAGGCAAGGCCACTGGGCTCTCCCGGGCCAGCCGCTCCTTTGCTTGGCCCCACATCCAGAGCTGGGGGGAGGACTGAGGTGTAGCTGGACAAGGATGAGGAGCAGAGGCAGCACAGGCAGACCAGCAGAGTAGACAGAGACAGCAGAGGATACAGTCAAAGGGAACATGGATGAAGAACCTCCGTCACAAGTCTTTGCCATGACAACTGGGTCAGCTCCTTTTTATTTTCATGAGCTTACTCATACCACTATTATCGTTAAAAAAGAGAGTGCCAGCTCTGGTCCACACAGTGTGCAGCAACTGTCAAAACCAGGGCCACCAGCAAGTCTGAGTTAAAATCCCAAAGTGACCATAGTGCTTCCTTCCACCACAGAAAACAAACAGGCATTTGGTCCCAAATGCCAGGTCAGGGCTGGACGAGGTGACTCCAGCTCAAAAGCCAGGAAGGTTCATCCACACAGATGCAGACGGGTGCTCCACTACAATGGGAGACAGGACACCTGCTCTCTTCAGGAAAAGAAGGAGCTGGAAAGGATCCGAGTACCCACACAGAAAACTCTGCCATTGTTGCATTCTTATGACCACGGTGTAGAAATGGGATCATCCGAGGCGAGAGGAGATGGCTTCTAGCAAATGTTCACATCTTACCGGTAACAGCAAAGGAAAGTGCCCCTGCCCGCTGCATCACGTCAGCAACTTGACATGGCATCAAAGAGCAGCCTCTTCCCAGCCAACACAAGTCAGCTGGGCTGTCCAAGAGGACTTCATGGGGCCTGCTTTGTGGCAGTTTCTGGTGCACACGTCACTTCGGTAGAAAACACACCAGCAGCAATGCTGCGGGAAAGCTTAGAAAGAGCCAGGGGGCAAATGGGCGCTGCTGCCTGAGGGTCCCACTGTCTCTCTGGCTGCCTGAGAGGTGGTGCCCCCAGAATACTGCTGGTACCAAAGTGCTGAAAACACCGCATCTGCTTCACGTGTGCTGCAGTGGAGACCCGGAACTCTACAGCTGCCTATGCAGTGTCTTCAAAATTAGAAAATTCATTTCAAATTGCAAAGAATATCAAAATAAACTGACACAGAGGAGGAAAAGATCATGGCTCATAAGGTGTTCAGGAAGCCAGGCTCATCTGAAGCTTCTTGCTTTGCACTGCCTTCTGCTTCCTGGCGCCGTTCGAGGTTTCTTCCAGTTGCACACATGTGCAAGACTGCTAGCAGCTGGAAAAGGGTGTAGGGGGAGAGAGCAAGACGGTCACAGCTGAGGCCTCTCAAGGCTTGTAGATCTTTTTGCGATACACCAAACACTAAAATCCTTCAAGAACTCACATGCATGGGGAGGGGGGTGCTTCTTGGGCCAGGGTGGCAGGTGAGCTGAGCACCGTGCAGCCAGGATACATCCCGGTTAACACCACGGCCCCAGGGTCTCCAACCATTCCACGGGCCTCCTGCTGAACCTCTGTGCAAGGGCAGCTTCATCTTCCCAGGTATTTCCAGTGTATAACTGTCAGAGTCATACCACCACTGCACAGACCTTTGGGATCTACCAGAGCAGCTCGGAGACACAAATGGTTTTTACTAGTAGCAGAAAGTCTCCCACAGATGAGCTTTCTTTCAGTATAGGCTGATTTGATAAATTTAAAATGTTCCACGAGATGATAAAAGAATACTTTTTTTTTTTTCCTTTTACATTTACCTTTGCAATTTAATAACCAGCCAGCACACCCAGTGCAGACCCAAAACCAGTCAGAGTAATGACTGCCAACACAGAAGGAGCAAATTAGGACAGTCATTTGAAAAGCAGCAATGTATAAAATGCGTGCAAAGCTCGGCGCTAAGACAGAAATGTAAATAATACCAATGGCAGAAAAATACAAAGAACCCAACTACTGCTCTCTAACACACATTATTTTTAACTCTGTGAAATGAATCTGCTTTCATCACACCAAAACAAAATGTTCCCACATGACTAAAAAAATTCCAGTATTTTAGGAAGTTTTGGCATTTCTTTCTGCAATAAATAGCAACATTTCCAGCTTTCCTCCCAGTTCGGGCCCATGCTTATTTTCCCTCCACCATGCACAGACTCCAACTTCTGCTCAGCTCCAGCGTTCCCTGCGCTTTTTCCTTGAGCTGCCCGTCTGCAATCTGCTCTCGAAGCACTGCACGCCTTTATCTCTATCTCCTGTGCCTGAGAGATGCCATTGAGAGGTGCCCCCCTGGCCTGGGCACAGCGTGAGCTGTTGTCTTGTTCCTGGAGCCGAGCGTGGCCTTGGAGGCTCCTCGGAGCGGAGGCGCCCAGAGGGGCTGCCCGGGCAGCGGATGGCATTGGGCATTCGCTGCCTCGCTACACTGTTTCTTCTCCGATTCCTGCTGAAACCGTCCCACACCTTCCTCAGCCTGCAGCAAGGGGCCGGAGGAAGAGACTTCCAGGAATCGCCGGCTCCGTGCCACAGGGAATTGCTGGGAGCGTCGGCGCGGTTGACACGAGTGCCCACAGCCCTGCTGTGCAGCCCCACCGATGCCTTCCACACCGCCATGCCCGCAGGTACTCCTGGCACCGCGGGGACAGGGGGTCACAGAGCGTGGCTGTGCTGCCAGGAGCCCAGAGGAGCCCACCAGCAGCGTCACCAACCTCCTGATCAGCATGTGGCACCAGCCCCAGGCAAGGAATGTCCTGAGGGATGGGGTGATCCTGCCCTGGGTGCCGATCCCCACCCCCTCAGTCTCCTGAGAAGGAAACATGAGTGGAAAGGCTCACGTCACAGTGGGCTGAGCCTCGGTAGCCAGCTGTGGAACAGGATAACCTCATTTATCAATTTAAATGAACACTAACTCACAGGAAAGACCATATAAATTAGCACCCTCAAAACGAGATGAAAACCAGCCAAACAGCTAAGCATGGAAGGAAATGAATGAGCTTTGGCCCGCCTGTCACAGTTGTTCAGACAGCAGCTCTCAGGAACAGGACGGAGGAGCTGCAACTGCTGTGCTGCCGGTCAGGAGGCAGGACAGCCTCGGCAGTGCCCGCTGCTGCCACGCTCCCCGCCGCGCAGGGCTCGCTGCACCCGCTGCTGTTCTGCACATAAGGCTCGAGCAGAACTCGAACTTCATCCCAGCAACTCCAGTTAGCGGCCTCAGTGCATCACTTGTTTCACAGCCTTAACTGAAGCCGTAACAGATGGGCAGATGTCACAGCCTGGTAGCGTGCCAGCTCACAGTAAAAGGAGTCCTGAGGTGTCTAAACCAGACACAGCTTTGGTGTAGGACTGGCGTGTTCGTCTGCATTTAGAACAGCCTTCTCGTGTCTGTCAGCAGAGACAAGAATTAGAAGGTGATGATGAGGAATTTTTCACATGCTTTCTCTTGTCCCTTTTATCAAGAACCATCAAAAAGCTTTAGCATATCAGCCACACTCCTGAGGTTTGCCATCCACGGATCTCTACCCACAGCTGTGGACTACAAGTACCTGTTACAAAGCTGGCCAGAGGCATACGCTTCAGGAAGAGCATTCTTCAGGCACCACTAGTCTTTAAAGGAAATATTTACACAATATCACGTTTGCCTGAGCAGAAAGGTCATACTGACGACAGCAGATGGGAGGATCATCTCCCTCCCGAGGACTTTTTGAGCCCCGGAATTGAAGAGCTGAGGGTCCCACAGACCCCCTGGGAAAGGGGATGCCAGGGCAGGGGTGCTGAGCACGGGCTGGGAGCGAGGGCAGCGCAGAGAACAGCCTCCTGCCTTGTCTCGCCTCACAGGGGAATGACCCGCCCTTCATCTTTTTATCAGAATCTTATCTCCTCCTCCAGCAGGTAGCAATTATCACAGGTATTATCCGCAAGTGGCATTACAATTACAGACCTGGCCACCAGAAGATTATATGGCCATTATGCCAGATGATGCAGAAACACGTGGAACCCGCCCAGGCTGATGGCAGCCGAACCAAAGACAGGAATCTGCCGGTAGGTCTAACGGGCAAACACGGCGATACCAAACAGGTAACAGTAGCAATGGCAAATGCCACTTAAAAGACGTTTGAAGCTACAGGGACAGCTAGATTTTTCTGAGCCAACTACCCCTTAAATTCGTTTATCGCTTTCGTATCCATCGTTTCAGTAACAGCTCTGTCTTTCACCCCATTTTAGCTTAAAGCAAACAGGCCTACACCACTTACCCAGCGCTGTGTTTTGATCTCACAAGTCAGTTTAACGCTGTAACTTTGGATTTTGCTATTAATGCTTCATCTCACTCCTGAAACAGGTTGCTTCATCACCTCAGTGACTGCTGGTAGTGATTGTCCAATAACCAGAGCAAGAAGATAGGCAGCTATGAGTCCACCATGTAGCAAAAGCTTGGATTAATTTGCTAACTGCGTGTAGGCATTACCAGCACAATCAGGCATCAAAGCCTTCAAAGTAAATCCATTTTGTTTCCCACCAAATGTTTCGGTGCCTCTAAACCCAGACAAACCCCACTCCGCACAAGTGAAGAGGCAGGTAGCAAGTATGCACTGGTCCCAGCACCCGTCCCACCCCACACCCCAGTGCACCCTGCACCCAGAGACCACCCACCATGGCAAGGAGGACTCCTGTGATGTGGGACACCTCACTTCAGCCCCATTGGATCTGTTGCCTTCTGAGGCAGCTGCAGCGGCTGACAGTGTTTGTCTCATGAGCTGCATGTGCTGCATCCCAGACCGAGGTGGGAGCCAGCACCCTATTCTCCATTAATGACCCCTCACGCAATCCCTCCTCTTCGCTCAGGGTTTTAGAGTAAACTCTTCTACTTGGAGCCCCAAGCCCCAAGTTTATAGTAGTTCATATAACAGGAAAATGTAAACAACTCCTCCCAAACATTAAGAAACTGTGCTTTAGTGTTATATATGGGGGGGGGGGGGGGGTGTGTGTCTGTCTCTACCTTAAAAAATGCCTCCCTATACCTGACCCAAACTGCACCAGGGCAGAGCTGGTGTTCTGAAGAGAGGTTCACCTCAGAGGTGAGAGATGCAATCCAGCTAGAGCAGAGCGGGACCATGCAAAAAGGGAGGGAACCAGGAGCAGCACACCTTACAATGCTCCTTATTCTTCTTCACCGCAGACTGGGCTGTGTCTGCAGCTGCCAGCACCGCAGCGGCACAGGGATCCGAGGTGCAGATCTGCTCAGGCAGGTAACGCGGCAGTGAACCCCCGGCAGGGCCCTCCACCACCCCCAGAGAAAACGCTGAGACCGCATTTCCCAAGGCTCGGAGGGTAAAGCTTTCTGTGCAGTGCCACGCAGGGCAGGAACTTAAACTGAGCAGTAGAAGCTAGCAGGTCAGTATGGGTCCAAAGCAGCCCATCCCTTGGAGATAGAGCTTTACTCCAAAGTGTTCCAGCTCCCCTGCTCCTCTGTCCTCGCAGGCGCCTGGGCAGCTGGGGCACAACCTGCTGCCATCAGCCGCAGCAGAGCCTGCTCGCTGGGCTGCCACTGATGCACCGACACAAGAGAATTAAAACCCTGGCAATCAATAGGCGGGACATTGTTAGATTAATGAAGACTTTGCTAGGATGAGGTATAAACCTGGCAGTGATTAACCCACGCAGCTTTAGCCAAACCACAAAGGAGCGTTCTGCTTTCCTTACGGCATTTTGAAATCACATCCGAACGCAGTCACGCCTTTGCAGCAGCCAGGTAATGGTGCGTGAGCAACGTTTGCAGGACAAGAGAATGGCATTTTCCCATCAGAATAAGGGAGACATCATTTGTCTCCATAGCAAATCTCCGGGAAAACCTGCCCGCTGCCCCAGTGCAGCCCAAACGACTGCCTCTGGCCGCCACATAAGCCCAACACTCTTCTCCTGGCTGCAATATTCCCTGTGCACGGTTCCACTGCACGGGCTTCACCGGCAAACAAACCACCTGAGCCTGAGCCTGAGCCTTCTGCTCCCGAAACCCTGCATCAGCCACTGACAGTGCTCAGACAGCGGAACTTTTCCAACTTGATTCAGCCCCGCTTACTCCACACCAATTTCGGCAGAGATTGATCCAGACTCCAGAGGAAGATGCTCGGAGCACGAGCAGCTCCAGCCACCAGCACAACGCTCGCTGATGGACTCATTCTGACCTGTCCTTACTTCTCTCCCTTTTGTTTTGCCAAGCCCTCAACTTCTTTGTAAAGCTCCCACGGAAATTACTGGGTGGATGACAGTTACTGCAGTGCCCCAGTAAAGCCCTGAGCATTTTAAAGAAACAAACCAAGCACAGAAACGCCGGCATTTGCCCCATACTAATTTAAAGAGAAAACCTAATTGTTCATTGCAGTCTTTGCTCTCCGCAAACAGAGCACCTGGGGGTGAGCGTGTGGATGTGAAACTCCACCAGTGCAGACTCAAGCTGAGGCCACACCAACCACCTCCGGCTGGGCTGCCTCAGAGCCAGCAGTAAATCCTCCCGCAGCCACGTTCTCCCTCCTGTTTCTATCAGCTTCAGCAAGTCCCTCAGACTCAGTAACGCGTTTTGCACTGAGTAAAGGTGGCGGTGAGCTATGGCCCCTGGTTCAGGTAGTGTATACTGGTTTTATAGAGGCAGTTAATCTTTCTTGAGATTAATCCACCAGGAAAAATAACTTTTGATGGAATCCATCTTCTCAAGCAAATCTTTCCTGCTCTGCTGTATTCCTAAATACTCTTCTATCTCTAGTTCAAAACACGTTTTCTACCCACACTTAAAACTGAGTTTCAAAGCCCATGCGGTGTTTCTCTGCCTATACACACAGCAGGTTCGGCAGGTTCTGCACAGCTCATTCCCTGTTCATCTGACCCACAGCAGAGTGAGGTGCAGAGAGGATTTTTACTCAATCTCGAGATCGGTCCATGCTCCAGCACAGCATCCCGGCTCCCAGCACAGCATCCTGACTCCTGCACGCTTACAGCAGCTGAGAGAAGGGGGATAGCAGATGCCTAACAAAATGAGATAAGGGCAATCAACCTTAACGGGACTAGAAGAATTCCAGGAGTTCAGTGCAATGTTTCTGGCACAATCTTGCCTAGTAAGTCACAAGTGACAGCACTTGGGGAAAAGGGATGGCTGCAGCAGAGGAGAGGTGAAGCAAGCTGGGGACAGACAGGACAGAGGCGATGGGGGGACAAGGGGTGCCGGCAGGATACAAGGTCTGGGTTGCGAGGATGCTGTCGGGATGCACGGTGCAGGGTGCAAGGTGCCGATGGGATGCGCGGTGCGGGTTGTGGAGTGCCGGCGGGACACAGGGTGCGGGGTGCCGGCGGGACGCGGATACTCACCGGACGTCGCCGTAGGCGCCGTTGTAGCCCTCGGCCCAGGGTCCCAGCTCGCTCTTGATGCAGGCGGCGGGGGCGGCGAAGGGGGCCCGGCCTGCCGGGTACCAGGCGTCGGCGGGGAAGTCGGCGGCGTCGGCGGGCGGTCCGCGGCCGCACGGGAAGGAGCCGGCGGGCGGCTCGGCGCAGGGCCCGTAATGCTGCCCCTCCTCGGCGACGAAGGCGGGCCAGGGGGCCGCCGGGCCCGGCGGGGCCAGCTCGACGCCGTAGC
>WUAM01000287.1:76578528-76639667 GCA_024336885.1 Actenoides hombroni
GCTCGGCTCCTCACCGGGGCCCAGCCCGCGGGCGGGACGGAACGGGTCGGGTCAGCCCGGCCCGGCCCGCCGGGGGACAGCGCCTGCCACCGCGGCCTCTAGGCAAGCGGCTACCCCGATTCCCTCGGCCCCCGCCCCGGGACGGCTCCTCTCCCTCCTCCCCGGCCCGCAGCCGGGCGGAATTCCGTAGGAAAACCGCTCCTTTTCGTTGTGCGCTGATGAGCTCAGCGGTTTCCTCCAGCCGGGGCCGGCGTTGGGGTCTGTCCCACCTGGTACCCGCACACCCCTCACCTCGTACCCGAGGGCACCGCGCGCCCCCTCCTCCCCGAGTGGGAGAGTTTGTTCCCACCTTCCTCTGCTCTACATCTCCCCATAATCCACCACCACCAATAAACAGCAGTTGGGTGCATCTTGTGCGTACCACCGCTCTGGTAGTAAAAAACCTAAACTGCTAGCAGATATAATTAGTGTAGGTCCTACCATAAACAAGACTTGAGCTCCCCTCACTGGTCCTGTAATAACAGTCCTAAAGCAGCAACTTCTGGTAGGCAGCGTTCCCAGGCAAATCTGATAATGGAATCACTCATTGGACATAGGTTAAAATAAGCCCATTATTTTCAACCCCTCTGGAGACAAAAGGAAAAAAGTAATCGTTTGCTGCAAATTCAGAAAGCAAAGCCAATCGGGTGCAGTCCTTTACAAACATTTTTACAAGCCATAGAAGATAACAAAATAAGTATGGCCAAGCAAAATTTGGCAGCATCCTCCATAGGGCCTGATGGCCCCTGAACCCCCTTCCAGCATCTGAGGCAGGTGAAGGGCTGGTGCTCAAGGCGAGGACGGCACCGATGCCACTCCCGACCGTCCTCACTGCTGGCTGGTGCCCGTGGGGCAGGATGGCAGCAGGCAGGGGCAGCAGCAGTGGCCCAGGACTGTGCCCAGCTCCTCCCAGCCATTGGTGAGGAAGACCGTTTACAGAGATACCTTGCAGGCTTTCAGTGCAGAAGAAACACCAGCCTGGTTTTTAATGACAGTAATATAGCCTCTCAAATAAAAAATCACAGCAAAAAACTGAAAAGGTAAAAATAGAGGGGGACCCTGTAAAATCCGTGCAGAGCATCTCTTTAAACACTTGCAGGGCTCAGCGATCTCCCCTGCACCACTGGAGACAGCCCAGCTGAGGCTCAGCGTGGGCTCCCTCTGCGTGTAGCCCAGAAGCCCCAGCCCCGCAGCGACAATGAGCAGCACCTCCAGGAGAGAGGAAAGAGAACGTGGCAGGAGCAGGTCAGAGAGGTGTTTCAGAGGGAAGTAAAGAAACCGTAGGGACAAGAAGGGCGTTTGTGTGGCCAAGTGCTAACCACAAATCGTTCAGCACATGCCCACATGGGGAAAAGCCTGTGTGTGGGATGGTGCCTTTTCCTGGGCTTGTGAGAGACACGTCTCCTGCAGAAGCGAGGTCATGTGTATCACTTTTCAGAAGGCTGGAATAAAGCTTTAATTGGATTTTCCAAAAGTTTAGTACCATTAGTTCAAACAACCTCTTTCTTTTTTTTTTTTTTTTTCCCTTGGACACAGACGGGTGAAGAGCTCACTCTTCCTACCAGCTACACGGGAATAATGATGGCCCAGCTCCACCGCAGAGCTGCAGAAATGATGGCAAAAGCCCCAGGATTTGCAACTGAACCTTATTACGGTATCCCGTGTCAGTGATGCAAAAAAACCCAACCCTGCCCCAGAAATCAGCTGTTGTCTCAAACCCATGCAGTTAGCTGCTGAGGGGATGCAGATTCCCGTTTTGCTCTTTCAGCCTCCAGTAGCTGTCCAGCCCCTGGAGTACAATGTATGGACTCTGGAGAACATCAAGGGGAGGATTCTTACGATTAGTGTCAAGAAATGCGTTGAAAAAAGCTGAGACTCGGCGATGTAGTGTAATATCACTTCAGAAGCAGATGGCTTTGTGTTTTAAACAAAAAGCAGGTTATTCACACGTGTGGTTTTGGCAAACTGGATAAGAACTTTGTTTGACACTAGCATTCCCACCAAGGAATAAACGACCTCAGTTCATACGCACTGAAAACACCACAAGCTGTGAAGGGCCCGGCACAAGCCAGACCTTTTGTGTTGAAACAGCCCTTCCTGCCTGGGATGGGCCATGTGTGTGTCCTGGGTCTCAGGTGGGTTTTGTCCCCCTGCTCTGGGTGCTCTCCTGGCCTCTCCTATCTTTGCAACACCTGCGGGTGATGGATTTTCCCACAATCTGAAGCTCGGTGCCGGGGTTTGTGAGATGCTAATCGCAACCTACGTGCTGAAAGACTGCCTGCGAAATGCTTGATGTTCTCGGTTTAGAGCCAAGACTTTAGTTGTGACTGATTGTCTATGTGGTTAAGGTGCATTATTTTAGAAGCAATTTTGTGATTAGATCTTCACATAAATTTGAAGAAGCCGGTTGGTTTTCTTTTCTCTCTTTTTTTTTAATTTATTTCCTGAAAAGGCATCTTGTGAGCATTTTGTTTTCCTGGTATTTGCATGTTTCTTTTTAAAATTATTAAATGCCAATGGATTTTCTGGGTGTGTATGTGTGTGGCTGTACGTGCTACTTTTTAAAGGCTTCACGTATTTTAATTTCTATACTTGGCTGATGAAGAAAAATCTGTTCTGCTAACGCACAGTGTTTTACTTGCAGTTACTATACAAATACTATAACGTAACTTCCTTTAGTGTTTCAAAGTTATTTTAACTAGGTTCGTTAAAGCTGAGTTAAATCCTTTCCATAAAATCACTTTCTGGAGTTTAGAAGTCAACCACAATCTCAGCTTTACATCTGAAATCCTGAGAGCTATATTTTAACACAGGAAAATAGGCATTGTTTATGGAAAGACCAGACAAAACCTACGCAAATGTTTAGATATTTTTTTTCTGCCGCAAGCTAAGCTGCAGTTTTGATTATGAAATTAGTGAAAAATGAGCAGCAGCATGAGCCTGCACGCCTTCCCGAGAAGTGCCTTTCTCTTGAGCAAGTCCATGCTTTGATTTACAGAGTAGGAGAGTGTGTTCGGGATGGTTTGCTTGGAGGTTGTGCACGGCTGCCAGTGCTTGGGGAGAAGGTATTTGTGCATCTGATTGTGCATTTTTATTGCTCAAATATGAAGGCTGGCTGAAAGTATTTTGTTTCTCTTTACTGTCTCACAAATACTGAAGTTTCTTTTCTAATGTTCCAGTGGTATTTGGGTTTATTCACTAGTTCTGAGGGTAAGAATTATAATACATTGTTTGCTGTGATGCAAAATAACATTAAAGTCGATAGTCCTGGTGGGTGTCCGATCTGAAAGGACTGCAGCTCAAACCAGAACAGTCTCTCTGGAGCATCGTACAGAAAGATCAGCTTTTTTGACAGCGTGAAGCTGAGGATGCCTGGACGGTTGGACCGGCCCTGTGTGGGGTCAAGCTCTGCCCACGGCTCCCGGGGCTGCCGTACTCTGCCATCTCCCCACAGCTGCTTGGTTTTCTAATGGGGTAACTCATCGGTTAGATGGAAAATTAGCCATGAGTAAAAATAGGTATTTTTTCACAAATCTGTTTCATCCTAACTGAGATACATGTGGCTTTTATTATGAAATAATGACTCAAAGGAAAATCTGCTTCTTTGAACGTTTGGAAGCATATGTTCCTTCAGGTTATAACAGCTTCGTGCTTAGAGAAAAAGGGGAAAGGAGTAGGAAGAAGGTATTGCTAAAGCGCATTCCTCCCCATGGCCCAGGGAGCTGGCAGCATCCTTGGTACATGCCAGCGAGAGGCAGCAAGAAGAGAAGCTGTGTGCCCATGAGCCCAGCATAGCCCCAGTGCTGGTAGCCTGCCAAGGGTCTCCAGGGCTCGGTCAGCGCTGCCAGGCTCTGCCCTTGGTCTCGCACTGCACAGATCCAGCCCCTCAGAGCAGGTGGAGGAGAGCAGAGTTCAAAAGCCGGCCAGTCTCTAGCCGTGCTGGCCTCTCCACTTCCCAGAAGGCAGATGAGAAACCTGGGCTGCCTGACAGAGGTGACAAACAAACTATCCTGAGAAAACAGCAGGGAGAAGAACTTGTTCCTTGGCCCTCCTTCTGCTTTAGGCATCATGCAGTGTTTTGGAGATAACCTGCTCTCAGCTTGAGTTTGGTAAGGCTTTGACATTTGTTTTCCCATTCTCTCACCAGCATGTATAGAGGTTCTTTGTAACTGTTTGTAAATACTTTTTTAAAAGGTGAATTTCAAAGTCCCCTGCAGATATTTATTAGGTTCTTTCACTATAAGCTGAGGTTTGATCTGTGGATGTTACTGAGAGTTTTCTCATTCAGCTTGGAGAAAATCAATTTAAATACATGAGGAGTTAGAAAAAAAAGTTGATGGTCTTGATTCTGCATCACCAAACAGGCGCATTGTCTGACTTCGTCACGAGCAGGATGAGACCTGACTAGGGCAGGGGGAGACCCTGAAGACACCTCATCCAGCAAAACGCTCCCACACGTTTTCATTCGTAAGTATATAAATAGTCCCGCTGAAATCTAGGAAATACTCATATGCTAATGTTAAGTATTCATTTAAGTGCTTTGCTGGATCAGTACCAAAATGATTATTTATGAAGTGCTGTCAAATAAATCAGACACCAAGAAAATACTTTTTTCTGATAAAATCCCTTGGCTCAGAATATCCTGTGTGACTGCTCAGAGTTGCATCAAATAACATTTTTCAGATAGATAGGGGCCATGCCATGAAAAACTTTCTAGACTCAAAATAAATAGCTGTTCCTTTGTTTTGTTTCCTGAATAAAAATTCAACACCAAGTGATCTTTAGCAGCACAAATCTACAACCATTGAGGGCTCAAATGTTATCGTACTCCTGTGGAGCTTGCCAGGAGCGGAATCAATCACTTTTTGCCATCAATCTCTGGCAAAACGAGTCTGATAACACACAGTTCAACAGTTTTGCTTCCACTCATTTAAGGCAAGTTGCAGCCATAATCCATTAGCCAGTTGCTCACAGCGTTATCTTGATTTTACTACTTCTTTTGTGCTGTCCCAGCGATGACGTGATTATCCTATTTATGACAGAGCTGCAGAAGACCTGCTTATTAACGTTGCATAAATGTTGAAATAATCAAGTTGAAAATAAATAATAATTAAATAACGTTTAAATAATAAAGTCCACAACCACAGTAACCCGTGTGGGAAAATCAAGAATTGTTTTTGTGGTACATTTCAGCTAATTGCAAATACTCAGAATGAGTCTAGAGCACAAAGGGCATCCTGCTCTCTGCCTGGGGCAGGGCCAGCTTGATGAGCTGTTCCAGCCTTGTGCATGTTTGTACTGAACTTGTTTCTGCTCTCGCCTGATTATGAGAGGGAAAGCGAGGAGGTAATCTGGGGGAAAGAAACACCCGAGTATGTGCGAGAGATCTTATTTGTACCTCCTCTGGCTGCAGTCGCTGAGGGAAGCACAGCGTGAGCTGATGGGTCATTAGGCTCTGGAGAGCTGGTGCAGCCCCAGGGACCTCCCACCAGCCACCTCTGCAGGAGGTGACAAGGCTGGAGGCTGTGGCAAACCAGGCTTGTCACTTCTACCACCCACAGCTTTCCCTCATTATTTGATTGAGTCTGTTATTCTCAGGTTGCCTAGTGCTTCACAGAAGTAGCACATTTCTTCAAATTTTAAGTATTTTGGCCACTTGTATTAATCCTGGCCTACTAACTTTGCCTTGTCTTCTTAGATAGGCGTGAGAGTTCATGCAGGTGGGTTAAGAGACTCTAAAAGCTGTCTTTGCAGATGAATGCAGAAGATGTTTTCACTTTCATCTGTTTTAATTCCAAATGGTACAAGTGTCTCACATGTCTCATGGCTCAATGTGTTCCATCCTTCTGATTTAGGACCACAGGTTGCCTACCTCTCCCCTGTACATCTCCTTGACATCCAACGCTCACGCTGCTTTTACCCAAGAAAGCCCAAGCATCACATGCTCTGGGGAGGGGAGTTGCCTGGCTCCTTGCTGCTGCCTTCAGTGAGTTCTGAAGATGTTTGTGCAGAGCTCAGTGAGAGGATCCTGCTCTGTCCATCAGTCGTCCTGCACGCCTTGTCCCAGTGATGGAGGGGATTGGCTGAGCATCATTTCCTCTCAAGAAGAAAGCACTTAGGAGGTGAGTTTGTTCAGTTCCTGGCATGAGGCTGGTCTCTGCCCAGAGGAGCATCAAGCCAGAGCCATGTTGCTCAGCAACCAGCAGCATCCTTGCTCAGAAAGCGGCAGACCTGCACAGTAGCTTTCAAATGCCTTTCTTTGTTCACACATTTTGAAACAAATCTTCCTTTAAACGCTGGGCCAAGCAGATGTCTCAGGTAATATTTTGGGGTTACAAGCACCCAAAATGTTATTCTTCTCCTCGCCGAAATTCACCCCTGTCACCTCCAGAGAATCACTAACATATTTTCCTTACAAATTGAGATGGATTTTCACAATAGCCCATTCATACACCTTAAAGAAATGACTGAAGTGCTTGGTGTGTGTTCAAAGGCAATCATTGTGGTGCCGAGAACTTTAAGAAACTTCACTACTAATGACACGACATTTGTACTGTTTGTCGTGTCTCACCTAATCGCGTCTTGGGCAGAGTTTGAAGTCCCTCAAGAGCTGGGGAGGCGTTGTGACTTTTAAGGTCCTATATGGAATCTAGTCCAAGGCAGAAATGTGGACAGACCCATTTCCCCAGTGTACAGCTGGGAGAAGCCTGGGATAAGGCCACTTCCACTGCTGGACAGGGATGACCACCTAAGGTGAGATACCAGAGGTCGATGGAGATTCCTTGGCTCCGCTGAAGTCCACAGGTGCTTTGCTGCTGCCTTCAGCAGGTCAGCATTTCATTCAGGCTTAAATACACAGTTGATGTTAGGTTGTTGCTGCTTGTTGGAACACTCTGAGGATCTCAAGGAAGCATCAGAAAATTTTCCTTTATCTGGAGTTTCTGACATTACTGGTCTTTGTCTCATCTTAGCAGGCACAGCTCTTCCTTAGTACGTCTCAGGGGTTGCTTTAAGGTCTTATTTCCAACACTGCTATTTAAAGACTCTGTAACATAACTAAAGAATGTCATAGAACTGTCTACTTATCATATTGTCTGGCCAGGACCGGATGGTCAACATCCCAGCCGGTACCACAGGTTTCACCTGCACATTTGACAGAAAAAAAGCACGTTGTGCTCATGTGCAGAAGGGAACTGTCTCTGTACCGATGCTGTAGCAATCACTTGCTGGAGGTAACAATCACCTTGAAGTTCCTGTTGGTCTCGAGTCTTACACTGTTCAATTTTCTGTAACATAAGAAATATGCAGCAGAGTAATGTGCTTCTCATGGATTGAGGGTCCACATCTCAAAGACTGTAACTGAATTCTTCTTGTGCTGCACAGCAGAAGGTGCGATCTACAAGACAGGTACCCTGAGGTGACACTGCACAGAAAAAGTGAAGACATTTAGGGATGGCAATGACCAGTGAGTTCAGGTACACTTATAGAGAGATTGCCATAAAAAGATGTAACAGATTTTGTCCTGCTAATAGTAATATACTATTGACTTAAAATCACTATATACGGGTAGCATAGTGTCTCCAAAGTATCTCCAGTTAATCAAAATAAAGAAATCTTTTGGTGCAGGAGCCTGAAGTGACCAGGACAGACATAGTCCAGTATCTTATCCTTAGCAGAAATGAGAATAAGTTATACCAAGTATTCTTCTGCAGTACAAAAGAAACCTACTGGTGAAACAGGTTTTCAGCAATTTGCCTCCTACTGCCCTTCAATTAGTATGGAACAGTTATGGCTTGCGGCATGAAAAATTGTTAGTGGCATCATTACAGGGCAGTAAATCTTGGCGTAAGGATGCAACAGAGACTTCCAGCCTTTCTGCATCCTGAGCAGTATTTCTAGAACACTGTTCCCACGGGGAGCAATATGTTGTGTTTGTCTCTTAGGCTTTACCTTCACTGCTCCAATTCCAGCCTTAACAGCACACAAAGGTGCACACATGCACACACACACAGCAACAGAGACACGCAGACACGGAGACACACGCACAGACACACGCACAGAGACACAGACACACGCTAGAGTTCCTTCAGCCCCTGCAGATGCCAAGAACCCAGAGAATGAAGGAGGTCCCTGCACACGTGTGCCTTACAGGGGATGGCTGGAGCAGATGAAGCACTTTGTTTCCAGATTTCTGTTATCAGTAAACCTCATGCTGTCTGTGCAGAATACGTCTAAATCTGGACACCCAGTAGCACATTCCATCTCTTGGGTCTGGCTGCCCCATTTAGCAATGTCTGAACCCCACAGCAGGACAAGGCTGGTGCCCACCGGGCCCTGCTGCCTGCATCGCTTTGCCCTGGAAAGGCAGCGTGGGTGCAGGAGCCAGGCAGGAGCCCTGGCACATCTCAGACAGGTTCCTGCTCTGACCAAGCTGAGAACCGCAATGCGAGGCACCGCAGGGCACCTGCCTTGGAGAGCACAGAGCCACGGACGAAGCAGGAGCTATATAATTAGCAGCGCTGCACAGTCAATACTTGCTCTGGTATATGCCCGAGAAATATCTCCCTGGGCTGTAAAATGTGAAATCTCAGAAAGGCTTTAAGTCAACAGCAACTTTCTCCAATTTAAGTTTCCAATGCCAGGTTTGCATTTGAATGGCCACAGACTAGTTCCATACTGGGAACGGAGGCAGGGAAAGCTGTTAATGGTTACAACTTTTCTCTGACCCTTTGGTGGGCTGAGAACAGAACTGCTCTGCAGTGGAGTGCTGTTCTGTGCCTTACTCAGCCAACAACTGACAGTTATTGTCTTTAAAATTTTACATAATTGTATCTGGAACTGTATTGTCCAAAGCCTCCTTTTTAGAGCTGATTATTGTTCGTCATGTGATGTTCTGGTACTTTCATAAAACGTTGGAAGTTCATTTGCGGAGTCTTTTTGTGCTTGTAAATTATTGGCAGATGTCTTGTTTTTCTGAAATACTGAGAAACTGGCAGCTTTAGTAATAATAATAAAAAACCCCTAGTGTATTTGTTGTTGTTACTGTAGCTCCCTATCAAACAAGAAAAGTCTCCAGTACTTGCATGTATTTGTATGCTCTTCTTTTTCAGTTTTGCCCCTCAGGAACCCGCCCTTTGATATCAAGGCCTCTGGTGAAAGCAGGGACTAGAAAAGCCATAGAAAAGCCTTCTCTGTCCAGTCAGGTTTTGAGATCCTGACCTGTCCTCACTGCAGACTTCACTGTCCTGGTGCCCGCCCCTCCCCAGACAGCCTTGCTCATTGTCGGAGTTGCTCGTGTCCAGCCAGTCACCAGCTCGCAATCCCTCTGCCCTGCAGCAAGCTGCTGCCTTTTCACTGGCTGAAGAGAGGCTCGATGCTGGTGTTTCTTGTTCCTTTCCATCTGGAAGCCAAGCACCAGCTTGGCTCCTGGTGTCCGGCCTCCTCTCCTTCCCCTGCACCCTGGGCCATGCTGGGTGCAGTTGGCTGGAACGGGCAGCGGTGGGTGGGCTGTGCCTCTGCAGCTCCGCTCGCTCCTGCAGAGCTGCACAGTGCTTATTTTCATGAATTTTGTTTTGTGTTTGTTATTCCATCTAGACACAGTTACCTACACAGCGTCAGGCTGAAATAGAAACTTTCTGGTCTTGTTTGCACCACGCAGGCAGCTCTCACCGAGCCACAGAGAACAGCAAACTGTTGTTAGATGATTTTCCTCACAGCAGTTCAGCCAGGCATATAACAAAGCTGGTCCCGCATATCAACACACGCTCAACATTTCTTTCAAGCTGGTACATTCTGTGATCCCTTGAAGCACATACTCCACAGTGTCCATTGGTTTTGCTGAAAGCAGAGGATTTTGGAAGTGTTAGAAATGTGCAGCCAGCTACATGGATTTAGAAGAGGATGCTGGAGGATGAATATTGTGTTTGTACATCTACAGCAGAAAGCCAGGCAAGATATCCATGTTTTAGAAAACACAGCTTGGAAGGAAAATGGAATCCTCTTGGGTCAGAATCTCTGTCAGTTGTCTGACAACCTTGTTTATACCGTTTCCCAGGAAGGAGAGGGTTTCAACCAGTTATTTAGTGCTTCCTGGCTCTTAACTAGTGCTACTCATCAGCTCATCGGGGGCATCTGTTTTTCTGCTCTAACAGACAAAACAGACAAAATGTTACCAAAATAAAGTGAAGTAGAAACAAACAAAATGAGTAGTCGATTCAACATTGATTGCCACTGTTCAGGTCCTGCCTCACAATTGATCTTTGAGTACCTTAAATCTGTACTATCTGCTGAATGTGGCCTGAACTGGTCTTCATGTGAGAGGTAAAAAAAAAAATCCAGAATTTTTTCAGCCTGGGAGAAGTAAGTTTAGAAGAAATGCAAAGAGTAGCTGTCCCAAAGACCACAGTAAAGCCAAGCAGGTGATTTTCCCCTTTAATGTCCACAACTTTACCACAGGAAAAAGGAAAGGCAAATGGCCACACAGTTTTTGGCAGCTGAAGAGCTGAGAAATCAACTAGCGGGCTGCTCCCCCTCTTTTTGTTTTAGTGGTGCTTAGTCCTTCCTTCCCCTTTTTTGATCTTCCTACAGCCCTGCAACAGGACTGCAATCCCTCAGTGGCCTCAATGCCTTCGGGGCATTGTGCTTCCTATGAGACAAGACAGTTCTGCAGAGTTGTCCCAGTGCGAGCATTCCAGCTGCCGTCCTTGGACTCGGCCCCGTGCTCCATGTGTCAGATGCTCTTGGCTCACAGGCACAGAAGTGTGATCATCCTGCTGCGGAGCCAGTGGAGCTCGAGAGGGTCTCCAGCCCTCAAACCGAGTTGTCATAAACCCGGGCTTGAGTGCAATGAGAAAACTGATCTGAACAAACAAGCTGGTTCGTGTATAAATAATCCTGTTAGACCTGGAAACACACACAGGGAGCGTTAGATATGAGCCACACGGCAAACAAGGAAATTTGAATTGGCTGGGTTTGCTCTCCGGTGCAACTGATATGCAAAGAGACAACAAAGGCCAGGAAGGGAAGTTTGAGGATGAGATTTCTGCATGTCTCTGAGCCTCCTCTATACTTTGGCCTCTGAGGTTTGAGTAAAGTCCAAACCATCTGTACTTTCTGATGAAATGTAGTCAGGCCTGAAGAATCTGAGACCAGATTCAAAGAAGGAGGAATCTGAGTGTATAATGCAGCAGATAAGGTTGAAGTCTCATCCGTGACCTTCTTAGGAAAAAGATTTAAGAAAAAAAAATGATCTCAAAGGAATCAGTTGCTTTCACAAGTGCGAGAGCAAATGTTTAAAGACCCACTGAAAAATCCCAGTGAGTCTCAAAGGTATTGAGTGGTCCGACGTAGTGTTTCCAATTCATCTTTTTCTCTGCAAAGAAAGTGTCTTTTTAACAAACTCTCTACTCTTGCTCCAAACCTCAGCAACGATCCTGAGAATTCATCATAGCTGCCTGCTGGGACATGTGGAACGTGTGCCTTCTGTACTGTCTTATCTATCAGTCTATCTGACTTGCTCACTGACTGATCGCTGCCTTCATTGAGTTGACTATTTGGGCAAAGCGAAATACAATTCCTTACCCAGCTCTACCTCTTCTCAGCCATGCAAGAATATTTTGTATGCAAAGGGTTTCAGGGAATGCTTTCCAGTCATTTTTAAGGGTGGGATCTTACTGATTTGGGATGAAATTGTAAATTTTGAGAGGAAAATGGGGGAACAGCAGCTGCAGAGACTACAATATAATGGTAAATAAAAAAAAAAAAAGACGTTGATGAAAGGCATCACAAACACCCAACAGAGAAATGAGACCTTCCATGTCAGCTGTGCCCTGCCTCAGAATGGGTAGGGTGTTGCTCTCTTGAAAAAAGCTGCCTTTTCAAGCAGAAAATTCCTTTTCCTCTGTGTAAGGCCATTGGCATAAGAAATAGAATTCCCTCTACAAAGTTCCCTGTCCATCTGAGCGGGCCAGCCCCTCCACCTCTGTAAACAAGTCTTCCCCTGGAACCAAAGTCTGGCAACAGTCAAGCTGGAAGACACGAGCACTTTCTCCAGCGAAGCACCATGTCTTGGGCAGCTTCCACTTGCTCTGTAAAGCAGAAGGGTCCAAGGATGTGCATGAATTCTCCCCAAAACCAGAATCACTCCTGCATTTATGTCCATAGTCTTGGGTACCTGATTTAATAATTTTTCTGGTTTGAACTTAGAAATTTTGCACACTTCAGTGTCTGACTGACTGGAGAACAGAAATTTGAATATGAGGTAGCTGGGAAGGGGAAAAGAACAAGACTTTTCTATTTTCTCCACCCTCTGATCTCAATCACAGATCAAGTACCCAATTTAGGCTAAACAGGATCTGAGCAACTCCTTGTTGCAGAAAAATTCCAGGAAGGAGTTGCATAAACTAGCAGAGGACTTCCTCGCTCTGTGGATGGGCAATTTCTGGAGTGAGCTCAAGCAGCTAAGAAAGATTGTCAGCTTGCTAATGGTAATTCAGGAAAAAAAACCCAGCTTATATAATGCAACAAGATGGTATTTGTAATGTCTTGAAAAGTCAGTTTGGACTATAATTACAAGGAGGAAATTTCTCTGAGATTAATGAACTTTGAGGCTCTAGGAATACAAGTTCAAGAACTATTAATAGCATCGTGTAGTTTTGGTACTTAACAAATAATAATTAAAATCATTTACAGCCAAGCAGATATTTTAAAAGGACATTCACAAAAAAATGTGAACACGTTTTGAGTTAATAAGAAAATTTATATATCCAGCAACTTAATCAAAATCATTAAGAACTATGGGGATTTTTAGCTCACTAAGAGTAACTATTTCACTAATATTTTCTGTGCCAATATCGAGTACAAAGAGGATGAAATAGGAGATATTTTCCAGAAGCTGAGGATTGATTTCCCCCCCATTTCTTAATAAAAGGTACTTTCCTTTTCATGAAAGATTTTGCTCAGAATAAAAGTAATCATCACAGTTGCTTCAGCAGTGGTCATAGCTGGCATAATTAATTTAGAGTTAGTTCTTCACTATTTAGTTTTTAACTATTTTTTGCATAAATCACGCCTTGCTCATAAGAGGTGTAGAGCTCCCCAAGGATTCTCCCTACCAGGCACCACAAGGGTGCCAGCCAGGCACGGGGAGCTTTTCCTGCACATCCCAGATCCTCGGCACAACAGTAAGGAACCATCCCAGCAATCTGCCCTCTTCTCAGAGCCTCACCTACTGCTGGCATGAAACACTTTCGGGGAGCTCTAAGAGACTCAGATGACCTGCAGCCTCTCCTGTGCCTACGGGAAACAGGTACAAGGCACCAAGTGATGGAAGGAGTCCCACCAAGTCAACAGAGAAGGAGGGTAAATTAGCCGCCTGTAGCTTCTAGTCCATGGGTACTGGGTTGAGGACTTGCCTCAGAACCACACAGACATTGCATGGGGTATCTGGGCAGAAGAGGCTCCTGTCTCTGCAGTGAGCAGTTTGCTTGCAGCACCTAAGATATGGCAATTCTGACTCCATAATCTCTATTTATTTTCTGTTTCCACCACTTGAAACACTTCTACTAGAAAAAAAAAGACTAAACAGATAGGTCAATTTTCTTGGGAGGTTTTAGTCTCCCAATTCTTTTGCACTCCTAATACTGGCAAGTGCAAACAGTTCAGTAGTCAGCCTTTGCTATCTTCTAAATTAGCTTGGTGGACTTCCTCTGCCCAGCTACTGTAAATAGCCTTGAAGCATCTTTCTTTATGCTTCTTCCAAAGAAACTACTTTCATTAATTTTTACATTTATCTTGAAAATCAGCCTTATTTCCACAGCCAAATGTCGGCTTTGGAGAAGACAGGATTCCCAAACTTCCACAGCCCCTTTTCCCTTATTGGTTTTAATGATACTGGACTTAGCTGTTGAAGAGCTGTCCTGGGCTGGGGTCAGGTTCATTACCAGCAGCAGTTGCTGGGCCAATCAGCTGGGAGGGTCTGCAGCTGGGAGGGGCCCCAGCTGGGATAAACAACCCAACCAGCCAATGGCAGAGTCGATACCACACTGAGTTCCCACCCCCAGAGAAGGGGAGGGCTGGGCCAGGGGCAGTTTGCCTGTTCTCAGCTTGCTTCAGTGTGTAGCTTTAGTGCAGCCAGAGCAGGGTAAGTTGGCATCTTGGGCACAGGCAGAGCCTTCCTGCTTTCTATCACTGGTTTTTGTCTATCATTACATCAGCATAGTCACTAGTACTGGTATTTTCCTCTCTTTGTGTTGTTTTATTAAACTATCCCTATCTCAGCCCTTTGGGTCTCGCCTTTTTTCTTTTTTTTTCTTCCTCCTGATTCTCCTTCTCATCCCACAGGAGGGGGTGTGGGGGAGGGTGGGAAGCAGTGGATGAGTGTCTGCGAGGTGTTTATCTGCCGGCAGAGGTTAAACCATAGCAAAAGCACAAAGCAAAATTTACCCTAAGAGTAACACTCCTGACAGGCTGCACAGTAGATCTCTTCAGATTGCTTTTGAACTGTGTTTGCTTTCAACATATGGGCAGTATTTTCTATTCCCCTTGCTCTCCTGAAAGGCACAGTGCTCTTACTCTCCTCACAAGGCAGAAAGGACCACCCAGGATGCCCCTTCCTGACAAAAAGAGATCATCAGCACTCAAAAACACAAAGTGGCTTCAGGACACCTGCAACCCCTTCAACCCTGGGCTGCCAACAACTCATTGGAGGTGTCTGAAAGAAGTTTCTAGTGGACCAGAAATGCTCATTTTATCAGATTTCTAAGCAGAAGTGATTCCAGGGAACAACACCACATAACACACTTGAGCTGTAGTTGGCAAAATGGGCAGAGCTGTTTAGAGGGCTCAGGTGTAGGGCTTGGATTGGGAAAGCCCAAAAAGCCTGGGGAGCAGAGGTAGAGCTCAGCTGCAAACTGGTCTAAGCTGCCAGGATGCTGCAGAATGTTTATTCCTTTCTTTGTTATGGACACAAATAGTTTCGCTAGTTGAAGTTTGTTTGCTCTCTTCAGCAGGAAGGGAGACGGTTTTTTTAGCTGATGAGGGGGGCTGTTCTGGCTTCTTGCTTCATGTATTCTTACAGCTTTCTCCTGTTAGCAGGTGAGGAAGATCCTTGCCTGGTTTTTACTTATCAGTGAGCATTTCTGCAGTCATGGCTCTTCTCTCTCCTGGGTTTTTTTCATTGCGCATATCTGCAGGAGGCATGATGAGCCAGTCCTTAAGGGAACCCAGCTGAGCAAAACTGATCTCTTCTACCTTGTCTCAGAGTCTAAGATAGGTCCATCAGGTCCTTGCTGAGGAAACCCCTGTGTGGTATCTTTTAAAGCTTGTGGGTCGTGGCCCCAGGGCAGCTGGAGGATTTTCCTTCCTATCACCCTCAGAGGCCCATTGCCTCTGCTGGGCTCTTGATCACCTGGAGCTGTAAAAGTCATCTGAAGGTGTTCACTGAAGCTGACTCCAAGGCATTGTTTGGGCCAAGTCATAACGTTTGAAATGAGCTACAGGAATTCTTTATATGTAGTGAGATATCAGATGTGGAGTGTGCAGTGTGTTGAAGGGGATCTCTGTGCTCTCTTGCTGGGCTTCACTCCTACCCTAAGCAATGATTCATTAATTTTAGCCTTTTCAGCAATTTTTGCTGTGAATGTTGCTGAGGGATGGGGTCTGACAACTGCCAGTCAGTAAAGCTGCTAGAAACCAGCCTAGCACATGAGCATCTGAGACTCAGAACAGATATTCTTCATGGCTACAAGTGTGCTGAGAGCATCTCCTTCCTTGGCTTTCACACCAGACAATTAACTGCTTCCAGACTTCCTGACAGCCCTTCCCTGAGCTAACACTTGAATCTGCAGAGCCGTGGCAGTTGGGAAGGTGGAAGGAAGACACCCACATGCTGGCAGGGTCTCCAATTCACCCTGGATAAACTGGCACCGCTGTGTTTCATCTTCTTGCCAAATCCTGTGGCCATGATTCCTCCTCAGCCTTACAATTCTTCGTGTGGCTCTTCCAGTGACTCAGTGTGCCTACAATACAACTGCCCTGTGCCAGCCCTTATAAAGACAGTTTCACTGTAGAGTTCACTTTCTTTTTCACCCAAACTTCTATTCAGTGACTGTATCCGAGGACCACTAGATTAACCTCAATCTTATTTTCACCTTCCATCCTCCCCAAGGCATAAGGAAGCTCATTAGGCACAGTTCAGTTTAAATCTAGATTCCAGTATCAGGCACTGGCTGCACAGTATCCTTGGGAGTCCATTTGGTAATTACGCACCAACCTTAAGAATTAAGGTGCAAGCCGCTGTTCTAATGCTGTCATGCATTGGCAGCCTCATGACCTACAGAGGGATGATATTCAGAAACTGGAAACCAGATTGTTTTTCTACGCTATTCCTGTTCCTTTCTTTCACCTGAATCATTCCTGTCGCTGCTACTGAATTTGCAATACACATTTTATAGCTTTCACAGCTGTAGTTTGATCTGTGGCCTTTTGTAAGCTTTTCTCATCAGGTGTATCTCTGAGCACCTTTCACTTGCAGAGCATTATGAAAATAAAGCCTGGTTAACCTGCAAAACTTCCTTGTAAGGTTGGTGAGTGTTCCGATCCTTCATCTACCCGTTGTGAAGCTCTCCCTCTTCTCCAACCTCATAAAAAGTCAATGTCAGAATCAAGGTTAAAACTCCGAAGTCCTTAGCTCCTGTTCCTGGGATCTGACCTTGCTCCTCTCTCAGAAAACCTCCCTGTTCCATTCACACCTGGCACCCTGTGTGATCCATTCCTGGCCACATCAACAACTACCAGGAGACTTTAACCCCTTCCTGTTCCTACCGCATCGAGGAGGAGGCTGCAGGTGTGGGTACAGGCTGTTCCTGCCTGAGAAGATGGGAGCTTTCCCCCAACTGTTAGAGGGTGATTTTCAGCTCAGTATGAAATGTCCTTATTTAACTTTACATGCTCTGGAGTGGGCATCTCTTATTTGTACTAAGAGCCAGGATAATTACTCTGCCTGTAAACAAAGAGTTTAATACACTGGGAGGAATTTACTTAACTTGGCCCATGGCAGGTTTATAGTTTTTAAATGGAATGTCAGAAGGTCTTTGGCACTTAGGGAATCCTGGTTTGTTATTTCATAACCACATATTTATGGTTCCCACAGCATATTGTATTTGTCTTGCTGTTCATTTATTGCAGGACTATTAATCTGTCACTGCTTCGCTTCAAGGCACCGTACTGTAATTCTATCCATTGCCCTGATTGCACTTCCATTCTTCTGGGGCTGTTTTGATGGAGATCAGTATCAGTGCTGTGGAAAATATATAAGGAGCATGTTCTGCCCTATGTAGCAGGCACAGAAAAAGCAAAGATTGTGAATGAGCTATTGTCTGAGGAATGCTCTCCTTACAAGAAGGATTAATTATCAGCAAGCCCAGGTGTTGGCTCTTTGAGTGCACTTGCTGATGAACAGGATCCCACATCTCAGGACCCACCCACACAGTGAAGTACTATTTCTGTTGGCAATTTTAGTAAAGAAACTGGGCTTAAAGTAGGTCGATGTTATTTAGCTCCCCCAGAAAAAAAAGCACCACTTGGACACCTTTGTGTGTTTCTTGTATCAGCTGTGATTTTGCAGCTTGTTCTTGTCCTTGATTCACACACCCCCCCCCCAATGGGCACTCACATTCTACACTCAGTTTCAGAAAAGCATCTGCCTGGCTGCTCCTCTGCAGAGGAAGGTGAACTAGAGTCCTGTGCCGGGCTGCTTGATGCACGTGAAAACACCGACAGAAGAGTGGCGTGAGGTGCTTTGCTCGATGGAAGGCTATGTATGTGCAAGGAGGAAACAAAGACCTGAACTCAGGAGTGCTTCCAGGGGCACACCTTGCTGCAAGCGGAGGTGAGGTGTCGATGGCACCATCTCCTGACGGAGGAATGCTGCTGAGGTGCCTGGGAGGCATGCTGGTGTGACCCTGTGACTCCCAAAATGCTCCGGCAGCTCCCTTTGGCTCCGAGGCAGGAGCTGCTGGTAAGAAGGGTGGTGAAGCGGCTGATTGTTTCCCTTTGGCATCCGAACCTGGCCCTGAGCCTGCAGCTTCCAACGCTGGACGTGTTGCGGGGCCCTGGAGGAGCGAGGGGCGAGCAGTGAGCATCCCCTCCCAGCTGCTGACAGCTGGCCCAGTGCGCAGGAGCTCCTCAGGCTTTCTGACCCAGCACTGCCAGTGCTTGTCCAGACCCACTCCTTCACTTCTCCAGCTCTTTCCAGGTCTTTCAGTCCAACCTTGCGAGCCTCAGTTTTAGTTTTTTCTGCTGCTAATTTAGTTCTCCCCACCCTGCACCCCTCCTTCCCCATTTCCATCAAGGTCTGGGGTGTCTGTGGAGCTCTTTGGAAGTCACTTGAATCATTTAAAAAATTGGAGAGTGGATCTAAATAGCAGAAAAGAAAGCAGGAGAAGTCTGGGGTTTATTCTGTTGCTACTCAAGAGAGTTCCTAACCAACAGTGCAATGGGGACCAGAATTCAGAGCTCCACCTATTCAGCTATGCTCCTGGCCTCAAGACTAGCAACATGTTTTGTTTTCTCTGCAAATCTTGCATTCAGTTCTAGGAAAAGATGACGAACCTACTGGAATGGTGGGAGCTGTTCCTTTCAGTGTATGGCCAGCAAGGTTAGTCCATAAGTGTTGTGGATGTGGTCCTCTCTTACAAGTCTGAATGTCCCCAGGTTGGGAAATAATTACACGCATAATAATAGCAATAAAGCTCATTATAGTGGACTAGTTGCTTTGCCTGGAACAAGTATTTTTGCTGAGATGAGATGTTAGCCAGCAGAGCCAGCAGTGCTGTCAGCACTTCAAAAATCAATGCTGTTTGATTTGTACTTCTTTGGCACTTAAGCTTCTTGAACTGGGTCACCTTTCCTTGGCCAGAACCAGACTCACACTTGTTCAAAGGAATGTTCAAGTCAAACAAGGCATCTTCCTAGTTAGAGGGGTGCTGAGAGAGGTGGAACTTCTCTTCCCAGTACTGCAGTGTCTGTGTTAAGCATCCTAATGCCCACCAATGTTTTGATTGGGGTGAAGCGAGGACCCAGGTCCACAGACGGAGGCAGAGTGGGGAAAGAACTGCAGCGTACTCAGCTTCCCAAATGCTGCCATGTAAGGTACACTTTGCAACTTGCTATGTAAGATGGGTTGCTTCGGGCTTTTTTAGTTGTCATCCAGCAGACAGCATGAAGATTAGCTCTTAGTACTCCAGCTCCTTTCTCTTTCTGGCTTCTTGTTTCTCTCTGGTGCAAATTACAGGAGCTGGTCTGTGTGCGAGTGTGTAGAAGATAACTATCTATTCAGATCCTTACAAAAGGTTTAAAGCTATTTCTTTGTGCTTGAGAAATTAACAGATGCACTGGAAATTCTGCTCAAGAATCTGATTAAATAGAGGAAACAGTGAATATTGTGTTTGTATGAAGGGAGGGTAACGAATAAGGGAGAGTGTCTTAGCAGTTACTGATTTGAATTTTCAGCATTTTGAAGTTTTATGCACTCTGGAAGTTTCTCTGTGAGGCCTGGACTTTCTGGAGAGACTTTTGTGTGTCAGCAAATCAGCATTACTGGTGCTGCACACTTTGTCCCTTACCATACTGAGATTGGGATGTTTTGTCATCAACAGAAGAGAATTTTTCCCAGGTATTTCCAGCACCAGTTCTGGGCTCTCATTAGACAGGCTTGGCCTCATCCCAGGGCTCCCTTTGGTGCCTAGGTCAGCTCCAGTCTGTCAGCAGGTGCTGGGCTGGCTGCAGCTCTTCTGGCAGGCATTTATCCCTCTCCAGCCTTGTGACAAGCTGAAAGTGCTTCAGCTCCCAGCTCCAAAGGCTCTTGCCTTGGCCTTATGCAAAAGCAGCCCCTCAATCAAACCCAAAAGGCACCCCTGGGTCTGCTCCCATCACCCTGTTCCTACCTCTTTTCAGCCAGCTAAAGCAGTGGGAGTTTGCAAAGCTGGTGCTGAGGGCATTGCTGGTTTGGTGTTGGCTAGCTGGTGTGATTTGTTACTGCCACCACCTCCAGTAGTGCTTGTTCCTCTGCCAGCAGTCCTTGGAGACCACCAGTCTGTGCCTAGTATGATCCAGTAATTGCTGAAGAGGAGATGTAAGGAAAGCAGCTGGGACACAGTGCCTCTCATCAGCAAGGAAAGTTCTCCAAACCACCTTGCTCAGATACTGGGGGTTCCTTCTTTCCTTCCATACTCACTCACAGGCTCAGAGCCAGGCAGGCTTTTTGTGCTGCGTTCACCTGCATGGAACGTGCTGGACTTTTACCTGCTGACAGATTTATTAGGAATCATTTTTTCACAACCAACACCAAATGTAGTTCTAGATCTAGAAGAACATGAGCAATTCTAGGTTCAGAAATCCTGGTGCACTGGGAAATGGGACGCACTGGAACCTGTGCTGTTACTAGAGAACTGATAAGCGGAGGTGGTGCAGGCAGCAAGTGCTGCACGGGACAGGACGGGGGAGGCTCAAACTGGTGACCGAGCACTTCTGTCCCGTGATGTGGATTCTGCTCCAGAGTTATGAATTACTTGTCTAGTGCAAAATACCTTATTGGTACATGAGTATCTTAAATAGGCAGTGTTGTCAGCAGCATTAGCTGCTGACATTTTAAATCCTTATCTGAACAAAGATCATGTGTTTTGTCTGAGCCCTCCATTTCCCACCCCCATGGAAGGAAATAATAAGTGAGAGCAATAAAGGATATTTCACAGCAGGGAAATGAGGAAAGATGCCTGGATTTATCCAGCTAAAATCCCCATGAAATCTACTCTGTTCTAAATAGATGTTAACCTTTTGCAAGCTAACTGGTACTTTTGATTATGTGTATTTCTCAAAACCTTTCTGAACTGATGAAATATTCATCTCAAATCCTCTGTGTGGGGATATGAAACCAATACTTATGCCGAGATCCTCCTCTTGTTCTGCACAGATTCATCAGAATTCACAGCCTATACTGAGGATCAGTCACAACTCTGAAATCTGTTGCTAGTTAAAAAAATAGGTGTTCTGTTATAGATGCTTTGTTTTATATCCCAAGCTCTTTGGTTTAGGCTTGACACCTAACCTGAAAATGTTACCAGCATAAATAGAATTTGTTGATATTAAACCCAGGATAATCTATTATGCCCATTTGATAACAATTTAGGAAAGGTTGTTAGTTTAACAGGGACCAAAACTCCATTTCTGTTTTTGTCTCTGGACTGGGAAAACCTGATTTCTGTTGCTGTTTCAATCTCCAGTTTGTCACCTTTCTCGTCTCTCTGAGCTCAAACTCCCCAGACTAACTGCTGCCCACACATACCGTGCTGGAAGAGACTGGTCTGTGTTCGACTCTCGGCTCCCCAGGAATGAAAACAGTTACAATATGTGTGCTGCACACACACTCTATTTCTATCACAGGCTGCCCTGGTGTATGGTGAAGGGAGGAAAAATCAAGCCACCGTTCATTTGTCCCTCCTCTACAAAGGTGTGTCTGGGGGATGTGTGAGCTCAGGCTCCCGCCCTGACTCTCTCAGTAACCAGGAGGATTGTCCACAACCTGGGCTTGTATTCAGAGGAAAAAGAAAATCCTTATTGTCTCTTATGCTGCTAAATTATTCAGAAGTTCCCGTTTTCCCTGGTAAAAAGTGGAGAGAGAACAGTAAGCGAGGCAGGAATGTCGAAGGCACTTTGCCCTGAGCACAGCACACAGCCGAGGTGCAGCACACGGTTCCTTTATGATCCCCCCCATCCCTACAAGAGAAGTCAGAAAGCAGAAACCTTGTCTAAATAAAGACAACCTTGGCAAAGCACATCGTTCCAGCTAGCGATTCCTGTCAAGGCAGCCTGTGGTCACAGCAAGGCCGTGCAGCAGGAACAGGGAGCAAAGAAGCAAGTAAAAAGACATTTTTGTTGAGCAAACAAGAGCAAAAGCGGTGCAATGGTGAGAACATGAGTAAAAGCTGCAGAGACTGCCCTGTCAGCCTGGCTGAAGGCAACACTCAGGAATGTTTATTTCCAGACAGGATTGCCTCCAGAGCAGGGGTTTTTCAACTGGTGGCCTTTACACCCTGTTCTAGTTCTGAACAGCTGACACAAGCAGAAAGAAAGCAGCACATGCATCTATACATGTACTGCACACCGAACAGTGCTACCCCTGCAGTGGTGTTACATATAGCAGATGGTGTATTGTAATTTTCTTGGAGGATCTGAATTTCCCTTGAAAATTTTGTATGCCTTCACAAATACAAGAGAAGCTGGATTTCAGCTTCATGAAACTCAGAGCAGAGGGCGAGCACTCTGTTTCAGACAGAGATTTGCCACCGATATGGTTTGTTACGGAAGCTTCTTTCAGTTACCATGTGAACTCTGAAACTTAGAGTTACAGTTTGACACGCAAGCCTCCTCCATGATCCAGCCATGTGGCTGCACACAGACCCTAGGCTCATTTACTTCTCTAAGTCAATACCTTGGAAAGCAGAACCCTTATGCAAATATTTCATGGCTGTTTAAAACAGTCCCTAGATCAATATAGTCCTTAGATCCAATATAACTGCTGCTCAAGTTGACTCTAAGTTCTGTCTGTGGAACTCATGGTAGTTCCTTCTGAAAAGGGGATTGGCAGGGAAAGTTTCTTCTGAGATACCCTCTGCAGAAACTAGAAAAAAAAGAGTTAATAGGTGAGCAATTGCTTCTGCACTTCAGTGGGGGTTGACAGTCACAGGAGTAGAAAGAAAAGTTTCTCAGACTGATACTTGGATGTTCTTTCTTCTTCAGAAACTTGCTTTCTCCTACCTACATAAAAGGAAGAAAAGTGTAAGGTGGTAGATCAAGCAGCCTTTCTCCTCCCTCCCCCACTGTACCATCGTATTTTTTGTATTCCAGAGATGCTCTTAAGACTGAACCCTCAAGGGTTTTGGAATTAAAATGCTGACCAGAAAAGCAAGGTAGCAAGGTCGTACACTTCATGCTGTCCTATCAAGATTCGTAATATGGTCCCGTGGGGTATGTGGGATTGCAGAGGAGAACAGAAACATTTTCTTCCTTCAGTGAGAGGGGATTTGTGGCTGTTGCTCTTAGATGGCACACAGCACTGTGTTCAGGGAAATGAAGTAAATGAAATTCAGCTTCTAATTTTGTGCTGGATTCCCACTTAAACTTCTGAAAGGAACAGCAGAAAAATATCCAGCCCAAGCTCAGGACTGAATGCAAATAAATAAAGAAGCAAATACTGTGATTTATCTGGGCTGCAGTCACGGCCAAAATGCCTACTAAATTCAACGGGATAAGTAAAACTTTACTGTTTGGTTGGTATTTTTGAACACTGGCAACAGACACCATCTTGCAAAGAAGAGTGATTCATCCAAGAACTTGGGAGTGTGGGGAGTCACAGACAGGTTCTGAAGCCGCTGACCAACCTAAAAAGGCTGCAAGTTTAGTAGGTAATAGAGTAAGCCAGAGGAAAACAGCGAGAGAAAAGAAAATATATGGTCATAGTCTGAAAAGTGGAAGGAATTTTGAACTTGGGAAACAAATCCAGTAATTAAAGCAGTGAAGTAGTTGGTTCTGCCTAAGCATGTACCGTAAATCACGCTGAGAAGATCATGTGTGACTGTATTTGCAGGCAAACTGTTTGAGAGAGACTCAAATGGAAAGCTGAGCTCTGGATACTGCTAAACATAATGTATTTTGCCAATCTGCATCCATATTAAATACCAAGTAGGCACTTGACTTGAACGCTGAAGAAGTCCAGTTGTAACCTTGGTTCTGACTGTTCTCTAACAAAACACAACCTTTGGGCTGTGCTGAAGTTAGCTCCGTTATCTGAAGAGAGCTGACACAGCTCAGTAATTACACCCAGATGTTGAAATGCTGTGCATTGAAGCTTTCTGTTCAAAAGTTCAAGCATCACTGAAGTGTGAAAGGAGTTGTGTAGCACTGTAAAGATGTGAGAAATGTTCCTCTTCTGCTGACAAAATGGCTGGTACCATGTGCAAGTGGTTTCATGTTAAAAAAATTCTGCCAGGTAGGCAGCATGTAACAGAAACCTTTTTATTTTTGCATGTTACCCAGTGAGCTACAACTTCTCTGGAGGGGAGTGTGCATCTCAACATCATTTGTTTTTGTTCTTTATGACTACTAACTTCCATGGTGAATGAGAGTGTCCAAAACCAATCAGATGTATGTAGCTTTGCAAGCCCCTGAACAAGATATCACTCTGAATGGCAGAACATATACAGTACTGATAATTAATCTCAGGTATCTTTGAGATCTCAACAAAAATGTTTATCTGGAATCTTGCATTATCGGCATAGACCACAATAACCCAGGGCAAGATGCACGCAGTGACAGTTTTCTCTGTGTAAATTGGTATAGTAATGTGCAGTTTTTCCCCTTGCTGAAAAAAAGTAGTGGGCAAATTGAAGTGGATTGAGGTTGTGGAGTATTGATAAATGCTTGTTGTACTCTGCATAGCAAGAATGTATCTCGACACCTCTAGTTTGTGTCCCTTGTCTTCCGGGAGAGCAATGTTTGAGGCTCTCTCCACACTGCTCTCCAGCCAGGGCATGCCCAGTGGTGCTCATCCTAAGTGGTGAGGCACAGTTGCTACTGGAGCTACTGTTTCTAGAAGTAAGGGAAGTGCTGTGTTTCTTTAAGTCCTGATCCAGCAGCACTGTACTCATCAGGCAGCACAAGGAAGGCACCTGGCTACACTGGTAAGAAGGAACCAGTCTAGACCTCCTAAGCCCAGTCTGGGCTTGCAGTCTGCAAGGAAAATAAGGGTTAAAATCCCAACAGGGACTTACAAGCAGCCAGATAAATTTCCACATAGGCAGAAGGGGCAGCCGAGGTTGGTTTTTTGGGAGAGTTGGTGCTGGCAGAAGATAAGAAGCTATTGGAGTAGGGAACTCAGCTTGGAGTGACCTTTTCTTGGGCAGAGCTCTGTGCTGGCAGCGTGGGGCACATGGATTGTCTGCTGGAGCAGAAACCAGCGTCTTGGAAAGTTCTGGCAGGTAAGTACAGAAACCTTATGTGGGTTTAGCTGGGTGGTGCAGTCACAAATACAACCAGAATTCATAGTTAATCGTTAGTGTAGCTTTACCCTTTGTCCATATTACTTTGGCTTTAAATAGTCATAATAAATGCTGTTCATTACTCAGATTTATTCTGAAGAAGTCTAAACTTCCTCAGCTCTCTCTTTAATCATCCTCTGGCTTACGCTTTTGTCCTTCCTTCCAAAACGCGAGTAATAAATAAAGCTGTTGAAGTGGTCACAGCACTGTGGCAAGCCTGCCAGCCCATACATCTTTTGGTGTTTGTTTCTGTTTGTTTTAGTCTTGGTTTTTAACTGTCTGATATATAGCTTCTGTCTCTCTTAATTTCAGAGACTTGAGGACTTCTCAAGCATTTCTCACCTTGCATTCTGTCTCTGAAGATGTCTCATGAAATGTCTGCTGATATCTTGCCTATGCTATTAGTAGCGATTGCAGTCAAATAAGAAAAACAAGAGAGCAGCTGCTTGATGCTTGGGCCAAAGGACAAGGAGTCAGGGAAATGTGCTCCTGATTTGTCTCCATCTTGCCTTCTGTAACTGAACGTGAGCAGAAAGCATGTGCTTCTATCTGATGTAGATTTGGGGCACAAACTAAAATACCTTTAAACCTAAGGAAAGGCTTTTTTACTGTAAGGATGGCCAAACCCTGGAACAAGTTGCCCTGAGAGGCTGCGGAGTCTCCATCCTTGGAGAAATTCAAAGCCTGCTTGGACACAGTCGTGGTTAGCCTGCTCTGGCGGATCCCGCTTCCAGCCAGGGCCGTGGGACTAGATAATCTCCAGGGGTTCCCTTCCAACCGCAACCATTCAGCCTTCACTTGTCAAATACTAAAAAAATGCTGTGTGCAGTTGCTTTCATTTATTATTTTCTCATCTGTAAAACTGTATTTGAATTGCATTTTTGTAAGTTGAGTTTCCAGCCCTTGCATTTCATTATGCCTCCTCTAGGCATAATTAATGGTACAGGCTGTTCTTTCCAGAATTCTCTCTAGCAATATATCTCGAAGGTATGAGTTGCATTCGCCTCAGGCAAAACCTGTGGCAAAAGCTTATTCTTTTCTACCTCACATTGCTGTGCACTTGGCTGCCCCTGGGACAAAGACATGAGCTGCAGTTCAGTATCAAACCATTCTTTAACGCTGGCCTGTTGCATGCCCAGAGACACTATGTGACTCCCACAGGTCCCGTGCGGTCATACCCAAGTGTCCCGCTCCTGGCGTGGTGGCACTCACAACTTTACTTTAACAGAGGTGCTTTGTGCCAGGGCTGATCCACCTACTTCCATACCCGCTCCTGGCTTTGGCCACCCATGCGATATATCCACCAGCTTCTGTTTGTTCTTGTGGGAAGCAATAATTGCCTGAAAAACTGACTGAAAACTTGACAAAAAATATGGGTATCTGAGAGATGGGGTGAGGTGGTGTGGAAGGGACAAAGGAGTTACCTTCTCTTTGCATTCTTCTCTTAAATGACTTGCACTGCATTCCCATGTCTCTGCCTGCTAGTCTGTCTTTGCTCTTATCATATTGGTGGGTGCAAATCTAACAGGCGTGTTGCTGACTTTATATTTCCACTGTTTCCTTCTTTTGGATTAGATTACTTGGGATTTAACCCTCTGACCTCATCAGGGATCAGCTGCCAATCCCTAAATGACTTGCACTGGAGACAGCATTGCCTGCTGTCAGCTAGCAAGAGTCACTCCTTTCATCACTAGAGTCTCTCTGCCCCTCCCAGAAGCACAGAATCCCCGTGACCATCCTCTCCCTCTGTTTGCTCTGCACATATTACAAGTTAAAAATGTCATCACACTTCTGGCTGTGAATACACTCAAAGATTAAAGCCAGAGTGGCAGAAAACTCAGTTTCCTGATGTGTTCAGAAGGTCACATGGCTCTCTGAAAGAAAGAACTATTATTGTCCCAGAGATTTCCTTCTCAAGCGCAGTTCTTGTCATTTTTTGCGGCTGGTACGAGGTACACATTTTTGCAATGATACAGGGGTGGGCAGTGATGATAATGAGGGACTGCTGATTTTTTCCCCACACGTTGGCCATGATGATCTTACAAGGGGTCATATCTGCATGTTTTTCTTGATTAAAAGCAAAAATGCAAGTGAAAACTCTCAGGGCACCAGCATCAGAGACAAATACTCATGTTTGTCTTTCTACAGATACCCCACTTGTGCTCACCAGGGTATGCAGAAGAACACCAACTCCAGCATTGCTGTTGTTTTATGGAGCTGGAGAGGCTCAATTATTTAATGCTTTTTAAAGTGGGCAGTCCTCGCTTCAGGGGTTTCCAGTCTAGAATAAAAGCACAGACGGGTAGCATAAATTCCTGGGAACAGAGGACACAAGAGATACTGCTACACATTAGGTACAGTTCTCAATATTTTTCATCACCATACCATAAAACCCCTTTCTGCAATTCATCAAACGCTATTGTAAGAAGTAACGAGGTTGTTTTTTCCTCCTCCTTTCTATTCCTACTGGAACAGAAACAGAGCACATTTACGCACAGAGTTTTCTTTCTTTTAGCTCTCAAGTTACTGAGTTTAATAATAACTGAAATACCTCTAGCCCGTATGGCAGCCTGCACTTTGAGTATATCTCTGGTGTCTGTAGATGAGGCTCTTTGTTTCCCCAGCATCCCAATATTCTTTCTCCATACCCGCTCCATTTTGAATATTTATTACTAAATCTACTTCTGAGATAAACATGTTGGAACAATGGCACAAGACACAGTTGTGACACCATTTAATTCCATTTCTTACTTGGCTTCCTATACAAGTCATTGCTTAACGCTGACAGAATTTCTCAAATGGCACATACGAAAGTCAAACAAAAGTCAAAACACAACAAAGAAACACGGGGGGAAAAACATCCCCAAAAGCAAAAACCTGATTTCCAGGTATTGTATTTCTCCCTCCTCAGCTTCTTGGGCTACAGAGTTATCAGTTCCCATCAGAACTCACACAAAAAAATCTGTCTGGACTCTAGGTTGTAACGTTGATTTCTGCTGAGGACACGGTTACAAACAATAGCTTTGATCACCTAACCACTGCAAGCTTTTATTTATTTATTTATTTACTTACTTTTTACATATCAGGCATGGTTTTTCAACCAAAGGTCATTCGCTGCACTGGGCACTGGCCAAATTGCTTTATTCAATGTTTACCACAGTACACTCTGTCCAACTGTATCGGTGCTAGAAGCAGCTGTACTGAGTCTATCGGAGCTTTTTATTGCCAGTATTATCATTTAGATTTCTGGCTATGTTATTTTCTACTTTAGCTTCTTGGAATGCAATGGGATGGAATAAACCTGTGCCTGGGAAGTTTGGTAGATGCCGGGTAAATGCTCGCTGTCACAGTGCCTGTTGCACTGACCACACAACCTCAGTGTTCGTTCCATTTCTTTTTTTAACTGATAATTTTTTTTTAATTTCAAACCCATGAGAAAACAAGCGGTGCAGATCACTAGGGATGCTGGAAGGCAGGTCTCCGATCTCTGTCACAGAGTTTGTAAACAATGGCAACACACACTTGGCAGCATTCACTGCACCACGATGGTTAGGAGAATGAGTTTGCAGTCCTTACCGTGTCCCCTGTTGCATGCCAAGACCACAGGAGAAAGTACTCCAATGATAGGAGATAAAAAATAGCATCACAGAAAACCAGGCCCCAGAGACCAGATAATCCATCTTTTTTACCACAAACCAAGTTTAATCAAAACCAACCATCCCTGACAGATGCATGTCCAACCTGTTTTTAAAGACCTCTGCTAATGGAGACTTCACCGCTGCCCCAGGCAATCCATTCTGGAGATTTCGTTGTCCCTCGCCAATACTTCTTGTACTTCGTTTTGCTTTAATCACTTTTGTTGCAGTTTGAGCACAACATTTCTTGTCTTGTCCAGCATGAGCCCGAAGAACAGATTATTCCCTTCTGTGCAACAGCTTTCTGCATATTTGCAGACAGTTATCTGCCTTTATAGGCTGTGAAACAGGTTATAGGATGTTCCTTAGAGAGAAGCACCAACTAAGTTTTGTGTTTGAGACTTTATCAAAACTTACTTGAGCCACAAGATTACCGCCTGTTTTGCTGGCTGTGTTCCTAATTAAACAACATATTATTGATCTTTCTGAAAATAGTAAGACTTTATTTTGTGTTCAGTTTGTGATTCACCTTAAGTCCATGTTCTTCTCTGGACAAGTGTTTGCACAGGGGATTAACAGGATGCTGCCTTGCTTAAACTATCTAAACAGACATGTACATTTATACGTATGTGTGGAAGATCAAACACACAGTTGTCATGTGAGTCTTTTAAAAACAGGTTAAAATACCTTTGGGAATCATAGATACAGCTGGTCCTGCCTGGGGAACAGAGATATCTAGATGCTTCTTCTACCTTAACAGACTAATGAATTTTCTTTGGGCAAAGGCTATAAACAAAACGGGGCGGGGGGGTGCGGGATGTCATCACAGAATAAAGCTAGTTCTCCAATGGCCACTCAGATCACTTCTCCCTACCTGCTAAACTGCAGTGGATGCCTTTAAGTGTCTTCTGAAAAGATGAAAGAGATGGTAACAGCCAGGAAAATAAATCTGAAAAATCCCCAACAATTTCTACTGTTAGGAATGATTTTAGCAACCCTTCAGGAATCCTAATTTTAGACCACTTTTCTACTAAGCTTCACAAATTCTATAGCTAAACAGTAAAATTATGTTATTCAGCTTGACAGCAAATGATTTCTTCGTGATTTCCCCACTTTGGGTGTATGCTGGAGCATCTTTCTGGAAATGCTGCACTTAATTTGTAGGTAATACTGAGGCTGATATGCACAAACTTGCAGTAAGAAGAAAATCCCCATCCAGCTGAGTAACATAAGCACTGTATGTGCACCGAATAACTATGACTAGTACTAAAGTTTATAAATTTTGTAGAAGGCCATTATGACTACATGCTGTCTCGTTTCTTTCCTTTGCGGAACAATGAAGAAAGCATTTAGCTAAAGCATTTGCATAGGTAATGTTGCCTTCTTACTTTTGTTCTGAATTGACAATTGAATGCATTTTATGCATTAAATACGGAGCATGAATACTGCTCCTTCGAGGGGAAAACATATGGGAGTGGAGAGCTCAAAAAAGAAGTGAGCATTAAAGGGCCATTAAGTTTCTTGCATTGGTTTTAATAGGACTGACTCACAAATATTCTTGCATACTGCTGGACTGACTTTCACCACAAATTCTAAGTGCAGCCTCTAGGGCTGCTGCAGAGGAACAAAGCAGGATGGTGATATTTGTAAAGACATAGAGAGAACTGTACAGAACTTGGGGGGGCAGTGGAAAGTAACTTTTTAGGACTGTTAGTTCCACTATCTGCAAATTAAGAAGCCTCAGCAGAGCACCCAGGCACAATTTCACACTGCCATGAGAGCTCTGAGAACTAGAGGACATCTGGCACAGAAGGAGTCAGTTTGTCCACAGTTTCATCTCACTTCTATGGGCATTCCATGCAGATCACACAGGATTAATATAAAGACTTTGGTGAGCACCTCAATTTCATTCAGCTTCAGTTCAAGACCAGTTCACCTGATTTCTTTAGGGGTGTTCCTTCCACATCCCTTTTCATCTCTCCCAACAGCATCCTGACACCCACCGGTGCAGAGTCCACCCACACTGGCTAATCCATTTCTTCTCCTCCATTGCCTCAAGTCCCTCCTGTTCTCCTAATCACCACCCCAGCAGCAGCACACGAACAGCAGAACAGACCACGCCTGAGCTCATGCTGGAGCTTTCCCTTTCACGACAGGGTGACTCGGGATCTCTCTCATCTATCCCTGCTACCACTGACTGCACCGAGCCTGTAGTGACTTGTTTTCTGCAAGAGATTTGCTGTTGAGCAACATGTGAGTGAAGCTGGCCATGGCTTCAAAGGGTGATAGGGAGGCTCTGAGCAAAGAGCTGTAGGGAGGGAAGGGCAATATAAGCAGACAAGCCTCGCTGGCTGAGGAGGCCAGGTTAAGAAGCAGCATTGCTGCCAGCCAGTTGCTGCTGCTGTGCCCTTTCAGGGAAAGGGAACAGTAACACTGATATCCAGTCAATCAGATTCAGAGGTGAGCCTTTAAAATACCATGAGACAGTGCTTCAAAATCATTCATTATTCATGTTTCTGAAAAGGCTGCTGTTGAGAAATAAAAAAAAAAAAAATAAATGAAAAATCATTGTTTTTGAACTTTCAGATCATTTTTTGGCTATCCTGTGCAACTGTGAGGGCTTTGCTTTAAAATTCTGCTTTCAAAGAAACAAAACTATGAGACTGATATTTGAATGTAGTCATCTGGCACCAGGAGCTGAAGCTACAGAACCTGAACATTGCATGATTAATGATGAAATTCTGGGTGTTGGCAACATGGAGTGAGTGATGACCCAACCGAAATCCAAGTTCCACACAGTTATCTCTACATGCTTCCCCTGGTTCTTGAAGGAGCTCAGCATTTCCTCTTTCTGAAAAACATTTAACTGTTTCCTTTCTCTGTACAAAAATTTGTGATAGTGGGTAAGAAGAAAGTTCATTGAAAATAACCTTTTGGGATTTTTATTAACATCTCAGATGGGTTTGGGCTTTTCCCCTTTCTTTAAAGCTTATTTTATACTAAGTTTATAACAACGACTCTAGATCTTTCTCTACTTATATAGTATCAAGAAAACAGGACTAAAATCTGTGGAATGGTAATAACGTTCTGGGGTTTCTTTAGTAATCTGAGGTAGGATTATTTATCTACGATAATGCTAGACAGGGATGGTTTAGAAATGAATGGCTGAATCAGCATTAATCCATGCAGAGCAGGGAGAAATATGGGTACAGTATTTTTTGTTTGTTCAGTTTTAATGAGCAAATGGAAATGAGCACATAATTTTTATGCTCTACACCTGCAAGAGCAATTCCCACAATTATTGTTTATTACTAGATAAAATTTAAAGATAATTGTTTGAAGTGCAGGATGCACAATTTTCATACAGATAGAACTTTTTATTTCAGTGTTATTGTCACTCTGAATTCACAGCTAAGCCATTGCCTTTGATAGGATGAGATTTAATGATAAGACTGTTATTTCTGTATTCAGGACTAATTGGTTTCTGGAGGAAGAAGTGATAGAGAAGAGTGATGCAGAAGACTGGTGCAGAACTAACCTCACTTACACACGTGTCCTCAGGCCAAGAAGCCAAGATGTTCCCGTTTTATTATTCAAATGAAAAAATAGTGAGGTTAAAGTTACTTAGTTTTCTCCTAGGTATTTAAATGACAGAAACAAACTTCAGCTCATTACCCAGCTCTTCGGTGTCCTCAGGTAGAGCTTAAGACCTGATCCAACTCAAGTGCCCATGTTGGGTTCCCAGCTGCCCTGAGCACCCCAGGCAGTCAGTGAAGAGGGAGAGGGACAGCCCCGAAGGCTGTAGAGTTGCCAAAGATGGAAGAGGAATTGCTCTTTTCCTCAGCTTTACAGCATGCCCAGACAGGCTCTTTTGAGATAAATGTTAAAGGTGTGGGGTGTGAAATCTTCTCCCACCTACATTTTTAATGGGGTTTTTTTCTTCATTATATCCATTAGCTTGGATTAACCCTTATGGTCCGTAGCAATGGTCCTTAAGAAAAAGAAGTTTTCTCAGCAAGACTTTCTAGACAAATAACTTCTCTGACCCATTGATGTTTTGTGAATAGAGACTGAGGGAGTTGTGCTCAAGGTGAGAAGAGGGTGATGAGGAGGGGACCTCCAGTCTGACAGACATGCTAACAGCGTACGCAGCCCTGGTCTGCCCGTTCTCTGGGATGTGACCTCTGCCATCTCTCCCTCTCAAAGTCTGCTAAGCACTGACTTTTAAACCAAGTGGTTTTTTCTTTATGACCACTGGAAGCTTTGAATGCTCAGTGCTTCTGAACAGATAGGGCTGAAGCCCTGGCTCCACAGGGATCACGGTGTCAGAGGTAAAACTAAACTTCAGTCTTTTTGATCAGTGAAACAGTCTGGCTGGCATGAGCTCTGGCACAGGGCATGAAATGGCATCCAGTGGCCAGTCTGTTGTTAGCTTTGAATGTGGCATTTCCTGAATATCTACGAGTTACCCTCCAGCTTTGATCATCCCTCTTTACAGAACAACAGGATTATCTGATGCTGCTCTGCTGAACTTCTTGGAACCACTGATATCCAGCACTTCAGTAAAAGGTCAGCAAAGTTGACGTGCAAGATTTGGCCAATAGAAAGTGTCTTCTGCAGTATGCTCTCCAGATTGTCTAGTCCCTTACTGAGCTGAGGGAACACACACCTTTTAGTGCGTAAAAGGAGCACCTTCTCCCATACTGCCCCTTTGATCTCCTTCGCTCTGGCATATACTCACTGCTGCACGCCGCAGCAAGCGGGGGAGCTTGCAATGTGCTCTGCTGCCTTTCAAGAACCTTCTATGGGTACAGACGTGCACGCTGAAAAGTGCAGAAATGAGACCTGGTTTACTGCCTGTGTATCTAACTGGGTCAACTGCCAGGATGCTTGTCTAATGTAATGGGCTTTGGCAGCGTTTGGTAATAACTGGTGTCAGCCGTGTGCCCGGCCTGCTCCAGAAGTACCCCTGGTGAGTCTGGAAGCACGCTCGCAGTAATTAACACATTTGAACTGGTGCTGTCTGTAAAAGGCTTCACGCTGTGCAGACCTTTTGTTCACAACAGACAGCTCCGTAGTGGTCTCAGCCTCTTAAATGAATCATTCCTTCACTGAGATAGTGATTAGGATGATGTCTAACCCTTTGCACAGGAAAAAGTCAAGTCTTGTTGCTGCACTGACACGATGCTGTCCTCAGCATTCCTCCCGCCTCTCCCGCAGTGACAGCGTGTCCCTCACCGCGTGCCGGACGGGAGCTCTGTGTGATTCGCTTCACTCTGCCAGTCGCAGGCAGGGGCAGATGTTCAGATGTAGTCAGTTCTCCCCTCATTATGGTGTTTGCTTTGTGGCTTTCTACCGTTCCCATGTTACTCCCTTTATCGGTGACTGCCGTAAAACCAATCAGTGTTAGGTGTTAATTCCTCCTGTGATGGGATGAGTGAAAATCTCTGCTTCTCGTACCTTCACTGGGCATCCTGCATTACACACACTTCTGTTAGGCTCACTTTGGTGCACCTGCCTCTGAGGGAACTCCAGGAATCCCTGTTCCCGGAGGAGAGGAGGAGGCCAGATGCCATCGATGTCTCCTTTCTGACTGGCTGCCAGAGGTTCCCCTGATTCAGAGGGAAACGCAGCTCTGGATGCTTATTCTTTGGTTTGTCCAGCTCGTGACCTCTTGGAGAGAGAAGATTTAAATCTCCTAGAGACCTATTGATGGGTGACCTTCCCAGAGGTTGGTTTTTAAGACGGTCATTGTCATCTCCAAGTGATTTTGGTGTCACACAATGTATCTGGGAAGTTGTGTTAGATTAATTTCTTGCAGTGTTTTAGCACTTCCTGCTTCTAGCTGGGTCATAGATATGTGCAGACAGGCTGCCTTGCAACACTTCGGCACTTGTATTTCCATTTGGGCCAGATGTACTGGGAAATACTATTACAGTTTGGCAAAGTTCTAGTTCAGCTTGACTTTAGGTGAAAAGTAAACCAGAAAGCTAGGGGATAGATTTATTTATTTTTTATTGGTGACTGAAGTGAAACAATTCATCAAGACGTGCCAACCAAAGTGCCAAACTGAAGGTGATTTTTGAAGGCGTATGTTCTTAAAGAATCTAATATCACAGAATAGACATTTTACAGGAAGCAGTGCTTTAAAAATGTTGCTTTGGATACTGAGTAAGACACACAGTAACCCACCTAGTTACAATTTAAGTTCCACATCCTCTCTTAATGGCTTTTCAACAAAAGCACAGAAGCATGCTCCAGTGCCTTGGCCAGAAGAGAGGCTGGTTCGCTTTACCCAGGATAATGAGAGCCTTTGTTCTACACGCAGCGGGCACATGACTGGAGCAGGTGACAGTCACTCCATTCCGAGGCTGGAAGAGGTCAAACCTGACACGTTGTGGTTCGGTGTCGTGGCCTGTAAAGCAACGGTGCACCCCTGGGTATCCTGTTACATTTGAGGAGGCTGATTTCTAATGTTGTTATCATTTCATGATCTATGGTATTATCAGATTGCCGTCATGCTTGGTGGGTTTCCCTTTGTTGTCATCCAGGTTGCTCGGTGATCCCTTCGCTGTGGTCTCCACAGATGAGCTCTGCTGAAGCGGCTCTTGTTTGCTTCCGTGGGATTTCGCAGGGGCAGCCACTCATGGAGTCCTGGCACGGTTTCCTCCTCTGAGCTGATGAAAGGAATATTTCTGAGGAACCCAGAGAGCTATTGCTGCGAAACACTTTCTGTTTTGAAGAACTAAGAACCACAATTGACCACCTCACAAACTGCTGCACTGTTGGTCACACATGAAATGCAAAAAGAAGAACAATAGTAATTCCCATGATGACTCCCTTCTGCAGCCACTTTCTCTCACTTCATGAATTTCTGCCTTGCAGTGACACCAGGCTGATATTGGGAGTTATTTGTCTTCCACTGAATCCTCCTTTTCCTTCCATGTGCCTGAGGATAAACTACAGGACAAAGGTGAGGGAGAACTGCTCCTGTTTGGGGTTTATGTCTGAATGCCAAATGCTGGCTTATGCTTGTCTGATGTTTCAGACTAGTCTCATCCAGACTGCCGTTCCCAAACTGATGTGCTTTATGTGATGCACTCGTAGAAATGTGTGATTTTGAGCTAAATGAGACGTGATTAAGTACTAACACTGGTCTTTTCAGTTGGAAAATATTTTTTAAAAATTAAAAATAATCCCAGAGCAATCGTGCTCAGTAAATGGTATAAGGAGGAGAAGAAAAAGCAAATGAAACTCATAGGGAAGTACGATGTTTCTGTCCAGTGAGAGTGCACTGTGTGCCAGCCTCTCGCATGAACACGCTGACATCTGTTTGGCTTTGACTTTTCTGGTACTTAGATGCATAGCTTGTTCTATATTTTCCCTTTCTCTTCCTTAGTGAGGAAACATGCCACTAACAGAGTATTTGGGTCAAGTTTGATTTGTCCATTTAATTCCATTTGGCTACAACCTGGAGATTAAAACAGGCAAGTGAAAGGGTGGATAAAAGGAAAATAGGCTGAATATGAAAGAAAGCAATCTGAATACACGGGGCTTAAAGCATCTCTTGTAAAAGCCACCTCTTGGATCATTACAGACTTTTCTGTAAAAGGCATCAGTCTCAGACTTGTCTATTCAGTGGGCTAGATGTGACCAAAAAGGGTCATCTTAGTAAATATGCATCTCAGCATCTCAGATCCCCTCTTCTGTTCATTTAACATATTTTGATGTCCACAGCACTTCCTTCTTTGGTACAGTTTCCTACATGACTGTTGCCAGTAATATCTATGTATTGGAAGGGATTTGAGAAAGGCAAGATGCTTGGGGGATTGCTTTCTATCCTTCATGGTCATTGCCGCATAACAAGGCAACAAAAGTCTAGCTTAGTCTCCCATGAAAGAAAACATCTGTTATGCTTAATAGAGAGCCTGTTGAGAGTAAGAAAGGTAACATTTTACCCATTCTTTATGTACAGATTTCTTTACAGATTCAGAGTTGCTAAATGGAGTTTCTTATTTTCAAAACAACTGCCAATAGCTTTGGTTGTTTGGGCTTTTTTTGCCTATAGCGAAAATAATGGAAGGAAAACAAAGGAGTTTAGCAGACAAACACAGACACAACTGAGAGTGTCATATTAACCTGCATGTCACTGGGGAAATGGAAGGGCCAGACAGGTGGAACTGGAAACACACAGCAATGTTTGTCTTCAAAAGCCTTGTCATAAACAGGATTGGTTTATTTTCAGTTGGCTAAGTGCAGTGAGAAATCACTTTTTCTGTCCTTTCTGTAACTGCTGCTATTCTGTAGATATTATGTTGCCAGAGGATTCTGGCAAGAAGATGTAAGGGAACGTACTTGTTGTCACCATCTATCGCTCAGCTGAAGAGCAGGAATCAGGAGAAGTGAGAGCAGCAGGGCTTCCTTGGCAGGCCTGGCAGCTGCCCTCCCAGAGGGACCCTTTGCTAATGACTCAGTTAAGTTTGATGCGTACGGGTGGTACGATGCCATTGCTCCTGCCACGCTGCCGGCTGCTTACAGGGCTGCATCCTTGACAGCTTGCTCTGGAGAGGGATGGAGGGCAGGCATTCACACTGCCTGGGCAAAGGGGCTCAGTGGAAGGGACTTGTGCAGAGAGTGGGGAGCAGTTAATCCCCGGGGGGCTGGGGAACAACCAGGTACATTGCCTGAGCAAAGGTGGCTTTCCTACAGAAAAAAACAGTGGTGGCATAGGGGGTGGAAGAAAGAGTGACATTTCCAGTGACATTAGAGAGACATTTATTCATGGCATATGTTGCTGTCAGCTGGGGAATCACAGTCACAAATTCTACAGGGGAACAGAGGTTAGTTACTAGTTGTACACAGTGATTTGCTTCCTTTTTCTCCTCAATAAAACCTACTTTTCCTTCCACATGTACCCCCTGATGTGACAGTGACAGGAAGGACAAAGCAGAAAGAATGAAGGATACTTGTGCTTAAGGGCTTCTAGTGAAGAAACCTTGTTTTGTTGGCTTTCTTAATTTCCAGAAGAATCTTTTGTTTGAATCCAACCTTTACTGCTGTCAACAGAATGTGCAAAGCTAAAACCCAGAATAAACGCAGCACGCACAGCTGCTCTGTGGGTGTCCTCTGAGCTACCTCATGCCTGGGCTTTTCCTGGAACCAAAGGCAGGCTGTTGAGACCCAGAAATGCTTCTCATTAGACATGAGCGCTAATCAGGGCTGCCTTTTCTTGCCAGGGATTTTTACACAGAGGGCATCTGCTGGGCAAACGGGTGTATCCATCCCCTGAGCAGATGTCACACAATGACTCCCAGTCAGGACTCGCTGCGAAAGGTCAAACCAAGCTGGAAAACCTTGAACTGAAGCTGAGTCAGAATCAAGGGATGATCACCAGCTGCCTGAGAGACCCTGCTGGCCCTTCACTGCTTCCCATCTGCTTCCAGCAGGGAAATGACAAGAGATGTCTCTCCAGCCTAGAAGGGAAAGTTACCCATCGGGATAGCAAAGCTGTAGTTGTTACCTTGTTCTAGGCTCACTGTGGAGACAAGAGTGTTGCATGTGAGCGAGCAGCTACAAAAGAAAAATTTAATTAAGAATTGAAGTCGTAAATTTGTGGCAGTTTTTTTCGCTGTGGCTTTATTTGATATTTGCCTGAAAAAGATCAACAGAGTCAAGGGCAAAACTGTCTGCAATGAACACAGTGATAGATTCATCTATTGTTTTCTCTTGCACCAGCGGGGCCCTGAGTGGTGCAAGCAGCCCCAAAAGAGTCTCCTCCCTCCCCGCTGCCAGAGACAAGCCAGGCACAAGGGTACCAGGTCACTCTCCTCTGCTCATCTAATTAGAAGTGTCTCACTTTCCTCACCCTGCCTGCTGGGCTCTGCCAAACTGGGCTTGACCAAGTCCTACTCTGGGGAGTGTTTGAGGTTGTACTTGTCTGTGGACACGTTTGGTCCTCCAGGGAAAACAGAGAATTTGGAAAAGCTGAAGTCTGCAATTCAGTGAGCAAAATAAGAGCTGTGTCAAAAGTGCTCAGACTGAAGTCAGCCAGAGAACAAGCTGAAGGCAGGAAGAAAAGAAGATCATTGATTTGCTTCTGTCTTCCAAAAGAGAATGAGCCTAGGAAGAAACAAATCAAGCAGTGACATTGCCTAGATTCCTAAGCAAGTTTCCTGGGAGCTCCAATAGCCTGGGCCAAGAAATACTCGAAGTTCTAAGTGCACTGGGTCCTGGTGCAAATGTCTTCACATGACCTTCGGAGAAGATTCACACACTGATTGCTTCCTCTGTGAGGTATATTGAGAGAAATTTTGGGGCAGACCCATCTTTAAGCAGCTTTCTATTTTCGCAGCCCCACGTACCAGCGTGCGTGGCAGTGCCAGAGCTGCCTGCCCCAGGAGGCCAGCGGAGACATCCTGGCAGGTGGCCTGCCCAGTGTTTGTGACCACTGTACTGTGAAAATGACCTGGAATAGGATCATGGACATGACTTCTCATTTATATTACAGCAGAAAAGTCATTGTCACTGCCAAAAAGAGACAAAAGGCCACCAAACAATCACAGAGCCATAAATGAAGGCTATAAATATGGAGATGGTTAGTAGATAACAACAGGCTTTCTCTCCTAGGGATGGCATCCAGCTTGGGAAGTGTCCCAAGGGACAGTGTAGGTCAGCCTATTGCTAGACTGTTGGAATGTAGGAGTAAGTTGGGCCGAGTAAATAGGAGTCTGCCCTTGCTTACAACACAACCCTCTGGTGACTGTGGGCACTCTGAGGTTCTCATTTCTGGAAACCTTGCTCCAGCGCAGCTCAAGTCCAAACTGAAGAGAGGTCTGTCCATCTCTGTGGCTCCTAATGGCTGGGGTGTTGGCCACCATCCCTTCCTCGGGGTGACATCCCAGAGTGACATGACCACCGCTTACTTCTCCTTAACCCTTTATTCAGCAGTGGTTCCCCAGCAGGTCAGCTCTAGCAGAGCCACTGTGTGTCCCAGCAGCCACGGACACAGGACAGCAGAGCAGAACCCTTGGGTTTGTGCACAACAGTATAGCCATGGGTTTGTGCACATCAGTACAGCAGCAGAAGAAGGCTTTGTTCTGGCACTCCTGTTGGCCTGTCAGTGAAGGGCTAAATCCAGTCCTGGGCTGTGCTGTTTTGGTTTTGGTTGCCCTCCTGAGAGGCAGTCGTGTGGTGTATGGGGGAATGGGTTGGAGTAGGAAGTTTTAAATAAGAAAGAGGAGACATAAATTAGATAAAATATGGTCTTTCTGGATGATTTTACAGAGGTGCACCCTTGTGTGAAACCCACCCCAGGGGTTCAGGGGGTTTTGAGGAACAACTCTGCAGATGTGTTAGGTTATGGAGTGGCAGAGGCCAAGACGTGATACACAGAGTAGCAAAACAAACAAGCAAACAAGCCAACCAACCCCAGGTAGGTATTTCAGGGTAAGCTGAATCTCCACTGTGTTTTTCCACTACAAATCATATGTAAATTCATATTGTGAATGATGCAGAAGGTTTTGATCCCAAGCTTTGGAGAGATGGCATAACCACCTTCCAGGGAGTCCATTCTTAATACGAAACTAAAATCTCTGCAGTGTTTTCATGATGTGGTGTTGTGCTGAAATGTCTCCTTTAGAAAGAAAAGCAAAAAGCCAGTGTTGCAATATAATCCATCCTTCACTGAAAGAGAGCACCTCAGAAAGCTGACAGAAACTCCTTCTAAATCAATGATTCCCAGCAGTACTTTGATGTTAATAAAGCAATACTTTTCAACAAAAATATTACTTACTGAATGCTCTCAGCTGCCAGTGGATTTCAAAGGAGCTGGCAGTGCTCAGTTCTACCTAACAGGCGCTGCTCCTGCACTCAGCTGCCCTGGGGGCTCCAGCTGGAGAGAAAAGGGAAAGCTAAGTCGTTCTTCTAGTGCATGTGCAAGTGGCTGAATATTTAAGGAGGAGAGAAGCAGGATCTGCTTTTAATGTACGTAATAGGCCTCTAACGCTGACATCTGGACAGCTGCTGCCTCGCATGCGCTCTTTAATTCCTGCTGTTTGTGCTCCAGGGATCACAGATGCCACCCAGCCCCACATCCCAGTGCAGCCCATGGGTGCAGGATGCTGGGTGACTGCAGCAGCAGCAGCATCCACGCAGCCCACGGGTGCGGGACACTGGGTGACTGCAGCAGCAGCAGCATCCACGCAGCCCACGGGTGTGGAACACTGGGTGACTCCAGCAGCAGCAGCAGCCACGCAGCCCATGGGTGCGGGACGCTGGGTGACTCCAGCAGCAGCAGCATCCACGCAGCCCACGGGTGCGGGACGCTGGGTGACTCCAGCAGCAGCAGCATCCACACTCCCCATGTTGGGGCCAGCACCGGTTGGCTGGCATTTTATAAACAAGTCTGGATTTCTCCTCAGAAGTAAGGTCTATGAGCTAGTGCTCGTAACACTTGTTTATTCAACAAAAGAACTTGCCTTTTCTGACCAGAGATTTTCCACTGATTGAAGAAAAAGGCCCTGTCTGCTTTTTTTTTAACTTCCACAGGTCAGCAAGATCAGGGCTGAAGTTTTGGTAGAAAACAGGAGTAAGTAATGCCCACAGCCCCTGAACAGCACCAAGTGACTCGTAGAGAGGAAGCTGTCAGCTGGATTTGAAAGTAAGTATTAAAAATCAGTTCAAAGAATGTGATCAATTGGCATAGAATGGGGCTGTGGGTACAAGCGAGAGCAAAAGGCTGCCCAAAGGTCCTGGTAGATTAAAAAATCTCACTGACTTAAGCTGACTTTGTGCTGTGACTGCCCTTGTGAAACAGCCCTTTGCAATATTCTTTGCCAAGGGCTGAAATGTTGTTCAGCTGCACAAGGACACTGTAGCTGTGTAACAGCTGCAGCTATTGCCAGGTGGTTAAGAACTGTCGATGGGCATTAACGCCCACAAAGGTACTTCAGGCAGCAGGTTGCTACAGCCATTGCTGAGCTCCTGCTTAATTATTTATTCTGGACTGCCAGCTTTGTCACCTGATGTATAGACACATAGGTATAGGCACATAGGGTGGTTGACTCCTGTTCAGCTGCAAATGGACTATGTGTTATGGAAATCAGAAGAGTAACATGTCTGCAAAATCAGGTGGGCTCTGTGGCAACCAGTGAAATGCTTCTTTGCAGAAAGCTTAAGCTCTTCTCTTTACCGTGAGCGGGCTGGGTGATTTACCTAAAAGGCAGTATTGTTTCTGTAGCTGCAGTCCAGCAGCACCAGTCATACAAACAGGAAGAACAACTGGTAAACAAGTAGGGCTAGGCTGCAGTGTACCTGGAGATGTAATCCCTTCCTGCTCCTCAGCTTGGTCGGGATGCCCGGGGTGGATGATTGCTCACTTAACACACAAACTGGTGGTTGTCAAATGAGCTCTGGGTTTGCAGTTCATAACCAGTATAAGGAGGTGCTTCTTTACACGAGAGGTATTAGAGCCATGAAACTCCTCACCAAGGACTCTGTGGATGCTACGTATGTCCATGGGTTTGGGAGCAAACTAGGGAGTTCAAGGTAGAGAAGTCCATCAGGGTTTACTCTTTGTGCTCTGATTTGATTCTCTCCTCCCTGTCCCCACATCTGGCTATTTTCAGAATCAGGTACCGAGGGTACTTTGGCATGGTCCTGGAAGCTCATTCCTCTATTCTCCAGCAATCCCTTTTCTGGAGTCTTTCCCTCCATCAAATCAAGACCTTGTCTTTACCTGCAAAGCTTTGCATATCTCTGGTCATCTGCAAATGGTCCTTTTTTGGCAGGATCATGCTACCTGTTGTCTGTGCCAATGCCCCCAGCCTTGCCCCACTGCTTGCCAGGTTTTCACACCAATAGCTCCATGAAATCCATCTCCAGTGCCTGGTTCAAGCCACCTTTATTCTGGCATGGGAATCTGGACTGAGAGATCTTTGAGACAGGGTCTGTCCTTGGGGTTGGGAAGAACACCTCTCCTACTGGGTGCTGTGCAGAAGACCAACACTACAGAATAATCATTAACTGGGGCTAAGGGAGCAACGAGAGCATTTGTGTTGCCAGTGAAAGAGGCAGTGCCACCAAGGAAGGGTTGAGCCATGAGGAGGTGCCCAGCGATGGCTGACCCTGGGTTCATGACAGCAGTAACAGTGAACAAGCTCCTGTCTGACCTGCTAAAAGTGCTACACAAGGGAGTTAGAGCAGTGGCCAAAAGGCACCAGGTTTGTTCAAAGTGACCAGGGGAGTTTGTAGCTTTTTTATCTGCTTGATTCATCCTGTAAAACTGCCCCGGATGAGGAGGAAACAGCCGTATCTCTGCGGTGTCTTCTTCCAGAAGGGAAAGACACAGGAGCCCTTGACCCCATGGTATGAGCGCTGGGACATGCCCTGATGCACCCTGCATCATACAGACACCCAGGCTATGGCATATGGGCTGGCTCAGGGCTGTTCAAGCAGTTGTGCCATCCTTAATCTTCCTGGGAGTGATGCTAGCTTGCCCTTACCTAAGATGGTGCATCAGCAAAGAACAAACAGTTCAATATCCACATACCTTTTTTAACTGGGGAGCAACAATCAGTGAGTTTTAAGCACATAATTCCTACTTTCCTCAAATACGCAGTTACTAGGAGCATGTAACAACAACATGCTTGCCTGTTCTCTGACAGCATCTTGGGACTGCCAGAAAGGTTGTCAGTAACTTTCCACCAGTCCTGACAAAGGAAAGCTCCTCAGTTCTGCTGCGATGTCCTCTAAACACTGCAGGGGAAAGATGTATGCCAACAATTTCCATCACTTCTGGTTTTACTTTTAGACATGCTGAACAAACAGTTTGCCAAAAATGGATGCCGTGAAAAGCATCAGGGATTATGCAGAACAGGTTTCAGTCTGCAAGTGGAACCCTGCCTCTTTCCTGCTAAATGCCCAAGACTCTGGTTCCCATCAGATTTTCCTTAAAGTGCTGGAAGGCTGGGCGCTTCCCATTGCTGTCTGCACCCTGGCCTGCACTGTTTCAGTCTGGAGCATACAGAGCCTGCTGTTGAACGACTCCAAAACACACCCACCCAGCAAACTAAATAGAACTTCAAGAAGCTTCTCATGCTCTAAGACAAAACATCGCCATGCTTTCATCTGGTGTGTTTGAAACCTGCTGCCAAACCTCCCTCAGCTCCCAGCACAGCAGTCGGGTTACCATACCTTGCCGGTCTGTGTACTTCTGGTGAGGTCTATCTCTTCCAGAACTGATCATGGACAGCAGGAACCTGATATCCTGGGAAGCGTGGAAGTCACAATGTGTTCATGACCACATAGCTTCTTAAAAATGAAATACTTCAAATGAAAGCATTTGCTTTTTGCTTCCTGTGATCCAGCCATTTGTGAAAAGGATGGACACAGGATATATTTGTTTTTCTTCTTCAACAGAGGGCCCTAAAGAAACTGTTGGTGGCTTTTAGGAAAATCCCAGTATCTCAGGAACATGCAGCTCTAAACAGGCAATATGCCTTCTAATGAACACTGGCAATGGGGAGTAGGAATGCCCTGGAAAAAAAATAATTATCTAATATAGTGAATCTCATACCTTTTTAAATGATGAAGAAACATCAGCCCTTAGTGTGGCCCTTAAGACCATCAGCAAACTCTTTGAGCCGCTTTTTCAAACACTGAACGGAGAAGACCATCAACAGGTTTATTTATTATTATATGGAAAAGGCTGCCCAGGGAGGTGGTGGAGTCACCATCCCTGGAGGTGTTTAAAGAACAAATAGATGTGGCGCTTGAGGATATGGTGTAGGGGTTAGAGAAATGCTAGGATAAAGGTTGGACTTGATGACCCTGGAGGTCCCTTCCAAGCATAATGATTCTGTGTGATTCTGTGTGATCAAGTGTGTAAATGATCATTATAATTAGATCCACTGCACATGGTAACTGAACAGATGCTGAGTTGGATTCTAACATGGGGCCAAATCTGTAGTCGGTATAGGAATTAGAAATCTGAATTTGGCAACCAACACCAGAATTCAGACTCAGGCTTATGGCTTAAATCATGGAGATAAAGCCAAACATTTTTAATTGTTTCTCGCTAGACATAATGGTTATTGGCAATGGGAGGAAGAACATTTGTGATAGAATAGTTGAGCACAAGGAGATGGCTGTGTGAATGGCCAGTTTTAACCACGTAATATTCAGTAGCCGCAGTATCGACTTGCATTTTAAAGGCTGATAACTGGTTATTTGCCATTGTTCACTGGAAAAATCTCTGACTTGGGAACATTAATTAAGACTACTCCAGGTTTAATCTCACACCACTCCATATTTTCCTACTTTTTAATTTTATGTCAGTATTGCATAAATATTTAAAGCACCTGTAACAATAGCCTCCCCTTGATGGGGATTTTAGGCTTCACATGAACCATCACCACAGAGGAGAACGTTTTAAGAATGCAGAACAAGAAAAGCAAAGTTTCGTGATTGACTCTGTCAGGTCACAGAAATCATCTGCATTTTGCTGCTGTATTTGACTACTCAGTGACTCTCAGCCTCAGTCTGAATCTTACCTGAAAACATCTTTTTTTTTCTTTGTTTTATTTTTTCTTTAATCTGTTGTCTTTATTTCACACTGACTCTCTTCGTTGTTTAAATCTGTAATGGCACCGTCAAATTCTTGGGGTGTGATTTGCATAAGGTATTGTACAACATTTTATTCTTTTAGCAGAGCATACCCTTTCTTCAGAAAGGCCAGAAGTAACAGAATAGTGCAAGCAGTATTTAACAGTGAGTCACAGCTCCCATCAATGCAATTATGAAGGGCAATGGTACACCCCCGTTTACGGTTTTGTGCAGGCACTAACAGAATATGTATGGAAAAAATTTCCATCTGGAGATAAGGTCAAAAGCAAATGAGCCATTTCAGAAAGCAAGGAAAAAATGTCCCAAACACTGCAGTTTGTAAGTTGTTTAATGTCATTTTGTAACTAGAACTAAAACTTAGACTGGTTTTGTGTAGGAGAAAATGTATGTGGATTATATCATTGTAGGCAGCAGAGTGTCCAGAGTAGGCTCAGGGTCAAGTGTGAATTGAGTTGTTATTTTAGAAATTTGAAGAGCTAAGTATATCTCCCACCCTTCCACCTACCCCCATCAATACAATTTTAACAAATTTTATCTATATTCCCATTTTTTCCCTATGACTCACATTCTCCAGCTTAGTCATAGTGACATTTCAGGCTATGAGGAGGGTTAGCTGGGGTTCCATACCCAGGAAGCATTTGGCATGTCATGTATGGTATACTACTGAACTTTCTGTTTTAATAAACCTTGTACATCCAGACATTTTTTTTTTTCTATGAAATACCTTAAGTTTTAAAATACAGAATACTACAAACAAACAAAAAGCTTTCTTTCCCACCAACCTGTATCTGAAGTACCACTAGCTGTGCATCCAGGGCATTCTTCACTGGGAGCCCTTTGAACCACAATTTAATCTGTCTCTTCTTCTCAGCTACCTTCAGCTTCAGAAATCTGATCTTTTCGTCCATAACTTGTATCTCAATATCTCCATTTCTACACAACATCTCTTGCATGTTTATTTTTTCATATAAAATGCATAGTTCTTCTTGTCTATCTCTGAGCAGAAGACCACTGCAATAAGCCCAAAATGGAAAGATAAAAATATTAAAATAAAATAGAAAAAAGACTCATATTCAGTGTATTCCATTCAAGAACATAACTGGCAACCTTGAAAGACAGTAATACTCTGTGAAAACATACAAAGCTTTCAGAAATATTATTGTAGTGCCACACCAGCATTTTAAATAGGTAACAAAATAATTACAATTTGAAAATGACAGAATAAACAGCTGCAAATGTTACCCTAGTCTCTCATATAATTTTAGAAGCTCTTCTGGACTTCCGCAGCATTCATTTAAAAATGGATTAACATGATCAGGGAGCTTTACGTCTTCTGCATTTTTATACCTTATCTGCGCACAAAACAGAGCAGGAGGCTACAAGTTCTCAAGGCATTCTGTAGCCAGGCCACCATATTTTTTTAATAACCATTCTGAAGAATGAACATCTTCACCAATGGAGAAAAAAGTCTGTGTAGTGCAAAGCAACACTTACACTGCCATGAGGGAGATTGTTAGCGAAACTTTGTAGTGAGGTGCTCTTTTAGCATTCCTAACTTGCAGCTCTCATAAGTTGAAAAATGAATGTCAAAACTAGAGACTATAAATCATCAAATTCACATCTATACCTCTCATTTTGTCGCTGAATAGCCCGTTCGTAGTTTTTGTGTAGCTGCACAGTTTCCTCTTCAATGCAGGTGACCGTATTGGTAAGTCTCTCAAGATTCAGACACCGTTGCTTTTTCTTTTCTTTCATCTCATGCATGATTTGTACAATTTTACGATAATCATTTTTGAGACTGTCTGTAATTGCTAGATTATTTGTATTCTTCACATGTTGTTTCTGCAATTTTCTTTAACATAACAGAAAAGTAGGAAAGTTTTTTGTCCTTTCAATTTGAAAGCAATTTCAGCAAATAAAAGTAGAGCTTAAACTAACTCCTCAAATACACAAAGGATCTTCTATGTCACTCTGTTTCACAGAAGCATTACAAGAAGACTCTCTGAGAACAGCTTCTCTCTACAAGCTTCTTCCAGCTTCGGGAGACCTGGATTACAGCCCAAAGAAAATGCTATAATTGGAGCACTGCACTACAGCTTTTTTCTTCTCCACTGGGTAGTCCAAGGGGATGTAAGAAAGAAAGTTCAAGAGCAGAAGCATAAACTGTGCTGCAAAGTCTTAATTTGTAGAAATCCTGCCCTTCTAATTAAAGAGTGGTATTTAAATAATTTTGTAGTTGTGATTCAAAGGTCTCCAAGTTTATTGTTTATAAAATTTAATAATCAGACAGCAACATTACTAGCTAGTAACTCATTTAATCATATCATGCCCCAATGTATTGTGGAATCACAGGTGTATTGAACCTCTTTTTGTCCAGGATAAGCAAGTGTGATATTGTTCATATCAAATGAAATCTCATAATTCAGATATTAGTGGCTCCAGAACTGTGGTACAAAGGAAATGCGGTAATTTATCTCTTCAAAGGACAGAAAAGTGAGAGAGTAGCCAGACAAACTGCAAAAATGCTTTGTGTCATGTGTAATGCCCAAGCTAAGTGTGAAGTGTTGGGGTAACAAGAATTTGGAAGAGATTATGTAAGGATGTTGCTAAATGTCTTTGAATCAGGTTTTAAAAATCAGGATAATAACTATCAAGGATGATATAGGTGTAACTGAAGTTGGACTAGATTATCTCTTAAAATTCTTTCTAATCCTGCATTTCTATGATTGTCATCTATAGCTTACTTAAAACTCACCTTTCTTTGGTTATTACTGTATTCCTTAAATTTTCTATTTCATTTCCTAGCAATTTTACCCGGTTTTTAATTTCACTTGCTTTCTGCTGAGCAGCATGCACCAAGTTTATACATTTATTCCTTTCATTTTGGATAACATCATACATTTTAGCAAATCCTTGGAGTCTGAAGAAATGACAAGTGTGAAAGAAATAATGATTATAATTTTATACATACATTATTTGGATAAAAATTGCTTTAAAAGACATTTCTTAGCTAATATATTATTATTATTTTCTTACTGTCTTTGGATGTCTCTTTTCCTCTTTTTATATTCACTTATTTCAAGATCCTTTCTTTTTATTTCTTTAATAATATTTTGGAGTTGTATCTGAAATTTAAATAGAATTCAGTGAGCTCTGTAGATACATCAAAGAAATATCTTCAAAGAAATTACTCAGAACAACTGTTCCTCTTAGAGAAGGAAGACAGTGAGGTGAGATTATTGGAAGAACTTATTTGAATTGTAATGAAATGCTTTTATTGTAACAACATTAAAGAATACATCTTTTCTATGTATATTAAGCTTACAATGACTGTTATTAATGTAGGTAATTTGATGCTGCAGCTTAAAATGCTTGGTCCTTTATATCTGTAGTGTTTCTATTAATCAGCCTCTTGGCTCCATCACTATATAATTATTTGGCATATGCCCCACCAAAATTGTATATTTTCCAATATAATTTCCTGTTTACTTTTTTGCTTTTAAGCAATCACTGATGATTGGGTAGAGTGCTACATTTACATTTTGTTATGGCTCTGGACCTTTTATTTTCAGTTGTGTTCAGTTTTTAATACCCTGTGCCACTACCCTTCAATGGACAGGCCTTTTCTCTCCTCCCACTGGTATTAGGAGGAGGAGTTCGGTATTAAAAAAGCTGGCACATGTTGGATTGCACCTCTGGGTATGTGTGTGCCTATTCATTACTGTGCATTATTCATTTTTTTGGATCTGTTTATGGACTGATATTTATTGCAGGTGCAAAGCCTGACATGTTTCTTTGTTTTTATAGACAGTCAGATATTCCCAAAGTGCTAGAAGGTTAGCTTATCTAATTTATCTGAATACAAACATACATTGTCTAGTTTGTGCTCAATATACAGACCTGGTAGTTAGTATAAACTGTGCAACATCCCAGCACATATATGATATTATAATGCAAGCAAAATGCAGGCAGCAAACTCAATGCCTAGCCCTAGTTTCTGCGACTGTAGGAAAAGTTTTCTTTCTATCTTTCTTCATATTTACGTAACAATTTACAGCCAGAAGCATGCCTCTCCTTGGAATGAGTATCAGGTCTGTTTATGTTTTAATGTCCTTGTATTTGTACACATAGCTGTACTTCTGAGAATCTCAGCAAAGCTATCTGCTTTTCTGCCTCTTTATTCCATAGGCTTGACAGAAAATGTCCTTTCAAATACCTTACTTCACCTGTGGCATGATATTTTAATGTACCATTGCACTGCACCATAAATTGCCAATAAAACAGCACAGTATTGCGAGCTTCCTGTGTTGTGACAGAACTTCAAAGTGAAGTGGGAAATGAGAGTCCTTAAGGCTCTCTTCACTAGTAATTTAATTTCTCCATATACCAGCTTTCACTTTAGAAGAGTCTTCCAATTATATGAGATTATTTTTTACCTGGGCTTTCTGAGCATCCCTAGATTTCTGTTCCCTCTCTTCAACTTTCAGACAAGTCACCTGTGCAAGTCTGGATAACTCATTTCTGCATTTTTCCTGCTCTTTGAAAAGCCATGCTTCTTCAGCAATATATTCTTCTAACATGTGGGCATCCGTACCTGACATAATTTCCTAAAGAAAATTAAATTCAGTTCCTTATGCATCAATGCATCACTGTTGGCAAACCTGAAGTCAGAAATACTTTGAGTTTACCTGCAAAGCACACATACATATAGACCATGTGGATTAAAAAAAAATAATTGAAGAAGAAGCTTTAAAATATCAGCTGAAACCCCATTCACAATCCTTATAGTAGCATGTCAAAATATTTTATCACCTAGAGGCATTTTTGTTCCTCAGTCCAGTACATCTTTCAGCTATTGTTCATTGGGCAGAATGGTTCATTATGGCCATATAATCTTTAAATTAGCTTACTGTGAGGTCTTGACATGTGTTACACAATGTATAACACATTCAGTGACCAAATTTAGACATTCAAAAGATGGTATAGTATCTAGACGCCTAGAGTTGTTGGAGATTCATTCAATACAGATACTAAACTAAAGAGCTATTTGTTCTACCCAGTGCAGGCTAAGAGGTGAATGGATGGCTTCCTAGGCTCCAGTGGCTACACGACTATATTGCTGTTGACTATCATGGCACATTAGACACATATCCCATACACAGTGACATGTAGATACCAAACGTATGTATATTCAAATGCAAGCTGAATACCACCTTATAATGCTAACAAATTAAAAGACAGAACAAAAAAGAAAATTAATATAAGGGACAGAAGATAAGAAGGAATGATCTTACGGAGAAGGCATGTCTGAAATATATTGCTTCTTATAAAATTATTTAAATAGTGGCAAGTGCTAATACTTTCATAATCAAGATGTCTGCATCTCCACACTACATATGGCTGCAGTGTATATAGACGGACATCCAAAAGTGATAAAACTCTAACATGAAACATTATAATGTACAAACAATTGTCCTTGTTTCAACAAGACACTGTGCCATATCCAAAGGAAATTTAAACCCATAATATTTCTAGTTGCAATGTTGTTAATGATATTCGGAAAGACTTAATCTAGAAAGTAGATTAGCTTTCTGCCTTCCAATATGTGACCAGTAATATTTTAAACAGAAAAATGTTTTTTAAATATGACGAACAGGTGGTCTTTAAAATTGAACAAATATTATCACATTTTCTCACCAGATAGCTGCAGCTAGTAATTCCTGTATTTTTTTCTTCAAACAGTTCCTTTATCCTCATGATTAAAAGCCAACTATAATATATTAAAAAAATCAACTATAATATAGTGAAAAAGTATGAGAAAGCAGAACTCAGCACCTGTTCAGCTAAACTTCTCTTGATCAACTCAATTTCCTTCTGCAGTTCTTGTCGTCTTTCTAATAATACTCCATTACTTCTAGGGATAACTTCTGCCTACAAAAATAAACCAAGCACACTGAGTGATGCAAACAAAAGATGTTAAAAATGTAAATGGCAGATAATTTATTTGAAGTAGTTACACTAAGAAATTAATTTTCTGTCTTGTTACAATAGTTAATCCAAGAGCTCTTCACTGAGTAGAGTTCCTCAGCAACAACTGCACATTTCTCAGATCTTTCTTTTAAGAAGTTAACTACAAAACTTTAACTTTTAAAAGCTCAGTTTAAGTGCTAAATTATAAGAGTTATGCTTTTCAGAAACTAAACTGTCATTAAAAAAGCAAAAATCACAAAGAGAGTCTATGTAAAGATGTCACCTTCTGAATTCACAGAGGATATTCTGAGTGAAATTCTGACCTTACTGAAGGGAAAAAATAGATCTACTACTGATTTTAACACAGCCAGTATTTCGCATCTGTGTAGATTTGATATAATATTTGCTTTTCCTTATTAAAGTAAGATTGTCCTGCTTATTCCTTAGGCTCTAGAAAGTAAAAACTAACAACACAAACAGTTATGTACTAATTTGTTTATTCAATCAGATTTTAAAATTAAGTGTGTGAAGGAAGATACATTAGAAGCTACTGTATGACTCAAATAGAACAATCCCACTACCACTATTTGCATGATATAACTTGTAAGGCAAAAGGTTGTATTTGCCTCACAGTGTCTAACTTCACTGAAAAATTTGTTATGGTTATAAATAATTAAGAAACAAATACAGCCAGTTAACTTATGCAGGCATATGTTGCCTGTCCAAAATTGAAAGTGTGTAATTCATACAGATGGGGAAAAAAAAAGGCACTGAACGACACATCTGGAAGGTATTCAAAGATAATACACACAACCCCATGGTATCTTTCTCAGATCTCAACCAGATGTTAGAGTTCAGAACACTATACCTCAATGTAGATAGTGAAATGTTTTGCACTTACAGTTTTCACTTCTGTGTTAATATTATGAAGTTAGATGTTGTTCACTTGCATGAAGGGAAAAGGAAACAAGAGGCACAGCAGTGTGCAAACTGTGGAGCTACTTTACTTTCAGATGCCAACTCTGAGATTTGATTTGACTTAAGTTTCCTAAAAGGTCAATAAAACCTACTCTAAGCAAGTTACTTTCACCCTTGTGGAGGGAGCAAACATGGCTCTTCTCTGGAGTGTGTATTAGTTACGACTTCTGCTGTGTAAAAGGCTGTAAGTATCCATTTCCACATTTTCAGGATGGGATTCCAAAGATGCCACCAAGTTATTGAGTCTAAAAGTAGAAAGCTCATGTAAACATCTTTAATCCATTAAGGACTTTTGTTCACATAAGACATGACTAAACTTAGGCACTTTTGGCTGTCTGCGTGTTGGCGTGACCAAAGAGAAGGCATGCATGGAGAGGAACAGTAGGTCTGCTCTGGGCTGGCCTCAGCCAGAGGAGCCAGTTCTCTTTCACACAGAATGTCGGCGTTTAGCAATAGCTGACCTTTCACAACTTACTAAGAAGAAAAACACATTTGAAGGAAGTGTTTCTGTAATTTCCTTATTCTACAAACCAGCCATTCTGCACTTAGTGTGTGACGGAAAGTAAGACAAATTTGAGGAAGCACACTGATGTACTGCTGCTGCTCCCATCAAACTTTTACACTAATTCTTGTGAATTTTTCAGTTGGAATCATAAAGAATAAATGTAAAGCTGGCTTTTTAATTAGTTAAAGGAGCTTCAACTACCTAAAATATTTTTTTCCCAGGTGTGCTCTCAGTATCATAGAATCATAGAATAGTAGGGGTTGGAAGGGACCTCTGGAGATCATCAAATCCAACCCCGCTGCCAATGCAGGAACACCCAGGGCAGGTCACACAGGAACAGATCCAGTGGGTCTTGAAAGTCTCTAGAGAAGGAGACTCCACAACCTCTCTGGGCAGCCTGTTCCAGAACTCTGTCAACCTCACAGGAAAGAAGTTTTTTTTGTCATATTGAGGTGGAAATTCCTGTGTTTCACCTTGCTACCATTACTTTTCATCCTATCACAGGGCACCACTGAAAAGAGACTTGCCCCTTCTACTTGACACACACCCTTCAGATATTTTTAAACATTAATGAAATCCCCTCTCAGGGGATCCCCACTTCTCCAGGATAAACAGCCCCAGGTCTCTCAGCCTTTCATCATAAGAGAGATGTTCCAGTACCTTTATCATCTTTGTAGCTCTCTGTTGGACTCTCTCTAGTATTTCCCTGTCTATCTTAAACTGAGGAGACCAGAACTGAAAACAATACTCCAGATGTGGTCTCACATGTGCAGAGTAGAGGGGGAGTAGAACCTCCCTCAACCTGCTGGCCCCACTCTTCTTTATATACCATTGGACTTCTTGGCCACAAGGGCACATTGCCGTTCCATGGATAACTTATTGTCCATCAGGACACCAAGGTTCCTGTCCATGGGGCTGCTTTCCAGCAGGTCTACCCCAACCTGTACTGGTACATGGTATTGTTCCTCCCCAGGTGTAGGACTCTACACTTATCCTTGTTGAACTTCATCAGGTTTGCCTTTGCCCAGCTCTCCAGTCTGTCCAGATCTCATCGGATGGCAGCACAGCCTTCTGGTGTATCAGGCACTCCTCCCAGCTTAGTATCATCAGCAAACTTACTGAGGGTACACTCCATCCCTTCATTCAGGTCATTGATGAAGATGTTGAATAAGACTGGACTCAGAACTGACCCCTGGGGAACACCACGACTTAGAGGTCACCAGCTGGACGCTGCACCACTGATCACAACCCTATGAGCTCTGTTGTTCAGCCAGTTCTCAACCCATCTCACTGTCCACTCTTCTAACCCCCACTTCCTGAGCTTAACAACGAGGATGTTATGGGAGACAGTGTGAAAAGCCTTGCTGAAGTCAAGGTAGAGAATGTCCACTGCTCTTCCTGCATCTACCCATTCAGTCACACCATCATAGAAGGCTATCAGATTAGTCAGACATGGCCTCCCTTTAGTAAATCCATGCTGGCTACTCTTGATAACCAAGATAGCAGAAGCCAAACAGAATCAAGCTTGCCACTCTAGTCTTTCATACTCCAGTACTGCACTCAAACTGACCATGATGCAGAGGAATGGTGATTTCACATTTGCTCTTCTAAAAGAGCCAAGAAAGTAATCACAGAGCATGGGAGGATGGGCTAAAACAACTATATTGCCATGACCTGTTTGCATTGGGGTAACAACTTCTGGAGTAAAATACTGCTTATAATTCCACTTCTGTTTCTACTGGCATTCCCTTTCAGTTAGCACTGAGGGAATCCTTTGCAATGCAACTTAACCTTTAAGGGTCTCATTACAGGTCTTAGCGGATACTGAACAGAAACTCATGAGCATTAAGATCAAAGTCTGGAATATGAGTCATCCCTTTAATCAGCATTTCAGAAAATTCAGTCTAAAAATTTTTGTGTAGTTATAGAGCTTTCCTCCCTTTCCCAGGTGGGCTTATATGACTAGGTAATTAATACACATGGGAATTCAGGAGGAATTTCAGGGGAGAGAGAAAAATATAGTATTCTTTAATAAGATTAAATACTATGGAGTAATGTTTAGAGCTGTTTCAATAGCAAAGCTAGGTATGTATGAATTTTGATATCAGATAGTTATTTTTAAAAACTTTACAGTGATGTAAGTAAGACCTTTTTTTTCTGTCCTGAATTGCTTGGAACGACCAAGAAGACTTTCAAGGACACTGTGTCAAGGTAGGAAACACCAAGTCCTGTGATTAAAAATACTCACCTGACTAAACAAGATTAATTTCATAAGACTGATTACATTTAGACTAAGCAAGGAGCTGGCATGGGAGAAAAGCTAAGGAAGAAAGAATTGAAGAACCAGAGATGAGCGGAAGAGACTATGCAAAATTTATAGACAAAGTAAATTTTTAAGAAAGAATTGGTAGGATAAAAGAAAGGAAATGCTTTGAATAGACAAGCAGAATGAGACTGCCCTTTAAAATCAGTCTAGTAGAAGGCACAAATAAAAGAGAAAAGAGTAAATCAGTATGGGAAGAGGAATGAGTGAAATTCTAATGCAGGAAGAGAATGAGGAAGGTAAAATTTGAGTGGCAACAAATAGAATATAAGGAATTATTTCATATTATTTAATACCAAATTTTATATAGCGCTGATTTCCTGTTCCCTAGAATAATGTTAAATACACTATAAATTATTTACAGTAATGTACAAACAACCTTCAAATTTTAAAAATATGTATATTTTGATCATTTGGGAGCCAGAGAGTACATGGCTCTATTTTTCTGATACCAATTTTTTTGATGTCTGTGGGCAAGCCACTATATTATTTCACTCATAAATGACCACAATTCCACAGTGCTTTAAAGGAAGACATGACACCACAGTGCCTCTATAATCTCCCAGTTCTCCCTGATAGGATTCTCCCACCTAAAATACATTTCTTAAGAACAGTCCAAATGTATCTTCATGCAGTATTTTTATTACAGTGAGAGCACCTAGAGTTGTCTTTGTTCGCTGTGGCAACATACCTGACACTTCTATGTGCATAAAACTTAAAACAGTCTTCTTCTCTTCCCCCTGTCATGGCCCCCCTTTTAGGATTAGTCAAAAGATTTCATAGACAGATTTCTGACACGAAAATTTACAATCCTTATGATCAATGCATTCATACAGACCTCTAATTTGAGTCTTTCATGCTGTTTCTTGTCTTGTTCCAAGGAATCATAAATCACATTCAGTTGTAACTCCATCTTTTTTAAATTTTTCAATTCTCTATCTTTCTGTGTTTGCTTGTGAATGAGAATATCATGTTGGGTTTTTTTCTCCAAGATACGTTTATTTAAATTATCTTCCAGAGCTCCTCTATATAGACAGACATACAATGTTAGAAACGGGTAACTTGACCAAAACAGGTATGCAAACAGGCACAATCATTTTAATGGGTTTTGAGTACTGCATCATTATGGCTGAATAGCAAGATACACTCAACATAAACTACTGACACATATTACCTGAAAAGATAGCGTTTTTATAATTATAGTACCAATTATAGTACTCCTAATGAGAGCAATAAGGTCTCATAGTCTGTTCTGAATACGCTAAAAGTTCCAAAGAATCTATTACTTAGAAGAAGAAGAAGGAAACACAGTTTTTAGTATGTGGGAATATTTACATGTTCAGTCAAACATTTCAGTTTGAAGTGGCACTCTCCTTTAATACAAAACTTTAAAGGCAAAAGCATTGCTGCTGAGCAATGATTACAACTATACATCTTCCTCTGCAAAGAAGGAATTATTTGAAGCTTGCAATCAACCAACCAGTCTATTTTACTTTACCAAGTATATATAAGCTCATAATTCAAGGGAATATTAAAGAGATGAATCAACAGTCCCCACTGAAATTCAGGAGTACATGAGTGCAGAAATCTATGGTCCTCATTTGAAAATGAAAAAACTGACTTTTTTTGCCTGTTCAATTTACTTTCTGTGAGTTATGCAGAAAAAAATATATTTTCACTGGAGACAGAAACCTTCTAAAATCCAGTTTTGCTCTACCAGGATTTTATCAAATGCTTATGCTTTTTGATGTTCTTCCTCAAGGCAAATCCTAGATCCCAGTAGTTTATAAAAACATTTCTGAAGTCAAAACCAAGCCTGATAATTTCTAGTCTGTGCTAGTTGCAGCATAAAACTTGAAAACATAAGCAATACAGCAGAAAGAAAGAAATAGATCTTTGAGAATAGAGAACTGTTCACTCATACTACACAGCTTACATCTACTATTCTAACCTGTCTGACAGGGCCATTGATTCCTTCTCTCTGCTAATTTCTAGTAGTTTTGTCAGTGTAATACATTCTTGTTCTTTGCTTTGTATCAATATCTGTTTCCCATCCAATTCCCTCATTACATCTTCCCTTTCTTTCAAAATCTCTTCAGTCCTTTTTTCAATGGCTTTCAGGGTACCATTCAACTCTTCTATTTGGTCATTAAGGGCTTCTTGCTTCTTCTCTTCATCGCTGCAGATATATTTTAACAAAACAGTAGGGTTAACTTTTCCACATGTATATTTAAATGGCAAAATGTAAGTTGCCAGGTCTTATGGACATACGATATCATTGCAACACAACTGTCTACGTTACATGTTTGGAAGCAGACTGCATACAGTCAAAACCTTCAAATGCCACTACGGATCAACAATGAAATTGCAGGTAACCGTAGGACTAACAGGGAGTTTAGCACCATAACAGTAATTAAAAGCTGACTAGAAAATTGCTTTCTGCCAACATTACAAGGTACATGGGTGTGGCATTTGAAATATTCCCAAGACTGGGAACTCTGGTTAGTCCACTCTGTGATGTGACACAAGTATAAAGACTCATTTAAATACTTCATTAATAGCAATCTACACAAGGCACTATTTTCTTTTAGTTGCTTCTCTGTAACACTACAGGAAAAACTTCTTATATCTATGATGGCAGAGTTGCACTAAACAGAGTAATGAGGAAAATGTAGAAGAAAACCACTATACAAGTTTTAAAACTGAAAAAGTTAACATAGTCAAACAATTTCTGTGTTACAAATGGGAACTGGAAATAGGAGACACAAAAACTTCGGTGCAACCCTGTACCCAAACAAGGTACAAAACACACTGTTCATCTGTGTGGCAATCTGCCTGCAGGATATGTGACTGACCTGGCTGAACCCGCACAGTGCTAATTAGACCTTACATATACAGAAAGCAGCACATGTCGTGCTTCAGGGGAGAAAAAAAACCAGCTACACAAAAGACAGAAAGAAAAGGCTAGCTTACATTTTACCTGTTGAAATATTAGAAACCAGAATTCACATCAGGAGCTTAGAGCAAAGCACCTCTGACTAAAAACTGGCGCAGAAATTATTTAGCTCAGGTGAGCCTGTTAGCTGTGAAAGATTATATACAGTCACTGAGAACTAAAAGCCTAATCGCTAGAGTACACTGTGACATAATTTTCCATTAAAAATCTACTAAGTAGATCTGATATATAGTAACGCAGCATAGTAAGATGGTTAAGCAGTTTTTGACCATGTTTTGTTCTAAACTTTCATTTGTTGTACTTAAATTTAAAATGTTTCACTGCATGTACTATATTTTTTCAGTACAGTGAATGGATTTTAAGTGGTTTATAGATGCTTTTTAAAATGTTGATTCTAATTGTAATTAACAACTATACTCAATCATCCCTGTAACAAACAGATGAAAATGTCATACATACATATTTATGTATGTATAAGTATTTTTTCAAACCATACCTTTTTTTCTGATTCATCTTCTCAGTTTCTTTTCTGAGTTGTGCTGGAACACCAAGGATCTTAACTAGCTCATGCTAATAACAAAACAGAAAAGTTAGATGAATAGGATGAATAGCCTCAATATCAGATGAGATTTCATAGAAGTAATATTCACCCAGAACTGCTGTGAAAATGGGCAGGAAAGATTTTTTTAATTACTTGAGCTTGTCCCAAGGAATTATAGCTGCTACTTTTGAAACTAAACATTGATATTTACAATTTTATTATGTCTGCAAGACAAAAATTATGTTCAAATATTATTAATGCATCAGATTATGTTACCTATACCACGGAAAGTAAAGCAGCAAAGATGTAGGTATGTTGTTTAATTCTCAGCATAAATCTCTATTAACTTGTATCTGAGCATATGTTAGAGCAGCCTGCAATAAGACAACATAGCAAACATGTAATTACAGAAACCATTTTTTAATCAAAATCATGACTATTATTATTTCCTAGAGGGGTAGTAACGGATATGGCACAGCAGCATATTTCAAGCCTATTGAAATATTATGTAATGCCATTTAATGAATTTGGAATGAGAACCAACATCTAAAGTACTCCGTTGATTGGATGAAGCATGCATATATACACACATACATGAACATACACACAGATATGTATACACACAATTAATTTTGCGTTACTTTTAAATTAGCCTGCTTCTCCAGAAGCTTTTCCATTTCTTTCTTATCTGTTAACATCAGCTTTTGCTTGGATGAAACATCTTCCTTTATTGCATTAATTTCTGCTTTCCTTTGGATTACTTCTTTGCAGAGCTCATCACAATTTTCTTTCAACTGCTTAATTTTCTTATCTGCTTCCTTTAAAAATTAAGTAAAAGATAGATGAATTTTATTTTCCTTTCTTCATTTTGCAGGTTTGTGATATTACAGAATTATTAACATTGAATGATGATAATATTTTTTTACAACAAGGTATGAAATATAATTTTTTACCAGATGTGTGTTTCTTCTATCAATTATGAGCAGAATTTTCTTACCATCAGAATGACATATATTCATCAGGATTTATGACTGCAAATGTATTTTTTATACTCACATCCTAGAACCAAAAACCTGCAGCTATCTTTACATGCAGTATCCATTTGCTGACTACAGTAAAAAATTTTCCTGAGTAAACTTAAGAAAATTCAGATTTTTCTGAATCAGTCATTCATTGTTTGCCCTAGAGGTATCAAAACTGAAGGGTATAATATAGCCTCTCCTATAAAGATTTTTCCTCTTGATTTTTCGATGTATTCCAGATTTTAAATAAACTCTAGAGATACACACACTGTGAAAACATTTTCATTGATATTTTTATATGCTAGCTGACAGAACATAAAACATGGCTTTCCTCATCTTTTCTACTTACCCTTTGTCTTGGAATTCTTTCATATTCTTTTTCCAGAAGTCTTTTTTCTTCTTGCAAACTACAGGAAAATCAAAACAGAGCTAAATATATCAGTAATGTAATAAATATTACTATAATATAATAAATTGGAGAAAAGTATGGACGTTTATCTTGCGTTAGACTAAAATGTATGGAGAATTATCTTTGGCGACAATTGAAAGGTGTCCAGCAACAAGGAAGATTGCTGACTGGTAACTGGAAGTCCTGAAAGACAGGTTGTACATACATAGGCTTTTTCTACAGTGCATACTGCATACATCTAAACTTTTGAACCCGATTCTTCTTAGTCTTACCACCCCCTGCAGGGATGTATTTATGCCTCATTCACCCTTGTCTTTATACTGGCAGAGTATAACAGCTCAGATTGTACCTTTCACTCACAGTTCCTTCCAACCTTGGAAAACAAAATTTTAACATGGAACTGAGGCAAAAGGAAATAAGAGGTGGGTTATAAATATCCACAAAGACATCACACATCAAAGAAAGTGCAGATACTAGTGGGAAGCTTTCTTCTTCCTTTGAGTGATTGCTCACACATACATTCATACTGTAAACAACTGTAAGTGAAGTTCGTCAAATCTGAACAGGGTCCTGTGGAAAAAAAATAAATCACAACATCTGAAAAGTGACAGGGGTTGTAGACTAAGTCAATGGGATATAGTAGAAAACTAAATTGAATAGCCACGGTGATATTAACTTCTACCCAAACTATGTTGCAACTTAATTTCAGGCAACAATAGAGACAGGAGGAGGGAAGAAAGGAAAAAATAGGAAAGCTCTTAGATCTTCTGGGTGTATTTTTAGTGATGCTGCCCTGAGAAAGATGAAGCAGTACAAAATGGAGCTGAACTAATAAGTCTGCTGAACTTAAAACAGGGAGCTTCTTGGTGGTAGGTAGGTAAATGCAGTCAAATATAAAAAAGTAGCCCTGGTGAAAAATACATCAATACATCCCCAGTACATGCACAGAACAATTCTGCACCTATAGAAGCATAGAATCATAGAATTGTCAGGGTTGGAAGGGACCTTAAAGATCACCTAGTTCCAACCCCCCTGCCATGGGCAGGG
>WUAM01000287.1:76664368-76683497 GCA_024336885.1 Actenoides hombroni
GGAAGTAAACAAGAGCAAACCCCCGCAAGCGGAGCCAAAGGGGAGGGGGAAAGACAACCCCCCCCCCCCCCCCCCCCCCCCCCCCCCCCCCCCAGAAAAAAAAGATTAAAAATGGAAACCTGATTCTTTTTCTTGGCAGCAGAAGCTCATTTTTAAGGGAAAACATCGCAGCTCCAATCAAAGCCTTGCTGATGAAAAACAAACACTCTTTGTCTTCAGAGACAGCCTGATGCCAATGATTATTACTATCCCTCAAAAATACGTTATTACCCCAGTGAAATTCCTGTGTTCCTTCCCTGAGTCCTGGTGGAAAATGAGGCTTTTTGAGACGGGCCAGCCTGTTTCTGTGTGGCAATTACAGAGTGAAGGGAGCCAATAGCCTGGATAATGGGCTGGTTTTGGATTTGAATGCAGCTGCACTGGGGAACAGAGTTTTAGCAAAAGAATAAAGTGTTTTTGCAACCCATTCACTACCTCTTCAACCTCCCCCTCACATCCTCCTCTGAGCTGTTTTTAAGGTATTATTGGATTACAAATAAACACTCCAATCAAATGCAGTAACAATAGGGCCAATTTTCTTAATTTTTTACCTCCTACAGTTAAATTAAAACAAGTAAGAGTGAGGAACACAGGATGCCTCGGGGTGTTCTCCCCAGACACCCCCAAAGGCCGGCTGGGTCAGACATGACCCCAAGCCAGGTGCTGTGCCCTGCGCCGGCCAGCACTGCTCGGCTGATGCCGCGGGACCAGGGCACGTGGCGAGGAAGTTCCATCAGCAGAGCTCCACCAGGACTGAGGTGGGAGCTGCTCTGGGTACTTGCTGGGAGAGCCCCCTGCTTGTGCCCGAGAGAAGATCCTCCCAAAGCCTGTACCCCTTACTCCGGGCACCGGCGGGGACACGCTCCTGCCCCGTGGCACGTGTGCCACAGAGAGGTATTGGGAAAGGCATCCTAGCACCCACGGAGAGTGTATGTATTCATACGGATAAATAATATCTCTATTTATATTTATTTGAGATGTAATGTGGGGGGGTGGGCAGAGAATCTATTAGCAATGCCTAATAGAACAAGTATTTGTTGTATTTTTCACTCTCTGCGTCTCCTCCCTTTGCAAGGACCAGGGGAAACACAAAGGTGAAACAACAACAAAAAAAATTGACCACTTGTCTCCAGAAAGAAGAGGTACAAAGCTGGGTGCAGGTGCTGCGAGCTCTGCTTGCTGGCAAAGAGCTCTGGGTGCCACGGCCACTGACTTTGCCTCATGTAACGTCTGTGGGTTTTTACCATACTTCGTCCGCCTCAGACTAACCATGTTTTTATTGGAAAGAATTACTCTTTTCCCAAGAATGAGGTTAGTGGAAAAGACATTTCGTACCCTTAGACACACAGATTTCATTAATCCCGCCGGGGTGACATTTAGCTGAAAATGGCAGTACCTGCAGCACAGTTTGCACTGCAGGACCTGCAGCACAAGAGCAGCAGTTCTCATGGGAACCTTTAATTTCCTACTTTTTAACAGTTTGGTTCTCCAACTCTCATGTTCTTTCCAGACGTGTTTTAGAATGGTTTGGAGTAGAATATTTTGGTAAAACCCAACACAACTTCCTCAGCCCCTTTGCTGTAGCTAGCGGGCAGGGGCAGGTCCCTGCCCTCCTGGGTTGGTTCCCCAGCCAGCACACGACCTGCAGTGCCGTTGCCAGCGTTCCCCTTCCCGCGCCATTTCTGCTGGTATGAGACCTTGTGTCCGCACCCCTCCCTCTCTCTCCCCACAGAGAGGAGCTCCAAGAAGACCTCAGCATCTCTTACAAGCAGGAACTAGACTGCCATTGAATGGTGTGACTACGTTAGTTTCCACACAGTGCCGTACGTGGAATCCCCGTGCAGGGGCCAGCAAAGAGACGATGGACAAAAGGTTGCCAGCGCTACCTTTGCCTCTGCGGGAGCAGCCAGGCTCCTCAGCTGCCTGCACAGCTGAAGGGGACTCTGTCGGGGTCCAGCTGCCCTCACAATGCACCCCTGTGAGTGGTACCTTAGCACAAAGCAGCCCTTCCTCTGCCTTTCCTCCTCTTAGTTCCCTGGCTTTGCTCACAGCCTGTGCTTTGTTTCCCATTCTATTAATTTGCTGCTATGCCAGTGTTGTAAGATAGTGAAAAAAATGATCAGTGTGCCCCACTTACCAAACATGCCTCGCCAGGGTAAGTGTTCAAAGGAACAAAGAGCTGCAAGGTTACAAACCAGAACTCTTAAAGTTTCTAAAAGAGCTTTAGTTTTTCTTAGAATATGGAGAATTAAAGTAATGGAAAAACGACATGATATTTGAGCTTTCTGTGCTAATTTAGGCTTCTGTAACAAGGGATCTTCGCCAGGATGATGTTGCCAGTGTCCTCCCTTTTCGGCTTTTTTATTTACCCCTTTTATAACCCTCAGTTGTGCCGAGGCTGGACCCTTCCTGGGCACTGTGATGCCTCTCCAGTGCCTGGGCACTGGCCCTGGGGGCAGCTGTGCCACAGCTGGCAGGGGGTGGGCACTGGCAGTGGGGATGCCGCGCTGATGAGCAAAATCACCCCTAGGGACAGGGAGAGAATCTTCCTTTGCAGCTTGTTCTAGAGCTGGAGTGACTCTCTTCTGGAGCAAGCTCTTATCATTGCCAGGTAAGCCCCAGAGGATGCTTCAATAAACAACCTTTCTTGTGGCAAGAACACGTGAACCAGCTGGATTTTATAATGTTTGTAATGTTTGAGTCCAGGCTGCCTGCATGGAGCAGAGGAAATGAGTGTAGGAATTGCTGCTGCAAGGTCTTCCTCGCCCAATCTGGGTTTGTCACTGACCTTCAGAGTGATTTTTATTTTTATTTTTTCCTCTTTTATTTCCATCTCTCAATTTCTCCATCAGCACCAAGGATCACATCATAAATGAAATAAAAATCTGCCCCTAAATTAGAATTGATGCCCCTGGAGCTAGCCAGAAATGTTGGGCACTAAACTTTATATTCACAACATACAGTTTAAAGACATGGTCCCCTAGCTTCTCACCAGAAATATTTCACGAGGGCACCACAGAACCATTAACAGTTGCTCATCCCAGAGACTGCTGGAAGAAGGACCACAATGGTGCCTGCAGCATTTGAATGCTGGGGATCTAACAAGCTTAAGGCTCATTTTCAATGTGTTCCCAGTTACATCTGAGACATCTGAATACATTGCTAAATACTCATGGTCTTTATTAGCTACGTTAATTGTGACAGTTCACCAAGGGGATGAATGTATTTCTACATTATGCCCTGCAAGCTGTGAGGGACACAGAATAATTATATTCCACTAAGTAGAAGGCAAGGTGATGCAATTTAATACAATTTTTTTAAATAGAACACAGGTTAACCTTATGTTGAAGTCAGCTTTAGCTTTAGGTCTCTTAAATTTGCCTTCAAATTTAATAAAGGGGAAAAAAAATAACCTATAGCCTGCAATAGAAATCTGAGCATAAAGAGGGGCTACTGCATTAAAGTCCTTGATTAGAGCTGTAGCTCTTGCCCTCTTTGTGCAGGGAACTGTTGGCATCATTTACATAATGAATCATAAGCAAGAGTCACTGGTGCATTTAATTCAAGAACAGGGTAGAAAATGGAGGGAGTCTGTTAAATAACTGACCTGTAAAGACAGGTTCAGGAAAGACAACGTACTATGAAGGGAATCCTAGAAATACTGCAACAGTAAAAACTAAAGCTTGATTCCTTCACAGTCTTTAGGAAGGACTTGATTTTTTAATGTTACTGTGAAAGGTCCAAGCAATGCATCACAGTTCAGAAGGAAACAGACCTTTCCAAAATAGCCCAGAGTAGTCCAGGCTCCTGCAGCTCCTTCTTAACTGCACTTGGTGGTAAATACATCATGGAAGTTTTGGGTGATCCGGGAACTCACCCTTCTGAATGCTGCCTTGTTTGACATGTATTAAGATCAAAGCGAGCTGTGGAAGGAGAAAGAAGCTGCAGAAAGTTTAGGCCATTGATCACTTAATTACTGTTGGAAATTGCTTGAGACAAGACAGGGTGGCAAGCGGAAAAAAAAGGAACAAAACCTGTGGCTCTAAACCCTGCCTTTATTGTTTTTCTTATGTGTCATAAATTATCTCCTAACGATGCCCAAAGCCTGGCCGCCTCAGAGTCACACCAAGTACGGTCCTCAAGCTGGCTACCATGTGGGTTCCAAATTGCCATGACTTCTGCAGACCTGGTTGCAGAATATGCTGTGGGTCTGGCAGAAGGGTGGGAAACTGCCACAAACAATGCTTTGAAAGACAGCAGTGTTACTTTCAGCTACAGACACCAACTGAAGATCCTGGTAGAAGGGAAAGCCTTGGGACAAGAGACCACAGAGGTTCCACAGCCTGCCAGGACACAGTGTGTGGCAGAAGCACATGGGTGTGTCAGACAGAGATGACACCTGGAGAGGATATAAACCTTTATGCTCTGAAGCAGCATTAATTACAAGGCAATAAGCAGAAGTACTGTTAATGGGGACACTCCCTATAATTGTCCCTTATGGTATCCCATAAAGCAATTGGTTTTGTCTCCAGCAGACGAACTAGATGGTCCATCAATCTGATTTTATAAAGCAATTTGTCTGCTCTTATCTGCCAAGGAGGTTTTATGAGGCCTGTCGTGGAAAAGTCTCTTCAAGCAACAGACTATTGTGTTGTAAAATCAGACACATGGTTTCTGCAGGACTCAGACAGTTGATTCATTTTTTTAAATGATAAATGCCTCTCATAAGTGACAGGGGCTCTTCATTGACAGCTCATTGCAGAGGGCAGTGCCCTCGTGTGATTTGGCATTGCTGAGCAAGGCTTTATTAGCCTGTGTGGGCTCAGGGGAGAATAAAACCTCATTACAAAGGCCAAAGGCATTAATTCAATACTTATTACTGGGGCAAAGGAGAAAATCCAGGGGGGTGGTGGCGAAGGTGAGGAGGGCACAGGGCATGACATGCTTTTGCTTTGCTCTCTGGGGAGACTTCCAATAAGCTCCTAAGGAAGGGTTTGCTTCAGTGCAGAGCACCAGGCACAGACCCCTGGAGAACTCCCAGTTCCAGACAGGTCAGCTCCATTCCCTCCTGTTTGCTGCAGCACAACACGGAGCATCACCCAGGCACGCGCCTGGCTCTGGTAACCTGCTCCTGCTTACCTGCCTCACAGCATCAGCCAGGCACCCCAACAGATTTCAGTCCTGTTCCAACACAGATGCTCAAATCGCAGTACCACCAGCACATCTTGGCAGTGAGCGTGTCTCTGTCGCAGCTCCTGGGCACAGAAAGCCCAGCGGGATGGGCCAATGGCACGGCCATCCCTGGAAAGGTGTGTCCTGGGAGAGCTGGGACACCAGGCTCAGGGATGCAGTTTAGGAATATGTACTGGGATTTGGGTGGGGATTGCTGCTGAGCACTGGTGGGACAGGGCAGCTTTGTGAAAAGCCTTGAACCTTCAGGCTGCAAGCTGGCTGCAGCGTCGGGCTTGGCGTGATAAGCCTACCCCTACCCTTGCTGGTGCCTCACCCAAAGTCTGGGGAGAGCAGAAGCATTTTGCTCCCTCCCGCAGCGCAGGAGGCGATAGCTCGGGGGAAGCAGTGTGTTTGCTCCTCAGTCGGTGAGAGGGGAGAGCCATCTGCCCTGACTTGAGGGAGACTCTGCTCTGCTGCCCATGGCAGAGTGTGTCTCCTCATCATCTTCCCAGTGCTAATTCTGGGTGTGCCCTTTGCATCCCAGCCTCCTGGGCCAGGCTTGGGCTTTTTCCTCCCTCTTCTTTCCCTAGTCTGAGAGTGACCCGTTCTGCCGAGTTATATCTCAGTGCAAGGGGTTGGTCTCTGACACTGACCCACCGATACCCCCGCTTCCCAGGGCTTGGTCTGGATTTAACTGAGGACATTTCCACTGATTCCTTCAGCATGCTCTGGACAGCCACTCAGTGCTCTTTTCCACTTGAAGAGCTAACTGATGATAATTGTATTCTGTTTCTCCTTCCTGAGCTAATTTTCTGACTCATTGTGGGTTTTTTTTTCTGCTTGCTTTTTGTTAATCTAGTTGGCATTTTGTGGTTTCTTTGTTCATTATGTGATGGGGCTATATAAGGGGATTTGTCTCTGGAATTCAGGTATCCCCTGCACAGTGTTCTCTGTTATCGTCTCCATCAGCAACTGTGCTGAAGGCAGTTAGACGCATTTGGCATGAGCTAACCTTAATAAAGCTGGGTTGTTAATCATTCAGACATGTCTCTGTTGAACCTTTGCATACTGATTTGTGTGTGTTCAAACAGATTCTCTGGAGTAGGCTTCTGGTAATTCAATGTTTTAATCATCTGCCCTCCAAATTCACCCTCAGGGTCTTGCCTTCTGGGGCTTGGCCTGCCAAGGACAGGTCCAATTCATCTGCCTGCTGAGGGGAGCAGCACTGCAGCTGCCCAAGGTGCAGGTCAATGGCTTGGTCCGCAGCACAGGAGCAGGACGAGGGCTCTCTGGATGGCACGAGTTTCCAAGGGGGTCTCTTCTCCCCCACCACACTGCCATCCAGCCCCCCAGCCCCGGGGCTGCTGCGGTGTTGGGCACATGGGGCAAGCCGTGTGTGCTGGCTGCTCGCACACCCCTGCTGCTGCCCTGGCCAGGGCTGCTCTCTGTGCACAGCCCTGCCACAGCCGCTGGCACAGCCCTGCTGGGAATGGGGACAGCACCCTGCCGAGAGAGGGGGCCCTGTTTCTGGAAGCTCTCCCCTGGTCCTATTGACCTTGGAGACTGGGCTGCCTCCAGCACCACTCAGGAAGCTGTTCCCACAGGGAAGCAGTGTCACTGAGAACTAATTAATGAACCTATCTGCCTGTTGATTTGGTTCAGACATGACCTGTTTCAGCAAAAGCCGAATTTCTTAGATTCTTTTTTTTTTTTCAGCCCTTGGCTAAGTAAGCCCTTGGATTGCTGTAGGAAGCCTTGTGCCTGCAGTTCGGCAGCGATGAGATCTCCTGCCCCTACGTCACTGTGTATTGCCTAAATCAAACAATAGCTCAGTTTATCAGCTTATCTTTTTTTTTTTTAATGTTGTTCATACTACGTTTGCCTGAACGGTGCTGAGAGAGTGCTGCTGTGCTAGCCAGGGCATCCTCAAGTGATACAAGATCCTCAAGGCTCTTTGAATCTCGTTCAGGCATTGATAATTACCAGTCTAGATAGCTAAGCCATTACGAAGATGCAATACATCAGCTCTTACATCATGACCATTTAGGGGAGAAAAATTCAGCAATGAAGAGACGCCACGATTGACAGATCCAAGGAAAACCAGTTAGGTTATTTTTTTCACAGCAAGAGGTAGCAAACTCCATGGATTAGCAGAAGATCAAGAGAGTATGAAGAGAGACCCACTTTTTCAGAATGAGGTCTTTGGTTCCTCCAGAAAAAAAGATTATGCAGCCAATTAAAGAAATACAGGGAGAAAAAAAACAAACAAACAAACAAAAACCAAACAAACAAAAAAAAAAACCCAAAACGAGCGCACACGCAAAACAAAACAACAAAAAAACCCCAACACAACAACCAAGAAAAAAACAGGAAATATTAAAGATGGACTCAAGAAAAAGTTAAGGGACTTCTACTTCGCCCATAGCAACTGCACATGATGGGACTCCCAGAACAGCTCTCCTGTCGAAAGGCTAACGAGTAGGAACGGCTCCAAGGTTTGCTTGCTGCTTCCCAGAAATTTGGGTGCTTCTGGGAAAAGCTGCAGCCACTCTGTTCAGGCATTTTTTAGACAAACACCTCAAGAAACTACTGAAAATTTTTATCTATCCAAATTGTACTGTAAAACAGCCGTGGGGAAGGGATTTAATCCCCATCTTGGCTCATACCCAAGAATTTGCCAACAGGGAGGTAGATTTCATTTTGGAATCACAGCGAGAGCCATAGCTTAATATTTCTCATGGCAGATAGTGTTGTTGCTATGGTTATTTCATAGAAGCCCAAGATATAATACTTACAGTGAAAGAAAACAGAGAAATACCTCTGTAGAAACTGAATTTTGTGTGTGCAGTGTATCCTACAGCAGCCTAGGGAAAGGCACAATGAGACCAACAGGCTACACATGAGGCTGTGCACGGAGCTGTACATGGGACTTTATATGGGACTGTCTATGGGGCTGTACACAGGGCTCTGCACCAAGATGCAGGTCCATGCCAGTGCTGCTGCTTGGGTGTTGGGTCACACTCAGCTCCCTGAGCCTTTAGAGAGCTTAAGGTGTGGGGGGGGAGGGGGGCAGGATACGATTCTCCATCGTCTGTTGTTTCCTGCTGAGATGTTTGCTTTGCGGATGGTCTTCAAAGAGCCCTTCAAAAGCTTTGTCCAGGGCAATAAAACAGAGCAAATAAAGAATATGTTCATTTAGGATGAAATTTGAGAGGAGCGTTTTTCTAAACTCCGTGTGGTTTTTGTGAGACACCAGCGGTGTTTTTTTGTATCACTCTGAATCAGCTGAATAACTGTGGACAGCAAATGACCCCGTGAATCACAGCTAATCAAGCTCTGCGCCTGCCTTATTAACGGATGGATGTTGCTATCACTGGCTACTTTAGCACCACTGCTACAACACTAGCGATGGGAGCTCTTTCTTTTTACATATTACTTGGCATGAATCCTGTTACCTACCAGCAAACAGGGAGTTTAAACCTTGTTTTCCGAAGTGGCCCTGCAAGAGCACAATGGGGAAGTTCAGTAGCCCAGATCAAGCCCTCTAGATCCAGAGCAAGCACTAAGTAAGGGTCTCAGTGCCCCCAGTCTTGGATGACTCCACACTTTACTGAACCCTTTTCTGCTGATTTTTCCTCCATGTCCTGGACTCTGAGGGGAGGGGGTTTTCTCCAGTTATTCCTTTTAAAGTAGGACCTCCCAGGGCTTTTTTGTTCATCTCCTAGTCTGCCCCAAGGCTGCCATCATTCACATTTCCACTCTTAAAGGACACTTTCCAGTCACTGGGAGAAGCCTGTCCACTGTACCTTATAACTGCGTCTGTTAAACTTCTGAAGACATGAGTGGAAACAGGATGCTACATTTCTCTAGTGGGAACCAAACACTCCACATTGACACCCACCATCCACAGAGAAATACTGTTTTAATAAGGTGGAATACATGGTAGCTTGAGGGCCATTCACTCAAAGTTGATGAGAAGTAAGAAACAGTAAAAAGGCAAATGACAGCTTCTCTGAAAAATTAGATGAGGTGATGCTCATTACTTAGAGATGTGTTCAACATTTTGAAAAACTCACAGTAATGTTTTTCCGCTGAAAATGGACCCTTCACAGAGAAGGCAATGTCTGCATCCAGCTGATGGGATCGGGCTGCCTTGAAGTCCCATAGTCAAATAACTATTAGAGCCCAAGTGAAGCGCCTCAAGGATCATGTATTCATCCATTTCTGCTGCCACTCATGATGCTCTGCTGTCTTCTCCTCAGGCAGATGTTGCAACATGAACCTGAGGTGCAGGGATGTGGCCGAGCAGGGTCAAGTGGCCTGGAAGTGAGGACCTCCCCTCCTTTCTCGCCTGTTCCTTCTCACTGTGCAAATGGGGGGGGGGGAATAAAATCCTTAGTTTCCCATCTTTGGTCTGTCTTATCCTCCCCCAGGAAGGTGGTGGGAGCACATACTTGTCCTCAGCAGTGACCTGGGTCACCCCACCTCCTCCCCAGGCAGAAGCTCAGCCCATGTTATCGAGGTGAGGGTGCACCAATGCTGGAGAGTTTTTATCCAAAACAGTTTGTTTGGGTTGTTTTGCTACAAGTACAGTGTTTCCTCTATGAATTTCAGGTCTGAGGGATAGAGAATAACCACCCTACTGCCACCATTGCAGAACAAACTGGTCACCAGCACCGAGTTCTGAAGGACTAACCAGGAACTGTTGGGGCTGAAAACACACAGAGCTTTATTCCTGCAATGGACTTATGGCTGCTTAACCCTAAGTCTGGGTGGGTAAGTAAGAAATACATTTTTTCCTGTCTTTTGTCTGTCTTCTCCAAGGAAGAGAAGTCCCTTGCTCAAGCTCAACCAGGGAAGCTGGGAGGAGAAGTTTGGCCTCTCCGTTCTTGGTGCAATTTTTAAGAGGGATGGTATGATGGAGAAAGGGGCATCGCCAGCCAGGCCAGGAGGTCCTTCTGGTTCCTGTTCCCCAGTGCCCAACCACTACTACACACTGCTTGTGAAATCACTTATCAATTCCAGTTTCTTTCTGCCTTTAATGTCCCTTTGCCCTGGCTTTTCCTTTTTTTTTCTTATTTTCTCTCTCATGTACTAAACCTTTCCTTTGTCCTGCATCCTTTCTTCCACCTGCCTCCCAAGCATACCTAAATTAAGCTACATTTTTACCAGGATTTAAACAACTCCTTCCCACTTAATCAGAGTCAATTCCATTGTTTAAATGAAACTCTTTTACAGCAATTAGCAATTCTGGATAATGATTTCATTCTGCAGTTAGGGAATGCTACAGCCCTGATGAAATATTTTGCAGCCTTTTCTTTAGTGCCAGTGTAGGTTTATTTCCTGAATTAATGTATTTATAATAAAAACAAAAAGAAGTTCTCTATGGACTATATTTGCCTGCCTGAGTGCCATCTGAGGCTGCCACTGCTGGTGTCCCAGGTACCTTCCCACCACCCTCTTGCCGGGGCTGGTTTTCAGCTGCTGGCTGGAGGGGTGGGATGGAGCAGGGGCAGAAGGACCGAGGGGAGGAGGAATAACACCATCTGAAGGGGAAATTGCTGTTGACTGACCCTTAGCTCTGCTGGGAGGCTTTGGCATAAATTATCCGGTGAAACTCCATATGGATGGAGTAAACCTGGACGTCCAAGTCCCTCCTTCAAACGCATGTCAGAATGGGTCCATTTCTGTTGCTCTGCAAAGCCCCAGCGTCATGACGTGTGTTACGAGCACGGAGGCAGGCAGTGACTCGGGACAGCACGAGCAATGGCAGAAACCTGGGTCCCACTCCCTGTGCTAGTAATAAGATGGGAAACCCCCAAAAGCAAATCACCCTGTCTGTGGACCTCCACGTCCCCTGCTCCTTGGACCAGCTGCAGCTGTGGGCTCACAGGGAGGTGCTTGGGAGGCTCTGCTGCCACTGCACCAACTGGAGAGGGTGCTACTGTGATACAAGTCAAAAGTCAGTAGTAAGACACTAGAGCAGCAAGGCTGATTCCTGAGGAGAACTGGGGAGATGTCCTCTGATGTCCACTGAACCCAGCTAACTCACCTCAGCAGCCAGCTCACAGGTCTGTGTTGGCCGTCTGGATGTTTATGGTGGAGCAGACGGTCTGCAAGGCAGGTCCCTTCCTGTACCTGGCCTGCTCCATCCATGCCTCGCGGCAGGACGTGACCACGGGAGGCAGCACATTGTCCTGAGCCTGAGGCACCTTCTGGCAGAGGCAGAGCAGGGACTTGAGCTCCGAGCGGAAGCTCTCATTCAGCCAGCAGTAGATGAAAGGGTTGTAGCAGGTGCTGCTCATGGCAAACCAGTGCAGGGCAAAATAGAGGGAGTTCTTTGTCTTAATGCCTAGACTGGAGATGAGCACCACATAGCAGTTGAGAGGGAACCAGCAGACAGCAAAGACCACCACCACCAGCATCAGCATCTTGATGCTCTTCTTCTTGTTCTTGTGGTGGGTGATGTACTGCTGCGTGGTGATGTCTCCAATAGCATTGCGGAGCCACAGCTTCTTGGCCAGGCGTGTGTAGGTGACAGTGATAATTAGCAGAGGCAGGAGGTAAAGAAGGAGAAAGGTAGACAGGTCCAGATACTTCCAGACCAGCTCTGCAGGCTCTGGAAAATCGGGGAGGCACAAACTCCGGACAGTGGCTTCCCTTGAAAAAGAAAGAAATACACACATAGCATGTGGCCATTGCTGTGCAAGTGGGTGCTGCTACTCTGGCAAAACACAGCGAGGCTTCCATACCACCCACAGCCACCTTCTCAGATCTGTAGTACGGGCAGAGGAGGGCCAGATATCGCTCAGCCTAACAAAGCAAAGCTCAGTCAACCTCTGCTTCCCAGAAAGTCTTCTCATGATGTTCTCCTTGTGTCTTGCCAAGGATAAGCCTGCCTACTGTGGACTGTTACCTCCTTTTCCCTTAAATTGTTGTGTTGTCTGATAAAAGAAATTCCTAGAAAGTCAAACTGGAGTTTCCTCTTAGAAGCTGCAGTTGATTTTAATTGAATGAGACCCTCACATCCCCTTAACATGGCAAAAGTCACCCCTGATGGCCCATTCTTACAAAATGACCTGGCTGCACCTGCCCCTTCCCCGGGTTCGGGGGCACAGAGAAACGGCAGTGCTGGCCTCCTCCTCGTCCCCAAAAACCCAGCGCAGGAGGAAAGAGGGCAGCGGGTGAGACCCACCTACCTCCGGCTTTTCTCCAGCCTCACAGGAAATTCCCACACGCCTGGAAAAAGGACACGTGATTATTAGAAAACCTGGCTACTTAACTCCAGTTCATCTACAGCCTGACAGTTTAACTTCTGGTGGTTAACTAACAAAAGACCAGAGTTTAACAGCTCTTGAGCAATCTGTACCATTCAGCCCAGCAGATCCAGGCTCTCTGGGCATTTTCTGCCTGGCAGCAGCTCCCAGCCAACGTGCTCCAGCACCTTCTGCAGAGCACCATGTGCCCCCTCTGTGTCCTGCAGCAGACTGGAAGGGATGAAGCATTAGGAGAAAGCAGCACTCGCACATTTCTTTCCGGTGGATGTTTTCTCATTTTCTTTCCTTTTTTCCTCTCTTTTTCTTACTCTTATTCCATTTTTCTCTTCTGTCTTCAACCCTTGCCCTCTGCTCACTTGTATTCATCACAGAGTTTAGTCCCCATCGAGCAGCATTATTCATTGCAGTATTGATTAATATCTTTAATATCCTGTTTTCAACCTCTGGAGCTGGCTTTTGTGCCACAAATAGCAGATGACTTGAAAACGGGTGGCTGGGAGCAGGGTCTGTGTGTGGCTCCAGAGGGAAGACAACAGGCACGGGGGCAGAGCTCTGCTGAGCGCGGCCATGGAAGACCCTGGAGATGCTTTTCGAGAGGAGAACTGATGCAGGAGGGAAAATCATCCTTTCTGAGTGACACTCCCAACCTTTTCCTCCTCAGGATCCTTATCCCTGCTTTAGAAGAGGCTCACAATTATTTCAAGGAAGAAGCTGGTTGAGAGCAGAACTAAAGAGGAGACTGTATTTTGGTAAATTCTGGTGTGACCATGGATCTGGCCACACTGCTGTGCACTGAAGCCAGAGAGGTTTGGTGATGTTGGAGCCCGTGGTCTCCTGTCCCCAGAACCCAAACAACCCCTGTGGGACTCCTCAAGAGCCCCTGGCCCTGCAGCAGTTATTACAAGCAATATTACAACTGTGATTTTTATTCAATGGAAAGCAGGGATGAGAATAGCATGTCCTGGAAGTCCGTATATCACTGAGCTGCCTCGTGCCGATGCGGGGCTGGGCTTCCTCTGGCTGTGCGAAAGGATGAACAGAGACAGGTGCCGCGAAACCGAGAGTAGAGTTTGTTCATTCATAAGCAATTTGGTCAGTAATACCCTGACCACAGCTGCAAAGCAACACGAGCACAGCAGTAACCCAGCACTTTGTTTACAAAGTCTGAGCAGTTGAAGATATTACAACCCCTGCAGAGGCATCTCGCTATCAAATGCCATCAGAAGGGAGAGCTGGGTAAGGGAGAGCTGGGTAAGTGAGAGCCACCAAGCCCCAGACGCTCCCGTGTTGTGTGACCTCTTGTACACCAACAGCAATAAACCCTCTGCAGGCAGTCGCACCCGCTCCTCGCCACGCTGATGGGAGGGAAGCGGCTGTGCTGGAGGAGGAAGGGTATTTCTCCTTTGTACAGAAGCTCAGTACCTACCATAGGAATCTTTCTCCTGGTGCCTGCTCCTGTCTCCTTACCCCGCTCCTTGGGACACTGCTCTCGGGTTGGAAATACCGTTCACTGTAAGATTATGCCCTTGGCCTCGAGGCTGGCATTCCTGCGAAATGCAGGCACCAGCAGCCGACACACCACCACGAAAAGCACCAGTTTGTCTAGCATTATGGACTGCTTTCCAGTCAGGAGGAGCCCGAGCAATTCCACAGGTTAGTGGGGATGAGACAGCCAGGGCAGGTACCATAGAGCAACAACAGACTGCAAGGGCAAACAAACCCAAAACCTCCAGTTCTCTATTTCTCCCTGGTAGAGAAGGTGACTTCCCAGTCACAAGTGCCATCTCTAGACCAGCATCAGCCAGGTGGCTCTTCCAGCAGGCCAGGCCTCTGCTGTGGGAAATGAAAGTTCATCCACACACAAACTCCAACCAACTCCACAATGTCCTTCCCCAAGCCTGGGAGCCCTCCCATCAGCTCTCTCTCCCTGCTGAGCACCCAGAGGGGGCTATTGGGCCTCTCACACTCTCCTAGAAGGGAGAAAACCTCACCTGTAGTTATACTGGAAAAGCTTTTGATAGATGGCATGGGGTAGGGAGAAACAGGTTGCCATCAACCAGATGACAGAGATGCTCAGCGCTCCCTTCGTTAGTGACATCCTCTGCTTCAGCGGGTTCAGGATGACCTACAACAGAGACTTCACTGTGACTCTCAGCACATGGGAAAGCAAAGTCCCTTCACCAATGCACACAGCAGAGGCATTTTTTGACATGATCTAAGGTTGCTAAGAAAATGACAACTGTGATTAGGAAAATGTCCTGCTTATTAGAGTGATTTGGAAAATGGGAAACACTGAACTCAGTCTGCTCAGAAGTGCTTTCAAACAAATTGTTTTCCCCTATTTTGTTCTGTGAGGACCATCTTCCTTACATTGTAGGTTACATTAGGTAGGGTAAAAAAAAAAAAAAAAGAAAAGATTTCTACTCAAGTCTCTTCTCTTACGGCTATGTTTGTTTATTCTACATGAATTACATAAAGAAATATCTCCTTCTCTAGATGAACTTATGAAGTTGAGCTCTCCTCCCCTCTTTTGAGGCATTAACTCACCTTTTATGACATTAAGTCTCCCATGTAAAACAAAGCCTCTTGAATCAGCTTGTCATGCCATACTTGGGGCTAGCATGGATCTGGCTCTTTTCAAACTACACTGAAAGTCTGGAAGTGTCCTGTGAACCAGTGATGCCACATTTTGATTTTTTCCCCTTCTTCCCCATACCAGGGAATTGGAGAAGTCCATCAAGCCTTCCTACCCCTGGCACAAAGAGGAGCACCTTTGAATTTATCTCTAGAGCCTTCCCACTGGACATGGATTTAATTGTCAGGATTCAGCCACCTTGAACCCATGGGTCGGTCAAGACTGACCAGGGCTTGGGAAGAGCCTTGCAAGAGGACAGCAGCTGGGCAGCATTTTACCTGGTGCCTGTCCAGGGCAATGGCCGTCAGGGTCAGCGTGGAGACGTGAAGGGAGCAGTACTGCACAAAGCGGCTGATGTGGCACATGGCCTTCCCAAAGATCCACGTGCTGTTCACAAACCGAACCTGAGGGCAAAACAACAGGTCACCAGCCGGCAAAGGCACTGAAAAGAAATCCATGGGAAACCCTTTGGATTGCACCTGAGCTGGCACGGGGGTTTTGGCTGGCTGGGCAGCTCCACCTGAAACCCAAAGCAAGACTAGCTACGGTGGATTTTGAAATACCTTTACATAGGATTTTACACGGACAAACCCCACCAATTAAATGAGCAGTGCTGCAGCAGTCATCCTGACCTATTCGTACCTGTGAACAGTGGTAATATCTTTTTTATTATACTAAGGATTATATTTGGAAAAAGCAGACCAAACTTAAAGTCACAAACAGGCCCCTTCATGTCTGTAGAGCTTTCAGTGGAGATTTTGACTTGACTACTTTCTTCCAGTCACCAGAATGTGACTGGCATTTGAGTTGTTTTGACTGACTAAGTTTTAAACATGACTCTCTAGCACACTCCAATGAGTACACTAGAAGTACATGTTCATCCAGGCACTTATTCAGCATTCCCCAAGAAGCTCTTGCTGTGGTTTGGTGGCATACTTGGAGAGACCTTAGAGTCTTTTAGGAGACACAGTGTAACAGAGCAAAGGGAGCCCACAGGTTGCTGAACAGCGATTTACTTGCCTGGCAGAGTTGCCTATTAGACTTATTTGTGTGGGGTTCACACCTCAGTCCTAGAAGAGCATGTACAGAGAGTGTGACCACCAGGCAGAGCACTGCTGTGAGAGACTCCTCTCCTGGCTGAAGGGAGAGCACAGTGGGACACTTACCAGGGTGAAAGGTGTATTGAGCAGCGTGATCATAATGTCAGACACTGCCAGGTTGACAATGAAAAGGCTGGTGGCTGAGTGCATCCTCTTGTTCTTCAGCACCACGTGGCACACCAGCGTGTTCCCAAAGAGAGATGTGATGATTATGACCGAGTACGCCACGATTAGGAGAGCTTTCACTGTTGGTTTCTGGGATTCTGGTTCGTATTTAGCCAGCTCAGCAAATTTCTCCCACTCAACAATGCGGCTGTCTGTCCAGTTGAACGTGGTCCTGTTGGTTGTTTGGTAGATTGACATGAGTTTGGCCAAGGAAGAGTAATGGTCAAACTCCTCAAGAAACCCCATCATCTGTGACCTGTCTGACTGAAGAAGCAAGCGAGGCATGGTGGGTTAACCAGAGTCTTCACTCAGTTCAAGGCTGCTGAGATCACAGCTCCAGCTGGCACAACAAGTGGTCACCTTCAACTGCTTGGTCCTCTAGGAAGCTGGTGAAGCTGAAGGTGCCATTATAAAGATCACTTTAAGACAGGAAGCTGGAGGAAGCCTCTAGCGTGTGATGGGTTCCCCAGGGAGAGAGGCGGCACTGGGCAGCAGTTCCAGTGGGCATGTTGGAAAGCATGTGGTTTGGGACCACACACTTTGGACCCCTTCATATATCAAGACGAGCAACAGCTCCATAGGTGGGCTGGAAGGAAGATCTAATTATTACACGTAGTTAACGTAGGGAAACCTTAGATGGGGTTTGAAGTTGTTTTAATCCCACATCAGTGTTTCTGCTTTATTCCCAACTGAGTCCATTTTTCCTCCAAGTTCCACCCAAGGCTGTGCTGCTGGTGCTTTCATCCTCTACTTCAAAACACCCAGTTCTCTTCTGTTGAAATATAAATGCAGAGTCATTTGGGGGATCATTTTTCAGAGCAGAGGTAGCTTTAGTCTGCATCTAACTGCAGCAGTTATCCCAAAGCCAGAATCTGGAAATCACATCAGAAGTTGACTTTAGTCTGTCTCATATTTTCTGCTCCAAACAACTGCACTCAGCTTCCAGTGTTTCAGTTTCAGCAAGAAAACCATCTTTCCTGAAAAATGCAAGACTAAGAGGCATTCAACTCATAGAGGAGCCACTCACACCATATACAAACCAACCAACACACTGCACTAATACACACGAACAATTCCCTAGAGTCAAAAATTCCTCACCAGGTATTTCTGGTGATTTCAGAGTGCATTGATCTACTGATGCTGGGTGGAGCCTATTAACTCGGTACACTGGTAGTTACAGATATGCTACACACAGGGGAAGAAAATAATTTAGAAGCTCCATTGGGTTCTCCGGGAGGGCAGCTGGCTTGTTTGGTACGTGCCATTGCCTTCGAGCCCCGTGGCTGTGCGCACAAATCCACAGACCTCACACGGTGAAGGACTACTAAGCAGAGTTTCCAGAGCACTAAAAGGATCCCCAAAAACTTCCCTCATAGCAGACTGTCAGGCTCCCCAGGGCAGCCACTCACTGCATGGCAGGCAGTGGCTGGTGGCAGATACCCATTCACCCCAAACCAACACACCACTCCATCCCAGCAGCAGCCTCAGCTGCAAACGCCACCAAGGGTCAGAGACCAACTGTTTTCTGATGTGAGGACTGAGGGTGTTTGTACTCATGCATTCCCATAATACAACCGTGGGCTTTGGCCCATCTGCTTACTCGGGGCAGTGTCAGGAATACTAGAAGAGGATACCTCTCCAAAGCAAGTGGATGTCACAGAAGGAGGGAGGAATTATCTAGAGAAGAACAGATCTTGAAGAGAGGCTATGGCTGTTTCAAAAAAAAAAATAATTTATGAATGAAAGAAGCCTGGGTAGGACAGAAAGTGTGACAAACACTCACGGATTCTGCTGGAGAAAAGCAGCTGCACTGCAGCAGGTCCCTGCACGACCACATCAAAGCCCTGATGCGTCTGAAAATGAAACAATGTTTTCAGCTGGATAAGTTTCCTGACCTGACCCACAGCGTGGGTGAACTTTGTTCTTTCCAGGAAAGGCTCTAGAAATAAATAGTAGAACATCTCTAATTGGAAGGGGCCCATAGGGATCATCAAGTCCTACTCCCTGCTCCTTGCAGGGCTGCCTAACACTAAACCACGTGACTAAGAGCATCTTTCAGGTGCTCCTTGAACTTGACATGCTCGGTGCTGTGACCTGGGGAGCCCAAAGAGAGTGGAGGATCTTAAGGTGATGGAGCTCTAATCTGGTTTTCTAACAGGGAATTTCTCCTCAGGTCTTTCTGCACCCAGTAAACGTGACTTTCAGTACCTGTTGCAGCTCCCGGCGATGGCTGCTGCCAGCGCAGGAGACCCCAGGTGCAGCAGAGAGGACCTGCCTGTTCTCCCGGGGGAGCGTGTGTTTAAATGCCGATTATCCCGACGAGCTGAAACGCTGCCGTTTCAATCAACACGAGAGTCTATTTCTCGGTCTTTACAGCTTGCTGTAACCTGAAGGAGCGGAGAGGAAGAGCCCACCGCAGTACAACTTTCCCAGGCTCTCCCAGCACCGGGTCCAGAGCGGCTGGCTGGGCGCTCCGGCTGCTCCAGCAGCGCTTTCCCCCGGGGCAGAAGCGTTACGGGGCAGAAGCGTTACCGGGCAGGTCTAACGGCACCTTCCAGCCGCGCTCTGCCCGACGGCTCCTGGTCTGGCCAGACACCGGCTTTCCTCCGGCCGAGCCTTCACATCGCGGTGCACGCCCGGCAGGGACAAGTCAGACGCAGTTTCCCAACAAAGCCCCGTCACTTACCGGCACCGCCGGGCCCTTCGCATCCCCTGGTCCCCACGGGGCGGCAGCGGCTCCT
>WUAM01000287.1:76691453-76741252 GCA_024336885.1 Actenoides hombroni
ACAATCCCATGAGGTTCCTCCCTTTCCAGATGCGAGAGCAAAAATTACGAAACCCTTTCTTACTTTTGTAATGGTCTGCTGAGGAGGGGAGGCACCAACAGTCCCACACGTCTGCTGCTGCTCACAGCACAGCTTGTCCAAGAAACCGCCCAGGATGGGGCTGAAAGGAGCTGGGGCTGGGGAGAGGATGCTCACAAGGAACTGCCCACTCCCTCCCCAACTCGTTCCACAACGCACCCACCACACGCCCCAAACCCCGCAACATGTACGTGAGGCTGCCAAGCCTTTGGTGTCAAAGAGGAGACCCACACGTCGCAGGAGTCTCCCAGTGGGCAAAAACACAGACACAGAGTGAATGCCGCCGATGAAGTTCTTTTCCCCGGGAGGAAACGCAGAGCAGGATTTCAAAGCCTTCGGCTGGCTTCATGCCGTCCTCCTCGGCGCCAAGGCCAGCGCTGGGACCTCTGGAAAGCCTGCCCGGATTGTCTGCGCATCAGCCTCCCTGGCAACCCGCTGCTTGTGTCAGCAATGCTTAATTACACCCGCTGATGGATTCATTTGTGTATTTGGGGCTTATCCAATCTGGAACTCAGGTCTTACCCATTTTTCTTCCAGGGTTTTTCCTGTCCTAGCTGGTATCTCCGTCAGGAAACTTCAAATTGAAAAAGTCCTTTCTGCTCCTTTCTCCCTACGTTACAGCACTTACAGCGAGTGGCCGGGGGATCAGGTGGACACATACCTTTCAGACGTTTCATCTTTTTTTAAGATCTATAGAGCGGCTGGGATTGAAATACACATTAATGTTCTGTGTTTTCTGATTCACTGATTAGCTTGGCAAGCACAGAAGCCAAACCTTTCCCAGAGGCAAATGAATGGCTGCAGAGGAGGAATACCAGGAACCTCTTTGTTAGCTTAAGAATATGAACATTTAGAACTGAAGAGACAGGCATTTCCTTTTTGTATAGAAAATCTATTACCAAGTGCTGGGCCCAGGCAGCAATTGTCCTCTTTCTATTCAGTTCGTTTGTGCTAATGAACAGAGTATAATCTAAGTGAAAAAGGACAGTTGTAGGTCAGTGGCCCAGGTCACCTATGTGGCTTGCTGCGATGGAGGGACAGCTGGCTTGGACCAACTTAAACTGATTTGTGGACCTGAACCCGAAAATCCTTCTGTGATGAAAACAGTCATGTGTGGTCAACATGGGAGAGCTCATGCAAGAGCAGAGATGAACCACAGGTCTGTCACCATCTGCTTGCTTTTGTAGTCTAAGCCCTCCCATTCTGACTCAGGACACAGTTTGTTCATCTTGGATGAGAAGGTACAGAAAGGGCTGTTACAGTTTCATGGGAGCTGTGAACAAAGGTGGGCCAATATTCTGCTTTGCTTACAGTCCAGGTGACAATAAATTGGCAGCTTCCCCATGTGCGAGAAGGTCATCGTCAGAAAGAATTTGCTAAATCTAGGGGTAGGTTCCAAAGCAGCTGTATCTCCACATCTCTTGTTTGCCTGTTTCTCAAGTGTTTTCAACTATGCGAGATCTCCTTTTACAGACTGCATCAAAACACTCCCTTTTCTACAGGGCTCAGCAATTAATACTGATCTGAACTCTCTGCAAGTATTGAGCATAAAAGAGAATAAGAAGGCAGCTCTTCACAGGCTGTGAAAGTGCCTTTGGAGTTGCTGCAAGTAGCCTTCCTGGATGCTCAGGGAGCTTATCACCAGGGTAGAAAAGAGATTTCCTGGGAGCGTTCCCAAATAGCCTGAGGATTTGTTACACTAAGGTGCCAGAAAATAAACCAGCCCAGCTCTTATGCTCTTCTGTCTTGAGCTGAGTAGAAGGACTATTCATTTCTTCCCAAACCAGGAAAGACAGAAACAAGTTTTCTTGAAAGAATTATAGAAGCATGTGAGAAGTTTGGCAGGATGGCCACAGGTACTGCTGACCTCCTGAACAGATGAGATGCAGGAAGGGAGGAGGAACCCTCACTGGGGGCAGAGCCTGCTGCTCCTTCCACCCATTCCTTCAAGTTCAGCCTTGCTTACTTTGTGTCCTTTAACATAACCCAATCCCCATGTTTATTTTTTCATATCTGAGCACAGGTTTTGATTTCAATGCCCTCTTACCATTAAAATCTGCACACATCGGTAACCATGACCTCAAAAATCAAAAGTGAAGGTAACTGCAGGTGAGCTGATACCTGTGTATTCAAGACACCTTTCAAAATTGCAGACCATAAAAACTATCATTTCCTTTAAAGGGTAACAGAAAGCAGGATATTTTCTGACAATCTCATTGTATTTCAAGGCTGTAGGCAACAGATCACAACAAATTGTTAGATTTGCACCTATTCGCAGGCTATTTCTCTACTGAAATGAGATCATCACTGAAACAAGAAATACCAACATAGAATTATATTGAATTTTTATTTTTTTATCACAGATCAACAACTTCAATACTGGATCACTCAGATGTCTTTCGTTTTGCTCTTTTGGTGATGCCTGAATAATTCTTCTCCCTTCCGCCGCTTCTGTGCCACTCTGCCCTGTGTCATCTGACCAAGCCACAATGTTCTCCTCACCTCAAAATAGTATGGTCCTGACACAGGAGGAAACAGATGATCTAACTCACTGCATCACCATGCTCCCAGCCACACAGCAGCCCGGAGAAAGAATAATAAGTACAGATAAGGGGAAAATGTATTTTTGAGCTGCTAAGTGGAGAAGCACTTAAGTCTACCTAATTCCCAGAGAAAGCAAAATTGCTGCTCTGTTGAGAGAATCTTGTGCCTTCTCCTCCCTAGCCAAACAGGCTTATCAGAGTTGCTGCTGTGTAAAGCCAGAGGCATCAGCTCCAGACACAAAGAGCAGGTCCCAAGGCCAGTATGGTCCCTCCCCACTGTGGGGAGCTGGCGTGGGGGGGAACATGGACTTGATTTTCATGAGTTCTGAATCAACAATTCCAAGCATCACAAAATAGCATCTTTCTGGGCGTTGCAGATAATTTTAATTTTATTTTTTGTGATAAGTGAGGCAAAAGGGGCAGTTTCAGCTGCCACAGGATAATCTGATGCCATTGAATCCTCAGTTCTGCAGCTATGCTCAGAGAAGCGAGAGTTGTGCAACAACCTTACCAAGAACAGGAGGGAGGAGTTATGGAAAGATTCACAGGAGGGAGAAATCACTTCATGACTATGAAAAGCAGACAAGAATAGGCAATTCTACTTCTATGGGTAGAAAATGAGGCTTTTAGTTGCTAAGTGAAGTCTAAACTTCTACTGAAACTCTTCAGCACTTGAAGATGCAGGGACTGAAACTTTGGCTGTATCTCTGCAGGAACCAGAGCCCCTCAAGGTGCAGACACTGAACTGGAGGAAGCCAGAAACACACATTGTGCACAAGCAGCCCTGGCTGTGCCTCCTCACAGCCCACCAGCCCCAGCTCTCTTCAGCCAAGGACTACCCCCATCTCATGGTGTTTCTCCTGGCCACCCACATGCCAAGCTCCTCCACTCTCAGAGCCAGGACCAGCCTCACCCTTCCATGAGCCTTCAGGGCTCAGGTGCCAGAAAAGCTCCTCAGAGGTTTGATTCCTGGGACACCTGCCCCATTTCCCAGCAAGCATGGGCAGAAACCATCCCTGCAGGGAGGTCTGTTAAATAACCAACAGCTTGTGCACAAACTCCAGCATAGCCAACACCACAGGGAGCACCACAGGGATTTGCTTCCCTTCAGGTTCCATTTTCCAGTGACATAAATTAAACTCTACTGAGCTCCAGGAAGTTTTATTTGAACTCCTCCTGGCATTGAAGGTTACTAAAGATGAGGACTAAGCTCTTTATTCTACACCATCTTTTGCAGCATAAACCTGCTCGTGGATTTTTAAGGCCGTGAAGGAATTATCAGACACCCAGGAAGTGCTGGATGATCTGTACCTATTCGCATTTCCTAAGACCCTCTGGCAAATTGCCCTGCAGTTTCCTGCTGGTATGCCACTAAAATAGAAGAATTGTTTCCTTATGAATCAGCACAACCAGTATCTTTTGCTTGTTTTATTTGGCCGAGTAATTTGTTTCTGGGAGAGAGAAAATTGTACACGATCCCATGAAGCATCCCCAGTCAAACCCCCACAAACCTGAGGGAAGGCAAGTGACTCTGGACTTAGGAGCTAGAATATTGAGACAAATGTCTAATTATTCTTCCCATCTACCAGCTTTTTTCATTAGGCCCTGCAGGCTCTGCTGAGGCGCACAGGCAGCATCTCCCACAGTCTTCGGGTTAACAAAGCACAGAGGTGGCTGGGATAGCACCATGGCACTTTGTCCACTCCTGCCCCTGGGACGGGGCCTGCTGGGTGCTGCTGAGCAGAGTTCCTTTACTGCAGAGGCCATTGCTGCTCTGCATGTTTGGGAAGCTAAGACCTGCTGTGGGGGCAAAAAGAGCAGGATGTGACATGACTCTTTCTGCCCATGACCTTGAAAAAGACCCTTTTATTAACAGAGAATGAACACAGACAAATATTTCTTTCCTGGTGGCAGCCATCTGGATGATTTGCAGTCATCATATGCAAGGTGACTAACAAGCCTGGGATCTCGTTCCTGGTCTGTCACAGCCCTGGGAGCAGAGCCCATCACACCACACCGAGCTGTGGGACCTGCAGGTTGCTGGCTGGGAAAGCACAGGAGATCACCCCAGCACACACCACTCATCTCTCCTGGGGTGCACTTGGGTGGTGATAACAAGCATGGAGCAAAGCCTGGGGTATAGGAGAGATACAGGTTCGAGACAAAGGGAAGCTGGAATTTGTTACTGTTTATGATCACGTTAACCAGGGGATGCACGTTCTTCACAAGGAGCTAACCAAGAGGACCACCATGTAAAACAGTGAAGCTCAACAGCATGAGGCAATCCTTTCCTCAGGAAGGCTGCAGGAGACAGAACCCTCTGAAGGGCAGCACTGCTGTCCCCAACAGCTCACACCCTTTGGATGCCAGCATCCCTCTGGGACATCCTCAGCCAGTCATGTTATGCTGCCCTGTTACTCTCACCTGGATCCTTGGGATCCCATCCACATGAGCTCAGTTTCTGTGGTGCATATTTGAAAGGTCAGGAACTGACTCATGACTCTACTATGGTGATATTTTTGTCTCCCTTTTAATCATTTTCTTCTGTATGTTTCATGCACTGCCTGCCAGAACTTCTTGTCCTCCCAATTATGGTGAAAATAGATTATTTGTAATAGACTAATTCCGGAACTACTTTAGAATTATCGACAAACACAATCTATTCCGACAATATGAATTCTTCATTCACCTTCCTCACTCCACTGCTGGTATGGGGATAAGTGTTGGACCAGGTTTTCTACATTAGGTGGAGGGTAGAACACAGGGCAGATCACTTCTATCTGCTGCTATTAATGTTTATCTTTAAATCCTGACATTTAAGATTAACTTGACAATGCAAAAAGGAAGACAATAAAACCTGTCTGTAGGATTCCTGCTGTTAACTTAGGGTCACCTTTCCATTTCCAGTGACAGAACTAACACTTCTCTGTACTCTGAAGAAAACTGGTGCCCTGTTCCTTAAACCCCACAATTTCACTGTGCCAGCAAGAGGCATTCCAGTCCAGATCATATGAACTCATAAATCTTTCTGACAGTAATTCATCTTCCTCAGCTTAGACCCATCATGCCCAGCTATTTCACTCCTGAGATCTCAACTATTTTAAAACTGCATTTCCTCTGCAGCAATTTTATTCCACATTAATGTCATGTCTTTTGTGTCTCATTATTTGGCAAATGTTAATTCATACCCAGCCCTCCTGTGAAGCAGAGAAATTGCTATCATTAACTTCATTTTATGAAAAGGAAAGAGTGGAAAATTAAGTGATTTGCTGAGGGCAAAGAGAATCAGTATTAACATGAGAGTAAAAGCTCAAAGGTCCTTCCTCTGAACCATCCCTCTCCTAAGCAACCTCTCCAAGCATCCTTTTTTGGGTAGCCAGCACAGAGGCCTGCATCACACTTTGCTGACATCTTCTGTTTTATTCCACATAACCTTTTTAATAAACACCAGGGTTGCCCAGGCATTAGAACAACAATGACAGTCTGCCTTCCCCTTCTGTCCAGCAAACCACCTGCAACTCGCCTCCAAAGTTTCTGCATTTGATGCTCCTTTTCTTCAGCCCGAAGACAATGTCATGCAAGAGCCTGCTCCATCCATCTGCCAGGGCCAGGCGCTGGGGCAGCAGCTGGCACTGCACAGCTCTGTCTGTCATTCCCAACAGTCACGGCTCTGACACGCAGAGACAGTATCTCTGGCTTCCCAGAAGGCAGGGCTTTCTCAGTTTTTATTTTTGCCAGGTGACCCCTCTGTCACACAGGAGCTGTTAGCCAGGTCCGGGCTGAGCCACAGCAAACATGCCAACAATACTTGACACTGGAACAAGACAAACCCTCTCCTCAGCAGTCACTGGGCATCCTTTAATGCTACATGTACTGGAAACTACTATCTCAGCTGGCAGAGCCCGGATTGCCAAAAACTACATCTCAGCTTGAGGTGGTGTCAGGAAAGATATTTTTGAAGTTCTGGACAAGCTCAGTCAGTGAAGTGCAATTACTGAGAAAAACTGCTGGTACGGAAGATAGACTTTGTTGCACACACACAAGATGCTGCGCTCCTGAAGTCCATCCAAAAGACCAAGCAGAGTGTGCACAGCAGTTTGGGGGACACGCTTTCCTGGTACTAATGCCTCAGATACTTACCGAGACTTGAGGGGGAAATTCTCACTGTGCAACCAAGACACTTAATTTTCCTTTTCCATGTCTCATTTTATTTTGGAGGAGATTTTGTTTCTCTACTACATTTTTTCTGATTTTTTGAGTATGTGTTTAGCTGTCCAAGGGGAAGTATTTAAGACATGAAATGCTTTTTCCACACAAAGAGCTGAGTTAAAATAGCATTAGCAGCAGGCTACCATTCCCAGGCTATCAAGAAATCCAAACATACAATTCATAGTAGTTTGGGTGTCAGTTTCAAATGTTTTTGTTTCTGTTAAGCAATTGGCAGAAGGCTGAGTAAGACTGGTGGGAAAAAAAAGCTTTTCTGATTATTCTGACTGTTTTAGCACAAATTGTTCACATTCGAACAGCAGCACTCACCTGGACTGCCAGCCCAGCCTGGGGCTGGGAAGAATCAATTTGCTGCATCCTATCCAAGTAACCAGCTTCCTAAGCACACTGCTTCTTTCCAAAGCATGCAGCTTTTATGGGAAAACAGAGGAAAAGGGGGTTATTAGGAGCAACCAGTGAGGCACCTTCAATGGTTAGAGCTTTTTGAGGTTGCTCCTGCAGTATTCCCTCAAGATGGACGGTGACACTTGTAAGGGGGTCAGGCAGTTACACTCCTCGCCCTTTAAGCCTCAATCTGAAATATAATACTTGAGGAATATGATGGTTTAAACAATTTTAGTCAGTGAGTCAGTTCCGGATTATCAGCCTACAGAGGGAGGGTAGTGACGCTCCCTCATAAATCAGCAACCAACCAGCTCTTGCCTTTGATGTATGTTGTTTTAAAGACTCATCTCACTTATTAGCTCCAAGGACACTGCCCATTTATCACTGCAAAGGAACATTGCACACTCCTCCCCCGACAGCTTTATTCCTGGGACGACTAGCTCAGCATTGCCAGAAAAGAATAAAGAGGGAGAAGGAAACAGAAAAGATGTGGTCCCACCAGCCATGGGGGGAAATAAGTGCTTTTATGGGAAAGTCACCTCAAGCAGTGGGAAGGATAGGAAGAAGTGAGCTGGCATTCCAGACCTAAAAATATTAGAAAACAACTAAACCTATACCCATCTTCAAAATTTTGCCTGGCTCGGAAAAAAGGAGCAGGAAAGGTCCTGTGCCAAAGTGTGAGCAGTTCAGAGCCTGGGTAGAGTAAGCTCCAATTGCTTCATCTGACAGCCTCTTGACACATGCTCTTTAAGTTTTTACATGAACTATGCTTATTTCCATTGACTGTTACACTCTCATCAGCATTTAACTCTTCCACTGAAGTGAGCTCCTCAGTTTGACCACGCGTCTGTACCACTATTGGTCTCCACATGCTGTGGCTCACTGAGGAAGAGGATCCGTTAAACAGATCATGACAGTAGATGAAGCTGCTGAATAACAAGTTCCTTGCACATGGCTTGGATTTCATATCTCAGTTCCTAGAAACTGAGAGAATCTGTGAATATCCCTAAAGTAAACTTGATGACACCAGTGAAGAGCCTCCTGGTCTGAGCAGAAACATCCCACAAATATCCGTTCAGTGAATATTTATTCTAACCCGCAAGGCACGATGGAAGGGTGACGACTGCAACGACTGCCAAGATGTGATCCCATCTCCTAAGATCTCGGATCAGATTTGTTTGTGCTCTTATTCCACTAGTTTGTGAAGACAGAAGAGGTCTGCCCTTCACATTCGGTATCTAGGAGGGGATTACATTTCCAGTGAGGCATGTATATTTGTGCACATATGCATATGAGTATATCCATATACCAGTACAGTTTCAAGGGCTAACCACCCTCTCTGACACTGTGGAACTAGAGACTGATGTTGCTTCATACTCAGTCCAGAGCAGAGGGATCCACCCCCAGTTTAGAAGGGCTCACAAAACGACGGTTTCTGCCCAGTCTGGCAGATACTGGGCCTTTTCAGAAATGACACTGCCCAGATGCTCTGCTCCCATTATGATGCAGTAGCAAAGGAATGCTGATGGCTCATAGCTGATTATGTGCTCACAGCATCGTTTCTATTTATTCCTCACAGGCTTCGTGCCACCCTAATGTCAGTTCAGACAAGCTAAAGCATATGCTTATTCAGAACAGTGCTTTAAACTCTTAACTCTTCCAGGTGAAATCGTTCTTTCAAGATGGTGAGGTAGTGCTGCAGCATCTCTCCCTGAAAAGGCCCCAAAACTTGTTAACCAAGGGGGAGACTCCAGCACAGCTTGGACAAAATGAAGCATCTGACACCTACTGACACTCATGGGAAGGTGAATCCTCTTCCCTGATCCCATAAGCCCAAGAAGTTTCGTAAGAATTTTTAAAGCCCTGGTCAGACCTCACTGAAGTTTGATTCAATAGTCATATAAAAAAATGAAAAAAATCAAGTAATGAAAGGCCATGGGGATCTTCCCATGAACTTCACTGGGCCCAGTAAAACATCACCAGTAGTTTCACCATTGTTTCTGCATTTCACTTTCCAGATCTTTCTTTTTTTCTGTGCCTTACATTGTATTATCTGAAGTGCTCCCTGAAGAAGTCAGAGACTATCACACTGTTATTAGGTTGGCAGACTCATTAGCAAAGGCACTAAAATAAAGTTTGAATGTTTCAAAATTAATAAAGCCAAATTGCTGGGTATTCAGTGCCTTTAAAACTGTACAGGCAGGGCCAGAGCCTGACTGGGTGCACAGGCAGCCCCAGAAGCAGCAGTTTTCTAGGGGAAGAGAACTGCTGAGCGGGAACAAAGTCTGTCTGAAGCAGGGGAAGAGTTTCTTTCATTATAGACTTGCTAACTTAATGAGGAAGCCTTTAAACTAAGACTGATGAGGTTGGTGACATAAGCCTACAGGTTGATCCAAGCCACAGAGCCCTGGAAGGAAGTCTAAGCATGGGTAGTCAGAGTGGGGACACAGTGGAAAATAATGCCTCATTTTTGCTCACCCTCTTTGAAGTCTGTGTCCTAATGAAAGAAATACACAAGTAAGCCCTTTGCCAAGAACAGCAGAAGATTCCTATACAAAAAAAATTTCAAGCAGAAAGGTGTCTGCAATAGGAAAAAATTACAAGATAGGATTTTTTATTTTTTTTAAAGCTATTGGATGCCCCTGAGGTCAGGATTGCATCCCACACACATGCTCCCCAGACCTACCCGGAGCCCTGGGCAGGGTAAAGCTCTAAGTTTATTTAGCTGCACACACCGATAACAGCAGCCCAGCCAGCACCACAGTTTGAGGACTTGAGGCAAGCAGAGCACATGAATAGAGAGCCCCACACAAACATGATGGGGCTTCACAGGGGAACAGGGATCTCCTGCTACACAGGACTTGACCAGAAAGCCAAAGAGGTACTGGAGGTGCTTGTCTCTTCAGGTAGACACAAAGGCACCACAGGAATGAGGACTAAAAGTCTTTTGATAGACAAACATTTGTTACCATAGGAAAAAACAAGATGACTTAATTCGTCTAAAAAGTTCAGACCACAATGAAAATTGAACCAATATTTATATACACACACACTAATTACCAGGAACATTAGCATATCATACAAGTCTCCTGGACTGAAAATATCACAGGCTGCATGTTGCTAAGGTACCTTGCTCTGGGAGCTGCCCAAAAGCCCAGTCAGCTTCAGCATATTAAAGAAAGGCAAAACCGTATTTCACCACAGTTGTGACTGAGTTCACAGCAAAGGTTAAAACATACACTGAAAAAAGTCTTCCAGGAGAGAACAGACATTCTGGAGCAACACTTAAGTCGTTTGTTCAGGGTGGTTTTTTATTCTGTTCAAAAGAAGAACCACAACAGAAACAAAATTATCATGTCAACTTCCAGGCCTAGCAGCGAGCCCCAGAGTGGAAGCCAGCTTTTCTCAGCAGGGCAAGAAACCAAAGCACACTTCTAATCCCAAGAGAAAGCCCCCAGGACTCTGTTCCTGGAGACACAGAGGAAGGCAAATGGTCCTTGAATTTCCACTACCCAGCTATACCTGGACTTGCACTTCACAGTGCCCAGCTCTCTCTATATCAAGAATGTTTCCCCAAAATATCTTTTGGTACATACCACAGAAAGAGCCAGAGGAATCTGGCTCAATATCTACTCCCTAAAGTTTTCCAAGGAAAGCTCCTCATTGCCTGTCCTCTTGCAAGGTAGGAGACCAACTCAAAATTGGAGAAGAGGCAGGAAAGAAAGCAACAAAAAACAGAATAAGCCACTTAATGGCAACGAGCTCACCTTTCTTTGAGAGCTGGACACACACAATGGATCCAGTCATCTGCTGGGAGCAGCAGAAAAGAGAAGGGTGCTGAGGAACCAGAGCCAAAAGAGCTAGGTGGAGTGGGCTCCTAGAAATAAGCCCTGGGTGATGAGGTGACGAGCTGCAGCTTGTTCGGGGGACACCCAGCCGGCACCTGGAGGGGATTGTGGCCATCACACCTGTCAGGGGCAGGGGCTTCAACAAGTTTTGTTTCCTTTTCTCACATTACTCAACAGCATCCACAACCTCCAGTGACAGCCCAGTCAGCTGTCAGCATTTTGTAACCTAAATGCACATTTATACTTTGAAAAAGAAGATCAGATTTCTTAAAGCAGTGAGCCCTAATTAGCCATCTCATCCACCATCATCTGTCCCGACAGGAATGGCACCGAGCTTTCCCTGGGCTGGACGTACAGTTATCCTGTTAGCCCCAGGAAGGACTTCTAAGCATTTAATCACCATATAGAGCACTCTCACCAGGCTCATCTAACACAGGACAAAAATATTTGGGGGCTACCTCTCACCAGAAGTCCACTTTAATTCTGGGGTGTGTTGGAGAGAAGAGAACAGGAACCATTCTGGGATTTGGGCAAAGTTGTTCCTTCCTGCAAAGCTCTGGCTTTAGCTGCCGAGCCCTTATGCATCTTTCCAAACACAAGGACTACAGCCTCGGTGAGTGGCTGTGAGTAATCTTGTTTGGCTGATATCTCCCTGAATTTATCATCTTTTAACTTTTTGATGACCTTCCTGAGTAAGTACGAACATTGTAAATAACTCTCGAAAGCTACAGCAGCTGTCGGCAGCATCATTCCAACTTGAGATGATGGCAGATTCAAAGCATTTTTAATAATGCTTCCGATTATTATTTCTATCTGAATGAGAAAGAAGATAAAAAGAAGAAATACATCACGAGAATTGCATGCTTTGCTTTTACAACACACTTTAGTTGAAAGCCCTGTAGCTTTTCACACAGAATGAAACGATTGTGTTCATGTAAGAAGGGAGCACTCTCTCAGAGAAGAACAGAAAGACCTGATCTTACACCTGGGAACTCAAAAAATGCCCTGGAGGCAGATAAACTAGGGCAATATGCTGCAGGTAATAACGCGGCCAATAACCTTTAGTGCAGGACCACAAGTATTCGGTACATGACGTTCTGCAGGATTGGGCTAAGAGATTATCCCCTGCGGGTCTGATTCCCAGGCAGCCGAGGGCAGAGGTGGTGGTACCCTGAGAGCATCAGGGCTTTCTGGGCACTCGGGCCCCTGGTTCCACCAGGCTGACCTGCTGCATGGCAGGCTCGGGTGCATCCCCAGAAAACCTTGCTGTGACCTGGGTTTAGTTGTGGTACCACAACCTAGAGCAAAGGCTCTGTTAATTCAGCTACTCAGCCAAGGAAATGTTGTGTTCCTTTCCCAAAAGCTGTAGAAACAAGCAGTGATTTATAATAACTTATTTATGGTCTGATTCTGTCCCTTTTCCTCACACACCGAGCCTTGTTCCCCGTGCAGGGCTTTTGTTGTGGTACCAACTCCCTGGGAGTGAGTGGTTGAATCTGACCCTTACTGCTAAACGCAGCAGGAGCTTTAGGGAGAAGAAATTGGAGAAAGAAAAATTAAAGCAGTATTCATCACTTACAGCATTCTTAGAACTTTTGCAAATATGAAGTAATTACTCACAATATTGAATGTGAGTAGGTGTTAGTGAGGTGCAGGTTTGAGCTCTACTTTACTTCAGAAAAGCTTTACCAAGATGTTAATTTGAAAGAGCTGACTGAAGTTTATGTCTTCAGCTTTCAAATGCTAAAACAGGGGTGAGAAAATGGGATTTTGATTGATGTGATAAGGGAAATTTACTGAAGTTGTAGAAGAAACTCAGCAAAGGTTTAGCGTGGGAGCTGGCACCACTTCCCTTGCACTGGGCCACCAGGCTGATGCGCAGGGAGAGCCCAGCACTGCTCCTGGCAGAGCCTGGACCATGTCCTTCCCTGGTGCCTCATTTCCCCTCACTCTCCTGTGACCTGGACAGAGACTTACAGCGGATCTTGCCATCAGCTCTTTCCCCCATCTTGTGCTCACACTTTTTTCCCAAATAAATCCGAATGAACGGTGAGCTGGTTGTGCCCAGGCAGCTGTCCTGCAGCAGGCAGGGGATGGGCAGAGCAGCCCTGCATCTCTGACAGGAGATAGGACAAGAGAAAACAGCCTCAAGTTACATCGTCATCTTTTGCTCAGATTAGAGTTGTGAAAAGGCAACAGCCAGCCTTGGCCTCACAGCACCATTTAATTTTCCTCATTACCAGCAGAAGCTGCTTACCTGGTGTCTTCTCTCCACAAAGCACTGGGAAAGCAAGCACTACTACCATCAATTCATATTGGACAGAAAATGCCAGCTGCAGTGAAAGACAGAAAGACAGACAGTACATCCAGGTTGCTGGCAGGGTCCAGGCCATAGAGGCAGAGGAAAGAAAGTGCTTTCCTAAGAGATGGTGTGATGTTCACTGCAGCCTGGCAGGGGATTGCTGGACTGCAGCCCAGTACCTGCCACGACACAACAGGCAGAAAGGATCCATGGCTCCTTTCATTTCTGTGACATCTCTTTTGTAGTTGTTGCTCGTTTAAAAAGCACCTTAGTCTGGTTTTCCTTCAGAGTTGTGCCCAGGGCTGTGCAGTGCCGTGGTAGAGTTTCTGAGGGGCTCCCTGTTAGGAGCTCAAGGCTCAAGGGGATTCAGGACCTTCTTGAGTTTTTATTTCAGCCTTCAGGGTGGTGATGAAACACGGCAAGACACGTTAATGACAGGGGAAAATATCTGTGGGATTCATCTCTTTGTTTTCACTTCCCCGAGGCAAACGTTTTCCAACACTTTTGTGTATATTTATGTGCAATATTATGACTAACAAATCACAGACTGGAAGGAAGAGACCTTATGTCAGAGGATGAAAACTGATACTGTCAACATTTGGTTCAATTTCACTGGAAATCTGTCACCTACCTTGTCTTTTTCGGATGTGTCCCAAGTTTGAAGTTGAGCATATCAGTGGTATTTGTCTACACTCTGTCTTGGCTGACCATTGCAATACAGCCGTCAAGATCTATTTTTAGACAGATGAATAACGAAGAACTTTTGGAGTGTATCCTGAAATGTCCTGAGACTCAACAAGAATGTGACAGTGGCACTCAGCGGAGCTTACTTGCAAGTGCTTTATTTGTTCGTTTGCACAGTGCCTTTTTATCCAAGCATTCCTAGTGAGTCACATTTCCTCTGCCCACGGCTTCCCTGTAAAAAGTAGGATAATAATGAGGTCCTCTTTTGCTAACTTAGTATTCAGCACAGGTCCAGGAAGTTAAGCTTTTCTATTGATTGTCTTCTATGGTTGTGAGTACAAAAGCCTCTGCCAAAGTCCTCTCTGCCAGGCTGGCTGGTTAAGATCTGTCAGTGAAGTGTTTTGAACATAATTGTTCCACTTCCTCTGCCGATCTGTGCTATCACTTCTGGGAACTCAGGACTTGGTGGAGTTGCCCAGCTGGGCTGCGTTAGGAACTCGAGGTCAGGCTACCTTATCTTACTTATTTTAATGTGTTCTTTTAACTTGGATACAGAACTCTTCAGGTGTATATCGTATCTGAGGCCCTTGGTCCTTGCCAAGGCAGCGGGCAAAGCTCCAGAACTACAGCACTGGCATTAGCAACAAGTGATTTAAACTGAGGCACAGGGGTGGAAAAGGATCATTGTCTGGTCCATCAGGACCTTGAGTGTCTCGAGTCACAGGTGAACTTCCAGAGACACGCATGCACGTGCACAAATCATCTCTTACCATACACTGATAATCTCATCTCCTATTGCAGGTGGTTAAAACGTGTCAAATAGATGCCCAACTTTATATGGTATTTCTCAAGTCTCACATTCAATCTTGACAGGATTTTTCAAATTCTCTGAGAAATCCCTCGTATTGCAACAGCACTGCTGAAAACCACCAGTTCAACGAGGGCTGTCTGTATGATAAACCTTCATCCTACTTTCCACTGCCAAAGCAGCTTGAAAATTCATAAAGCTGCACATCACAGGTCACGATTTGGAGGTCAGGCTGTTACTGGTGTATGACATCCCTTGCTGGCAATTCCTGCTCCTCGGAGGAGGCAGCAACAGGACCACAAATGTGGGGTAGCACCAGGTCAACTACCTGTACCTCTTAGTGATCCCATTGTCCACAGCCAGGTGGAAGGTGGACACACAGACACACACACACACACAAGGGGACACACAAAACTGTGGGAGGGGGACACATGGAATCATGTAATTGTTTAGGTTGGAAGAGACCTTTAAAATCATCAAGTTCAACCATTGCCCCAGCACTGCCAGGGCACCACTAAGCCATGTCCCTCAGCACCACAGCTCCACGGCTTGGAAACCCCTCCAGGGATCACGGGGACTCCACCCCTGCCCTGAGCAGCCTGGGACGGCCCTGGAGGGGAAGAAATTGTTCCTCAGCTCCAACCTAAACCTCCCCTGGGGCAACTTGAGGCTGGTTCCCCTTGTCCTGTCACTTGTTCCTTGGGAGCAGAGCCTGACCCTTCCTGGATCCAACCTCCTGTCAGGGAGGTGGCAAAGAGAAACACAGCCGTGGGAACACATATTGTCACCAACACCGAAGAGGTGACACACATCCAGGGACACCCACCCGCGCTGTGGGTGACACACGGCCAGGGACACCCACCCGCGCTGTGGGTGACACGCGGCCAGGGACACCCACCCGCGCTGTGGGGGACACGCGGCAAGGCACACCCACCCGCGCTGTGGGTGACACGCGGCCAGGGACACACACCCGCACTGTGGGGGACACGCGGCCAGGGACACCCACCCGCGCTGTGGGGGACACGCGGCCAGGGACACCCACCCGCGCTGTGGGGGACACGCAGCCGCAGCGCCCCCTGGCGGCCCCCGCGGGGCGGGACCGTCTCCGAGGAGGTCCCGGGGGGGGGTGTCGGTTTCGTCGGGGGGGCGGTCGGGCGTGTGCGGCTCTCGCAAGGCAAAGCCCGTGCGTCACCGCGGCAGGTCCCGGGCAGAGCTGCAGCCGTCCGCCCCCGGCCCCGGCCCCGGCCCCGGCCCGGAGGAAAGCCGGCACCGGGGGCTTTTTCTCAGGGCCACGCTGCTGTGACACGCTGGGCGCAGGAGCAGGTGGGTGCCACGCAGGACCCCGGGCACCGAGAAGGACCCGCGCTCTTCCCTCCCGAGTCACTCACAGCCCCGGGACACAACGGGGGTTTTTCTCCACCCTAAAAACAAATAGAACACTTGGACCACAGTGACAAGTTAAAACGTAACACAAACATTTGTCTGAAGTGGGGGTAATGGAAAAAAGAAGAAAGCAGCTTCTCTATCTCTCAACATGCCACAGGAAAAGATTATTAACATGGTTCTTTAGTAAAAGTACTCCAGCAAATGTACAGGAGTCTTACTGGGAACACCCTGAAACTCATCATTGTTTCGAGATGCTGGCTGTCGTGCTTCTCAGTGGCTCTGATTCAGAACCAGTCGTTAATTAACAGAATCTCAGCACTGGGTCCCATGGAAGCTCTTATGTACATAAGACCCGCTGTATTTTTGTGCCTGTTTAATGTAAAACTTCCTTTGGGAAATAAGGTGCTAAATCAGCAAGGCAACACCGGCAGAAGTTACTTCCCAGTTACTGTGGGTCGATCAGTCATGTTTGAATTGGCAGCAATCAGGGAAAGCAGGTTTTGGCTTTATTAAAAAAACGCCTGTTCCATATCTCATTGACAAACTCTGGAACAAAGTGAAGCCAACTGCCAGAGAAACAAACTGCCAGAGAAACAAACTGCCGGAGAAACAAACTGCCGGAGAAACAAACCACTGCTCTTTAGCAAACCGAGGTAAAGCCGCTGAAACAAGGAGGTGCAGTTGTAGAAGTAAAATAACTGTGCAGTGTTGGTAATGCTAATCTTGTGAAGAATTACAAGAGCTTCAGTTATGTCAGGACCTCGGTGGGACACATTCCAGCTGAAAAATAGACTCAGATCTTCCAGGCCTTTGGATTGACAGTGGGGGAGAGATGGGACAAGATGCGGCATGTGTTGAGTGCTACCCCTGGGTCCTCAGGCCTTCCATGAGCTGCCAGCAGCTCTGTCCCCTCCTGGCTCCCCATCGTGCCTCTCCTTGCAGTGCCTCCAGTTTGGAGACACACTTCCACATCTTTCTTTGTGGTGGCACACCCCGGACCAGCACCTTGCCCGTGAACAGCCTATAGGATTTTAGGCAATCGATGGGACAGCTTTACACTGGTTTTCCGTGAATGTCAATACAAATCCCGTTTAATCCCATCCACTTCCTGTCAGGGTAATATTAAAACCAAAAGTGAATTAAAGACAGTTTATGAATCAGCACAGATGAGGATTTTCCACTTGATAAAGCTGAGAATTTTGTTCTCCTAGAAAAAAGAATGACTTCTCATTCTGTCATATAAAATATTGACCTTACCAGATACCAATCTCCATCCAAATAACAGCATCATGAGAGTTAACGCCTTTCTTGTAGAGAAAAAAACAATCATCCACAAGGAGCAATTCAGGAATCTGAGTCAGTGATCAAAAATTCCAAAAATGGACAAAGTCCACAGTAGAACTAAAGTTGCTATTGGTTTTACCAGTTTAATAATTACACAACTAGCTAATAATTACTCCACTGGCAAGCTTACCTCCTGCATAATTAGCATTGGATTTTTTAGTAAAGGCAATAATCCTAAACTGAGCCTAAATTTAGGTTGCCCATCTGACATGTTTCTAGTCATGTGTTTGAGAGGTAGAGCCTTTACCAGCGAGTCTTCAGCTTTCTTATCGCAGTTAAAGACAAAATGTGAGTCACCCTCTAAGGTGGATGCCTTTCCCCATTCCTCTCGCTGACACACACCTCTCTGTTTCTTCACCTCCTCGTTTTTCAAAATAGAGGCATTTGGTCTGGATCAGGAGAGCACTGCAGTGCTCTGCACTTTAATGGTGCTGTTAAGTGAGACCAATTAACTGGTGCAGTTCTCATAGCTCAGGATGTGACTATTTCCACACACACACAGTGCATGGCATCGCCTCCTGCACCAGGAGGGTGTGAGGACACTCACTCTGCCTTCCCCTCCAGTGCCTGGTGCAGACCTGCCTGAAAACAGTGATGGTTTTTCCGCTGACTCTAAGGACCCTTGAGTCAGGTTACAGAGGAAGGAAAAGAAACAGCTATTGATGCTTTTAGCTTTTGCTAGCAGAGGCAAAAAAAATCCATGTGGAACAATGTCATTTTTAGATATCTGATTTTTTTTCTTTCTTAAGTATTAAATAGAAGAAATAACGTTGTTACTGCAGCATTATGTGGTATAGCACAAACTATTTGCACATAAAAAAGACAGTTCTATATTAAAAGAAGTTATTTAGTGCCAAACTTGCTTTACCTACACTACACAGAATGACAGGTGTTTCTGTCATGCCATGTGACAGTATTATCCTACACTGAGCTATGCTCCTAAGAACATATCTTCTATTTCCAAGAAAAAAAAAATAAATCATTTTCATGTGACCTCTTTTACAGCGGTCTCTGTGATTTCACAGCACATTTCACACCATCAGATGCTATTAAACCTCCATCAGATGCTATAAAACATTGAGCCGCAACCTGGGCACACAGGCTAGCATCCAGGATGGCAGCTGCCCCTTTCAGAGTGAAACAAAGACATTTTCTGCTTTCCCTGCCCAGGCTGAGAACCTGTCTCCCTCCATCTCTGCCCAGCCCTGGCCAGAGTGGTGGGCAGCCGGGGTTGCAGGGTGCTGGTGCTGGGTGTGCTCTGGCCACTCTCATGCCCAGCTCCCTGCGTGGCTGGCACCTCGGGGCTGGGTGGCTGCGCTTGGAGAGGGGCAAAATGCCTTGGCTGTGATGCCATGTGGTACTTACCCTCATCATGTGGGGTCTATATTCAGGTCACTGTATTCAGTGACTTAAAACATTTGTGCACATCAGACCCCTCTCCAGAAGGGAGTCTTGTGACCCTTCTGGAGCTACATGAAGCTGGTCAGAGGTGGTTCAACAATTTGCAGCTGCAAGTTCATTATTCTGCTTGTAATGTTTCTTCAAAAGGAGAGATCTAAGAAATAGCTCTTTGGAGATTACAATAGAATATTCTTTTCTTTTGGTATAGTCACTTAATTGTAATACTTTGAACACTAAGGCGATATTTTAATGCAGATATAGGGCTCTGTATGTGGCATGTTGGTTTTTTCAGCAGGTGCAGAGCTAGGAACTGATGTAGCAACTTCAGTAACTTCAGGCCACCTGTATGAGACTTTGCTATCATTCCTCCAGCTTTGTTCAAAGAAGCCAGGTCTTGCACAATCACACTGCGTGTGCCGTTACCAAACAGTTCCTTTCAAGCAAATATGACTCCATTAACGAGCTTCAGAGAAGCATGACAGCAGCACAGCAGCCTCAGCAGTGCACGTTTCCTCCCCTATTTGCTTGGTTACAGGTGAGCGAGAGCTCAAGGTCCCCAGCAAGGGGAAGGGACCCATGAGATGGCCAAGGATCCTGGCAGGAGCACGTGAGAGAAAGGCACAAGAATTCAGGCTCTGCTTCTGCTCATAGAAGTGCTTATTGGAGAATAAGAATTAAATGCAAGTTAGATGTGTCCATGCTCCTGTCTGAACTGAGGCACCCAAGACCTGCTAATTACTGCATGGAGCTACAGTGAAACGCATGGGAGTGAAACCACATCTACAGTCAGCACACGTCCACAGCTGACTCCTCATCTGGGTAATCACAGCTCTGCTTTTTACAAAGGGCTTTTCATTCTGAAAGATGTCAAAACACATGCAGACATAAATTTTGGTTGTGTCTTTGAGGCTGTCAGGAGCATCACTCTATGCTTTCTTGTTAATCTTCCTGTAAGAGGGAACAGCTCCCTTTCGAGACTTAAAAGTTACACAAAACCCACAGAAGTCCTAAACCAGATATTTTATTTCTCTGTTATCAGCCCCTAAAGCCCATTGCTGAATCAATTCTTGGTGTATTACAGCCATACGGAAACTATAACAGAGCTTGCATTAAAGCAAGAGCATCCAGTGGAAGGCTTGCGTATAATGATGGCACAGTTGGCCAGGCTTTTACAAAAACGTAAGCTTTTGATGATGACCGTAAGGAAACAGCATTTTTTTAAAGCAGCTCAACACTGCCAGATTGCAGATTCTTACTAGAGAAAGCATTGCTTGTGTAAAGATGAGCATAGGATGCGCAGCTGGAAAGTGAGCATCAGTTTTCCATCTGGGAGCAAACCATCCCTTAGCAAACCCCTGCCAGGCGAGGACACTTCCGCACGCCCGCTGCTGTCACAGGCAGACGGTGGGTTTGACCTGGTGTACATCGAGCATCCCTCTGTGCACAGGGCAAAGGAAGCCAGACCCAGCTTGCTGTCCTGCTGCAACGATGAGTGGCAAGAACAGACTGTTTTATTTGTCCCATACTAATGAGCTTGAGCAGTTCTCTGGGAACACATTGGGATATATATATGCAAACTGCATTATTTCATTTAATTGAATGTTTCCAACATAGAAAGAAGAACATTTGCATGAGAAGATGTTTCATTACATTACTCACCTTAACAGTGTTGTATTTGGGTTTGTGGTTTGTTTGTGGTTTTTAATAAAGAGACATCTTGTTTATAGAAACCCTCCAGACACTTACATTATGGAAATGCCATTTGCTGCCTATAAAACCCAAGTTTTCCAGAGAGTAAAAAGCCCAACTTAGTAGTAATGTCAGGTTTATGCTGTTAGTTACACAGATGCCTCTGTTCTGCCAGCTCCATTCAGATCTCCGCTTACGCTTCATTATTAGCATAAAGAAAAGAAAGGCTCAGGCAGTAAAGCCCACAGGAGAAAGTCTGTTAAACACATTCCTTGCAGGTGAATCAGAGAAGATACCTGAGTCTTGGATGCTTGTCCTCTGAAAAGGTTTTTCTAATTCCATTTCCTCCCCCAAGCACATCCTTCTGCAAAGTAATTCCTGTAGGGATGAGTGGTCACTGTGTGTCAGGGGAGCGTTCACTTGGAACACTAGCACTGGCAACAGTGGTGTGCTTGGCAGTGTCTCAAGCCACATGAGGCCTCTGCTCTTGGGTGTGCATCTGTCCTCTTCCCTTCCCACAACTATCTTGGGAAAAAACAAGATTTGCATTACTCTTACCTCATCCAGCTTCTCAATTTCTTTTTTAGAGGAAAATACATTCTTAAGTCACATGTCAACATTTTTGTACCCATCGAAGCATCTTAATTTTCAGATGTAAATAGCCTTCCACTCCGATTCGCAACTGCAGCTAACTGTCAGTCTTCAGTGGAAATGCCAGGCTGTAGACTACTATAGTTAACATTATTTTGCATCAGAAGGATGAAACTCATTTTCCTTTCACTGTCTTCTGATGCTAAATCCTCTGCAATCACAAAGGCCAAGACAGAACTGGGTGGACACAAATAAAGACACTGATTATTCTTTCCGAGGAAGAGAAGAATTCTCACAGCCATTGGTTTGAAATTGGCCACGCGCTCCCACTTGCTATTTGTCACCAGCGATCCCAATCCATCTCTGCAATGCCAGGGCTGGCTCCCACCGTGACCCGTCAGAGCGGCAGCTGCCAGCCCCGGCTGTCCTGGCACTGCTTGCCCACGTGCCGAGGAATCCGAGCTATTCCATTACGGGCGGGCAGACACTGCTCCGAACAGAACAAGTGCTGCTGAAGGCTCTTGGGCACCCCAGGAGCAGCAGGATGCAAGTGTCAGTGTTGGAGGCAATTGCTGTGACATGCTATTAGATGCCGTTTTATTGAGCGGGGGAGTGTATAAGGGTTTACAAATTAACTCTTATCTAGTGCCAACTTTTCCTGTCTCCTGCTTTTTGGTTTTAAGAACTGCAGATCTGTCCCAAACACCTAGGGTTACGGTACAGGTCCCACCTCGGGCAGAGCAGGGTGCCCTGTCCAGCAGCTGCCCAACAGGTATCACTGCTGCCTGACAGGTTGACTCCTGATTTACTTAGGCTCTGAAAGATTTGGTGTGCTTTTAAAGAAGTCTCTTGATTTTTGCCGACTGTTCTGATGAAAACTTCACTCGAGATCCCACATTCTGGAGCTGACATGTGGGAAGTCCATCCCTGGAGATTTTTGAAAACCTGACTGGACAGGGTCCTGAAGAACCCAATCAAACATTGACATTGGCTTGCTTTGGGCGGAAGGTTGCCCTAGATGGTCTCCAGCAGTCATTTCCACCTCAATTTTTCCCATGACTCTGCAATTACAACACAATGCTGTCTGGCCATCAGCGGAAGAGTTTAGCTTTCTGCCACAATTGGCTGAACACTGGATATGTCTGTCTTTGCAGAGTTCCTCTGGGAGGGTGCCTTTGGCTTCTGGCAAGCGCTCCCTCTTTTATAATGGCAGTTCTCAACCCAGGCATGCCTGAAAGGTGGGGAGATGGACTGCAGAGCATGGCTCTGGGCTGCACTTCGTTGCCGGCACACACAGAGCAAGGACTTCAACTCAGATCTGAAGCTCTCATTCAGCCAACAGTAAATGAAGGGGTTGTAGCAAGTGCTGCTCATGGCAAACCAGTGAAAAGCAAAGTATAGAGCATTGCTACTGTGGATGGCCCTACAGGAGATCAACACCACATAGCAGTTCAGGGGGAACCAGCATACTGCAAACACAAGCACCACTACCATCAGCATCTTCAGTGTCATCTTCTTTTTCCGTTGATGGGCGTAGTATTGCTCCATGGTGAGGTCCCCAATGGCATTTCTCAGCCATAGCTTCTTGGCGACCATAGTATATGTGATAGAGATCACAAGCAAGGGCAGGACATACAAGAGAACAAAAGTAGTCAAGTCCAAGTACTTCCAGAAAAGATCAGCAGGAGGAGGGAAGCTGGGGAGGCAGACCATTCGTATTGTTCTGTTTCTGGGGATCAAAGAGAGAAAGAACTGTCAATTCCACTACTAGATGTACACAACACCCAGAGGACAAATATTTCAGATGTTCTTACCAATTTCAGTAAAGGTACAGGTAGCAGAACTCATTCAGGAACATGGACAAGTGCCACTTACATTGGAAAACTTTGCTTTAAGTTTGATCGTTGGCCCCAGTGAAGTTATTTTAAACACATCCCCAGGAAAAGAAAGAAAAATAATCTGTATTGACGTCTGTGCCCTCTAATGACGAAGAGCAGCTCTCTTCTGTGCCTGCCTCAAATTATAGGGCTGAATCTCTGAGCCAAAATCAACTAACAATCCTGAAAGCAATTCCCTTGATTTTCGCTGTCCTTCTGTGAGAAACACACCACTTAGTCAAAGAGGAAGAAGACTTCTCTGTTTCACCATACTTTCTGTTTTACAATCTATGGGGCTTTAATTAAAATGCACATGTCATATTAAAAAAAAACCAAAAAACAAACAAACCACCATGTAAATGTCTTACCCAATATAAAATCTTGTCAAGGTTTGATAAATGGCATGAGGTAGTGAGAAGCAGCTGGCCAGAACCCAGATGATAATGATGCAAATCCCTCCTTTCACCATGGACATGCGTGGCTTCAGAGGGTGCATGATAACCTGCAGAGAACAACCAACCCTGAGGATTTACAGCATCTTCCGTCGATAAAAACAAGCTCCGACCTTTAGAAAAAAAGAATGGATCTTTGCTTTCCCCATGTCCAGGAGCAAGCATTTCACACTGCTCATCAAGTAAGACCCAAATAGCACGTGTGCTTACCGGGACGTCAAGGAGTGCTCAGCATGGACTTCACGTGTGGCACAAGTTGAAAGCTAGGAGGCTGTTCTAGCTTGGACTGTAGGGAGTGCAGGAAGCCTCCAAATTGCTACAGACAGGGTCTCCAATGGAGGTGGCAGCCACAGGGCTCACAGTTGGCATTTGGTGGGCTCACAAGACAGAGCGAAGAACCTGACCATGACTGAGAACCACAGCTGGGTGCAACCCTTGGCCATCCCAGCACCAACAAACTTGAAGGCTGGTCTCTCATATTCAGAGGCTGGCCAAGCAGGGCATACTCCATGTGTGTTTGCTGCTCAGGAGGGCTACTTGATCTGACAACATCTTGGCCACTCCCTGAGCCTCACGTTGCAGTCTGAAGTGCCTCAGCAGCTCTGCACCCCTCCAGACTTAAAAGGCAGAGAGGAGAGACTCATTCTACAGGACTGCGAAGAGTCTAAGGACTGGAAAATTTGAGGAGTTGTGGGAGTATTAAGTGATACTCCTGGCCCAGTGCCCTGAGCAGAGAAAGACACTCAGTGTCATTCAGCAGCTGGACTTCAGAGCTCGTGATGGTTAGATATCTGCTGAGCTACATGCACTATGGATAATTATATTAGACAATGAAACAGTAATTAAAAATAGGCCTATCATGTCATCCAAATGATCTCTGGAGTGAAGAAGTCTTCGGTATTTTATGCATGTCTTTTCTCATTTTATATATATATTGGAGGTCCCTTCCAACCCCTAACATTCCGTGGTTCTGTGAGATATATATACACACACACACATATACACTTCATCAAGCTTCTACGACTGCCCTGGAGCATCTGTCTGCTCTGGTGCCCCTCAGGACCTGCAGTATTTTTAGAGAAAACTGTTGATCTCTCTTTGCTCGGTGACATCTCCTTCCTTCTGTCTTTATCTCCTTGGGCCCTTCTAGCTAGTTCTGGTGCTGAGGAACCTACTCCACTGAATTTAAAGGCAGGTATTGTGTTTGCCCTTAATTAAACAAAGACTTCTGAATACCTGGCCGTGACTTGCAATCAACCCCAAACCTACTGATTAAAATGGAGCATTATCAAAATGCTCTGCTTTCAGGAGCTGTAATTTTGCACATAGAATGAATGGGCAGACTACCAAACTTTTTGTGGTTAAAAAAAGACAGAAATGATCTATACTCTGACAGTCACTGTCATTTTCTGACACCAGATGGAGCACATCCCAGATGATCAGAGTGGGATTTGTTATTGTTTTGAACTTCATCTAGCCATGTCGTTTACCCTGTGAATATACTTTTCAGTAACAAACATTTCAGTGGCTCCAGCACTGTGAGAAAAACAGAGTCTGCCTGAGAGGGCACTTTGCAGGATCTGCTCTCCCAGTGCAACACGTTTATCATCTTAAGCAAAAACTACCAGCTGTACAGCACTTCACAGAGACCCTTCAGTTTGCGCTCACTGCTTGACCTGTAAGGTTTTCCTGGGTGGCATGTGCCAAAAAGTATTGGGATGTGGGTAGGAGAGGAGAATTTCTCACCTTGAACTGAACATGCTGATATAGTTCTTGCTGCTTCCAGTTTTAGGAATCCTAAAAAAAGCAAGCCTAAAACCCGTAAGACTCTTCACAAATACATACTGAAATACTGCATTGGCCTGCTGTTGCTTGGACTTCGGAACATATTCCCACCACGCTTTCCGGGCTGTACTGCACAGAGTGGCTGCAGTGGGCAGGGTCCCCTGGAGATCATCGACTCCAATGCTCAGAGCAAAGCAGGGTCAGCTGGAGAGGGCTGCCCAGGGCAGCTTCTGGCTGGGTTTTGAATATCTTCAAGGATGGAGACTCTAAAACCTCTCTGGGCAGCCTATTCCAGTGTTTGATCCTCCTCACTATAGAAAAACACAGGGTTTTGTTCACCACCATGAAAGCTACAGTTCTTGATTTCCAAGGCAGTGCAGGTTTCCAGGTACTGTGATTTGAAGGGGGAAGGAACACGTATTTAGAGCCTTATCTTGTAGCAAACATAGGGCCAACGTATATCACATACCTGGTGCCGATCCAGAGCAATGGCAGCAAGGGTCAGCACGGACACGTGAACGGAGCAGTACTGGACAAACCGGCTTACGTGACACATCAGCTTCCCAAAAACCCAGGTACTGCTTACAAACCTCACCTGAGGAACGGACAAAACTGGGTTAAAGAGTGTGCCTTATCCAAAGGGCAGCAAATAGGCTTCCCAGGAGCATGGTAAGGAAGAAGTGCTTTAATATAGGTTCCTTACGTTTTGTAGATGCATTATCCCTATATTTTTTTTTCTGGGGAGACAGTGACTGTGCAAGAGGCTCTGAAACACGGGTGAGATTTATTACACAGCACAAACAAACCCTCTTGAGCGGTGCTCCGAGGATGTGTTTGCATGTGCCCGTGTACACATACATGCATTGTATGCAACACGGCTCTTCTTAAATAAAGAAAGAAATCTTAGCCCAGCTCCCTGGTGAGGCTCTGCTGGGCAAAACAGCAGCTTGCCTCCTTTAGAACAGGAGCGTGTTTGAATTTGTGGACACTGAAAGTTCCATAAGTTCAAAACTTAGTGAGATAAAGTCACGGAAGAAAAAAAAAATTAGAAAAATTCACTGAGGGCATTGAAATAGCGAGGTCGACACCTCTGAGGTGGGACCACCCGCCTGTGGAGCAGCCCTGCCCCGTGTCTGTACTGTTCCTGGGGTCTGCAGCTGCCAGCCACTGATGGGAGGTGGGTGTCAGGGGCTTGGCACGCTGGTCTCTATGCCCACCTCTCCTCTTACTGCCTCCTGTGAAACGCATCAACAGCGATTCCAGAGGTGTCAGTTAATTGAGGCAAACAGAGAGGAGAACTTTACCCTGCAGCTGAAGAAGGCCACTCGCACTTCCCAAACTGGGCTGACCTCCTCACCCACCCGAGCTCTGCAGGTATGGAGCCATCTCCCCTACCTGGGCACGAAACCCAGCCGTGCTGGGGTGGGAGGCAGGGGGGCAGGAGGGGGAGCTCGAAGCCTCCCTGAGTCCCCAGTAGCATTTCTTAGGAGTTCCCAGACCGGTGGCACTTACTGCGGCTTTTCTGCACAGATGTCTCTCTCCCTTGTTAATCCTGCACAATATTTATTCCAAATTAATGTAACTCATTCTCAAAACAGATTCAGCTAATTTGAAATAAAGCCCATTTGCTACAAAACATCCGTCTGCACAGAAAATTAGTGAAGACTAGCTAATCTGTTTTCAATTAAATTAATTTATTTCCCTATAGAGACAACTGCAGCAGCAATGACACTGTCACTGAAGTTGTAGCAATGCGTTGTTTCTTTGCAGCTGATGTAAAGCTCTTTCCTAGGAGATTACAGCTGTCTAATTGCTTGTGCCCGACGCGCGGCTGTTGCTGTGCAGCACACACGAGGGCACTCTCCTTTCCCTGAACAGGTTGCCGGATGCAAATCCCATCCGAGCAAGGCAGAGAAATCCCACCAAAGAAGCAGGATCCATTGAAGAAAAGGCAAATTCAAACTGGTGATTCAGGAAGGCAGAGGAACCCTATGGCAGCTCGGGGGAAGGAGAGAAGCGGGAGGATTTGGGACGCTTTCGAACCAGAGAGCTGTGTCAAATTTGGATAGAGCCCCACTTGCAGTGACAGCAGGGCAAGAAATGAATCTGTTTAACTCTTCCTAACTCATTCTTTTAATATTTTTATATGCCTTATATTATTTAATAACTGAAAATAAACAAAGGACGATGAGCCTTGCGAAGCATAGTTTGTAGTGCCTGGGTCAGAGGTGTGCCAACCGACACGGCTCAGCAAACACCCATCAGTTTCCCCTGCCACAGTCTGCACAAGGACTGACCACGTTTGCATCATTTTCATAGGAAATGTGCAGTTAATTGGACTTTCTAGTGTCAAACTTCTCCCCACTGCCTTCCCCATCAAAAGAGGGGATGTCAGGGAAGGGGACACAGCTGCACCTTGTCCAGGGGGACAATGGGGCGGGGGGGACGGGACGCAACATAAAGAAACTCTGTGCATTAGCCCATTCCTGGCCCGTGGGATACACGTGTTCACAGCCGACAGGCACACACAGATACCAGCAAAACACAGACAAGCTGGACGCTCACCAAAGTGAAGGGGGTGTTCAAAATGGTGATCATCACATCGGCAACGGCCAGGTTGACGATGAAGAGGCTGGTGGCAGAGTGCATCCTTTTGTTCTTGACCACCACGTGGCACACCAGGATGTTGCCGAAGAGCGAGATGCAGATGATCACGGAGTAGGCTACGATCAGCAGCACCTTCACCGTCCGGCTCTGGGACTCGCCCTCATACTTGGTCCCACTGTCAAAGTCCCCCAGGTTCTCCAGGTCCAAATCACTGTGGAAGAAGGATTGGTTAGGGAAGCCGTAGAGCACAGAGAAGAAGTTGGTGGTGTTGTGATTCTCAGCCTTCCAGAAGGGCTTGGAGATGTACTGCAAAGGGAACCACGTGTGCGTGCTCATGGCTCGGGAGGCAAAGCTCCAGCACTGCCCGCGTCCCCGGGCAGGCTGCGCCTTCCTCTCTGCCCTCCTCCCCGGCAGCTCAGGTGCTGCAGTCAGTGGTTGCAGGAGGGAACACACACACTTGCATTTTTAAAATCTGCCCTGTGATTGCAAATGACATAAGAGAGTTGATAAATGGGTCCTTCTTCCTGTGCTGATTACACCTGAGCTTTGCTCCTGGGGCTCTCCAGCTGCTGTCCTTTTCCACTCCTGTATGTCCTACATACAGAAGTTGATGCAGATGCTGAAATATCAGAGATCCTCAAACACTTTCTCTCTACACCTAGTGAAATATTTCCTTTTGGGCACTATTCTGCTTCTCTCCCACAACTTCTCCTTGGAAATCTGCTTTATTGGTTCTCCACATAGTCCTTCATCCATGAGGGATGTTTCCCAAGAGTTTTCAGAGCTTGCCAGAATCAAAAAAGCAAGGGCTTCCTTTCCCTTTTCTTTCCATCCTCAAAGTCTCTCTGAGCTATATGCCGAGGCAGCTTCGCTGGGAGGCTGAGCGGTCCCTGCTTTCCGCATGCTATATACAGCCTGCCAGATGACACACCGCGTGTGCAGCAGCCAATAGCGCATCTCTGACTGCACTACCCTGAGGTGGAATTGCAACCCCACACGTAGACGGTGGGAGAGTCTGACAAGTGCAGATGTATCAGAGCAGCAAAATACAGAGAGAGTGGATGTGCCCGATCATCCCTATCTCCGCCCCCCCCCCTCCTCCTCCTCTCTGGGTACCCAGCACAATAGCTGCATGTGTTGAAACATCTTTACTAATTTGCAGCACCTTTCTCTCTGTTCCAGAGTTTTAGCAGACAGAGAACATCTGAGGATTTCTGCCTCCAGAGAGCTCCCAGCTTTGTGCCTGGCACTGTCCCCTTCTCACTCTCCCATGGCACGAAGGACAGTGTAAAAAGTGAAACACAACCTGGCAGCACCAGGCTGTGGGACGGGCAGGTCTACATACTGGATTGCAGACAAAAGTCAATCTCTTCTCAGTTTTGACAAACTCGACATCCCAGCATTCGTTTGGAAACACAGAACGTCTTTTACCATAAGTGGTTTTATCCCAGGTACCTTCAGAGATGCCACCAGGCTTCTCTGCCCCTCTCCTCAGCATCACCAGAGCCCTTTTTCTCCTGGCCCACAGCCAGCCCCTCCTGCACTCTGCCCAGGGACTGAGCCGAACACGTGTCTGGCAGAGGGCATTAACTGGCAAGCAGGTTGTTTCATCTTCTTCATAGTTTCTGTGGTGTGAGGGTACTGATCACCTCAGTCAGGGTTTTATTTGGAGGACAGTAAGTCACGCATACAACACTTACAGCTGTAAGGGTGGAGGGCTGCAGAATGCCCAAGATCTGAGGCTGGGATCCTGCTTCCAGAGAAGAAAGGGCCACCGTGTTTCTGCACTTGTCTCTGGAGATGAAGGCTGCCAGGAACTGCTGGTGCTGATGTGGGTATGAATGTCACCACATGTACACGTGTGTACGTACACACAAATAGTGTGCTCCAGGGTGGGCGAGCACCTGACGGCATCTCCCCAGCAGCACTGCAGAGACTGTGGGCGCGGGCAGGGCTCCATCGCTCTCTGGGTAGGAAGGGCACCTTTGCCCATGTTCCCGTTTGTTCCCATGCCGCGCTTCAGAAGGACGACTTGGCAGGAAGGAGCTCAGCCGTGCACACAGAGACCCAGCCGCTGTGAGATGTTTACCGGAGCCGTGCTCTTCTCATCCTACAGCATTCCTCGCAGAACTCAATGGTTCAAACTCTTCAGCAATCACATGCTGTTTTGCTGCAGTTATTATCCACTTACAAACATTCGGAGTTGTTTCTACCAGACTTCCGTGCTCATCACGCATCCTAACTAAGCATTTGCGCTGGCTCACCTCAGTCAGACAGACAGAGAGAGAAATGTACTTTATCACACAGCCCTTCAAGCTGTGTGGAGTTTCTATAGGCTGCTTCTAGCTTTCTCACTTCGACACTACCCAAGTCAAAAACTTTTTGAACTTTTCATTTTCATGAGATCATTCAGCATTTTAATTTGTGGTGCTTTTTGTTATCAAAAAGAAATGTCAAGTTGCTGAAATTCCAGTTGAGCTGAAGATCCATTTTCTGAACAGATGTAACGTAGACTAAATGTTGACGAGAGCCAAAGAAATCAGAGCTGTACTATAAAAATTCAGATCCTTGTTTGCTCAGTAGTCTAGAAAATCTAAATAACAAAGAATAAAAGCACTTAAAAAAATAAAATCCATGCATTTGATTGGAGTGTGACAGGTAAAATAAGAAAAGGCCTGATCTTCTCAGTTAAAATTTTCCAGCACTCACTAGATGCTAGTCACACAGCTCATGTTGTCAGCATATGTAATCTGACTCAGTCCTGTCCCTGACATTGTGAATCCACCTGGGATTTGACGTGTGCATATTTAAGTACGACCTCACACCTCACCAGTGCAGCTACCTTCCCACTACTCGCCTGCAGGGACTTTTTCCTGTCTAACAAGGGTACATCAGGTAATACAGCAGCAGTTTCTTTGTACAGTATGCAAAGTGTTCAGGGTCAAGGCTGCTCATTCTTGCGCCTGAATTTAAGCTAATTTTAAAGAAATAGCTTCTGAAGACATGATTCGTCTTCATTACTGGACAGTACTTAACAAGCCAAATCACAGTAGTAATGGAGCCCTTCCCCCCAGGCTGTGTTACCAGAGCCTTAGCAGGTATATGTATTAAAGTGCTTGTCCCTGACTGCTCCCATGAAAATGAAAGCATTTTCTCTCCATTATTAGAGTACTGAGCTTGAAAAGCTGAATAAAATTGTCCTTACAGTTCCCTGCAGATTATTATATTACTTGTTTGTGAGATATGTAAAGATCCCGTAAGAGGGCATAAGAGAAATACTGAGAACAGGAGGCCATTACATTAAACGATTTCCTAATGCAGAAGTTCCCATCATACTCCAAAGGTGCATTTTCAGCTTCTTGTCTGTGTCTCCACCCGCCCTTCTCTGAGCTCTGTTGCTGGTGCCAAGCTTGGGCCTCCCACACCAGTGGGGAAAGGTCATGAAAGGTGCTTGAGAAAAAGGTGCTGCTTGAAGCTGCTCCTGCTTTTGAGCCATTTCGGCTTCAGCACATGCAAAGAGCAGCAGCACAACCTGCAGAGGAACTGGCTGTGCCTCCAGAGCATCCTCTGTCCTCGCAGGCCAGGCTCTGCCGGAGACCACACCACAGGAAGAAGGGAGCACACAAGTCATGGCCAAACCTGAAACAAGTCTTTCTGATGTAATAATGAGATTTCTGGCTTGGAAAAAAAGAAAACGCCTCTGCTTTGCCAGTCAGAGTTGAAAGCAGCTACAGCAGATGGGAAGTTTTAGTGCTTGAGCCTTGTCCAGCATGAGAAAATTCAACAGCTAAAATTCCCAAGACTACATGAGGAAATATTAATTCAACGTGCCTGTTGCATCAGACATCTTTTTGAAAGACCCCTGTTCCCTAAAGAAGCTCATAGTTTACACTTTTCTCTTTTATTTGGAGGTTTGATAAATAACAGAACTGGGAGCTATACATCAACCCTACTTCTTTTGCTTTCACACAAAAGGTGTGTCATAAATAAGCTTGGACAGGCCTTGAAAACCATGATCTGGGAATTTATTTATTTTTTTATATGTGCTTTAATGTACTGAGGACGTCGTATTCCTCTTCACTTGCAATGACTAGTACTGCTTCTGTGACTCAGAAAGTGTCACAATACGACTGTCAGAAAACAGGCAAACCTTTTCCACCCAGTTATCTTGGACTGAAACAGGAGTCGGCTGCTGCAAGCAACGGGCTGAGTGTTACATCCTCACTTGCACCTGGCTGAACCTGGGCCGAGATCCCGGAAATGATGAACCGCTCTTGCCACATTCATTTGCACCCCCTCTCCCACCAGGTGTTGCCTCCACATTGCTGACAATTACAACCCGTAAAGCTCTGAACGCTCCCAATTGCACACAAGGGCCAATTCCAGCCTACGAACGCTGCGTGTCACTTGGATAGATCATCATTTTGCCTTCGGTCTGAATCGGAGGTGTGGTGCAGGCTGCCAGCTCTGATGGGAGGCCGGCTGGTGCCTCCAGCCCAAGGCTTTGCTGAGGGCAGGCGGCTGCCCTCACAGCGACAGTGCCACCCTCACAGCGACAGTGCCGCCCTGGCAGCGACAGTGCTGCCCTGGCAGCGACAGTGCCGCCGCTGCGCCAGCACCTGCAGCCCCTCTGCCAGTCAGCTGTGAGGCAGAGCTTCAGGAGCACAGCGTGCACCAGCTTGTTGCTGTGGAGAAGCAGCATTAATAAACAAAGAGATAAATGAATCAAGTAATGAGAAGATGCTCAGCCGAAAAGAGAGTGGGCGGAGCGCTGTCTATTTAGCCATGCTGAAGTAAACTCACTAATTACTTCCAGGTCCTTCTTGAAGTGCTGTGCTTTCTTCCCAGTGCAATGCATTGCCCTGAGGCAAATAGATGCTGCACAGGTTCAATGTCATCTTTTTCACAGAGAAAAAATAAAAAAAATAAAAATCTCAGTGGGGAAAAATGTGAAAGGTGCTGGGTACAGACAGCTCGTCTGCCAAGGTACTTAATTATATCCCCCAGGAACAGCGTTTGAGCTTTCATTATCAGAACTTTCCTGTGAGGCGGTGAAATACGATTCCCATTTTGCAGACAGAAAAAAGGAATGGATGATCAGAGAACCTGCATGGGATTAGCCAGGACACTGATACTTGATGTAGGAGCTGAAAATTACTTTGGATGTGCTGGACCAGCCTTTCCATAGTGAAGACTCACACATAAGCAACCTTTAAAAAGCTCCACGGTGAACTGATGTGTGGTGAGGAAGCACATGACCTGGTGATACAAACACTGTATCATCATGGATCAGATTCTGCACAGCACCTGTATGTCTATCCTAAAACACCTAAAACACACAGTTCCACAGCCTGGAAAGTGCAAAGCTGTCTAATATTTTGTGCTAAAAGACATTCAAGTAAGTTTGCTACTTTCTTTTTGCCACAGCAATTTAACACAGCAGAACTCTTTGCCATGTCAGAGGACCATGACCTTCTGCCACCCAGAGCCCCCCAGTGAGTGGATTCCCTGTGACCATCAGAGCTGGGCCACGGCTCCTCTCCATCCTCAGCGGGGACAAGGAAGGCTGAACCCACCAGGCACCACTCACCTCAGTCCTTTGCAGCTTTCCTCAGCTCAGCAGGGTTATCTGTGAAAGTTTAATTTCTTCTCAGAGGAGTTCACGTTTGTTCCCACCAGCTTACTTATTCCAGGGCCTTTGGAGAAGGGGATGTACGTAAGTTATCACATTTTATCACCTAATAAATACTTTTGTGCTAGATATCCAGTACCATTTCTAAAAGAGAACTCAGCTCTGAGGGACCTCCTTTTGCTCCTTTCCTAGAGAGCAGTCTGGGTTAGGTGTGTATCCCTTGCCTGGAGAGGGAGGGCTTCCCAAATCATGTGCAAGGTCAGCTCTGGCCAGTCCCCTTTATAAACCTTGGTACAAATGTACTGAACAGGTTTTCCCCGACTTCTCTGAGGCATCTGCAATTATCTCCAATTCAGTGTGACAGTCACATAGCAGAGATCAGCTGTAGCACATACAGGTCAGCCACAGCCAAGTGCCCCAGGAGGTTAGACACGTAATTCTAAGCACTGAGAAAGTACAAGGTCATAGTCTAAAATTTCATGTTATTTCCTATTTCCTGTGACTATCAAACGGCTGCAAAGCAAAAACAAGGTGAAGTAACCAAGGCACACGCTATCAGTTCAGGACACAAAATTGGACATATACCAATCGTTAAGATTTGCTTTTGACAAGGAAGATTTGATTGATATAGCAGAAACGAGAGAGAGAGGAGCAATCACCAGTAATGCAGCAGCTGCTGATCACAGTCCTTCAGGAGCTGGAAGTGAGCACTGCCAGGTTCAGGTAATGCTGAGGCTTTTTCCCTTTGCAGGGGATTCAACACCAGGAGAAAAAGCCAGGCAGGCTGTTCTGGAGCCCCGTCCCATTGGCAGAGGCAGGCAAGCTCCTGGGGAAGCTTTTTTTTTTCCTTAGTTTGAAGAAAGCTCCTCTGGAAGGATGGGAAGATGTACGAGACTAAAAACTGCTCTGAAGTTTCTGAAAAATAACCAAAACAACCCTAGTCTGATTTTATGAGAAGCTACAAATGTTCAAATGGGAACTGAGAGTTCTGTTCCTTTAATAAGTGATGTAGAAGATAAGATAGTATTTGAAAGGGAAAGTGAAATAAGAAGCCATGAAACACTTCTGAAGACTCCCTGGAGACAGGGATGACATGAGCCTTGAAACACAGTTGCAAAACCCATCCATGAACAGCAGCTTTCTTCTTCAGAAAGGGATAGGAGAATACATGGTGTTCTGCAGGATACATTTCTGTTCTGGAAATGCTGGTTTTTTCACTGAAAATCTGAATTGAGGCCAAGACATAAATGTAGTCAGTGCTACTAATCTACTATTTCCTTTAAAAGTTAGATGGTGCCTTCACACACCCAAATAATTGATACAACCCCACATCTCTTTTTGACATCCAAAAACTCAGGGCTAGATTCACTGCAAACATCACTCCTGCAGAGACGTGGGCACTAACAGCAGGATGAGCCCCTTCCCAAGGGCCATCTCCAGCTCTCTGGGCTCCAAGCAGCTTGTTGGCAAGCCACAAGCTTTATGTCAGTGTTTTTTGGCTTTGGCGCTCAAAAACTGAGTGCCAAAAAAGGGCCTGTAAGCTGGAGAAAAACTTGGCAGCTGTCTCCATACGCACCCTTCTGCCCACCCCTGCAGCAGGCAGCACGGGGGCTGCCGGGGCAGCTGCCTCCCAAGAGGTCTCTGCCCATCTCCCAGGTACAGCTCTGCACCCACCACCCTGGGGCCAAGCACCTCTTCACGGGGAGAGGAGCCAACGGTGAGGCTCAAAATAAGACCCACGGCTTCCCTTCTGCACCTAATCGAAGGTTTATGGTTTTAACAACCCATTCCTCACGCCGATCCATTTCAGAGTGCAGCCCAATTGTAGCTGCGTCAGCCGCACAAGGAAAGAAAGATGTTACTAGGGTACAAGAGTGAGCTGAAATCTCCCAAAATTGCTTTGTTATGTAAAATTACACAGCTGCTACCTTCTCTCTAGGCTATCATAGCTTTCATCTGCCTCATGTTCCTCATCTGGAGGGAAAGCCAGGTGGGAAAGCAGTGGACTCAGAGAAACCCAGAGAGTTAGGAAAAGCTAAACTGCAGAGCCTAAAACACATTTAAAAAGCACACATTAACAGTAGTATCCCAGGCAGTGCTCCAGAGCAGCTCTCCCTGGGTGAGAGCAGAGAGGAGGTATCTATCCCCCATGCATCTCAGGGTACAGGAGTCAGCAGCCCCCCATCACACTCTCCCCAGCTATCCTATACACTTTGCTTTATGCCACTGTCTGACAAGACCTCAGATGCCTCCAGAAAGCGTTTCTTTGTTGTTGTTTTTTAAGCTGTTTACATTCATTCATCTAACACTGGTGAATTTCAAACAGGACTGATACCACTGGCATTACAGTCATCATAACTCACTTCCTACAGAGACTGCAGTTGTGTCTAGGGATCTAGGAGACTCTCAGCTTAGAAGAGACACTTGAAAGAAGGGAACTGCACAAGACAAAGAATTAAAGTCTGAGATTGTGTTACCTCTTTCCTAACAGTCAGAATTTAAAAAGAAACACAAAAATCTATGGGAGAGTTCCTCTGGGGGAGGTTTCCAACACAAACTACAACTTCCTACGTTTTTCTTTCCTGCTGATGCTTACTTAAGGAATTTCTCTTCAGATGGATAGACTGGAGCATTAGTCAACTGCAGAGAGTTTCTCTGAGGGTCTATAAATCCTTTACTCATCAATAGATCATACAGCAGCTGAAGCTGTTCCAAAACAAGTGGGTTAGAAGGGGGGTGATTTGAAGGAGTCAAATTTAAGTTAAAAATGTTCCTCTCCATTGACTTTTAAGTTCTTTGGTTTGTCTCATTATAACTGCACTTTACAGGTCTGTACACAAGGGGAATAAAAAAGGAAGATGAGCAAAGCTGACCAAAATCATAAAGCCATTCACCTTCCAGAGAAGCTCCAGGACGCCAGGTCTCTTCAGGTTCCTGGAAGAAAGAAGAATTTGTGTTTAAATAAACAGGAATCATGTGATTTTATCCTGAAAGAGCTCTCCTGCAGCTTAGGCACTTGAGGAACTGCTTGCCACCAAGTAAGGTTCTTTTATAAAATTGCCAGTTAATTATTCATCTCCATCAAACAGGCACCTGGGACTCTCTTTTAAAGTCTTAGACCGGAACAGCTTTAATCACGGCGTAAGTGGCAGGCCTAGCAACAAAACAGAGGGGTTTTAAAAGGACAATGCTCTGCCCTCAGCCTTGGAGCTGCTCATCCAACTGGCCATGGGTCTTCCTGGGCACTGTCAAGATGCTACTGTGGTGTTGAGCATCTGGGCTTTCAGGGTGTGCTGCTGGAATGCTCTGCTGCTGCTGGCACCCAGGAGAAGGTGACTAGCAGAAAGAGGATCACCTGGAGGAAGGCAATTTATGTTGTTGCCTTCTTGTATTGCTTTCCCTTAGCCCAGCTGTGTTGAAGACTGTTGGGAAGCTCACGTCTAGTTTAAATGATATTCCAGCAGCTCAAAAGATGCTGACCAAAGATTAAGCTGAAATACAGAGAGATGCACCTAATTTCACAAAAAATAGCTTAGAGGTGAAAATTGTTGTTCCTGTCTCTAGCTCTAATCCTGATCCTTCTGAAATGAATGGTGTTCTTATTGCCTGTGTTTTCCTAAAATTTCCCAGTTTAGCCCCATGAAAGAACAAAAATAATAATCTACTTGGGAACAGGATGTCTTGTTTCATACACTTAAAACAACAGCGCCTCTAACACTGGCCAAAACCAGGTTTTCTGTGGCTGGCAGCCAGGGTGTATCTGACCTGCACATAAATCTTACCTCCAGAATGTACTATGAACTTGTAATAATAGACAATGTGAAGGAAAGTATCCCTGGGTTACATCCAAACTTTTCCCAAGCTGGGCAGGGGTTCTGTGCCTGGCAGTTTTTTAAACCCCTTCATCCAGCTTAACAGGATAATGCTCAAACAACCTTGAGAGGCTTGAATGGAAGCGGCAAAGTTATTATCAACAACAGCATCTTAAATTGCTGAACCTCAGATGCTAGTACAAAATGTCTCCATAATTAAACATTGTCTCTTTCTGAGCCACATTGGAACATTTGCTGTGAGTCAACCCAAAGCTAAACAACAAGCCCTGCAACAAAGGATGTCTTGTTATCCCATGATCTGCAGTTGTGCCTTGACATGTGTTGGGCAGTTACACTTCTGGGCTGCTAGAAGTGCTGGAAGGTAAAGCAGTAATACTCCTGAGCAGCTGGCCACATTTTCAAGAACATTGAAAATATCCCTATGTATCTGAAATGATAATCAAAGCAAGTACTTCTGCTTAAACATTTGGCTTAGGATTTTTGTTCCTTTTAGTGCCTTTTTGCTACAGAAAAAACATGCCAAGCGAAGACAAAAACAAGCCCTGAGTCACTAGTCTCCACCTTGGTCAGTCTGTTACTAATTAACATCTCAGACAATAATGCTTTTTCTCTCCCTGTTTTCTAGGCAGCCAGCTTCTCGGACCAGAAACACAGGACTCAGAAGGTGTGCTGATATCTATGCTAAATGCTTTGACAGCAATGAAAAACACGTCTCAGAGTGTCAGTGAGGAATATCAACACAAACCAAGATGTTTTGGTAAGGTATTGGCAAGGTCTGGAGAGGGGTTACCCAGGACTGGAACCCATAGCACCAGACTGAGGTGATCTGCCTCAAACTACAGACAGAGAGGAGGTTGATGCTTCCAGGCAGGCAAATGTTGGCTCGGGGTGCAGAAAGTCAGGAGGGAGGAGCCCTGGAAGAGCTTTTTCAGACAGGGCTGTGCCAGAACAGTGGCTCCTCTTGGTCAGTGTGGACTCTACCTGGCAGAGTTGTGAAATGGACCAGAGTCATTTATTGCAGATGCCTTTGGATGACTTTCCCTAAGTGTCATTTGGAGGGTTAGTAATGACTTTTAGCACTATGTTATCCAGCTGAACATCTGCAGTGAGCTGCAATCTGCTTTTCCCTCCTGGCTGCTTGAGTAAAATAATGGCTACGAAGTTTATACCCTTATGAAATAAAACCCGTGTTAGAAGAAAATGGTCCAGCCTAGAAAGTCAGGGCTTTATTTGATGGTGCTCAGAACACCGTGCTCACGCTATTCCAGCTCTGAACTTACCAGCCTTGTGGATTTTTCTGGGACATCTCTCACTGTGTGAGAAGCACAGCACTCACCATCTCGGGCTGCAGCCCCAGCACCAGACAGCTGCAGAAAAGACAGAGCTGATGGCAACCCATGGGGAGACAGAAAGGCCTGGCAGGATTGGGGCTCCCTGGGCATCAGTGGGGACCTGCTCTGTCAGGCACAGACCTCAGCCCTGTCCCTGCCTCCCCCAGCACCAGGCTGGTCCCAGCACAGGCACCAGGGGAGAGCTGCCACCTCCAGCACCGGCCAGGGGCAGTGGGGAGCTGTGTCTGTGCTGGGAACACAAGTGGAGAGAATGCTGCAGAAACCAAGAGCTGACATGGACACTGCCCATTCTTCTGTTTTTTAAAGCATGCTACAAATGAGAAACACTTCAATTGTAAACAACAAATTAATACTATCCAGGTTTGTGCCTTCCCACCGCTGAGCTACCTCCTCACCACGTACGGCTGTGCCTGATAACACCTGTTTTCCAGAAAGCATTTTGCACTTGCCCATATGAGACACCTTGTCTCTGCCCACCTGCAGTCTGTAAGCTGTGGGATATGCCATCAGATTTACACATTGTGTAAGCTATGTTTCTGCTTCTCGAGTGATCCTTGTCAAGATACTCTCACTGTGTGTCATGGCATCGGGAATCAGCGCTTGGATGTCACTCGGTGCTGTAAGAAACATGAGTTCAGTGATGTCCCTTATCTCTGCTCTGACACAGCTGCCTGAAGCCCAGCAAAGGGATAAAACTGTTTTTCTAGAGCACATTACTCAATATTTTAGTTAATACGATGCTAAATTTTATTTTGTTCCATAACAGCTAGAAACAAAACTTATTTGTAAACAGATGGGTGTTTTGACTACCTGCAGAATTCTGTAAGTTCTTCTCTCTTAAAATGTTATCTTCCTTAAGTAGCAGCAATCTACTCTTAATAGGTGTAATGAATCAGTAGTCCCCCCCCTGCCGGACCTAGAAGACTCCTCAGGAGTCGGTCTAACACCAAGCTGTGATGGTAGGTGAGGAACCTCGCTTTCCCAAGCCATGTGCTGGTGTCTGATCACTTTCTAGGAGTCTTTACTTATGTTTTGAAGGAGAATCCTTTGGCTTTCTCTGCACATGGCTTGTCAGAAGTTTTGGGTACTTCCATCTGTTAGCTCATGACATCTTGCCAGCAGACAGTGGAGTGGGTCATCACGTAGGTCTCTCATGGAGGCATGAGGTAAATTGAAATCACTCCTTACAAGAGGTGTAAGAGGAAGTCACGTGGGCAAACTGCAATTCATATTTCTGACTAAGGCTCCTCCGGGAGCCTCCTTCCCTTCCAAAGCCCCTGCAGACTTTCCTTCAATTAATTCCCCATGTTCTGCCTCTCTGAACTGGGCTCTGCAGAGTCAGCTAATCACCTTTTGCCACAGCCCATTGACCATTGCTGTAACATGTAACTGGGGAATGCCAGGGACAAGCTTACTCAGCAGTAATGAAGCAGATTATTTCTGTATCTTCCTAATGTTTTAGCATCAAAATGCTAAATGCAACATGAAGGTGTCCTACTGAAAAGAGTTTTTTAAATCACATAAAGCAAACGAGAACCTCTCAGAAGCCCAGCTGAGCTCTGGCACTCGCAGGACTCTGCCCTGCAGTAGGCAGCTCGTTGTGCTGGGTGGCCCAGAGCAACAAATGGAGTTAGTGGTTGTTGCCTTTCCATTCCACAGGGTGCAATTTATTCCATTACCTGAAGGCAAAGCACTTGGGAATGTGCTGACTCTCCTCTATTCAGTTCAGTAATTTGTATATCTTTAGCCTATGGAAAGCTGGACCATGATCTTCATCTTGCAGTCTAAGGCTAGACCCCAGAAAGGTGCAGATGGCCATATGTAAACCTTCAGGGGGGGTTCCTCAGAGTTTAAAATGCCTTATTTCCATCTCCCTGGAACTGTTGATGCAGAGCATAGCCTCCTGAGTGAGCGTTCAATCATCACTGCGGGTAGAGCATTCAGGTCCATAGCTGGTTCCCAGGAGGTGTGTACAGGCTGGTTTGTGCCAGTAAGAGGTGCCTGGGTAGGCTTGGGCAGTAGGATTGTTATTGATGTATGGAACAGAAAATTCCAACTCCATGGGTACCTTTTTGGTGGCAAGTATGTTGTACGGTTACATTCCCACTGTCGAGCAGCGTGAAGTCTCAGCCGCTGCCAGAGACAGTTGTCAGAACAGCTCCTTTGCAATCACAGCCCAATTACAGAGCAACACCGCAGCAGCGCCTGGAGAGGGCACAGGCGGAGCCTCAGAAGGAAGCCATTGCTTTCTGAACTTCTAAAAGACTTCTTAAAAGCAAAGAAAGCTCATAGCTTGCTGCAGAGCTCTTAGTAAAAGGAATTATTTTTGACGGGCTCATTTGCAGAGTCACCCGTGGGTTGCAGTGGCTGAGAACACACTGCGGGTTCCCAGGCTTCTCTGAACGTTTATAAATGACAGTGGTTGCTGCATGAAGAGAAAGGAATCTAAAAAAGAGCACCAGAATAAATATGTATGGCTTCCAGGTGAGCCAACAGCCTCTCACTGTTTACAAAGCAGGGAGGAACTTAGGAGAAAAATGCCTGATTATCCACACACTTCTGTGGGATAGAGAGATAAAATGGGCCAGTGAATGAAACTGGGGCTTCATCAATCCACTCTAGATTTTAAACTTTCAGTTTAGGTGCCAGAGAAGGTCTGAGAGCTTAGCCATCAAGAGGCAACACATTGCCTCCTTTTCAGACACGGGAGAGATAATCCCTATCAACAGTTGTTTCAGAGCTGTTAGAGGAGTCAGGCTTGTAGACAGAAAGTGTTTTCGGTTCTTTTTTTTTTTACAGAATTTACTTGATTCCTCAAGAGCCGGGCACTATTCCCGGCATAAATCACCAACCCTGGTTTCTCTTTAATGACTTACTGGCCACCCTGGAGCACACATGCATGCCCTGTTCCATCAAAAGCACCATCTGCTCTCCTGACTCCAGACTCCCAGTTACATGAAGGTGCCCAGTTACAAATGGGCACCTACTGCACAACTGAGGTGAGTCTCATTTTCCCCTGATTAACAAGATACATTTCCCAAATATTTACAAGACCCAGATGTGGTGTTGTCATGGCAACACACTTTTAAAACAAATAGACTATTTTTCCAAAATTCACAGTTTAGAGAGCAGAGGCAGTAAAGGCTGACATTACAAACGACCTGAAGAACCAGTTCAATGGGAGCGTGTGGAGCAACAGGAGACCCTGGGAGAGGTTGATCAGACAGATCCTGGTGGGTAAGCAGGGATGGAACCCATAAAGCAGCCGCTGTCACAAAGAGGTACTGAGGCAGTGAGGTTATAGAGAGTTGTTAAATACAGTGGTAGAAAACAGCCTAAGAGAAAAGGACTGATAGGAAGGTCACAATGGACCGTGTCTGCATAACTAGAGAGCTGACAGAGACCACAGACCAACTGCACTGGTCTGATGGCTCAGGCCACAGGTATCTGATGATTACTGAATTATTGTTCACAAGACTGACTGAATATAGGCAAAATCCGAGAAGTTGTTTGGTTTGATCAGGTTTTATTTGGGCCAAATGGAATTAGAAGAACTTTAAATCTTGGTTCCATCTCACCCAACTATTCAAAATCCACCAAATTATGGGGGTTTGTATCAGCCGTACCGACGGTCATTGCTGTAACACGGTGCGAAATGCCAACACCACCTATTTCTATTTAAATTCTTAGAAAATAAAGAAGCTAGCTGTAATTTATTCCTGAGGACTGTAAGCTCTCAGGATGGCAGCTGCCTCCTTACAGGCCCTCAGGTTATAGCACATAGGCATTAACCCTTACTTTAACTAAACTGGTGCCCGGGCATTTCCACTGGTTGCGTTAAGATGGCTGAGCTGAATCATTCAATACTCCTCTCCACACAGTCCCTCCACTCCTGCTGTGAGCCGTGTCACCAACCTCCAGGCTTTTAACACGATTTGACATGAGGACTTACCCTGACAGTGATTTATCTGAGTTTCTCCAAGAGGTAAAAGATGTGGCCTTGCCTCGCATCCCAAATCATTGCTGACAGTGATTGGATGTGATGATGGATCATCAGCCTTTGGGGAATTTGCTGGCTAATGAAACACTGCAATCAGTTTTAGCAAACCTTCGTACAGCTTCACCCAATGGAAATCACATAACTCAGCCATGACACCAGCAGCAGATCTCCCAGAAGGTTCCATAAAAAGCAGCAGTAAAACCTGGTATTCATTTCATCAGCAACTTGCAATCTCACAGCGAACCCTCCCCCTGCAAGTCCCGTCCGTTCTAGGAAGAGAGCAGCACCCACGAGAAAGCCATTTCTGAGCTACACATCTGCAATGCTAGCAAAGGCAAAAAGGTCACGACTGCAACACCCAGAGGTGGTCCATCACACACTGGGCTTCTCAGGCTGGCAATTAGCAGCACCCAGGGATCCTGGCTGGTTCTTCCAGCCTAATTCATGAAACACCTCCAAGGTGAGGATCTCTAGAGGCTGCAGAGAGAAAACCAAGAGTCACGAGATACTCTCACACAAGACTTGCAGCCAAATTTTAGACAGGGTGCAGATGAGCAGGGAGGTGGTGGGAGGAGTGCGGGGCTCAGATGACAGCTTTGCTTCAAGATGTTCCTTGGCATTTCCCAGAAGACTGTCTTGGGTTTGTGCCAATGGCTGCAGAAAGGGACAAACTCAAAATCAAGTCGCTGTAGGCTCTAGTCCTGGCATAACCAGGTCACTACCTCTCTGACTTTGAGCAAGTCAGGTATTTGCTCCTTAAGTAATTTTCAGATATGAAAACAGACAGATGTCTGTATTCCTCCTGCCTCACAGTGAATTTAGATGGCTAGAATTTTTAATAACAGATATGCTTACTCTCCAAGTGCCAGACGACAAAAGGAATAGGGTAAATCTCTTGAAATGCAAAAAATGGTAAGAGACGGTGGGAAGAACTTGTGTCAAGACTACTGTTATGGATTCTTTCTAACAGTTTCAGGCATAACTTGTAAAAATCAAACAAAACACTGCAGTAGCATCTTTATAAACTGAAGGGATAACTCCCAACTTCCCTTGTGAATACCTTTGGAAAGGAATTAGTTATGACATGAATCTCCCTCAGTTTTTTAGAAATCAGAGCTGGAATGCCTGTTCCAGGCTCATTGAAGCAAAACCTTTCAGTCAGGAAATGTGCATTGGCTTTTTCTGTGAAACAAAAAAAGGCAAAAAAGCCTTACCTACAACTTAAAAGTCTGATATGCCTTGGAAGTGGTCACCCCGGCTCAGCCTGACAGGGAGCTGCATGTGCAAGAGCATGGCAAGACCTTTGAGCAGGACAGGAGATCCCGCAGTGGCTATGGGGCCGGCAGACGACAGAGAGGACCCTCCTGTGCAGCTACACAGCCATTTGAGTAAGATGCCATGCACTGGACCAGTGCAAAAATGTGCCTGTGTCCACCTGTACACAGGTTTACAGACATGATGTTGAACATGATTAAATGACATGACAGCTCTCTCCCCAAGAATGATTTCTTTTGCGCTGAAGAAAAGGCAGCAGAAAGGAAGCTTTCTGGGGTCACATGCCGGTTGTAACCTATAGACTCCTATGTTCACGTAATTTCTTTGTTGTTCTTGATGACATAGAGTAACAGACAACACGTTTCTCTCCTGAGCCCATCAGCCCTGCTGCCCGCAGCGGCAGCATCACAACTCTTCAACTGTCCCTTACACAGCAGGACTTTTTTCCCATAACTTCTCCCACCAGACTGAATTACTCCCTTGCTCTTTCTCTGGGGCCCTTCAGGGTGACTGTTCCATCTCCCCTATCTTTCCTGTGGTTTAAGAATGCAGACTGAAATCTGTCTTAAGAACACCAAAGGACACGAGCTTTATAAAAACCCCACCTGCCGAGGAATAGATTTGCTTTCCCCAAAATAGGAGCACATTAACAAACAAATTGATTTCCAAGACAGGCTGCCTTTGAATCTTAACACCATAAATGCTGATTTCCAGTAATAGCTGTTTCATCAGTCACATGCCCAGTCCTGCTGTTTGCACATCACCAGAATAGTCTGTGACTAAATTAATCAGTTGTTTCTGAGAGTAATGCTCTGGCAAATATGCGTATGGCCTTACTCCTATATTCCATATGCTTATGTCGTTATTTCTGTATTCCATATAGGAATCAGCTGGAGGGCAGCTTTCACTCCTATCCAGATCCATCCTCTCACTGCGATCTTGCAGATCGCCCTATTTTGGCAGCTGTTGTGTCAACTTCCATTCCCCGGGCAGGAAGGATGTACACGCACAGCCCCAGGCTGACAGTCACTCCTATGATCTGTGGTGCCAACAAAACAGTAACCACCGTAAACAGCCCGCATGGCGACTAGATACCACCAAGCGAGCTGCGCAGCCAGCCGCACGCTGAATTCCGAACCCAAGACTGCGTTGCACCTGACAGACATTCAAATCCCTTCACTGACAATTACCACTCTTAACCTTTTCTACGGTGTGCCTCAGGTTAATTTAACTTCTGTACTTTGACAAAAATAATATCAAGGCAGCATCGTGTACTTCCACGCACACGCCCCAAAGACTCCCTGCTCTCAGCTCACGCATCTCTCGCGTCCGTGGCACGAGTGGGAGTACAAAGGAACATCAGCTGAACACTGGCCCAGCACTGGCCTGCAGTGGGGACGTGGCTCTGCCTGCTACAGTAACGTAGAGGAGCCTGCGCCCGTTTCTGGGCAAGGTGACAGCACTAATAAAGCGATTTTCATCCCAGCCCTGCTGCAAACATCTAGCAGCTTCCACATGAAAGAGTAACTCAGCTTTGCAGCTTGGAAATGCGTGGGTAACTGCAGAGAGGTGAGCGATCATCTAAGTAAACTTCTGAGAAGTTCATCCATCTACTGGGGGCCGAGGGAGGGGCATGTTAGTCCTGCAGACAAAAAGCACAGCCTGAAGTGAACACTGTAGGAAATATTGGCTGCTGCTTATATTTATCCCACACAAACCCCAAAACATCGATTCGTTGGTGAAGATAAACCTGTTCTGGACTCATACTGTCAGCATGTATTAGAGTGTGGTGGGATTTTTTGTGAGGCTTTTTCACATTTCCTATAGCAAACCACCCAACAGCACAGATAGATGTGTTCTGTCCTTCTGTCCCCAGGAGCTGAGCCAAGCTAACGGATTACCTGAGCACTTCCAGTCCTTTTTGGTGTGTGTTATTGCAAACCACTATCCTGAATCAACTGAAGAGAGATTTACCTTTGCTAGTTCATCTTGCAGTGGCAAGGGAAGGCGGAGCGCTCGCGGGATCCTCTGCCTCGGCTCGGCGGGGCAGCTGCCAGCACCCCAGCCTCTCCCTGCACAGCAGTGCCACGGGACCCCACTCCTGCCCACCTCGCCGTCTTCTTGAGAAGGGCACTCCCTGGTAGCCACACCTGCATCAGGGACAGGTACAAACAGGACACTGCAGGATGCTCAGGCAGAGGCTCGCTGCCAAAGCAACACACATTTGATTGCAGACTCAAGCTCAGAACAACAAGAACTGTGAAACATCTCTCCTCCTCTTCCTCCTCCTCTCCCCCTCCTCCCTGTACACCCACGGCTGGAACAGCCAGCTGCTGATTAGAGGCAGTTGCAAAGCTGCTGATAAACTGTTCTTTGCCACAGTTGGTTACAACAAAGTTTTACCAAAATGATCTGTTTTGTCCAAAGCTTTCCCTTGAGTTTTCCCCATCTGGGGTGGAACTGTTTATCAGAGGATACAGTCCTCTCCAAAACAGCCACTCTGCTGACACCTCCCCTAGGGTGTGGGCTCAAGAGTGTCCTCACTACCAACACTGGAGAAGGGACCTCTGCCACTGAAGCTCCACCTGGCCCAAAAAACATTACACTGGAAGGATTTGGGCAGCCTGCTGTTTAAGGAATGCGTGCAAACCTGCAGCCCCAGCTTCAGACCCCTGCTTCAGAGCCAGCGCTGAAACCCGTCTGCTGCTGTTGGCTACTGCTGAAGACCTGAAGAAAGGGCAACTTCCCTCTTTACTTCCCTCTCTCTGCTTTCTTGAAGAAAGTAAATACGTTTACACTAACTCCTCCATCTCAGTGTGGGCTGAGAATATTTTTTTATCTAGTTTTTCACAAGCCAAGGGGGGAAATAAATAAATTAATGTTTCCTGCTTGGTTCTTGCTTCTGGTGACACAACTAAAATCCACCCAGGGCTGGTGGGCTTGTAAACATCTCGTTTGCAACAGCAGCTGAACCAGGGTTGACAATGAGCAAAGAGTACCGATGTTGAGAGTATTCGACAGCCCTCCAGCTCCTCACCAGGCTTAATGAAGTGTAATGAAAGGAAATTAATGAGCTTTGTCCTGCTTGCCAAATGAAAGGGCAGCTGGAAATATGCAGGAACCCAATATGAATTGAGCATGATTAAGTATGTTATAACTATTGTTCCAAGTAAAATGGTGCTGTTATACCTAAATAGCCTACAGCAGTCCATTGTCAGTAGAGCCATTTAGCTGGCTCTGCTTTAATTGCCTCCAAGAGCCACCCAGAAAGGATTTCTTTTATGCCCTTTCCAATTTAAAACCAGGGACAGAAATATGTAAGCACTAACCTGCAACCATTTAGGTAATGGGGGTTCTGCAGGAGAGGCAGGAAGACAGAGGTTGTATAGGGAACTGCTTGGTACTTGACATGCAGAGCGATGCGAGTGATGAGTGTGGGCATGGTTGCTGCTGGAGGATGGCTACCACAGCCTGCAGGGAGGGCTACAGGCCTCTCCACCCCCACCTCCCAGTTTGGCTCCGGGCAGGCAGCTGTAGCAGAGGCAGCAGGCACTGGAAGTGCCCAGCTCCAACCCAAAGGCAGCCCCAAGAGCTGGAGGGGAGGCCTCACGTCCCTGTCTCCCTCCGGCTCCAAGCAGGTTCCCGCCAGCAGCCAGCTCCACTGCCCACAGGGACTGCCATCAGCCACAGCAGAGGCAGCAGGCAGCGATGCTCCACAAGCATTTCTTTATCAGGACAGGCCCCTCCACCTCCAACACCTCGGCGTTCTGCCACCTGAAAGGCAGAGGCCCCCCAGTACAACCCCCCATTAAGGCAAGCGTCCCTCGTCTCACCCCGCGCTGCCTCACACTCTGCAGTCCACACTGCCAGTTCCCACCAGCACGTTACTGTTCTCCTTCCCTGCCGCCACATCTTCCTGGACAAAACCACTGCTGCACCACGACAGGGGAAGCGTCCCACTGGGGACTTTCTGTCCCCAGCCTAAAGCCCAGCTCACTTAGGTTGGCTCACGGCAGTAACATGGCACCAGCTCAACTCTGGAGATAACTTCAATAAAATGTATTTGAAAGAGAGAGAGCAAACCACATCACAGACCACCACAGACCACATCAAAGGCCACATCACAGACCACAACACAGGCCACATCACAGGCCACATCACAGACCACCCCAGGACCCTTGGCCCTGTCGCAGAAGGAGCCGGGGAACAGCCCTTCGCGCGCAGATCGACAGGACTGCAATGCAGGGAGGTCACCAGGGCACTCTGCAGAGCTTGGAAAAGCTGCTTCTCCCAGCACAAGGCAGAGGATGCCGGTACCAAAGCACAGTGCCTGGAGAGCAGAAGGATGTCTCACAGCAAGGCTGACAGTGGGGCACAGCGGCTGTCATGGTCCTGGATGGAGCTCTCACACCATGACGTGCACTGCCCTGAATCTGCATCTGTCCAATTACTCATTAAAAACTAGCAATCCAAATCTAAATTAACACTTTCTTTTCTGTATTCTTAATTGATTCACAAAACTGAAAATGTTATATTACACCCTTCAGGTTAATTATTCTAAAGATTCACAGTTTCTTGGGAGACAGTTCCCAACTCAGCTCTGGCAATGGAGCAAGACTGGAATCCAGCCTAAGCTAGTCTGCTGAGAATGACAAAGTGGAGTGGTTCTGGAGAGGAGAAAACAGGAGAAATGTCTCATCAATTTCTCGGGGAAGAGAAGTATTTTAGAAGGACTCTTTTACTCTTGTTACTTGTCTTCAGTCAGTTCAAAGGGTCCTCAGATCTCTCCTTTCTTTACAGGGTGCTGAGAAGAATACATGAAGAGGTCAGGGTTCCAGCTTTCACTCCACAGCTTTTAGAAGTACAGTGTACAATTGAAATGATGCCGCAACATCTTTACCATGGACAATGATTCAGCTTCTGCTCCAAGCACACAGCCCAAAGTTTGCACACAGCTTTTACAGCCCTGAACTCTTTTTAGACATAAGTTTGAATCCGTCATCCAGGATGGACCTCCGATTGCGTCTTAACCTCCTTTGTCTCTCAAGATGGATGATCAGTCCCAGGAGAAAGCAGATGACCATGAAGAAGATAATTCCTGCAATGGCTAGAGTGATGACTGTGGCTTCTATCTGCCCTTGAGCCAACTTAGCTCCAAAAAGTGTGATCTTCCACGACTCATCCTCATCCTCAGGTGGCAACTCTGAGAAATGAACAAAAAGATGGTTCCAATGAGAGCCAGAAATACCACAACTAAAAGGGTGGATCCCCCTTCCTCCTCCACCTCACACACACAGACAGCATTTCACAGTGTGACACACAGCCTACCTGCACCGTGGTTCACGACTGCGAGCGACGGCTCTGAAAGGGAACAAAGAGAGGGTGAGAAAGTGCTGGGCTGGGCGCTCTGAGAGTCCAGCACATGGCACGGTTGGCGAAGATCAGGTCCAGAAACAACACGCTCTCCCACAGCTTGCAGGTTTTCCTTTCTCCTGCCAACTTTTTCCCTCTCCACATCACACCAAAAGCGTTTGTTACCCGCTCCAAAAGCGGGTCCCGCTCCCAGCACACAACCCTTTACAGCCTTTGGAAGAGAAGTGCAATCCAAGCCTCTGAGTCTGTGGTGGGCTGACCCCGGGTGGTGCTCCCTCCCCCTACCCCAGTGGGATGGGGGAGGGAATTGCGAGGGCAACCGCGAGGG
>WUAM01000287.1:76741276-76761724 GCA_024336885.1 Actenoides hombroni
AGGGGGCGCGGGGGGCGGGGGCGGAGCGGGAGGGGGGGGGGGGGAAAAGGGGGGAAAGGGGGAACAACCCAACCAAACCCAAAAAAGCCCCAAGTGATACAAAACCAATCCCTCACCACCAGCAGACCAACACCCAGCCGCTCCCTGAGCAACAGCTAATCTGCAAAAACTTCCCCCACTCCATGTTTCTTGCCAAGCATGATGTTACATAGCATGGAATACCCCTTGGTCCACCAGGGTCAGCTGCCCCAGCCGTGTCCTTTCCCTGCCTCCTGCCCACCCCAACCCACCAAGTGAGGAACAGAGAAGAGCCTGATGCTGGGCAAGCACCGTTCACCCTCAGCCACATCATCCACATGTACTGACTCTGTTTTGGTAATGAATCTAAACCACAGCACCCTGTGGGCTGCTAAGAAGAAAATCAGATCCATTAGAGCCAAACTCAGTAGAGTGCCACTCACCTTGGAGCACCTCCTAGTGTTTCCTGGTGCAATGAGAAGCCTTATGACATGAATTTAGATTGCACATAGTATTCTTAGTAAGAACAATTACTAGCAGATGGCTGAACATTGCTTCTCAGGCACAAGCTAAAATAAAATTCATAATAGGCAATGTAAACCCCAGAAACCAATTTGTTATTAATTCCAGCTGCGGGTATTACCATATTCAAAGGGAACATCTTAAATTAATGCTAAAATCGTTATCTACTCAATTAACTGGCTACTTATGGTATGTAAGAGTTCCAAGCGTGATGCAAACACTCAGAATTTAGCGGCGGTTGTAGAAAGTGCTGTTAGATGCTTTACAGTAATGACCAACAACAGCTCCCTACCTGGTCCAGGCAGGACTGTGAAGACTATCTCCATACCAGCATGAATGTGATCAGACACGTGACAGTGAAGCAGCCACGTCCCAGGGTTCCCAACCAACATCTCCACCATTTCAAAGGTCCCAGGGAACAGATCGACAACATCTGCTCTGTAGCTTTTGCCATTCTGTCAAAGGGAAGGGAGGCTGTCAGTGTGCAGTGCTCTCTGCTTCTTCTCAGAAGGAGCGTCCTGTCAGTGTCACTGGAGAGCGCTGCAGTGCTACTACAGTTTTGAAAAGTTAAAAGAAAAAAGAGAAAATTTGAAAGAGCAGCTCCAGGGCTGTAGCTTGGAAAGCAGACGCAGCCTGGTAATGCCTAATCCTGAAAGGGGTTAAGCTAGACATATCCGCACAGCACAGAGGCTCAGTGAGTCCAACGGGGACGTCTAAAGTCACATCACCGTCCTAGGTGGGTGAAGTTGCTGTGAAGTCATTTGAGAAGTTCAAGACCATCAGAGTCAAGTAAAGGTGATGGTATCAGTGGTCAGTCTCTGCTTTATTATCAGCAGGAAATTCTCACCTTGTATATGAAGGTCTCGGCATGAAAATGGACCGTGTGGACATCAATCTCCTGACCCATTCCCAGCAGGTACCAGTTCACCCACTCTCCCTGGAACATGGTCAGCCCAGGCAAGGTCGCGTAGAGCCTCCCATTGATGGCTGTGCAGTAAATAACATACAGAGAGAGTAGAAAAGACTGTTATTGAAATGGTAAATACGCTGAGCCATCTCAGAAAGAACACACAAGGCAAGTTAGATGCTACAAAGCTCATCCAGCAGCCAGTGCATCAGCAGTCAATGTCTTCCATATGGCAGTTCCCCCAAAGTTTGGCAGTCTCTCCCCAGCTCAACTACTTATCCACTCTCTTAACAGACAGGAGAAGTAAAGTGACTTGCATCCAAGGCCATGATGTAGCTCAGCTCAAATAAATCTCAAAAACTACCTCTTGCTGAAAACCTGCAGTCAGACAGCAGGGATGGCTGTTTATAGAAGTCAAGAAGTATAAAATTAGCTTCCTTAGCCCAGTGATGGGGAAATATGTGTATATCTATATACACATAAATCTCTGAACAGTTTACTTGTTCAACAACGAAAACGGGTAAATCCTGCCAACGGGCAGCCCTGTCGTTCTAAGAGTCTCATGCTGGCTGTAGACACGGCACGCCGAGCACTTGTAAAATCACTACTTGGCAGGACTTCATTTCATAATTAGCACAGCAAGAAGGAATGCAGCTTTGACTGAAAATGGAGGAAAGGGACCGAGTGAGTCAAGAGTGATGGCACACACACGGAAACGTTCACATGTGAATGAGATGGCTTGAGACGCGACCTGCGGGCAGAATTGCTGGTGTTTTCCTCCCAGATCTGCCACAGGCACTTTCTGTAGCCCAAAACAAGCATCCGACTTCAGCATGTTGGTTTTGCTGCCTACAATATTGGGTGAACAACTGTAACAATGGACGTGGATGTTTGGAGATGCTTTCTATCACCTGTGCAAGGCCTGCAGTAATGACAGCACACACACAATGCAACTCCTCCCTATTCTTAGCTCCACAACTGCCAAGGGACTGTTTTGATGAGAATACTTTAGATACATCCAGATATAACATAGAGAGAAAAAAAACACCATCATAAATAACACATCCATCCTACTACAGTAGAAAATGCTTTTTGGTAATCAGCTAAAACAACTGAGCCATGTATTGCAGCCACATAGCTCACTCAGTTTGAAATCTAATACATTCTAACGGTCCCGAGACAAACAGAATTAAATTAGTCTGACGTGTTAATTTTGCATTTGATTTTATTTCCTGTCTTGAATCACTCAGACACATCAGAGATTAACCTCTCTGGCTATTCCCCTGACCAGGGCCAACCGGAACATTTACCCTGCATCGTAGGTCAGAGATCTGTGCCACACGTGTGCTACAATATGGAGAACAACGGACAGTTTCATCCTGTCCGTGCCACTGACAAGGGAAAAGAATGAGGCTGTTCACTGGGAGTCAGGCTCTTGGTTTTTGGGCAGCTGACTATTTAGAGGTCACAGAATCAACATCATCTTGGCATAGGTAGCAGTGGGTGCTCTGGTGCCTAACAGGCATTACCATGCATTTTGTTGCTTTCCACAAATTTGTCATCCAGCAGGTTGATCTCCTTGTGATTCCCCTTACTGTAACGTTCCACATTCTCCTCCAAGTACCAGGACTGATTTTCGTCAAAAACCAGGAACAGCAGAGCAAACTCCCTCTTGACATCCTTCCTGATCCCATCAGGCCACAGTGCCCCTCTCTGGCAGATCTTCAGGGGTCCAACCAGCCCACTGTGCATGTCCTAATCGGAATGAAGAAGAAAACCCCCTGAGACAAGGATCTTCTCAGCCTCTGTTTTGTAGGCAGTTCTTTGCCTTTCAGCAACCACATTTTCTTTTCCCTGCACCACCACACTTAAGACAAACAGTGCTACTGTGCTAAGTATGCTCATGAGTGAAAATCAGCCTCCAAAGCACAAGAGCAGAGACTACACATGCTCTTATGAATGCAAATCCAAAAGTCATAAATATGAATGGTATCAAAATATTCTCCGCTCTGTAGCTGCAAGAACATCTGCAACTCGAGATAAAAAGGCAAAGATCTCTGGGTTCAATGTGATAGTTTATTGCAGGATCCTCCAGATTGTTTCCCTGGGAAATCAGTGCTATGACAACGGATCCTAGCAATGCTCAAATCTTCCTCCTTTAATCACAGGGCCTAATTTTGGACAATTTCTGTTTTTCTTGATTAGCCCTATGGTTCTCACTGGTAGAAACCATGACTTACTGGGAGATGTTCTCATAGCCTGCAAATAACTGAAGGAAGGTTAGTGTCAAGGAGACAGTGGAATTCTTTTATGTTAGGCAAAAAGGACAAACATCAGGACAAATTTGGAAGAATTCCTCTCCCGGGAGAACATCGCGCATGTCGCCATGTGGTTCTTCTACCTCTCAGCTGGGCCAATCTCTAAATTGTGTCCAGCTCACACTGAGAGGGTTAAAAATTGGTCTAACCATGTTTTTCCAGTTCTAATTTTTCCAGTTCTAACTTCTATTTTACCTTTACTGGGTCCACCATGGAGTAGTAGATCCAAGGAACACAGGCTGAATCATTTGGCCCGGGACCAGATCTCTCAGGAACTTCCCATCGGTATGTCACGATGTCGCCTGAGTGACAGAGAAGCACCATTAACACCAGTGTGATACTCTCACCGACCAGTTCACTGGGTGGCATGCAAAGCAAAAACAAAGATCCTGTCTCCAAAGCACAAATGCAATTCTGATGTAGTTGTCTATCGCACCTTCCTTCCCCAAACAGTGAAAAGCAGGATGGAAGCAAAGCAGAGGGGTCACAGGATGCACACGCTGCCCGTTATCGGCACAACTCTGTTGTATCTGCCGCCTTTGAGACTGGAACCGACCAAAGAAATTCCAGATGCAGCCTCAGATGATCTGTCATGTCTGCAGTATATTTATGTTGCTCATTCAAGTTCATTTATACAATTACTATTTTGCGTATTAGAAAGTGGTGGTGGCTTAGACAGCCTGCGCAAGTTGAAGGGGACCAAAAATTACACAAACTGGACATCTGGACCCTGAAGCGAATTGGTGGTTTCAGTCAGTGTCCTGGCAAGCAATTGTGCCACTATTCATGCTATTTTCACACTATTTCATACTATTTTCACACTATTTCATGCTGTTTTCACACTATTGTGCACATCACTAAAAGCACAGGTCCCACAGCAGAGGGGCAGGCTTCCCCCATCACAGGCAGCCAGCCCAGGGCTACCAACTGATCTGTGAACTGCCATCACCTTTCTCCCTCCTACAGACAGAGCACAGTGAGTGCATGGGGATAAGGCTGCACACAGAACCTTGTGCTAGGCTGATCCTAGAAGCCGGAGCAGAATATGAACGGCCAGAGACCACCGTGACTTACCAGGGTTCGCTACCTGCGGCTGTCCTGTCTCCCTTTCCAGCACCCCATGGGCATGAATGGAGTAGGGTCGTGTGGCATTGTTCTTAAACACAACGTTGAGAATATCTCCCACTTCCGCCCACAGAAAAGGACCTTGAGATGGGGAGAATGTACTCTAAGACCAGCAAAAAACTGTCAACATATCTCCTGAGGATATTCCCACCTCTCTCTCATCATCTTCTCTGCAGAAATCTACCCTTACAACATTTATGATGCTCCCCTCCCTCTTCTCTACCTTGCCTCTACCTCCCGAAAAGAATTGGGGTCAGTCCCGAGCCAAGTAAGTCTTAGAAAACCAGACTGTGAAACACACAATGAGGGAAATGAAGGTTGTTACACATTTTAACTGTGCCCAGTGCAACTAAGGGTTGATTTCCAAATCCTGCTATGCTACGCTTCACAGCACCTTGATCACGCCTTGCTTCTGGCTGCAAAACAACTGGTGACAGTCAGTTTGGCCTGTGTTACAAATCAGAGCTGCAGCTTATTTTGGATGGCAAATTCTGCTTCCACCTTGCTGCTCTGGCACCACTTATAGTCCTGGGTTCACAACAGCAAACTGCGTCTCCACAAACTTCCATCAGTCACCGTAACGTGCCCCTCCACTCCCCTAGGCCTGCCTGCTTTTGCCCCAAAAGCATTTCTCACGGCTACAGGTTTGCACCTGCATCTCTCAGACTGCTCTCTAGAAGTCAGCTGGTATTTCTGTTCTGCTGTCAGGGAAACATGTGTGTGGCTAAGACATGGAAGTTGTCACAAAGGCAGGCATGAGAACGCAGTTGTCTCTTTCCCCAGGACCTTCCTTCTCCAGAGCTGGCAGACGTGGATAGGAGACAGTCCGAATTTCTCCTCTCTTGCACACACAGCAGATGCCTACATATCTAGGAGTTCTTCAGATTACAGCCCTTAGCCACTGAAGCTCTAGAGTCCAAGTCCCATCACTGTGTGAGTGGAAGATGCACCCTCTGCACATATCCTTACCTAATATCCCTAGGTGTTCATCACCATTTATTCTGGCCTTGGGGGTCTGGAAAGTCCCATCAGTGTACTCCCTGTAAACCGCTTTCTTGTACCTGGAGCCAAGCAGTCCATTCTCGTTGCTCAAAAACACATCGGCATAGCTGAGGAAGGCAGAATGAGTGCCAAGATACCCAAAAACTCATGGGGAATAAACAGGTAACTCGTGGCTGGGGGTTGACTAGTTGAGTGGGTTTCCCAGAGACCCGTTTTGGCCACAAAGGTGGGCTCAGTGACCCAGGGGGCTGCCCCTCCCATCAGCAGCACCACCAGCAGCGGCACATGCACCAGGTCACAAGATGGCCAAGACACCCAAATAGGCTTCCCCAAGGTCTACTGAGAAACTTTACCAAAGGCTTCCCCAGAAGAAGGGCTCTACCTCTCTGCAGAATGGTTGTGCCGTTCCCTCTCCCAGCTCCGGTCAGGCGCGTAGTCCCACACCACCTCCTCCGCCATGATGTAGTACGTCCGCACCCCCTTGTACTGAAGGGCAGGAGCAGGATCCCTTCTGCCACACTCGGAAACGGAGTAGCGTTCCCTCATCCCAGCCTGGTAGTGATTGCTCGTCTGGCAGTAGATCTCAAAAGTCCCTGGGGGAGGCAGCATCAGCAACAGAATCAGCTGCTTTGAGAGATCCCAGGGAACAGCCTGACGTGCTGACATCGGTATGCGTGGGTCTGGGCCTTTGTTTAGGGAGCTTGGTTGCCACAGGCCGAGGTTAAAGGAGGTTGTTAGAGAAACCGAGCAGAAACGGCACAACAAAGTCCTACACAAAAATCATCTCAGGAGGCTTTCTTATGCAACAACCAGCTTACTGAAGAAACCAGTAAAGTGACACAAACTGCGCTACCACTGCTGAGACACTGGTGAAGTAAAAGATGTGGCCTGAGAATGCCAAAGGGGAGGAGAACTGGCAGCTGGGGACAACACAGTGTGCGAACGAGACGCGTTATTTTGTGCCTATCCTGCAAACTGGGAAGACTGGGGTCTGTCATACACATGCATCTCTGCAAGCCACAAAGGGGGGAGTTAAGCTCTAGCAGCTGTCCACCACTTCATTCTGAAAGATGTGCTTGCATGTTTCCATGGCTCACAGGCAGCACTGCCCATCAGGACTCTTACTGCAAATATTTAATAGGAAGTGGCAGAGCATCAGTCCGGGACGATGTGGGACAAGGTCCTGTATTTCCTGTTCTTTTCTAGAGTCAGATGCAGAGGCAGGAGCTGTGGCATGGTAAATGGGAACAAGCAGGATCTAAAGCACAGCTCACTTCTCAAGAGTTTACACCGTGCTAAAGAATCAGCCATAGCAGAAAGTACTACAACAGGAGGCTTCCTGCTGCTGCACGAGATGCACAGGCACTTACCCTTGTTATCAGGCTGCATGAAGGCAGCAGCAAACGTGTGGGGGAACAGATGGGCTGAATCTCTCCGCATCCCATTCATCTGCAGGGTGTTTCCCTGAAACACAGCTCCATGTACATCTGCTTCACTGCCCAAGCCCAGAAGGTGCCAGGACACATTGTCTCCTTCACACACATTCAGCCCAGGCAAGTTACCAAACATAACTCCATTGATGGCTGCAAAGGAGAAGAAAACTCTCTGGAGGTAGGTAGCAGCCAAGAGGTTGCCTCTGTGCGTGCACTTTGACAGGGCAGCCTTGCCGGTGGAAACGTGGCTCGCTTGCAATTCCCCTCTGCCTACGCTGAGGACACGCTTCCCCAGACAGCTGAGATTCTTGTCCCGTGTCCCACCCACTGCCCCCTCCCTTAATGCCAGGCCCAGGCAAGACGCAGCCCCTGCAGCCCCCCAGCTCGGGTGCTGGGTGAGCACTGCCCCACGCTCCGTGGGCTCGCTGCTGCCGCGCGCTGAACAGTGCTCAGCCCTACCGTGCATCCGGTTCGACTCCTCGAAGCCATCGTCCTTTTTCACAGATGTCTCTTCCATTCTCAAATAGTATTTTATGTTGGCGTTTAAATACCAGCTGAGGTTCTCGTCAAACACGCTGAAGAGAAGGTAAAATTCTTTGTCGATCCCTTTCTGAGACACAATCATAATCACGGCTGTTAATTTTTAAGGTGCGCCAATTAACCACCCTTACGCTTAAAGCTGTTTTGCCCGGCTCTCACATTCCCCTTAATCTTAAATCTTGGCTCACTGAGGGCCAGGGCTCTGTCCCTTTACTCATGATGAATGTTCCTGTTTTGTTCCATGAGAGGCACCACGTGTGCACTTTCCATAATATTTCACATGAGTAAAGTGATCGAAATTCAGCCAAGGAGATGGAGTCATTGCCTCCTTCCCCCATCACTCCTACATTCAAGCTGTAGCTTTCACAACCTGTCCAAATCAGACCTGAGATCAGAACCCAGCCCTTAAGGCAGGTTGATGACTACGGTCCACCCCTCCTTTCTCCTACCACACACCTAGACTGGGGGGGGATTTTATATTATCTTAAATCCTTTAAAATGTTTTTCCTCAACAAAGCATTCCAAAGCATGGTGGTTTTCTCCACTAAAAGAACAACCCCAGCATTGTCCAGATTGTCACCATGGTATCGGCTTCCTCAGCTGTACCCAGGAAGGCATCCTGCAGAGAGGGCAAAGTGATTCCCAGTCTGTGGCCATGCACCTTGCTCTATTAAACCTTCATTAAAGGGTTGCCTAAGATTGTAGAACCTGAATTGCTGCTGCAGTTGATTTTTTCCCTGTCCTACCTTTACAAACAAGCCTGTCTCTGGTTTGTTTACACCCTTTCAATACCTGCAAATGTTTTATCATCATCATCACAGCTCCTTCACATAGTGGGCTGTACCCATTCACATCCCTCTCTGCTCAGAATACCCGCATTCCCACATTGTGCAACACGCTGCTCTCTTCTGCACTCTCCATTTAGCTCCACGGTGCCACCACAGAAAGCAGAGTCCTCCAGGGAGGTTCTGGAGGCAGCTGGTTTGGGGCTCACCAGCCACTCCCTGACCCACACCACAGGGCTGGCAGGATGGCACCAGGTTGGTTTTCTGTTACCTACTGTTCTCCACAACAAGGCTCTGCTAATCTGTTTTGCACATCTCCAGTATATTAATTTACTCTCTTCCCTGGACTTACTGCCATGAGTAGGTTATCCGTGAGTGAAATTCCAAGAGGAAGTCCTTGTCACTCTTCAGATTGCACCTCTCTTTCATCAAAAGCATAAAGACCAACATGGATTTTCGCATGCTTTTTTGTAGCCAGTTCTGCTTGAAAATGAACGGATCTCACAGAAGATATGAGGCTCACCCAAACCTCACAGCATTACAACACTTGAGCAGACCATCTGTCACTAAGTGAAAATGTCTTTTCAATGTTTCCAAGACTGTAAAGAATATCCCACATGTCTCCGAAAGCAGTCTGCTATGCAATCTGGGGACGAAATTTACCTGCAATGCCACATCCAAAGTGCAGTTTTCAGCCAAGTTTTAATATGAGTTTTAAAGCAGAGCCCAGAAAACATTCAAGGGCAGCCCTGGGAGCCCAGAACTCCAACCCCTGCCATGTCAGACCCGGGCAGCAGCTCTCCTGACGGTAACCTGCCTTGTCACTTGGATTCAACACCCTCAGACTCATGCTACTGTACGCCTGCTTTCCTTATGTGCCCCAATGTTTTGCTGACACTTCCTTTCTCTACAAGGAAGCAAACAACCTGGTGTTGGTTCCCCATGGCAGGAGAGCCCCTTTTACCTGTTTGTTGTTGCCATCCAAAGTGCCCGGCTTGCAGATGACCAGAGGCCCCACTAAGCCTGAACTGGTGTCCCTGACGGGATTCGCAGCCGAGCTGTACAGCCAGGTCAGGCAGGGAGGGTCGCTGGATGTGGGCCCCACGTGCTTGGGGACAGTCCAGCGGTACGTGAAGTTGTGCAGCGGTGCAACAGAAACCCCGTTCTGGGACAGACCTTTAAAACAGAGATGGGCACGGTTATTCCCAAGGTTCCTGTACGAACTCTGTTACACTCCTCACCAGCTACACTCATACTGGGCTTTACTTCATCGGCATCACCCACACACCCGGCACCTCCGAGGTGTGATGTGGGTGTGCTCACAAGGCACACAGGGAGCTGCTCTCAGTACCCTGTAAAGTCGCCCTGGTGCCACGGCAGAGATGGGCATGGCAACAGGAAATAAAGCAGATCCAGCTGCATCTGGGGAGGTGAACTCTGGAAGCACATGGTTATCTAAGCTGGAGAACACTGGGTGTGTTCCTCTGCTTACAGGGTCTCAAACAGCTAGAAATGGTCTGAGCTTTGGATTAAATTTTCCTTCTGAAGAATAGCACCGCTGGGTCCGTACTCCCTCTGGCACCATCCCTGGACACCAGTTTGGTGGAAAGCCTCCTTCGGTGAGGCCTCAGGCAGGCTCAGAGGACCAGGCTGGCTTCTACCCAGGAGGACATCCAGTCCTCCCCGGCTGCAGAAACTCCCCAGCGCAGAGGAGGTCCAGGCTCTGGAGCTCCACCACCAGCATTAGCACTGAATTAATCAAGAAAAGGGAGCCACAAACCATCGTGGTACCACATCCCTTCCCACGCCTTCCCATAGGCCACTCCATGAGGCTGGATGCTGAAAGGCCAGGAGGCTTTGTTAACAAACGTCACCAGGATGGTGTCTCCAACTTCAGCTTTGATCACTGGACCTGCACAAATAGCAGAGAGAGTGTGTCAGCAGCGGAGCAACTCCCCAGATGACCAGGCAAACTGAAGAAGCCAGGCCCACCTTTCCCCCAGGCCGAGGTGAGCAGAAGACACAGGAAACCTGTGCCTCGGGCAGCTCTGGAAAGAGGGGTGCGACATGAGCACAGGGAACTGACGTGGGCCATAAAACCAACAGACAACAGTCTCTGAACAGACAGCAAGGAACCTGCTCGGGGTGGGTGACGTGCCGAGGGCAGCACGCGGTGCCGGTAGGCGCATGGGGCCCGGGCGCACCGCGAGCAGAGGCTGCGAGGGAGAGCGCACGGAGGGCGGCAGAGCGAGCGGCGGGGCGCAGGACTGCTGCGCGCTCCCAGCGCCAGCACCCTTCTCACCGACACTGGAAGAGGATGTGCTTTGCCGGATGATTCCTACCGAGTATCCCAAGGTGCTTCTCTTCTTCCGATCGCTGCTTTTCCTCACGGAAGCTCTCATCAGTATATTCTACATACTTTGCCTTCCAATAGACTCCCCCGATTCGGTAGAGGCTACGCTTGAAAAACTGCTCAGCAGGGCTAAATGAAAAAAGCAGATGTGCCTGGTCATTTCTATGAAAACCAATCCTCTCCTGCTCCTGCTGCCTCCCTACAGCCCTCCAGCAGGCCAGCAGCATCTCCCCACCAAGCAGCTTCTCAGACAAGGACAGTATCTCTGTTTGGAACGAGCACAGCTCGCCTCTGAGCTTTTTCGTCCTACAGACTCGTGCCTGTCGTCCCCGCCGTGTCAGGGAGCGCCGCTGGCACGCTGCCCTCTCCCAGCGGACGCGGCCGGCTTCGGTGGCACGGGTCTGAGCGGGGTCTCTGCACAAGGTGTGAGAGAGGGTGGTGAACAAAACCACAGGGCAGGAGGTGCTGGAACACCAAGTTCTCCAGAGGCCAGGGGACGGCTCTGGGGACCATTGCAATCATAACTGAAAACAACCCCACACAACAGCTGTAAAGAGAGATTTATTTCCTCTGCCACCACCCTCTCCAAACACATAGAGAGACGTAACAGGCCTTGCAGGAGAGGCATCTTAGTGACAGGGCCAGCTCACAGGTCTAAGGAGCTTTCAGTTCTAAGGTCTGCAAGAGAGTTGCTGCGTGGCTTTGGGTAAATCATTAACTGCTCTACATTTCTACTTCACCTGGAAGAGGTGTATCCTCTCCAACAGCTTCCCAGGGAAGGGAATGGAGGGGGAGGAATGTCTTTGCTTCAGCTAGCCAAAGTCTCAGTGGGAAACCAGTCACCATCTGCTATCACAACCATCTGATACGTGGGATGGAAGGCTGTCATCGAGGTCGCAGCATCTGATTTCCTAGAAATTGCCTGCTGCAGCGAGGCTACGCTGGAGCACATCTGCAGGCTGGCTCTGCCACCCTGTGTCTGCTGAAAGCTGCGCTTTCCTAACAACCCATCAAACACATAGACCTGTTCCTAGGTCAGGCACAGCAAGCAGAAACGAAGCCCAGAGACAAGCGTGGCAGATGATGTTCCACCTAAGCTGGGCTCTGGCACCTGTTGGTCAGGCTGTGAAACACAGCATGCTTCCACGCCAGGCCCCCTGAGGTGATCTGCCCTCCCAGGAAATGTACTCCATGGGAAGGGAAGGCGTTGAGAAGAACGAAGCTCCACGTTTTCCTTCGCAGCCTCCCCAGCAGGGAGCAGAGCCCCCGCACGCTGCCCCAGCTCACCAGCCTCCTCCTCACCTGCCTGCCTCGCTCAGCCGTCTCCCGGTGCTTTGGTCGAGCCCGGAAGGTCCGTAGTCCCACTGCACTTCCTTCGCCGCGATGTAGTATTGACGGACTCTCCCTTCCAGGGCAGATGCCAGAACGTGCCGAGAACAGGGCCGGACTTCGTAGAGAGCCCCCATCCCAGCTGTCCAAGACATGGTGGAGGACACACTGTCTTCACCACCGACCAATGTGGAACATGGTACAGTGGTGCAGGACATCCCCAGTAAGTCTGGCCTGCACAGTAATAACCAATCCACCCCAACTTATACAAGACAAGGAATCACCCCATTCATTTAGGGATGATTTGAGCGGAAATGCTGCCCAAGGCACTGTCCCCTGCCACGCTGTGTATCACAGGACCGCACTGGGAGAAGAAAGGGAGGGCCACAGAGGGCAGGACATGTCCCAGTCTCTGCCTTACCTTGTATGTGATCATTGACCTGACAGCTCAGTAGCCACCTCCCAGGGTTACTGGGTATCATGTCTGCTGTCACAAAAGTGGCTGGGAAGAGGCTGACCACATCTGTCCTATGGCCTCGAATATTGAGCATTTCTCCATGGAAGTAGGCTGTGTGAACATCCACCTCATTGCCCATCCCAAAGAGGTGCCATGAAACGCGATCCCCGGCACACATCGTCACATCAGGGAGGTTCCCAAACACGTAACCATTAATAGCTGCAAAATCAAGCAAGCCAAAAATCAGAGATTAGAAAAGGGGCCTTCAAAGCTTCTGCCAGCAGGTCAAGTACAGACATGTTTGGAGGGTGGACCTAAAAAGAATTCATCTTCACCTCCTCCTGTTCTGGAGAACCCAGCTCCAGAAATGAAGTGCACTCAAAATCTCCAAATCACTAACAAAGCCTCACTCAAGCCAAAGATTAAAACAAAATAACACTTCTTTTTTTTTTTTCTGGATTTGCTGCCCTCTCCCTGTGATGTTCTTTGCTTAGCACATGATCTCAGAGCTCGTGGTATCCCTTCTCCCCTCTACACACACCCCAGCATACAACAGCAGAAAGTGCATTTCAAGACACCCGAGCCCTGACACCTCTGGAGCACCTCATCAGAGCTTAAAGGTGACACTGACCATGCATTTTGTTGCTCTCTTGGAATTCCTCATCTTCTTTGTCTACAGAGCCTGGATCTGTGCAGAAGGACGCTATGTTTTCATCCAGGTACCAGCTGAGGTTCTCATCCAGCACACTGAACATCAGGAAGATATCAATGTCCACATCCTGGCGTCTCTGAGAACTGCCAGTCAGTATTCCTGGGGTGAAAGAGAAGACGAGCATTCGAATACCCACTCATGCAGAAAAGCAGACGTCAGTCAAGAGATTAAACCACCAAGAGAAGAGTAACTCTTGTCACACAAAGGAGAGACAGATGCTTTCCCCACCATACCCGCACAGCAGAGCTCTAGCAAGTTCCCTCTTCTCCAATATATCCCTGCTAACACGGTCCTGGCTCCCAAGCAGCTCTGCCACTGCAGGGCTGAACCACAACAGCTCTGGTGTTCTCACTGCTGCTGAAATCAAACAGTCCCCATTTTTTTTAACACACAAGCCAATAAGGGATAGACACAACGTAATATCCAGAACCCAGACAGAACACAGCTACTGGCTCCTCCAGTCATGATGCTTTTACCCCTGAAGCTGGGACCTGCCCTCCAGAACATCTTCTCATGCTGCCCTTGTTCAAGTCACCACAAAATCTTCACAGTATGAAACTGCAGCCCTCAGCTGCTTTCTCTTGGAGTCCTTACCTTTTTTGCATGTAAGTAACGGCCCAATTAATCCAGATGCAATGTCCTTTGGTGCATCAATATGAGAGTGGTAGATCCAGGTCAAGCAGTTTGGGTCATCAGCAGTTGGGCTGTGATCTTCAGGGACAGTCCAAGTATAGGTGTAATTCCCTCCTGGGAAAACAGCATCATCCTTCTTCTGATCCTGGAGGGACGTATCAGGATACAGGGATCCTAGAACAACAGAGCAATCACAGCACTCATTCAAGAGGAGCAGACATGTCGACACATGTAACCTGGGACTGAACTGCTCTCTATCAGTAGAACTGCATATACTTGGGTAGCAGATATCTAAACAAGGCTCATCATTCCAGGGCTGCAATAGCGTTTAACCATCATTCATTCAGAGTGAGGCACAGAGCCAGTGTAAGGCAACTTGTCCCATAACGGGTCAGCACAGAGTCAGAAAGATGATTCCCATTCTGCCTATTGCTACATTGCCTCCAGCTCTGCAACGTGCCACAGTCAGCCTCTCTACAGGCTCTAGGTCTGCTTCAAATAGCAGTTCTTTGGTCTCGTACTTCACCATTCCTGTGAAATCCCTGAAGCTCATCACCCTCGTGACTCTCACACTACAGCACTTCAAATAATGACTATAACTCTTTTCCTTTGTCACCACTCTGCTACCAGCAAACTTTGGAGGTTCTCCTGAAAAATCAAGAAATCAGGAAACGACTCCCAGCCCCCCAAACCTGCTAGCCCATCAGCAGGTGACTTCACTGGTCACACATGGGCACTTGCTTTCCCTCAATGTAGCTTCAGGCTAACCAAGTCTGTGGCTTTACTGATACTCAGGTGTGTGCTACTAAGTTCCCAGTGAGAACAATCTGTCTCCTTTATGGCAGTGGCTCATTTACCTTCAGAGTCCTTTTCGTAGAAAACACCATGAGGATGGATTGTGTACGGTCGACTAGCAAAATTTTTTAGGTGTACTTTAATGGTATCCCCCACTTCAGCTCTGATGACAGGCCCAAGGAACCCCAGCCAGCCAGGTTTGGGAATCTCAGTGGAGTACGTGGAGTCTGTGTACTGCTTATAGACAGATTTCTTGTACGTGCTGCCCACCCTGTCTCTGCCAGGCTGGAGGAATGTTGAGGCTTTGCTGTTAAATTCAGAGAAGGGAAAGGCACCATGAGTCATACATTGTATAAAACAGCTGGTTGATAAGACAGTAGAGCAACGATGGCACACGGCTTTCCCAGGTAAGCCCAAAAGCTTTGGCATCACAGAGGCCAGCCTGTGCTCTACTCTAGAACACCCTAAGCCATCTGTGGACTGCCCCCTCCCACACTCCTGACTGCTTGAGGAACAGGCAGCACTGGCCCTCAGCCTCATCTGCTTTCTGAGCAAGTTGAACACAATGGGGGACATCAGCACGTTACCAGCTTGGTGAGCCTGGCACCACAGCCCGCAGTACAGTCAGCTGCCAGGGCCACAGCCCCGTCCCCACATCTTCATGAATGGACACAAAGTGCACTCCTAAACTCTGCAGTGCAAACAAGGAGTGGGAAGGATGGTGCTTCTCCCACAATCACAGGTGAGTGCAAAGCCCTTCTCATGCCTGCTTCAGCCTTCACTGGGCTTTTAGAAACTCCCTTCAATGCCTCTGTGGCATTTGCAGCTAAATCAGAACCAGGGGGTGGGGGAACCTCCAAAGCTCTCCGGCAAAAATTCACAATGCAAAAGATTATTTTCTTCAGAGACACTGAATCACTTGCAGAATGGCAGACAAGCCCATCAGGTACATACCCAGCATGTAACCAGCTTCCAGTTAAAACCTCATACAGGTACTAAAGTTCAACTTGTGAGTGTATTTGCTCTCTATGGCTAATTCTTAGTAGATAAGAGATGAATCATGGTCCAGGTATTTACCAGGACTGGCCTAGATGAGAGCTGAGGTTACGCCCCCCAACTCCCCCTCAGCATCAATCACCCTGTGGTAACATCAGTAACCCTGAAATACAGCCAAACTCTAATGTGTGTCTCCAGAATATGAACAGTCGAGAGCGGAACATCATCACCCTTGTCCCTCAAAACTGCAAAGGGCTGGGCTCTCGCTGGGCAGCCCAGAGCTCATCCCTTTGCAAAGTCATCCCCCCAGCCACTTAGCAAAGAGTTTACAGGCAATTCATACTTCATTTACAGACCTGTCTTTTCCCTCCCCTGCCACCCAGCACACTTATTCCCAACCAAAAAAAAAATAAATTTCTTCAAGCATTTTACTACCTCTAACTTGTATCAATGTCACATGCTTTTCTTATTGCCAGCAATTTTGTGTCTGCAATCACTGTACAAGTCAGTCCCATCAGCTCTCTGTTTGCAGTTACAGAACAGTCTTTAAATGGCTCTTCAGTTTAATAGCCTTGAATTTCATTTCCATCTTTTCATGTATTATGAGAGAAAGTAAACAAACCCCACTGCATTCATTATCACTGCAGGAGTCCATGATAACATCTTTATTAATCCTTATTTTTTGGGGGTGTTCCTTTTCTGTGATCCAATTTAGGTCTTCAGCATCTCCAGAGCACAGGAACTTTTCCCACACTAGACTGACAAAGCCTGATGTTTTCCTGTGAACCCTTCCTATTCCTGCTGTGCTGCTTCTGAAATACTTCATGTAAACCCAAGTGTTATTTATTATGGAGGGGTAAGTGACTGAGAGCAGGTCAAGAAATACAAGTTATTTGCTACAGAATACAAGGGAAGAAAAAAAGGCACAAATGCCTTTAAAAAGCTGTGGAAAGCTACGTTAAAAAAAAGTTTGGTGTTTTGAAAACTAAAACCAAAACCTGTTTTTGTAGTGACTCAACGTATGTATTGCAGTTTCCAGATTTTATTTTGCAACAAAACCAAACATTTTTCAAACCACCCCTAAAATTTCATGCAGGAAGTTCCATCAAGTCTAAGGCTTGAAGCTGCATTTAAACAACAACAAGCTAGCTCTGTGAAGTTATTCACATTGAGGCAAAAACTCATCATCCCCCAGGATACACAAGGGCTGGAACTAAGTAAAAGGAGACCCCAGAGCAGAGCATTGCACAAGCTGTTCTATTAGTGTTTGCACTTCACTCTCGTGTGCAGGCACTGGGCTCTGGCTGCTCCATTACACTGACCATTCCTTTTCCCACCGATACAGTTTCTATGTTCCTACGATAAAACAAGTTAAACATTAAGCTCATAAAGACATCTATCAGATCACGGATCTTGCTTGCTTAGATGCCCCAGAAAACCTGCATGAGATTACTCATAACATTACTGGTTTAGGCCAGTAGCAGGCTAAATTCTCATAGCATGAAACATACAGGTTCTGTGCGATGCTCTGGTCTGCGAGCACGTTCTTTCCTGTTGGAGCGTAGTTCCAGTCCACCTCATGGATCCCCAGGTAATAGACTCTGGTGGCACCTTCAGCAAATGCAGGTGATAGTATGTGGATGTGGAGCAGCAACAGCCAAAACAATCCCATCATAGCCTGAAGTGAAGGCACTTTTGGAGGTTACACCTATTTGGGAGAAAAGAAAAACAAAAGGTAATTAAACAGGAGTAGAATACGACCACATGGTTTGAAGGTACAGGACATTTTGAGAGGGTATGAAGAAATCAGGCAGAAGAACCATTGCCAAGATAGCTCTATTCTACTACACCCCCTGAGGAAGTAGGATTTACTCTAAAGTAATCTTCACTTCTTCAAAGACTGCACTGAAAGAGTGGTTCTCTGTAATCCAGGGAGTACATCTCAAACAGGCTGCACAAGGCTTTGTGCTTAGTTTAGTACCATTAAATATTTTCGCCGTGATTAAGATCACAAAGTAACAAGCTTACTCTTAAAACTTCCAATTGACACCAACTTGATGTAAATAAGTACCAGAAATACTCTGAAGAGAGATCCAGAGCAAGCTGCAGAAATTGCCTGAAAAGATTCAAATACAGTCCTGTGGCTATGAGTTCCAAGAACTACCTGTATGAGGGAGAAAGGGATGCAAAATGGGGCAGCAGAGTTACACCAGAGGGTGAGAAAATACCTTAGGGTTAAAATGGATGACAAACTAAAAAACCCACATGAAAACACTTCAGAAAGATCTCATCCAGTAATATCATTAACAAAGCCAGATGTAACCAATAGTCAAACTGCCATCTAAAACAGATGCCCAGCTCTTGAGACCTGTAACAGCAACTGAGACAACAGCGTTCAGCAGAGAGAAACAGAAAGCAAGAGAATTAGAAACATGTGACCTATTAAAAAAGCTTAAAGGCATCAGTTTTAACCTCAAGAAGGGGATAGTGACATAACACCATGTCAAACACAGAAAGGTTTTTATAAAGGGGTCGTAATTATTTATTCTCCCCTGTCCTTGGTATCAGCCCTGTGAATATCTTGGGTTTATTTGCAGCAAAGCTGGATGCTCTGCAGGCTTCCAGCCAGCACATCACCACGCTAGCACAGCTTTCCCAGAGAAGCTCTGAAACATCTTACCTCATCCAACACCCAACATACAGGGCTCAACCCCAGCACATGGCAACGAGATACCCACTCGTGTCGCTTCCACACCTGAATTTCTCATTTCCAAACACGCTGAACTGTCCCCAGAGGCTAATGATAATCCAGTATCACCGATTCCAAACAGCCATTCAATTGAAAGTCGAGAGAACGCAACTCTCAACTTGGAAAGACCTTCTTTCCCTCCTTTCTCAAAAGGGGATTTTAGGGATTTCTCTAAATCCAAGATGTTGTTGATGCATCCACACAGTGCAGCTCTGCTGCAGCAGCAGCAAGCCCTTCAGCCAGTCCTGGCCACACACTTGGTTATGGAACAGCTCCTTCCCCGTGGCTCCAGCAGCACAGGGGTGATGGCAGAGCTCAACCCCACTGTGCCACACCACCCTCGTCCCCTGCTTCTGCCGCTGATAGGGAGGGGACACAGCTGCACCAACCCATTCTGTGCCCGTAACGTGGTTTCAAAGCAAGGAGTTGGGGAAGCTGAACCCATGCTGTCTCTGACACACAGCCCAGCCCAGTGAAAGGCAGCCGTGACAGCCAGGAGGAAAGACAAAGCCGGTGGTGCCAGCCCTCAGCCCACAGCCTCCTGTCCTGTCGGCACACACCCTGCTGGGACAGCAATGAGATGCGTTTGACTCAGCAGAAGAAGTGGCCTTCTTGTCAGCGTGGGTCAAAGTGCATCAGAGCAGCTCCGAGGAAAGCGTGCCCAGTGCGTCCGTGGGGACCAGGAGCGACTGAGCCCAGCGAGGCAGCGGGGAGGGGGTTGATCTTCATGTCCTCTCACAGTAGTGGTTTTTGCAAGTAACATCAAGTTCTAGGAAAGGGCAAAGCTTAGACTTCTTACCAAAGAGAAAGCTGGTAGAAAACTGCCGACCGAGACAAATCCCTAGGGCGTCAGCTGCTGGTTCTACGTGGCAGAGTCCCTGCCTACCACACCAAAGGTTCACACTGCAGCATCGCTGAACTTATCAGGTGAGTCAAACTCTACCAGAAGCCACAGCGATCTCAAAGCCTTGTGAATGTGCTTTGGCTTTGAAAAAAAAAGTCAAGCACCAAGTCTCTGTCACAGACATACTGAGACTTGACACAAGTCTCATCCAGACCTCGGGCTGGAGTTTGATCACGACATCGCCCGCAGCTCTGGGGCGGTTCTAGGGAATGGCAAAGCAGCATCACTGGAAGGAGACCCAGCAGGCCAGACTTATTCTGCTCTCACAGCGTCTTCACAGTGACCATTTAGATACCAGTGCAAGGTGAAAAAAACTGACAACTTCAAATTCTTTTTAAAAAAGTGAATTTTTTTTCTTGATTATGTAAAAAGAAAAAATAAAAGACAAAACAAACCACAACAAACCAAAATTCATATTACATTCATTCTTGAACCTTAAAACTTTATAGCAGAATCCTTAGTGCCAGGACTTCCCTTCGCTAAGTCGTTAACAGCACAGGAATCGCGAACGAACAGAAAGTTAGACTCCCATCAGCTTGGTAGCTAACCGCGGGACCAAGGCAGCCGGGCTGGCTCTCTCCCGACACCTGACCGCAGGGAAATCATTGCCCGAGAACGAGGAGGGGGATACAAAAGGGTATTAAATAAAGGGAACCGTTTAACCCCTTACTTGCGGAGCGAGGCTGGACGCGGGCTGTGCCGGATGGTAACGGCGTCAGCTGGAAGGCATCCCCGCGGCGGGACCTGCGGACAGAGGATGATGCCCGAGCGCGGCAGGGACAAAGTCTGCCCGCACACGGGGCACCGCCTCGCCTCGCGGGCTGGCCCAGCCCCAGCCCCGGCCCCGCACCGCCCGCGGCCCCGGCGGCT
>WUAM01000287.1:76767498-76800930 GCA_024336885.1 Actenoides hombroni
AGTTAATTAAAAGAACTGAGCTGAAAAGTAAAATTACTGAACAGAATTAGTTCTGTTCTCACTCAAACCAGGACACTCTTACATCATCTGGAAGGGAGTCTTATTTCAGTACTTGCTGTGGACTGGATTTCAAGCCTCTAGCAGGAATGCAAGTTTGAATGCAGGACTTCTTTATTTACTCCCTTTTTGCATTAGCTCTGCTGGTGTGCTTCAGTCCTGACACCCCTATTACCCAGTTAGTGACTCTGAAGAGACCAGTTCCTGGCCCTTGGGCAGAATGTTTTAGTGCAGCCCTTTTTCTTAGAGGCAGGCTGACTGCATTTGAATTTTCCACCTGCTTTCTGCATCTTTTGGATTCTTTCCCCACGGGAAGTTGGAATGCTGAAGAGAAATCAGCCATGGATATCATTTGGGTTACAACTCGCGTACCTTAACCTAAGACATTATCTGCGAGGAACAGCAAAGCATCTGAAGATGTAGACAGAGAGGAGAACTGTCAGGCCATTCCGTCCCTCCGTTGTAACACTGGGTTGTGTGAAGAAAGTAGTTTGTTATTTCTGTGGAGCAATTACATAACAGCTGTGTTCTGTTTCATCACAAAGTGATGGGATGTTAGTTTATAACACCCGAGGTCCATCTCTGACCATCCCATTCTCCTGTGACAAAATGGATCTGTGAGCCAACCCTAGCACTCAGCAGCCAATCCCAGGTGCTTTCATCCCACCCGTGGAATTTAGTAGAATAACAAGAAAAAAATAATAGCACGCTCTAGGTTGGCAGGGACCTCTGGTGGTTGTCTGATGCAACTCCATTTGGTTCAGTTATGGTCACTATTTGGCTAAATGGTTTTTAAAATGATGCCTGCAAAACCTGAACGTGGTGTTCAGGTGTGTGATGCACCGGACCTGTCGTTTGTCTGTTGGCCATCAGTTCCCCCAGAGAGGGAAAATTTTGAATATGGAAGCGTGGGGAGGAGTGTGAGTGTTTTGCTTTCTGATAGCTCTTCCGCTGTCCTTTGAAGAGGTGTCATTCATGGATTCTGCTGCGGGCAGAAGAGCAGTTTGGACTCTGACTTTTTGGAGACAAGTCTCCATAATGTTGGAAAGTCACTGAGCAGAGCAGCAGTAGGAGAGGAGATGCCAATATGGGAATCTGCAATTCACGTGGTATGGGACAAACTTCCAAGCAGAGTAGGATGCATTTAATTAGGCACCCCCCACCCCTCCTAATAAATTAGTGGAAATTTGTTACTCCTCTGCTGGCAGATTTGCCTACACCTAAAAGGAATATGATCATCTTGTTCTTACTCCACGTTTTGTTTTTGGCTGGTGTCTTCCTCTTTGACGCTAGAGGGCAAGCTCTCACCAGGCCTGTTAGAGAAACCCCCAGGGAGGGCCATTTTCAGCTAATGGTGGGGTTTTACCATGAGTTGCAATGATTCATCTACTGTCTGTGCAAACAAAGTGCTAATCTCATGTTTTCATTGACTTGTTTTTTTGGTACAGTGTAGGCTGTCCCGAGGACTGTCACCTGTAGCCACCGTGGTGTTTCATGATGCATCAAAATTAGTGCTACCTAATCTTTTAAAGGAGTTGGTACCTGTTCTTCCACAGACTAACTACACTGTTCCTGTAGAAAGGAGTATGCAAGGCACTGTTCATAGTAAAGCATGTGTAACCTGGTCCTATTTTAGGTATCTACAGTAAGAACTGAGGATCTCAAGGTCTGTACGGAGGATTTGCACAAAGTACTCTCTGAAGTCCAGGAAATGAGGGAGCAGCAGAACAACATGGATGTCAGGCTGGCTAACATGAAGAGGTAGACTCCGTCTGTTTCAGAGGCACTTGTACACTGAATGTTGCTCATATCTAATGGAGCTTGACTCTAAATGTGGGTTTCATTTGAACTGGGAACAGGTGAAGCTGTTATTTTTTGTCCTAAGAATCCCCATTCCACATCGCACAACATTCTGAATCTTGAGTTTATTTTTGTAATTCAGTTACAGACCAGAGATTAAGACTGGGAGTTTGTTGACTATCTTGAGATTTCATTTTGGTTGCCATCACCTCTAGTAGTTTTTTAGGGCAATCAAAGCATTTCCTTTTCTAAACACAAAACAGAATTAGATGCAGAGGAAAATTAGTCTTTGGTTTTCTTTCTAATTGGAAGTGGACTTTGCACGTCCTCATCTCTGTTCCTTCAGATGCTTTTTGTACAGGCACTGATAATTCATTCAGATCATTGAAGCGAGCAGGTATCGACCCCAGTTCAGGAGATACCTTCACTCTGCTCCCTCTGTTCCTTTAAAAAAACCCAAACAAACAAAAGACCCACCCTGAAACATGACACTTTGAAACTGTTCTGAGGTGGTCCTGTTACACACAGCCTGTTTACAAAACACCAAGTCTATTATTCTAAGGCTTTGAAGGAATACCTCAGATCAAGATTATTGGTGGAGCAGCAGAGGATGAGAATGTCCTTACTAGCGACTGTTTGGTCCTGCCTGATGGAAAGTGGAGTTAATTTAACCCAGAGTTTATACTAGTGGATCGGATTAACTGATTGTTAGCTATCCATGAAAGGAATGTTGCCATTGGTCCTGCAAGGTACTGTGAAAGTTTGAAAGCTGTAAAACTAAAGCATATAAAGTAAACTCTGTTCATCCTCTGTCTTCTGATTTATTCTGCATTGCAGAGAAAATAAGGCCCTGTGGAAAGAAGTGGCAGTTCTAAGGCAGAAGCACAGTCAACAACAGAAGCTGCTGTCTAAGGTACCATTGCAGCATCTTCAGTGCTACCATCCTTACTCCTGCCTCTGTGATACTTGCTGGCATTCTTTGCTTATGTAGAATGACAAATGACACAGAGCTGAACAGGCTATAATTAATACAGCATAAAGAAAATGTTCACAGTTCCTGAGTGTCCCAGAAGTAGCAAAGAATCACAAGCAAAATACTAAGGAAAAGTGGTAGTGAAAAGGATTTCAGTGTGTTTGAAATCTCAGTGAATCTTATTTGGAGACAAATCAGTAAATCAAGCTGACCTGGGGTAAACATGGGGCTGGAGGCAGTGCATGGTAACAGGAGCCTAAACCAGGAGATGGCAGGCACACAGAGTGGAGTCTGTGAAAGACCTTGGACCAAGACAGACTTAGACCACTCAAGAAGTCAACCTGGAACCCAGAAACTATAGGAGCTTCTGCACTGGAACAAATTTTCTCTGGTTTATCCTTCAGCTATTTCTGGTCTGGAATCCTTTAGTGACCTGTGGTGTACTATTACTTTAAAGAAACAAAACAAGAAAAACAAAAAAACCCAAAACATGTCCAAGTGGGTTAATTTTTCAATGCCATTTGTAACTGTCATTTTGATTTTTTAAGACATGAACGCAAATGATTTTTAATTTACCTATTGATTTCAATCACATATCTACATCATTTTGTAGTAAAATCTGAAAGAATAATTTAATGTTAATATTGCTGTGCTCACCACTTCTCTGTGGTTTTTTGTTTTTCCTTTTTAGATTCTTCAATTTATACTAAGTTTGATGCGAGGAAATTACATTGTTGGGGTCAAAAGAAAAAGGTAATTACCGGCTAGGTCACCGGTCAGTGTCAGATGTGATTTACAGGGATAAATCATCTTCTAGCAGCAAGATACTTTTCTTCAAGTGTATGGAGAATATTTTTATCACTTGTATATTCAAACTTGAGAAAGCTGATGGTAGTTGGATAAAGCATGAAATAAAGATGTCCTCTTTATCACTAATGATGTGGGTGGGAAGAGAATATACCGTACATTTTAGATTTCAAAGGGCACAGTTGTCAGAAATAGTAACTCTTTCAAAACGTGCGAGTGCAACAGACTCACTCCAACAGCACCTTCCCCAACGGCAGTTTTCTTAGAGCTGGCAGAATGGTTGGTTGGTCCTCCCGTCGCTGCATGCGTTTGGCATGGCTGCAGCTCTCCGCTGCGCAGTGTCAGCCAGAGCTGTGTTTTCCCCCAGGTCTCTGACGGACGCTGCAGGCGCTTCGCCTTCCAAATACAGTCGTCAGTATGTCCGCATACCTGTGGAGAGCGGCCAGGCAGTAAGTCATTCCCAGGGAAAGGGAAAGTGGGTTGGACACTGGATGATCTCAGAGTCTTCCTTGTAACTATTAATACCCTTCTCTTATAATCAAGCACGCTCTGTTTTGAAATGGGCAGCTTTAAAGCACTGCTCTGTCTGTAAAGTCATGCAAATTTGTATGACTAGTCGAAGATGAAATCTGAACAGGAACGAGAAGCTGCCAGAAGAATGGAGCTTCAACCTCAAGCGAGGCAGGCCTCAGTGGTTCACTCATTCTGTTTGCTGTACCCTGCAGGTGGCTTTTTCTGAACACCATGCTGATGATGAGAATGGAAATGGTTCAGGTCTCATCATTCGAGATATCACCGATACCCTGGAAAATGCCACAGATGGTCTCCTTGCTGTGGCACACACGAGCGGCAGAGCCAGGTACGTTGAAAAGACGGGGAAGCATTTGTGCTTAGGTCTTTAAATAGGTAGTTACCTCAGTGTGATTGATCCACTTGAATTCTGGGAGGCAGGCCCTCTGAATTGATATTCTAGTTGTGTGTGACAGGGCTGTTGGTAGGCTGTCTTTTTATACCTCGTAGCATTGGTCATGGTCAGCAAAGCTTTATAAGAGCTCACGTCTCTTCAGGGGTGCCTGAAGGCCTGTCACACTGATGGGCACCAGAACTTTACTTTGCTGAGGCTTTTCTGTCTGTTCAGCAAATAAGCGCACACTTAACTTTTTGACTGAATAGGCACCCGAATGCATGCGTAGGTTGCTAATAAACAATCCAAAATATAGATAGGTTGTCAATAAACAGACGAAGAGGTACAGTTTTACCTCCAGTTCCAGTACTACTCTCGTTCATGTTACGCTAAGCACAACTGAAGGGAAAGCATTGTTTTGTGTGGCATCAGATTCTTGAGAAGACCCATTTAGTTGTTAACATCCAGAGTGAAATATGGGCCAGTTTGACATTTTTCTTTCCAGTGTACACAATGTTAGGAGTTTCCCTCCTGCCTAATTTCCATATACTATATTGCTGCTTTTGGCCTGGCAAGGTGGGGTGCTTGGCTCTGATAGATGCTATCTGTATAAACTCTTATAAATAAGAGATTCTTTGTCTGGCTTTAGGAAGGCACTTTTCTTCTTTTTCTAAAGACCAGTTGGTGGTTTGTACCCTTGACTGGCTTGACCTTATTAGGAATTAAGATTTGAGATATTAAACTTGAAATGAGTAGTAATACAGTTGTTGAATTCTCTTGTGTGTCTATTCTCTGTGGGTCATATTTTAGAGAGACACAGGCAGCTCTGGATCCTGGCTTACCTATTTGTCAAGTATCGCAGCGAAATGAGTTAAGCTGTGCAGAACCTATCCCACCAGTTCATATAAGTGATGTCAACAAAGCCAGCGAAGTAGGAAATGCTGCTGTGGAACTCCACACTGCACAGCCTAACACTCCAGATGACCCTGTGTCAGTGATTGACTCCATCTTGAACGAGAACAACTCTGGAAACCAAAATGATCCTTTACTGGACAGGTATGAATTTGTTTCTAGAAACTGTTACGCAGTCGTCATCTTGTGGGATCTTGTCTAAGTTTTGGAGGCCGTGTTTAGCAGAACATAGTGAAGTAACTTTTTTAATGTCAATGATGAACCCAATTTTCTGCCCCTTTGTTAGTAGGTCTTGAAAAAGACAAGTGTTAGCATCATATGCTACAAGTAGGGCAAGTTCATGTGTCACACCTCTGATAAAGCGTGTGGCTGACTTCTGATGTGTCACTCTGAGGATCAGTGAGGTCTGTCTGTCACATCAGCCCGGCTACTGGCACTGCCTCGTGCTGCCAAACAGCAGATTGAGGGCAGTGATTTCAGGAGGGCACCGTGTGCTGCCTGGACATGGATTTGTATCGGGGTCAGTCTGATGTTATTTCACTGTTGGTTCTCTGTCTTTGCCCCTCATTTTTGCAGAGGTTTGTTTCCTTTGTGCATTGTCAGATCAGACTCACCCCTGGGCTCAGAATCCCACAGGCTGTGGTTCCAGCACTGCTGCTTAAGCAGCTGCCAGCTCTGCGCTGGCCCCTCAGCTTTATCAGTGCTGTCATTTTGTGTGGCTGCAGGGAACAAACTTTTGTTCTTTCTCTGAAAGCTCTTCTCCTCTGGTTAACTTCAGCTCGGAAGTCCTGAGATGATGTACCACAGCACTTGGTGTGATCTGAAGACCCTGTAATGCCACAGAATCACGGAATCCTAGAATGGTTTGAGTTGGAAGGGACCTTAAAGATTGTCTAGTCCAACCCCCTTGCCATGAGCAGGGACACCTTCAGATAGAGCAGCTTGCTTAGAGCCCCATACAACCTGACCTGGAATGGTTCCAGGGATGGGACATCCACAGCTTCTCTGGACAGCTTGTTCCAGCACCTCATCACCCTTAAACTTCTTCCTTACATTTAATCTACCCTCTCTCAGTTTAAAGCCATTGCCCCTTGTCCTATTACATGCCCTTGTAAAAAGTCTCTCCCCAGCTTTCCTGTAGCCCTCTTGAAGCACTGAAAGGCCACCAGAAAGTCTCCCTGGGCCTTCTTTTCTCCAGGCTGAACCCCCCCAAGCGTCTTAGCCTTTCCTCACAGCAGAGGGGTTCCAGCCCATCTTTGAAGCCTCCCCTGGAGGCTGGTGCAGGCCCGTGTCCCCCTTAGGTGAGGGGCTGGAGGCAGTGCTGCTGGTGGCTCTCCCCAGAGCAGAGTGGCTCCTCGGCCCTGCGGAGCCTGGCGTGCGGCACCGGGACCATCCGCTGCTTGTAGGGGAGCGTTGGGGCGGAGGAGGAGAAGTTCAGTGATGGCACCGTGCGTGCACCTTCCTTTCTGCTGCATTCCCTGTCCCTCTACCCTGCCCGCTGTCCTTGGAAACACGCACAGTTTGGCAGCAATCTGGTGTTTCAAAACAAGTCGTGTTTCTTCAGAGCCAGATTATTTCTAGCCCTTTGCTTATCATTTGTTGTCCCCAGGTGAAAGCCACCAGACCTTAATTTCAACAGGTAATGGCATGTAGGCTGGGATCTGAGAACATTGGAAGATAGTAAAATGAAGGAGGCAGCAGGGTTGGAGGGAGGAAGCGCTTTGAGATGCAATAGCTGTCACTGTCCTTGCTGTTCAGAGAGCCTTCCTCACACTCTCCTCCAGAGAGCCGTGCCCTGACAAGTGGCACAGCAGTGTGGTTGCCTTCACTTGGCAGTAAGCTCTTCTGGCCTGGCTCTCGCTGTGCCCCACAGCTGTGATAGCTGGGAGGCTAACAGATCATTTCTAAGTTTTTTCCTGCCTCGTGGTGCAAAACAAGGCCCTAACTGCACTGGCAGTTACTAACTGCTTCACTAACTGCAGTAACTGCTTCAGAAGTTAGTGCTTCTGACAGTGCTGTATCATTTTGTCTTTTTAGAGAGGAAATTCAGGATTTTCTTAACTGCATTGATGCCAGCCTTGAAGAGCTTCAAGCAATGTTATCTGGCAAACAGTATAACTTCGGTTCTGAAGCTTTCAGCGACGTGAGTGTCTTTTCATTTTCTGCTTTCTGAAAAATCCCAATTAGGTTGCATCATGGAATTTTACTGGTTTCTTCTATGTTGTAGTGGGTAAGAGAGGGGAAAACCCTGAAAAGCAAATAATTATGGATATAATGGTACATAGTCCTTCCAGGTGTCTAAGAATGTACAAGGCAACATCAAGAGCCTTTTTCAGTCCATACAGTATTTCTGTTACACATAACTGGGGGGGAGGAAAAGTTGGTCTCTCTTTTCTTTCTCAAGTCTTAGTCACGTATCATCACATCCTGATTTGGGGTTTGATGATGCTTTACAATACAGAGTGAGACTCGGCCATGTACCTGGAATCACTGGGGAGTACAGTGTCCTTTTCTTCTCCCGTGCCCTGCTCACTGCCACAGGTAGAAGGTATATTGCTGTAGGCCTGTGAAGGAGCACCCTTCCCCGTGCTGCTGTGGCTGGAGTGGTGTGCTGGATCCTGCTGTCCTTTCAGGAGCTCACTGAAGATTTGTTTTAAGAACTTTATTACATGACCTACAGTCTGTTTTTATTTTCAGACATTTAATCCTGAGCTGCCAGCCCTGGATATGAGCTTGATGGAAACCTCCCCTGCTATGGAAAATGTAAGAGTAAGAGTTACTTTTGTGATGGGGAGGGTTAATACGATGTTGAGAGCTAAATTTTGGCTGATGCAGTTAGAGGGTAGGACTGGATTGATAGCACAGAATGAAACCACCATTTTACTTAGTCCTGATGACTTAATGGTTTTGGTTATCACTGTTGACATATATGAATTTAAGAGGGTTCTCAAGATAATTTCAGGTCTGATGTTCCTACCTGCAGTAATACACTCAGTGGCCTGATTTAAACTGTCACTTTGCTTTGAATAACGTCATTTTTGCTTTCTGAATACACCTGAGAACACAAGGAAGAGGGAAAGAAACTGGTGTCTGTTGAGTCAGCTGCTGGTATTGAGGATTTCTTTTTTTCTATGTATTACTCTTACACCTTCTGTTTAAAATAAGGAGGGTAGAAAATCTTGTCTTTTTCTTTGGTCTAAGTGTGTGAGAACAGCTTCTCGGCTTGCTTCTCCTATCCTCAGGGTTTTCCATGATGTCCTTTAGCCAGGTAACAGCTAGGTCTGGAGTTGTCCAAGATCGTGTGTCTGTAGTCTGTCTGAAGACTGAAGGAAAAGTGCTAATTGAAAAAATAGAAAGAATGCAGTATACTGTATTTATTCTGAACATGATTGTATGGACATACAAAAATTCAGTCCAAATTTACTTCCCTTCATCCAGTTCCTAAAACTGACTCATGTTAAAAAAAAAAACACCAAACATGCAAGTGTCATTTATTTTGTAGTCCTGAAATAATATTTAAACTAGGACTTCCCAGTCGTAAGAGCATAGACCACAACTGAGATAAAATGCAGCTGTCTTCAAGCAGTGCTTGCAAAATTTAATGGTACTGAGGAAATAATGGTTAACAAGACAGACTATAATAAAGCTTTTATTTTGAAAGTTAAAAAAGAATACTTGCTAGTCAGAAGCTTGTTTGGCTTTAGCAAGTTGTCTGTATTCAACCGTGCCTTCTGAGAACTCCTGTTTGCTGGCCCTCGGCTGCAGCAACGGGCTCGTGGGTCAGCTGCTTCCTTTCACCTTTAATAATGTTATTGGGCAGTGGAGACTGGGATTCTGTGGTCGTTGTTAAGCATTCTGTCTTGATCTCTCTCCACTCTGCTTCAGATTTCGAACTTGGCAGAGAGCACTGAAGATGTGGCAGCAAGTGAGAGAGAAACAGCAGGAAGCAAAGGTGGGCAGGAAGGAACACTGAGAGCTCTGACAGTTCCAAACTCTTCCAAAACTGTGTGTTGAAATGGAATTTTTGTAGCCTCTAATATGGTTTATCTCCTTCTTTGGTCTGGGCTTATTTTTTTTTTGTGAAGACTGGAATGTTTCACTTCTCTTGATTAATCTGTGCCTCAGTCTTGAGAGGCCCAGTCCTATCACCTCCCCATGTTGGTGTTAACTGTTTCCTTTTCCTCACACGTGACAGAGTGCCACAATAGGGAGCAGAACTGCAAATGTCCTTGTGGAAGTGTCTCCTCTATGGGCTGCGACTTCCCCAAATGCAGTGATACTCATTTTACCACCTCAGTGCTGGCACTGCATGCCCTACATGTGAGGGGCTTGGAATGTGCTTCAGATGTTGATCTTGACAGAGACAGGAGCCCTCTCTCCCCTCTTGCAGCTGTGGATGTAGTCTGTCAGAGCTCAGCTGTATGGTTTGCTTTAGTGAACCAAGTTTTGAAGCAGCCTCTCCCATTTTCCTTGTTTTGAATAAGAGCCTTCACTTGTGTGACACAGGAGCCTGGAGTTTAAACTGTTTGTTTTCCCTCAGATATGCAGCTGATACAGTACAGGGCCAATCCTCTGCTTTCATTATTTGAAGAACCACCTTCAAGTGAAGCTGCAGGGAAGATTGAGGATCCGAAAGACCTTGTACTGCCCGCCCTGGAGGAGAAACCTGGTCTTCCTCCTCCAGGCAGTGGAGCTGCCTTGCCGTTAGCTGCTCCAGCCAGCCAGGCTGAGCCTCTGGATGCTCTGGGAATGGGTGATCCACCTCTCCTCTCAGAAGATGGGAATGGAGAATATAAACTGTTTCCACTCTTGCTTCTCAGTCCTGTTGCTAACTTCATAGAAGAGGCCTCTGAGATAGAAACTTCTTGAACTCGCACAGCATTTGTAACTGGCTTAATGATGTGGTAACAAAGAAATGGATCAGCAAGAAGTTCGACCTCTCTCCTCACCTGCTTCCTGGGTAACCTTCTGGACAGATGAAAGAAAGTTCTCTTTCTACAAGCAAAGAACACATCTGGAAAACTGAAAACAAGCTCAAAACGAGCTGGTGGGAGTGCAAGCAGTGGACAGAGGGGAAGAACAACCTCCCTGTAAACATACCACAGCGTATTCCGTAACCTTTTATCCAATATCCTTATTGCAAGAGGAAATCTGTTTGTATCCTGTTTGTAAAGTTTGGCTGGTGTTTTGTTTTGGTTTGGTTTTGGTTTTTTTTTATTAGCTGGATAGTTATGTGGTGTGTAATATTTTAAACATGAGTTGTACTCTTTCTGAGAGCCTGTTTCAATAGGTGGTTTGTCTAATGATTGGAATTCAGACTTTTAAAAAATGTTGTTTTTTAATTTCAGATCTCTTTTTTGATAGTTTGTGGCTGCAATTGTTTGCATCTGCTTAGATCACTTTCGTATTCCTAGATTTGCTCCTAGGTACAGGGGACGTTTTTCCTATGGAAAATTACATTTTAACTGTGGAGTATTACTTTTTAACATGCTAACACTCATCCATTGCCACAGGTTGTAGGTGTTGTGGTAGGAAGTGCTTGCTACCCTGCGTAATGCCGATCTCTCATGCACATTGCATGGCCATTCTTCTAGGGCACTCTGCGCCTAGCTCACAGGTCACGCGTCCTCAGAAACTTTGAGTAGAACTGATTCACATCTAGCAAAGCCCAGCAGCTACCCTTAAAACAAAGGAGGGAGAGGGAGGGAAGGAGTCCTGGGGTAACTTGCACTGATGGAGGGACACTATACTAAGATTTCTCTTCTGCTTGCAGTAGCTACTTGTTTACCTGACCCTATATGAACGCTGGACTTCTTGCTGCATTTTCTGCTTGGTGAAGTCTTAAAGCTCAATTAACCAGGTGCACTTGAGTCCTCTGGCAGCGGATTACAGAAACTTGTGTCTGCTTAATCAAAAAATCTTGCCCCAAACTTCCTTTCTACGCTGTTTTACTAATTCCTTTGAGCAGCTGTAATGCAGACATCAGGCCCTGGTGTCAGGTTCTCCCTTGGTGTTACCAGATTTGCAGCAGTCCACCACTAGCCCACCCAAACTGGGCGTTTCCTGTAATGATACAAAACTGCTGAGGCTGGGAGAGGCCTGGAGGTGGGTAGAGAACCCACTGTGTGATACCTCATGGTATTTCCTACCAGCACAATTGCTTGATAGGGTTGGTTTTTTTCAGTTTTAGGAATTCAGGCTCCCTACAGGCTTTGTTCTCTCCAAAGCCGCTGAACTAGTAAGTTTTAAGTTCCTTTGTATTCAAGAGTCCAAGGTAATTTGATATTCTTCAGCTTACTAGATAATGCCCATTACCTACGCTGGCTGGACTTAACTGTCGTCTTTTGAGTTGCAGTGGAGCATCCTGCTCCTGGGTGTGTGTCTGTGCATAATGCCTTCACAGTGTCACTTTATTCCCGTGCTTCTGTAACTGGTCTTTACCTCGTGACCCTTCAGGTTTGTATCGTTTGAATTGATTTTTCTCAAGTATGTCTTATTCTAGCCTTTTCTAGTCTTTCTTTTGCTTACTTCTTGAGACAAAGGGCTGAATAGTCTCAAGTTTTTGTGAGCTAAAGGGAGAGGGGAAAATGAGTGAATTGTGTCTCTGTCTTGGGCTCTTGGTTTTTTTTCTTTAATTTCTTCTCAAAGGCCTCAATTTCGCCAAGAGTGAAACAGTAAAATCAGACTTTTCTTCTGTGCTGTTCGACAGCACATCACAAACAACCAATTCTTTGAGTGGCTGATCTTCTGTCACCCTGGCTTCCTGAACAGGTTAGACTGAAGTGTAGTTCCTGTTAAGGATTGCTCTCCTTTTCTACCACCATGGAGTCCTCTGGTCTCAGTGCATCTCACTATCAGATAGTTGATCTGATTGCATAATAGGTTTTTTAATACACTTTCTCTCCTAAGAAACAAAACCTTAAGAAAACTGCAAATAAAAACTTGTGCATCTGTGTCTGGTTTACATATTGGTCTGGGAAAAGTGTTTATTTTTGCAGGTTTCCTAAGGATTGCAATGGAAAGGGGAAGTCTGAATAGTGAGAAAAACCACCCTGCTGAAGTAATTAAACTGAAGAGTTACAAAAGTGTTACTGTGTTTCTTGTACATTCTTTTCATGTGTTCCTGTGTGTGCCAATACTTCCCAGACCTGTTTACTGAATTTTCTGTGTAGGAGAGCTTCGGTGCTCTTGGGGGATCTCATGCAGCTGCTGCTGGTTCAGAAATAACCAAAATGCTAAGGTTTGCCTGGCTCCTGCTTTCAGAGCTGTCAGCCCAGGAAAGAAGGAACTTCAGCTTTATTATTGGCCCATACTCAAATACCACAGAATCAAAGCTTGTGGGAATGGAACTGACTGTGTGGGGCCGTTTATTCTTTGCCTGTAGGTGGGTGGCTCGCTGGGAGCTGTCAGGGGACCTCATACTGTTTTTTCATAGGTAGTGATGTGACAGCTTAAAATACCATGTTGGGTGCTAGTAAGAAATGGATTTGTCGTGGAAAGCTCCCCCAGAACAACCAAAAGTCACAAAGGGATGGGTGCTGTAAAAGAGCAATGTCAAGAACCTGTTACACAAACAAGTGCTGTTGTAGGGGTCACCACCCAGGCCCAAGCTCAGCAAAACAGTCTACTGCTGTTTCAAAGGAGCAAGTATCCTCGAATCCCATTTTTTACTGGGAGGAGTAGAAGTATCCTCTGAGTAATATAAGAAGTCTGTGTAAACGCAAATCAACGGAAGTGAATCTGTAGGAAACGAGAGACAGATGAAAGAAAGGATGGAAATTATTAGGACAAAGTTAATGGAGAGGTCTGGATGCCCTCAGCCATCTCTCAGCAGGGCTCTGGCAGCTACACCAGATGTAGAGCACTAGTGCAAGAGTTCTTTATGGACCCCAGTGAGACAGGCCCTCATCTCCATAAGGTATTGATTAAAACACCATTCACTGGAGATAAACACGAGCAGGAAAGAGGGAACAGCACAGATAACTTTAGCATCAGGCAGACCTCTGATCTCTGCAGAGCCCATGCTGAGGTTAACGGGCACTGCAGGCTTTACAGTTTATATAGGATTTGCCTAGAAGTAAAGAACTCTGTTCATCATTTCCACTGCCAAGAAACAGAGTGTTTCCAGGAAAACGTGATGCTCTGCTTCAAGGACAAGGACACAGCAGCGGCAGCGGCACGGGGAGCCGAAGACAGACTCTTCTGGTGCGATAAGCCGGCCCAGTCTGCGGCATGGCGATACCTGTGGCACGGCACGGGCCCGAAGGCCCCATGGCAGGCACGGCACGGGCCCGAAGGCCCCATGGCAGGCACGGCACGGGCCCGAAGGCCCCATGGCAGGCGCGGCACGGGCCCGAAGGCCTCATGGCAGGCACTGCACAGGCCCGAAGGCCTCATGGCAGGCATGGCACAGGCCCGAAGGCCTCATGGCAGGCACAGCACAGGCCCTAAGGCCCCATGGCAAGTGCAGCATGGCGGGCCTGTGGCAGAGGATCACAAGCCTGCTGGGTAGGACCACTACACCACTGCAACTTGATGTGTAACACGTTTGTGTTACCCGTGACCACAGTTGCTTCACTATAATGCAATTTTCCTTCCTCCTCCAGCTCCAATGCACAGGCTGCTGCTTTAACTTCCCAGTTTTAGTGTCCGGTATCTGCAGAAGGAAAGGCTGCTTTTCCCTGACTCCCATGTGCCGGCGACTCAGAGCACACCCAGGCGTGGCAAACGCAGTGTGAGATCTCAAAGTGAGAAGTGCTCCTCACATGCTCCTTTCATAATTATTTTTCATACTGTTCCAGACTAGCCCTCCCCACTCAGGACATGTCAGCCTAGCCATCAATTTTTAGCTCCTGTTGCTGTGTGCTCTCTAACACAGAGCTCTCCAGAATATGAGAAAAACTTAGCTTGATCTGTCTCTCCTGGACTGTGCGATGCCACCTCAGCCAGTCCATGACCAGAACATTTTGCAGTCTCCTAGAACAGGATTGCCATTTTCAGAAGCAGTGTCCATGTCATCACAGTTCCCCAAAGCAGAAGCAAAGGATTGCTACCAAGGGTCATCTTAGCATGCATGTGTCTGTGCTCACATCACACTTCAGATGTTCTTTTTGCTTCCTTTTCTGAGCGGAGAAGTATGTGAACACTGCAATCCACACAAGCTTTTCCTGCTTCTCCCTCTCCCAATGACTGCAGACTGGAGATGCACCTCATGGAAAATTTCTGGTGGAGGAACATGGGGCTACAAGGGAGGAGCATGTGAAATCAGGTCCCAATATTTCTTGAATCTCTGGGGAACCTTTTATCGAGTAGGATATTTTCAGAAGCCTTTAGACCACAAGCTGCTTAGATGCCCTGTTTAATTACAGGTGTAACTACAAATATGGTAGTAGGTGGTAAGAAAATAGTTGAACAAATGATTCTCTAGACTGTGACTGACAAACAACCACAAGGATATAAAGATATTTTAACCAAATAAAGGTATGAAAAGTGTGTGTAGTAAAATCACCAGCTTCAGGAAAACAAAGATCAGATTGTTATAATCTGAAAAGAACCAAATTCAAACTCATATAAACAACACTGTCATGATTAGATCAATGTTAATAACAAGTAGTTAAAAAAACCCCACACATCTCTTTGCATATACACTTTTAAGCACCATTGTTTTGCAGAATGAACTATCAATCAGTCTAAGGTAAGGACATGTGTAAAAGCAAGGAATCAGGGACAGACGAGGAACAAGGTAACATCAGAGCTCACGGGGCTGTATACACAAATCTCCTGGGTTTAATACTAAATCACATACTAACCTAATGAAGCTGCTGACATATGATAATGTAGGCGGAGCCATCTTTAAGCCATATGTAAAGACTCTATTTTTTTTTTTTTCCCATATTGCCACTACTTCAGAATCAGGTACACAGCACCGATTGCTCTGGTATCCTGCATTTAATTATTCTGGTTATTTGTGTTTGAGGACTGGATGTTGAATTTGGATATAACAAGAGCAAAGTGCTCATACTGATTTACCTGAATACAGTGCAGCAGAAGAGATTTCTGTCAGCAGAGTGTAAGAAACATTTAGAGCTGCAAAAGACAGAAAAAGGCATGTAAAATCTCTTGAAAACTGTTTCACAAGAGAACAGGTACTTCTCCTAGACAGTTCTAACTAATATTACCTTTAATTAATAAAAACACATCTCATTACAGTTAAGACTTTACAATTTCATAAGTGTCAAAGATTTTCTACTTTGATATATTCCTGTTTTTCTCTCTAGGCTTATACTTGTTTACCTGTTTCTACAGGGAAGGGCAGGTGCAGATGGCTCTAATCCATGTTTTTTTTAATTGAAAGCAACTAATCAACTCAACCAAGCAACTAAATTGCTATGTGAGAAAGGAGGATCAATCTGTGAGGTAGAGTGGGATGGTCAAACCAGGTGCCTGTAGCTCTTGGAAATTATTTTTCAGATTTGTTTACCTAAGTTCCCTACTTCTTAAATGGAATATAATGATATAGAATAGAATATTTCAGTTGGAAGGGACCTGCAATGATTGGGACCCACAATGGTTACCTGTCTCACATGGGTAATGTAAAGACTAAGGGTGTTTCATAAATCTTAATATAAAACACAGTGGTGAGCTTCACAGAAAAGCTGGTAAGAAAACGAAGAGTAAGGACCTTGTTGGTTCATCTCCTTAGGAGTGCTCTCAGACCTTCTTGTAAGTAACATGCATGTTAAAACTTATTATTTAGAGAACAATGCAAGGAGGAAAAGAGGAAGAAATAGGTGTTTAGGAATAAAAAGAAACAAAAGAAACTTTTTTTTTAAAGTGGAATTAAAAAACAGAAGGGAAAAAAAGCCTACTCAGCAGGAAATATGAAATAGGGTAGAAGTAATCTTAAATTTTCCTCTTTTCACCCTCACTTAGGGCTTTTTGGCCCACACCTCTGACAGTCACCACTGAGACACTTTTTTTTGAGAAAGAGGAAGGAAAAACTATCAGCAACTCTTCTGGGTTCTCGATAATAAAGTGCACAAAGAAAAGCAAGTGCTCCTGATTTACGCCCTGCCTTGGAAAGAGCAGGTCTGCCCTACTCGAGAGGGTGAAGCCACAGCCCTGGGGAGGATGGGGATGCTGGTGAGAGCAGCCGTGCTCTTGAGTTCTCTTCTCTTCTGCAACGGTGAGTCTACGCAGAGGTCTCCTGCTCGGGGCTGTTCCTGCCCTGGCACTGGTGTGTCTGCATGTGTTTGGACAGGGCAGTTCTATTTTGGGAATAGAAAGAGGGTGGAAAAGCCAATGTCTTCAGGTGCCGCTGGCTCCATGCTTGGTTGCTTCCCATCCAGTGGAGTGCACTGTGGGGTGCGCTGGTGCACTAAGGCTGCGCACACGCTGCACTTGTACTTTGAGTGCAAAGATCCTGTATACGTTGTGATGGTTATTTAACGGAGCACAGTGAGCAGCCCAGCATGAAGGGTCTGGTTAGTTCTTGTGTTCCCAGGAAAGGGGAAGTTTGGTAACCAGGAGGAAAAGGTGAAGGGTCTATAGAAGCATAGGTTAAGCCCCAAGAGTGACAAAAATGTACTGGGACAAAGGCAACGGACTTTATAGGAAAACTTAAAGAGCTCTAGACTTCTTCGATCCACTGCTTAAGCTGCTTACGCTGCTTATTCTGAAATAGCAGTGTCTTTCAGAAGAAAAAACAGGCAATGGAGTAGAGAAAGCCCTAAAAATGGTGTTTTGCTGTTAACCTGTGGCTCTTTCCATCAGGTGGTGCAGGCAGCTGTGACTGGGGAGCTATGCAACTCTGACCTGAGGCAAACTCCTTCCCTCCGGTCTAAGTCACGTGCTAATTCTTCCCCTATGCTCTGCCTGGTGTTTGTGTGCTCGCAGGTGAGCAGCGGGCAGAGCGTGAGCCAAAGCACACACGTGGCAGGCGGCAGTGCCCCTGGCAATCGGCTCTCTCCCACCCGTATTCCTCCTGCCATGTTGCTTTTTTGTTAGCCCAGCCCTGAACAGACCATCCCTCATCGTCTGTGCTGGCTGCCTGTGCTTTTGATGTGGTGGATTCCCCTTGTTGATGCTCTCACCACTGCTGCAACCCCCAGGAGCTGCCTTCACAGCGACTGCTTTTATTTTTAAATTTTCTTTCTCCATTCTTCCAGCAGCTTTCCCCAACCTGACTGGCCCCATTGAAATCAAAGGCATATGGAAGGGATCTGCCACCTTGCCATGTGCCTATGTGCCCGTGAAGGGCTTTGTGCAGCAAACACTCACGTGGACTGTGGTACATGACCAGGGCTCTGGCACCGTCTTCCAGAGGGATAGCTCTGGTGACCACATCCTCCTGGCCGAGTACAGAGGCAGGGTCAGTGTCCTGAAGGATGCCCCAGGGAACATGTCTCTTCACATCCTGAACTTGGAGGTCTCGGACAGGGGAACCTACACTTGCCATGTCACCTGGAGAGCCAGCAACAACAGCCTGATAGCAAAAGAGATCACCACTAAAGTGGAGGTTGTTAAAGGTAAGCCCAAGAAGGAAGCTGTGCAGAAGTGGAAGGGTCGGCTCTGGAAGTCTTGTGGGGACTGAACAGATCAGGTAGGCAGTGGCCACCCATTTCTGACACAGGAGCGTTTTGCTGAGCAGTGTCAACATTCTGGTGAGAAGCAGCAAATAGGTCAGAGAGAGGAATTCTGCTCATGATACTGCTGCAGCTTGTGGGCTTGGGGAGGATTTGTGGCCTCTTGCTTACCCATTTTTCCTTGGCTCTACCTGTATCCGATAACTCGATGTTTCCAAGGGACAGGCAGCAGAGGGGAAGTCCCTAGGATATTGCATTGCTTTCCTTTGACCAAACTTCATTAGCACGTGCCCGCTCTCCCTTTGCCCTGGTGAAGATGGCATCAGCCCAGCTGAGCAGGTCTCCATGTAGGAGACACAGTGGGTAGCATAGCTGGTACTGGCACAGCTAAGCTGAGCTTAACCTGCACAGAGAGATGACGTGAGAGTGGTGGTGCCGCTCTTCCTCCTGGGAAAGCCCTGAAAGCCAGAGCAAGAACTGCCACGGAACTGGGGGAGCAACCTTCCACCACAACCAGGGCCAGCACGACCCGAGCCCCATCTGCTTTGTCTTCCAGTTGCAGCCACCAAACCCGTCATCAGGGCCGGCAAGCTGGGGCTGACGGTGCCGGCAGGAGCCAGGACCAGCCTGACCTGCGTGGCCAGCGGGTCCCCCCCCATCAGCTATCACTGGTTCAGGAGCAGCGCGGGGGGGAAAGCCCTGCTGCTGAGTGGCCAGGCCGAGCTGGTGTGGGACAGCCTGCAGCCCTCCGACACTGGGAAGTACTTCTGTGAGGCCAAGAACAGGGCTGGGGCTGGGGCTGTGCAGCAGAGTGACCCCGTGGAGCTGATGGTGACAGGTGAGTCCCCAGAGCTACAGCTGCATGGAAAACAGCTGGAGTCCTTCAGTACTGGAACAGAACAACTTTCCTACTTCCTTCTCTGAAAGGAGAAAACACAAAAAGCCTTGGCCTCCTGCACTCTGAAGCACTTCTCATCATGGGCTCTGGCTTTCTATCCTTTTTCATTTCCTGTGTTCAATTTCCCTCCTCTTTAGAGGAACTGCTCTTTTCTGATCCAAAAAAGGTTTTGTATTTCAAACACATATTTATTCCTCTTTGGCTTTTTTAAAGTTCTTCCTGGCTGTGCAATGCTGCCTTTCACAGCTTAGCAAGTTTAGATGAGGAATCAGGACTTGATTTTGAGCATGAGGAACATACGAGTGGCAATTCAGGAGGTGAAAAAATCAAACTGACCTTTGCTCCTCATGATCAGCTTTGTGTTTCCGGAAAGCAGAGCATGATTTACACGCAGGCTGTGCTCTGATGTATCCAGGCTCTGCAGGAGGCTGCACGATGGATGCCTTGTGGAGACTTGCTACTTTCCTTGGCTGGTTATTTGGTCATCAGAGCCATGAAGCCTGTGATTGCAGAGCCAAGAACAGATACCACACAGTGACCTTTGAAAGAGGCAAAGCCTGCTCAGCTCCCAGTGGAACCAAGGTTATGGCTGAAACAAGGTGCAGTTTCTCCTAGCACTCACACATAAGAGCATACAGCAAGGGGCAGGAATTAATGAGTGCCAGGCTTGGTGAGTCTGCCAGCACACAGTCCTTGATCTGTCATTTGCACAGGGGCTGGTTCCTCCTGGTCTTATCCTGCCATTGCTTCATTGCAGCAGCATCACAAAGATGGTCAAACTCCCGTGTGAACCTCTCTCTCATTCACGTTGCAGATCTGCCCACAACAACAACAGTGACCTCTCAGAGGAGCACGAGAACCTTGGAGACACCCCATCCAACAACAGGTCAGGGTGACAGCAGTTGTGGCTGACAGCCTGGGCAGAGAGTCAGAGGGAGGGGTTGACACTAGCGCTCAGCAGTGGATTTTGTTACTGGGATCACAGTCTTGACAACATTGTATATAGTCCATAGGCCTCAGTTTTTAACCCAGATGTTTGTGAACATAGAACATCCCCTTTTCCTCACTCTCCAGTCCACAGAGGTCTTTAACTTGCTCTTAGAGAGGTCATGTCTCCACATGAGAGACTCCGCGTGTGTCTTACAGCTGCTGGAAATACCATTTCCTAACTTGTAGACCATATAGGATGCTCTGGATTCTGTTCTCTTTTTTTTTTAAAAAAAAAAAAAAAAAAGATCTTTTGGTTGCCTTTTTTTTTTTTGCTTGTTTTCTGGTCTTGAATTAAAGCCTCTGAAGTGGGACCCAGCACTGGTATATAAGTTATAAGCAGATGCAGGTGATGCAAAAGCTGCTTCAGACCTGACTGGAATCAGTCTACCCTGCCACGGACAGTTGTTTTAAGGGAGGGCTTGTGACTTCCAGTTTGGGTTTTGTGGGCTGTGATAGTTTAGACCTGAGCTAGAGTAGGTCAGCTTGTGGAAACTTTGTATTTTGGGGGTTATGTTTCCTGTGAATTTCCAGTGCCCCCCCAACCACCTGACAGCAGGCTGTGGGAATCAGCAGCTAAGGAGCAGAAGCTGAGAGAAGATGTAGCCAATTGTTGGTTATTCTTACAGCAAAAAGCCAAACAGAGCTGGTGTTCAGAGGGACCTCAGCAATCTCTCCGACTCCATGGGGCTTCATCACTACTACAGGTAGTGTATAGACATGCGTATAGATCATATGTGTATATAGAGAGTTTGTGTATATATATAGACTATCTATAGTACCTATTTAGTGTGTATATATAGTACTATATATACTCCCTATATATTATAGTGTATATACAGTACTCAATTGTACAGTTTGCCTGTTTTCACTGCCTTGTAAAGGTGATGGAGACATCCTCTTTAGCTCCTACAGCCATAACCCTGCCTCTCCTGGTGCTAAAAGGAGGACTGGAAATGCCCTGTGAGCCTTTCACTCCTGTTTGTTTTGCAGGTCTGCCTGTAGTAGTAGCGACTTCTGAGAGTGCTGTGGGATACACAGAAAAGAATTCTACATCTCAGAGTAAGTGGAGAGCAAAACAAAGCTAGAAACGAGATGAGGGACAGACAGGAGTCAGCACCTTCAGCCCCAAAAATCAGTGTTCTGCCATTTGGCTGTCAATTGTATTAATGGCCGTTCTTAAGGGAACTGAGTGATTTGCAGGGACTCTTTAAAAGACCCTGGATGTTTTTATGGGAGCTGGGGGGAAAGCTTTCATAGTTGGAGTACACAGAGCTGTTGCTGCGTTTCTGAACAGGAGTTCATCCTCATCTTCTCTTTGAGTGTCGCAGAAAAGTCTCTGTGTGCAACTGCAGGAGATTTTCAGCTCCTCCAGTTTTGCAGTGCCACGGTGGGACTAATCGTGCTCCAAACACAACTGAACAGTATCCTTGAATGAAAAGCTGAGACCCTTGTTTCATGATGTGCAGCGCAACTGTTTTGCCCAGCTTCAGAGCCCCATCATGAAGGGGCTCTGCCGGTTGTCTTTATGGCTGCAGTCTCTAGATGAGAGGTGTGCACATCTGAGGCTGGCTGGCACACACCATTCATTGCACCTATCCACAGCCACACAAGCAAGCTGCTGTTAGGATGGGGACGAGCAGGGACAGGCACAGGCAGTACAACCCTGGGTGCCCACAGCAGAGCTGGCCGCTCTTACCCTCAGCAAAGTGATCAGCATCGTGCTGCTGCTGCTGCTGCTGCTGCGACCCGGGAGGGCTTCTCTGTTTGAGGGTCTTGTGCTGTATTGTTCCAGATTTCCAGAGGACTCACCTGCCCCTGTACCTGGTCATCCTGATCGCTGTGGTTTGTGGTGCTGTGGTTTTCCTTGTCATCTTTCTTGTCGTTTGCATTAGAAAGCCCAAAGGCTGTGAGTAGAACTTTGTGGAAAACTTGAACATATTGTGTGCACCCAGCTGGGCTCTGCCTTTGAGGGCTCGGGGAATGGGGTTGGTAATACTGTGCTCGCAGCACTGGCACTCCATCTAAACGTGCCCGGATCGAGATAGGTGCCGGAAGATCCCAGGGGGCGGAGAAACCCCTTTCGCTCAGGGAGAACCAGCCACAGCAGCCCGGCAGGGCCAGCGGGGCACCGGCGGAGCGGGCACCGAGCGGGCACCGAGCGGGCAGCACCGCCCGGGGCAGCTCCGGACCCGGGGCCCGCGGCGGCGGCTGCGGGCAGCGCGAGACAGGGCGCAGGCCCCGCTCCCCGCTCCCGGCCCCGCTCCCGGCCCCGCTCCCCGCTCCCCGCTCCCCGCACAGTCGCTGCTCCCCGACCCTCCCGAACTCCCCGCGCCTCCCACACCCACCCGCGAGGCCGCGTTTGAGGGTCAGACCTTGCACGGTGCCCGGCAGCGAGTTCACTGCGTCCTGCGGCTGCCGATAGCGGTTTGCAGCAGCTGCTGCTCGTCAGTTCCCGGGTACCTGGAGGAGAGGTCGGCATGAGCTCCCCCTGTGCCACACGGGTCCCTTTCCTTCCTGCTCTCCAGACTCGGTCTCTCCTGCGCTGACACCAACCAGGCAGCGCCTGGCCCCGCGCTTTCTCAGAGCCCCGCTCCCCGGGATCACCCGCGGCCGGGTGCAGAGAGCACACCGGGGCTTGGCTGGTGGTTTTCAGCACTGCTGGCCGTGTTTTTCTCCTTCTCCCTTATTCTTTAAGAGTGACTATCAAGTACTCCTCTTTTAAGGGAATCCAGAATAACCTCTTTCTGAATTGTCCTTTATTGAACTTCCTATGAATAGGAAAATTGTGGGAACTGGGAACTTCTAGTTTCTACACTCAACTTAATGTCTGACCTTGGGCCAGTTATTTTGACCCAGCTGTGCTCCAGCTGGGACATGGGTTGTTTTCATTTTCTTGGACTGAATCCTGGGAATAGGAGTCGTCACCCACTTAGCTGATCATATTTTTATTTGCTTTCTTTTATCAAGAAGAGACATGCTAGAAATTATTTTTCTAATACAAATGCAAATTATTGACACACATTTCTGATTATTCTTTTCCAGCTCAAGTCTATGAAGTAAAATTGTGAGTATAACCCTTTAGCTAACCTGTTGATGAGTCTCTGGAGACTGTATCAGAGCAGAAAAAAACCCACAGTGCTACTTTGCTGCCAAGATGAAAAGCCTCTTAAGCAGCATGGAAGAAGAGGTTCAAAGTTAGCTCAGCATCACATCGTACTGATGATCTGTGGGCTTTCCACATCAACACACAATGCAGGAAGAAAGATCTCTTCCTTTGCAATATTAGAATAACAAAAATGAGCAAGAGCTGTTATATTAACTCCTCAGCCCAATGAGAGGATCCTATTGAGGATCATTGGCAAGGATAAATTCCTAATGTTTTTTCAAGTGCAAAGAACAGGAATTCCCCCTTGAGAGAGCTATGGCTCCTAACGCACAGCTTACACTCTGATTTATCCAGAGTATAATCTGGATGTGTCTCCACCACTCAGATACATCTGTGTGTTGCGCAAAGGGCAGTTGTCTGGCTGTACCATTCTGAAATGGCATTCTGAGATTGCCAAGTCCTTGTGTCGCTACACACCTTTTGCTGCCTCTGAGACTCTCCCCAGACTGGAGGCTGTGCTGATACAATGTCCAAAGTTTTCCTGCCACCTGGAAGCAAAGGACGGGGGTTTGAATCAGACCACAGTCTTGCTCAGAATCTCGATGGTTAGGAGAAGCTTTGTCTACTCTGGCTGCAACTCTCTTTCATATGATTTCAGCCATAACTCGAGGGCAGCAGCTTCTCCAAGGTGTGAAAGTACAGGTCATTATGAGGAACCCATCCTCTTCACTGAAAACAGCTACGTGATGGATCCCATGGAAAACAAAAGATCTGAAGAAATAAATACAAAAACCAATGAACATGACCATGTTGGGAACACCCAGGAATCTGAGTATGAAGTAGGGGATGCTGTATGAGAACCAACAGTGCTCTACAGGTATCAGTCCCAAAGAGTACCTTCATCCAGGCAAAATTTATCTTTCTATTTACCTTTGCCCCTGAAAAATAGGTTGGACAAATAGTTTTTTGCTCCTTCATGATTTGTGGAGTCTTGGCAATCTCTGCAATAAAAATGCAAACCTCATTAGGAATATCAGTCATACACATCTTCAGATTTTGCTTTTCCTGGTTCCCTTCCACCACTTCTGTAGAAGGGTAGGGAGGGCAAGAACAAGTGCAAGAACACTGTACTAACCTTTACATGTTTTACATGACCAAAAGGATCTGCAAAAAGCCATGTGCACGGATGTCAAGCATAAGGAGCAATCTGAGGGGTGAAGGAGATTTTGGAGACAGAGATACAGGAGTAGTGGGCCCCAGATTTCCTGTTCACACTCACGGAAGATCTGCAGTTCTCTGCAAGCATCAGCTCAAGGTTCACCAGCGTTCAGAAGGAGTGTTAGGTGCTGTCACCATAGGCACTGCACTGCGATGGAAAATGGACTGTGATGCTGCAAAACCCCAGGGAATGCCTCCACCTTAGGTATGTCTGTAGGTCTCTCATCCTGAAAGGGTTTAACAGAGCTAAAAAGGTTTCTGAGAATGATAATAAAGGATGATTAGTGGCATGAAACCACTTCTGTGAAAATGCACTATACTTTCTCAGCTTGGAAAAAAAAGAGAAGAATGAGACAAAACAAGCCAACAGCACCAGGGCCAGTGTGGAGAAGATGACTAGTGACTTACTTGGTTACAGTTTCTCCAAGGACACCAGTAAGCAGAAATTAACTATAAGTATCTGATAGCACTTTTAAAGGGAGAGGAAAAGTACTTCATTTATGCAGTACAGAAATGGATGGAAGGCTGTGCTACTCATCCTGTGCTAGGAAAGCCCAGAGTACACAGAGCTCCAATGAGAAATTAGAGGAATTAATGGTGTACAAGTTCATCAAAATTCACAGGCTGCCAGGCACACTTCAGATACTTATCTATGACCTTACACTTTCTCTCTGAATTTCCTGTACCACAAGTTTGATTTCTCTTTGTTAAGAATGTACTTAAAATTCAAGGGCTGGGAAACCTTGGTTTCAAAATGGAAAGGGAACAAACAGCAGCTTTTGTTGGTGATGAGGTCTTGGAAAAATTGTCAACGTGTACATGTAGCTTATTGCAAACGTGGAGAACTGGATGTAAATCATTAAACTTTGGGATCACAAAGTTAGTAGATTTTGTGATGTTTCTCTGTATTTTGCCCATAGAAGTGGGTGTGTGTGAATGTCCGTGTGTGCCCAGCAATTCACACCCCTAGGAGCACGGTAGGTCCCTCCACTTGAAAGCAGGGGAATTATTGTGAATCTGATGGAGTTTGAAACGTTTTGGATGTTATGTCAGATGATGTTTGCAGGCTGTTGTCAGCCACAGTGTAGGGAACAGAAGATGCAAGAGTTGCTGACGGTTCAGTCCGAGGTTCAGAGCTAATGCAATGAGATGTTCAGGATGTTAAGGACAACAAGTTCTGTTACCAAGAGAATAAAAAGCCAGCAAAGTCTGAGAGCTTTTCTTCCTAAGGACAAAGGTGAATAAGGGAGGAAAACCGTTGCAATAGTATTGCAAGACACACAATTATCATTAAAAGGGGTTTTATGAGAACAACAGGAAAATCATGACTGGACAATGTGTTAATGTGATGACAAACCGACAGTGTTGAAATTTTCTGGGAAGCAGTCGTGTTTTCTTAATCTTACAATTCTAGATGAGGTTGCAGCTTTTGGAGCCCTGCAGTGGTGTTCTCATTCTTTAAAAAGGTTTTTTTAAAAAAGTGTGTGTGTGTGTGCATGTGTTTGGTTGTTGTGTGTGAAGGGAACATCACTGTTACTGGGAAGCAGCCCACCCATCTGAGCTCTATCCCAAAAACAAACTTACTGCAAAGGAAATGTGGGGCTTCAGTGTTGTGTGGAGCAACCAGAAAGCAGAGAAATTCCAAAGTCAAGCAATGGGATGGACATCTGAGCAAAGAGGTGGACTTGACATGTGCTGCTTGGAGAATGAGAAGTAAAGAGCTCTTTCTGTAAGCGGTGTGATGGGTACAGCCACCCAGGCTGGCAGGGAGAGAGCTGAGCTCTGCACGGGTGGAAGAATGGCAACACAGCCAGCACCATGAGCTCTTCCCTCCCTACCTGTATTTCCACCAAGGCTGGTCTTGACTTAGCTGAGAAAGACCCTCTGCACTGTGCTAGGCTGAGGCAGTTATTTTAAGCAATGTCACCCCTGCTACCAGCTTCCTCAGGAGTCAGCTTGTGTTTCCTGCTCCTTTCATCCTTGTTTTCAGAGAGAAATTGTGGATTTTGCAGTAGACTATGAAACGCCCCTAAAGGTCCTGGGGAAGCTGTCGTGTCACCAGTTGGACCGAGATACCCAGGGTGTCAGTAAGCGGGCTGGCTTTGCAGGAGCTGTGTTTTCAGGTGGGAGTGTGGTCACGCTCAATATACTCAGAATGCCTCAACATGACTGCCCCGGCTGCCCAAATGGGGACTTGGCCCTGGATGCCCAAGATGCTCATCTAGGGTGGTGTGATCTGGTCAGAGCTCCAGCCTAAGAATAGAGCACTAAGGCAAGACAGAGGAGAGAAAGATGTCATATACATCATGTTTGAGGAACTACAGGTTTTTTCGTGTTTGTTTTAGCTAAACAGTCATTTTTTTAATCCTATGTAATTACAGCTTCAGGAAGTCTTGCATGTCCGGTTCAGAAAGGAGTCATATCAGCAGTTTTAGCTTGGCTTTTCAGCTTGTTCCAAGACACGTTCCCTAAAATCCAGCTTCTTTCAAAGTCTTTCGCACAGGACATGGTTTGCTGGGACAAGCTGCTATCACCAGATACGAACTTTTGAATGTACTTTTAAAGACACCCCTACGGAGCATACCTCTGCTGGATGAAAGTCCTTCTGCAGCCAGACACAAGGCACATCCTTATAAAACCCTGTGTGTGCTTGCAGAGCATGAAACGTGACAACTTTTGCCCATGAGCTGGACTATTGCAGAAGAAATGAATACAGAGGTAGCCTGTGATGTGTGAAAATGAGAGCACCAGGCAGTGACCATCTGCTCACCAGTATATGGTAACAGCTTGTGTACCACTGAATGGGGGTGACTCCAGCTTGTTAACCTGCTGTTTCCCACATGCCTTCTTCATGGCCCTGCTTGGTATAACTGCACCTGTAGCTGCACTGCAAGAGGGCACAGCTTCTGCGCAGATGGTAGAAAATGGAGCTTTTGCAGGGAAATTTACTATGATAAGTAAAGAGCAGGATGTTGACTTTTTTTTAACACCTCTGCAGATTTTCTATTAAAACAGAAGCAAAGCAGTAAAAGTGGCATTCTAGTTTTTCAGGTCTAAAAGGCTCAGACTGTTTGGCAAAGAAACTAGGGCTGGTTGTCTTCCTCACACAGGACACAGACTGACCTACTCAGAAGGTGAACACGACTGTCCCCAGTCTGTTGCAGCAGAAGATGGTACATGCATGTGGTGGAAGAGCTGAGAACCATCAGCAAGAAGATGCTAAGGAAATACAATTGATCACCAGCAGATTGTTTTCTACCTCATACTCCTGCACGGTGTTAAGTGAGTCAGTGTGCAGCACTCAGACCTATGCTTTTCCATTTCTGGATGCCCAGGCTTGAGTCCTCATGGTACGATGAAGAGAGATGCTGAGCACCCTGCATTTGCTTTCCCTTGCTACTGAGTGCTTGACTGGGTAGTCATCATAAAGCTCTTCCACTGTGAAGTGAATGCAAACATGAAAGAAAAGAAAGAAAAAAGAAGAAGAAAAAAAATAAAGCGGGGGGGGGAGTGGGGAAAGAAATACACAATCATGAAGAATAATGAAAAAGAGCACTAGTCAGAAAAGTCAAGAGAATGGTAAGAGAAGTGGCTATGGCCAGAGGAGTATGATCTGGAACTGGAGAGATCCTTAGAGTCTTTGTCCATCCTTTACCCTTCACCTAAGTCAGCAGTGAAACGGACTCGTGATGTTTCAGAAAGAGGATCCTAGGCGACAAAGGACAGAAGAAAGGGAAGTGTTCTTCACTTGCATTCTGGTCCCAGGAGCGTGGGGGGGTCTCACAAAGTGCAGGGAAAGGACAGACCTGCAGCTCTGGGAGGATGGGAGAAGTGTGGATCGCCGTGTTTGTGATGCCTTTTATCAGCTGCAGCGGTGAGTAAACGCTTCAGTGTATAAGAATAAAAATCAGAGTACTAAGAGGGTAGGGAAAATTTTTTGAATTATAGTGTCTTAACTTTTAAAAATTGTCAGGTGTAGAAAGTCTTTAGTTTCTTGTATGAAAAATAGAGACCAAGCATTCAGGAGATTCTCCTTTGGGATCAGATACCACAAGGGGTTTTTAGGAGTGGATCAAATGGGGCAGTATTGGGCAAAGGTCAGCTCCCATGCCCCAAAGCAAGAACAAATCAGGATCGCTCAGGACCCCAGGAGGACCTGCTCTAGCGTGGTAGCTTCCAGACTGGTCATTGTGAAGTTGGTATATGCATTCCTCTAGAATTTAATAACACGTCACCGTTGCTGTGCTAGCACGGCTCTGGGACAGAGCCAAGCTGTAGCTGAGACCATGTGCAAGTGCGCACACATGGGCCCCTCGGTCTCTGCTGAGCTGCTGCACATCAGGAGAGGGGACACTGGAATCTCTGCTTCCATTCATATGCCCATGGGGCACGTCTGATACTGAAACCATCAGAAGAAGGTTGTGGGAAACAGGAGAAAGGTGCTTTAACAAGTTGTATACAGAAGCACAGCAGTGCTCCTGACATTTAGGAAAATGAGTCAAAGTGAGTTCCCCATTTCATCCCAAAATACAGCTCTTTGTAGCTTTCTGGGATCTGCCTCTCAAGCGACTTACTGTGAGTTAATGCAGCTGAACATAACCAGCCTTGCTGGGGAGGAGGGAAAAGGGGAGTCAGATAAAGGGGTATGGGTAGAGGTGAGCCAAGTCCAGCTAAATCAAGGTAATTTGCTACTTAAAATTCCCAGAAGAACTTTGGTTTCAGTGGTCAGAGAGCTGGAGAAATTGGGAAAAGGAGCTGGGTACCACAAAATCTGCCCCCTCTCCTCCTGTGCCCACTTTGAGTGCTTGGCAGGGTGCCTGTTGGGTTGAAGCAGGTATGTTCCAAGACATCTAGGTCAGATCTGGAGTTCTCTAAGGCTAACACTAACGCAAAGAGGTTGGTTTTGGTCCACCATTCCTGTTCCAGGGCCAGTACTTCAAAGCAGATCCCTAAAGGCTCCTGCCTGGTGCAGGTGCTTCCATGCCACCAGGACAGCTGGTGACTTCAGGCCAGGAAAGAAGATGTTCAACAGGTTTCAAATACGGTCCAGAATAGAAGAGTTCAATTATTTTCTTTTGGTGGGAGTCTGTGAAAAGAGGAAGAGAAATGGAAAACCTTTAGGAACTGATATATCAAGGAGCTGCATCTGACTAGGATGTGAGATTTGAAGAATGGACTTGTGCCTGCCGTCTCAAAGTCATCTTGTAATGGATAACCAAAGCTCGATGTCAGAAACAAGCTTCCGCTCCGCTCAGCCCCAGCCCTCCCCTTGGTGTCCCCATGGACACAGATCCACAGACGTCTGCCTTCTCCCCCAGCTGCCACCTCCCATTAGCCCTGGGACAGGCTTGGCACCATGCTTCTGCCCACACAGCTGCACTGTTGGGTCCTGTGAGCGCCAGGGAAGTTGCATAAAAAATAGTGACATTAATGAACGCAAAGTTGTTGCCATCATTGTTAATTTCAGTGAAGCAAAAAACTCAGCATTGTTCGTCCTTCCTCCCATACAGAAGGTAGAAGTCAAAGATGCAAGTGGTGTTGTCAGAGCAGCCGTGTCGGGGGGGAAGCCGCTGCTGTTTGGCTTGTCATGTGCCAGTTTAAGCAGAAAGCCAAGCAGCAGACGCGGGGTGTGGAGCTGGGGGCTGGCGAGCAGGAGTAAGAGATGCTCCCTAAAGTCTTGTGAAGGCTGTAGCTGTGACGCTGCAACCAGGAGCAGGACTTGTGCCTGTCTGTGCCGAGAAGGAATTGAGAACTGGCTAGTGTCCAGAGAGAAACAAAAATAGCCATGAGGTCAAAGCAACTGTTCACTTCCCTATGCTCCCTGAGGTGGGGACAGGCCCTGGTTTGGCTGGCTGTGGGCTGCAGCACATCTAAGACACGGCCGTGTGCTGGCTTCCACTGCCTGGTGGTTCACACCTAGCCCAAGGACGTTCTCCTCTTCTGCTGTGTTCTTATTTCTCCCCTTCAACTGTTGTTCCCTGCAGCCCTCCTGGACCTGTCTGGTGTCCATCAGATCAAGGGCACGTGGATGGGGTCCACCACTTTACCGTGTACCTACACACCCTCAGAAGGTTTCACACAGAAAACACTCAGCTGGAGCGTGGAGCGAGACTATAGCACCTCTACCATCTTTCGGAGAGATGATTCTGGTGACCACATCTTGTTGTCTCAGTTCCGAGACCGGGTCAGCGTCCCAAAGCACAGCCCTGGCAATGCCTCCCTCCTAATTGAGAACCTCGAAATCCCCGACAGCGGACACTACACCTGTAAAGTCATCTGGATGTCTAAAAACAACAGCTTGATAACAAAGGAGGTGACCACTACGGTTAAAGTTGTCAAAGGTAAATCCAGCAATAGAGCCCTGCTCTTGAGAAGCCAGGCTGATCCACAGAGCACGGAGGGGAAACAGCACCTGGCAGGAATAGTTTTTCACATCATACTGTCTACTCACAGCCAGGCTGGGTGTTGAGGCACCCTCCTCCCTCGCTGGGTTAGCTAGCCTTCCTTCTCTACTCATGGAGGTGCAGGGATGGAGTGGGGAAGGGGAACCAGTCAGTGTACATCCCAATCTGGATTTACAGATGGGCCACTTCAACCCATGGTGCTCGAGATAACATCCAGATCTGGTTTTAGTTTCGTGCAGGTAGTCAGCATCTCTGTGGTCCTTATAGCACATGGGACAGCAGGCAGGTGTTGTCCAAGCCAAGTCTGCCTTCTCCCCTTCCTAAGCATCCTCAGGACGTGCTGGAAAGACCTGTCTTTCTGCAAGGGGGAACCCACACAACAGAGCAGGATACAGCAGTAGCAGTGGTGGCATAGCTGGTGTAACCTGGCTTTAGGCACGGCTAAGCTGAGCTTAACCTGCACAGAGAGATGACGTGAGAGTGGTGGTGCCACTCTTCCTCCTGGGAAAGCCCTGAAAGCCAGAGCAAGAACTGCCACGGAACCGGGGGAGCAACCTTCCACCACAACCAGGGCCAGCACGACCCGAGCCCCATCTGCTTTGTCTTCCAGTTGCAGCCACCAAACCCGTCATCAGGGCCGGCAAGCTGGGGCTGACGGTGCCGGCAGGAGCCAGGACCAGCCTGACCTGCGTGGCCAGCGGGTCCCCCCCCATCAGCTATCACTGGTTCAGGAGCAGCGCGGGGGGGAAAGCCCTGCTGCTGAGTGGCCAGGCCGAGCTGGTGTGGGACAGCCTGCAGCCCTCCGACACTGGGAAGTACTTCTGTGAGGCCAAGAACAGGGCTGGGGCTGGGGCTGTGCAGCAGAGTGACCCCGTGGAGCTGATGGTGACAGGTGAGTCCCCAGTGAGAGCTCCTCAACTCCGCTGCGGAAGACTTGGGCAGGGGGTTTCCTCCTTCACAGCGGGATCAGACACAAAACACTGAGTATGATTTGTGTCTTGATGGCCACCCAGAGAGGAAACCACAGGGGCTGTCATTCTCCCAGCTTCAAGGTGTGCCTGATCATGGCAGAGGTCAGGAAAACGTCCCCTGTGTCCCTCTGAGACCAGGACTGTGCATGACAGGAGCCAGGCTCCTGTCCTTGCCCTTATCTGGCTTGTACTACAGACCAGGAGTGGGGAAGTGGCCCGGTGACCAATGTTTCCCCCAGGGTCCCCAGTGACAGAGCAGCCCGGCCCTGGGACTGCCAGGCACAGCAGACATCCGTCCACCCCCCGAGGCGGTGACGCCCAGCAAAGCCCCACGGGTAAGTGACCGGCGCTGCCAAACCCTGGTGCTCTGTGAGCAATGGAGAAGGTGAGTGAGACAAATCCACTTGATACTCCTTTTGAGCTGCAGATCCTCTTTGCAGATGGGGTAGAAGCAGCTGGCCCTGTCCCCCGGGTACAGGTGTCAGCTGTGGGTAGCTGGGTTGGAGCCCCCTGGGACAGCAGCAAAGCCAGTGCTGGAGGGACCACAGCCTGGGAACCTGGGGGGTTGCACAGCTTCAGCGGAACGTCACCTGGGGCAAGAAACCCGGTGTGAAGCTCCATGTGTCAGCGAGCCTCGAGGTCCAGCTGCCAGTGGTAAACCCCCAAGGCCAGCCAGGGAGTCACCGTAGGAGAGATAAGTGAGAAAAGTCCTGTGGAAACCCCTGTGAGTCCCAGCTGGACAAAGCCAGAGCTTTCCTTGGCCGTGCTGTGCCCAGCCACGAGCACCAGTGCATAGAGATGAACCACGTTGGCCAGGGCAATGGCTGGGGACAGGGGACGTGAGTGGCACACACTGCCTGCAGCCTGCTGGCAGAGCACACACAGGATGACACAGTAGGGATACAGGCTTGTCGCTCCAAGAGCAGGTCCAATGGTTGTTTTCTTTCCAACCACCTCAGCTTGTTGTCCTGAGAGAACCAAAGCGCTGTGCCCACCCTGACAGGGCAGCAGCTGTAGGGCAGCCGTTGTGCCCAGCCCAGGAGAGCTGTGCTGGTGACCCCAGCGCTGGGCAGCGGGGCAGGCTCTCCCGTGAGCAGAGACCGTCGTCACCCACCCTGCTGTGGCCTTGCAGAGCAGATCCAGCTCTCCTGGGGTAGGGCAGCTCCAGGAAGCGCTCCATACCCTTGTCTTTGCGCTTTGGCAGGTCTGCCCACAGCGACGCCGGGCTCCCCGAGAGATGTGGTTCCCGAGGGGCTTCCTCTTGACACAGGTGAGTGGAGCTTCATGCTGGAACACACAGGAGTGGGGCTGGGACGCACAGGAGTGGGGCTGGAACACACAGGAGTGGGTCCGAATGCAGGAGGTTGGTGCTGGAACGCACAGGAGTGGGGCTGGAACGCACAAGATTCCCGCTCTGAAGGGCGGGCTGGCGAAGACCATGTTCAGAAGCAGCCCCGAGCCAGGCTGCCGCGGGTGTCCCGCAGGGATCGAGCCCCTGGCCTGGCAAACACCAGGCAGGTGCCCAGGCAGGAGCTGCCCCCGGGCCTGCGGGACGCGGTCGTTGCCCGAGGTTCGCTTTCCGTTCCCGCCCGCGAGGGGCTGAAAACGCCTCAGCCGCAGCTGTCGGTTCCGCCCGGGTTCGCCGCGCTCACAGCGCGTCTGGGGGGGGCCGCGGGGCGCAGCCCGGGCCGGGCCCCCCCACAGCTCCCGCCTCCGCCCGCAGGTGCCCCGCGGCCCGCGCACACCCCGCACCTACACGCGCTGGCGGCAGCGCTCGGCGGAGCCGCGCTCGGCGGGGCCGCGCTCGG
>WUAM01000287.1:76801179-76811880 GCA_024336885.1 Actenoides hombroni
CCGTGCCTCTCCTTCCCTGCAGAAAGCAGATCGAGCTGGCCCCTTGCAGGGAGGGGCAGGGTGGAGGGACGGGAGTACCCGGGAGCAGCCGGGTGTTTTTCCTGTGACACAGAAAACATGTTGATGCATATCTTCGATTCTTTTTTTTTTTTTTTTCCCAGAATCTGTCTCTGAAGTCGCTTTGTGAGTACAGTTTTTCACGGTGGATGTTGAGAAGACGTAGAGGGAATCACACTGATGTCTGTTTGCAAAAGGCCTCTTTGCTCAGGGCAAAGCCAAAGATTTCTTTGAGTTGCAGGGGGAGGATCTGAATATCTCAACAGTCCATTTAGTTAACAGCGTGAGGACAGCAACATTTTACTGCAGGAGGAAGAAAGAGGCTGTCCTTTGATATGTTAGAGTAAGAGCAAGGTACTCTGGGTCATTTGCTCTGCCTTGCAGATGTAGGAAAGCTGCTCTCTGTAGTAAATTCCCACCGTTATCTCACAAAGCTGAGGACAGGAATTCTCAGCTCTTCCTCAAGATAAGTTCCTTCTATATGTGCTTCTCTCTTGAAGAAACACATCCCAGTGCTTATCCAAGTATTATTTTGTGCAATTCCTATTTGTTTACAGTTATAACAACACATCTTCTGCCCTGTCCCAATCTCAACCTTTAGGCCCTTGAAACTACTTCTATTTGGAGACACACCTCAGTCCTCCATAGCCTCACACAGTGCCAGTTTTCCCAGTTATTACCAGTAGTTAGTTTCTAAAGGCTAGACTGCTTGCTGGTAACTCTGTTGAGTACAGGATGATGATGCTGTGAGAGTTTATGGTATCAATGTTAAATGTTTATTACTTCTTTTTGTGTATGTGTATCTTAATGTTACTGGCTAGTGCCTATCAGAGTCTCCCAGGCCCTCGCTAGCTTAACAGAAATTTCATAGTTCCACATGTGGTAGATCTTGTCTTTGACTAAGATGTAAATCAAATGACTTCTGATTCAGTCCCCCTTCCCAATAATGCCTCTCTGTTGTTTCAGCCGTAGCACTGCAGATATCACAAGGCTGGAGACTGATGTGGAAGTCCCTGTTAAGTGCCTAGACAAGGAGATGAATTCCAAGACTGAAGCAGGCAATGACACCTTCACCACGAAGGACAACGGGCACAACAGCATATACATCAAGAAAAATCCAGAGTATGAGAACCTTCTGAGTGCAATGGAATCAGAATATGAAATAGAAAGAATGCAGTAGAGTACCAGCTTTTCCACATGAACAGCTATGTGGGGCTGCAGGTATTGAGGGGGAAACTTTACCAAAGGAAACTCTTCTTCCTGTCTGCCTTCTGCTCTGATAAATACACCAGTCTTACTGCTTGCTTTAACCCAGGGGAACTGCATGACCTTCTTGGGCTTTGGCAAATGAGGCCCTGCCCGTTGCTGCAGAAGCCCTCAGCCAAGTGGTTATCTGCCTACTTTTGTAGAGCAAGGAATTACTGAGCAGCCTGAAGAACCAATGTGAGAGAGAGAGATGGCAAATGGAAGTGTAGCTGCTAGCTGGTAACACCAGCAAGGTGTGCCCCCGAGGGCGTGTTCCTCTCTTAGGACATCCCAGACTGCAAGGAGCCAGGGATTGTGCTGGAAATGGGCATCCTCTGGAAAAGCTCAGCAGATACTGATTGTACATCCTGCTTGTCCTTGAGTCTTTTTTGTTCGATAAAGGGACCACAGCAGGGTGTATGGGAGGGTGATGCCCCAGGAGGAGTATTTTTGCCATCAGACTGGAGCTCATTACTTAGAGGAAGAGGGAATGGCCCTGCAGGTGATAAGCCTTCTTACTGGTTTTTTTCTGGAAGAGCAGAATTGGCGTAGAAGGAATGCTAGTAGTTTGTTTTTATAGTGTAGGGGCCAGAGGCATAATCAAATAGAGATAAATTTGAGACATTTGGAATAATGATTGAGCAAGGGTCCTCCCTGGATGCAACAGCCTTGACACTGATTCATCCTGTGGGACACAAGTCAATCTCTCTGATGACAACAGAGATACTGTCCTGGTTAGATCAGCCACACTTCTGGTGCTGACTGCTCTAAAATCATGAGATCTGCTTAAAGATAAGAAGCCCACAGGCCCTGCATTAGGTTTAAGACTTCGTGGAATGTGCATTTCACCTTCTTCCTTTTTGCCAGGTGGTTCCTGAGCTGTTTTGCATTACCAGGATCTTCATCTCAAGCAGGAGGGCTGCGTTGTACTCTCTGTAATGCAAAACCCATCCCTTTCATTCATCTTGGATTTTGTGCTGTCCTGATGAGGAGCCCCCAGGCTGTGAGCCCCGTGCTAACAGGGTGCAGGCTGTGCTGTGGGGTGTGCAATCTGTCACTGCTGCTTAAACTCACCCCGTGGCACGCCGGGGCCTCTGGCAACAATAAAGGTTTGTGTTTAGAAAAGCAGCAAGGCTGGGTGCTCAGCTGTGCCTGCCGTCAGCTGGAGTGTGTTTCCTGCAATATGCTGTGTTACTCGACAGCCAGGTCTGCTCCCTCATTGCCAACCATTTGCCTTTTACAGGTACTGGTGGTGCTGTGGTGCTCTGCCCACCCTGCCTGTCAGGGACCCACAGGCTTTAGCAAAGCAAATCTGTAGGGAGAGTTACTGGCTTTTATTAAATCAGCCAGTGCAGCAGGGGGAGCACAGGGATGCAGATGAGCTCTGGGTCACACAAGCCCCCCCTCTTGGCACTGGCTTGGACCCACAAGGCTTTTGTCTCTGCCCCCACAGATCTTCCCTTCCCCAGTAAGCGGCCTAATAGCTGTTCACATAGCTTTTTATGGCCTGAGCACTGGGAAGAAGAGCCTCGTTTTCACCTTTAGTGCTCTGATTTACAAGACACTTCTTCAGGACACTACGTGATTATCAGGCAAGATCAGGGAGAAAAGTCTCCTGCCTGTATTAGGAAGGTATCATAGACAGCAGTGGACACGGAGGGATGGTCGTGCTACAGTGCCAGGCTGCTGCGCTGGGAGGGGACCAGCCTGTCCTTGTAGGGGCCATGGCAGAGCCAGACCCCACTCCAAGCACTGGTCTCTTGGGTCTCAGCCCTGGCCAGCTGCCCCAGCCCAGCTGGGAGGAGAGGAGCTGTGCCCTGGCCAAGGGTAAGAAGTGTGGGGACCACTGGAGATGAGTGGGAGGGTCTCTTGTGCTCTGCAGCCGGGGTGAGGTCACCCACCGCACACAGCAGCGCTGGCTGCGGCACTGGCTCCCCGAAGCTGGCCTTGAGGCACCAGGCTGCAGCAGCAGGTGCTGGCATCCGCGCTCTCGGGGGTGCCAAAGAACAAGAGAAGTGAGGGGACAGGGGAGCCGTGGCCCTGTTCACGCAGGGCAGAAGTGTGTGGTGCTGTGTGGGAGGAGAACTGAAAACTCCTCAGCTTCCCCATCCTCACCTCAGCAGATGCAGGCCCAAAAGAGAGGACACTGCGCTTTCTTTTACCCCACCAAGTACCATTCTCATCGATTTTCACTTAGCCTAGTGTTTTATGCAGGACTTGCTGCCACTACAAGCTCCCAGCTCCAGGTTCCCTCATTGATTACGTAATGCCATGATTTTGATTCCTCACGGCACTGATCTGCTCTGAGGAAGTATGGGAGAAGCTGCAGAGGAAAAAGGCAACAGGAGGTAAGGCAGGGGTAGCAGATGCCCCAGCTGGAGCAGACGCTGTGCACCCCATGTTGGCACTGCCTCTAGTTTGGGCTTTGGTCCGAGGTGACAGAACATGGAAACACAGCAAGCCTCTCTGCAGTGACGAGATTTCTGTTTCTCCCCATGCAGTAAGCCTGCGATTATAGGTTTTATTTACATTTTTGGCATGTTTGGTAGTAAAACCTGTTGGAAACAGACCATTTTTCTTCTGACGGTCACAGAGGACTTTGCTGTGTTGTATCACCATTAAAGAAGAGAACTTCTCCTTTCCTTGCACTGGTCACTCACCCAGTGCCGTGACTCATCCGCTGAGCACCAGCGCTGCCCCAGCACCGAAAGGAAACCTCAGCTTCCGCTCTGAAACTACACTGCCTCCAGAAAACACGCTGTTTCCAGTGCCCAGCACGATGTCATGGGACTTGCAGCTCTCCTCGCTTCAGAGCAACTGAAGTGCACATAAAGCAGAGGGGACTTGTTGGCTTTTACACTTGCTGGGTTTGCACTGGCCTTTGGAGCCCTCCTGAACCTGCCGCTCTCAGCAAGGAGAAGGGAGAGGAAGTCTCAGGAACGTTTGTCCCACTGTAGTTTGGTATCTGTTTTTGTAAGAGAAGAAAGGGTTAAAATCTCTTCCCCCTTCCCGTCAGCCATCCAGAAGGGTGTTATTTTAAAAGCAGTGGGGCAAACTCTCCTGAAGATAAAAGCTGGAAACGCATGAGAAAAGAATGATGAAAAGCATAAATGAACACTTGGCTGGGAGAGTTTAGGTCTGTGGAAACCTTGGGGTCTGTGATAGCAGAGAAGGCTGGGGTTACACTAAGGAACCCACTGGGGACAGCACAAACCCTGAAATAATAGACTCTGTTCTCTTTTGAAGCTGACCTCAGTGATAAAGATCGGGGTGATGTCTGTGAGTCATGAGTAGGTGCTTGAGAGAGACCACGGGAGTCTGAGTCATAAGAAGCTGGACCATGTTTGTCCCGAAGTGCACAACAGCCCTGCTGGCAGGACCAAGTCAAAAAGCAGAACACAATTTGCTTAGGCAATGATATACATTCCTTGCTCCCAGGTTTGTACAAACTCCAACTTCTTCAAAATATTGAGCAAGAAATAGCTGCAACAAAAAGCCCCAAAGCTTAGTGTTAAAGTTTATCAATATTCTTAAACACTGCACAATTTGCTGATGGTACTATTCTAAACCAAGTCAGTAGGGGCTTCGGATTCTTTCTTAGTTTCTGTGTTTTCCGTGTTAAATGCTTTCAGAGAGTTTATTATTTGTCAGACTGGGCTGCTTCCTACCCCCAGCCCTGAGGTGTCTTGCGCTGCAGAGCTGATATGCTACAAGTCAGTTACTCATGCTTACCAATCATTAGATCTTCAAGGGGGGTGATTTAGAGGGAATGACTTAAACTGAATAGCAGAAATGCAAGAAAGCAATAGTCAGCCTTGCTGCAAGTGCTGCCTAGGAATAGCCATCCAAAACCAAGGAGTCTTCTCTAAACAACAAGGCTTCGAGGAGGAGCAACGGACTTCACCGCGTAATTTAAAAGCAGACTGAGCAAGCATGCGTTTTCCACTGGCTACTGGGAGAGAGGGAAGTTAATCAGCAGCCTCATTAGGTTGTACTCCTTATAAAAAAAATGATTCCTACATCTCCAAAGAAAAGGTTCTGTATTGTGGACCACGCTGCCCTTACCCATGATGTAGTTGTACATGATGTACACGTACCCGTGATGTGTAGTTGATGTGGTGATTGTAGTTGCCAGAATCCTTGTTAACTGAGCAGGATTGTTCATTAATAGCCGGGTAGTTAATGCTGTGGGGGGGAACAGCTTCATCTTTGGCTGCAAAGAATAAGGAGCCAGGGCCCAATTCTCTGCCGTCGCAGTGCAGAGGAACAGCACCAGCCCCACTTCTACACAGATCGGCCGTTCGGAGGAGAACCCCAACAGGCACTTCCAAAAGCGGGGTGGAGGGGAAGCCTGGCAGCCCAGGGTCAGAGTCCAGCATTTGGTACCGATGGGATGGGCCGTTCAACACCTTGCTGGGCTTTTGGAGAGGAGCAGAATACGCACGGGAAGGCTCCCACCCGAGCTGGGGGGAGGGAGGAGCCAGTGGCCTCGTCGCGCGGCCGCGTTGCTCAGCAAGTGCCTCACTTGGGGTATTTGACAAACTGACACTCTGCACACTGAGTGTCGAACTCAGCTTGTCAAATACACGCAGTGCCGCACCGCAGCTCTCCAGGGGCTCGCCGCGTCCTGCCCAGCCGCCGTCCTGCGCAAACGGAGAGGGAAGAGAAGGGATGAAGCTGCTGGTAACTTCACGGGCTTTTTCCAGCTAGCAAAACCCATCATTAGCCCTCCTGTATTTCCCCCTTCAACACTTTCCTTTAGGCGAGAGAGAACCGCAGGAACAGACGCTGCCTTCTGCTCAGGAAAATGGCCACTGTATTAATTCCAAGGCTGAAGTTCTGTGGAGCTGAAGATGATTCTGAGAGCTCTAGACTAACCTCCTGCTTTAGCTACAGGGTTATATTGGTAGCTGGAAACACTGGCAGAGTGTCCCTGCAAACACTCAGACGTGACGTTTGGGTACATCACCGTGAAGGCCAACGAAATCTAGACAGAGACCCAGAGAACATACTGCAAGGGAGCAACGTGAATAGAAATCAAGTCATGATAATTTAACAGCCTTTTGACAGCTTTCATTTTTAACCTCCCAAATTTAACCAAGTTGTTCAACTGTTCACATTTAATTCCTTCCACATGGGTCCCTGTGGTAATTTTGCACTGAAGCAGTCACGGACACCCGAGTGTCCTTGTGTCATAAGGCACTTCAGCTAAATAGCTCGTTGTAGTTATGTCAATATTTCAGTCATAAGGACTGACAGATCCCAGAGAACATGGGACAGGGCCACAATGAGCTTATTTGGGAAAGAAGTGAAACTTCCTCTTCTGTTGTCAAACTAACCCCCTTCTGCTTCATGTCCAGCAGCCAGAAGGAGCCCCTCCTGCAGCAGATGAAGCTTTCCCACCCCCCTACAGTGACAGAATCCAGCCTGTAAGGGTGAACATACACACCCACACACCCCACTTTTGCACAAAGACCAAAAAATACCCTTGGTTCCCCTGTTCTTCTCACACGAGCATGCATTAAATGCAGAAATGCCCTTAAAGAAAGCTAAATAACAAAACATACTCAAGAGATGATACTGCTAAGTATTGTGTTCTCGGATGTTGACTGTTGAGATTTCAGTCTGAAAACAGATCTGAAATTCCAGTTCCATGCAACTCTCCAGGAAAAATCATCATGGCTCCTAAATCACACCCATTCTGCATAATATTTTAATGTCATTTGTATTCTCTGCAGCCAGGCCCAGACACAGCTGAGTTTTAAGGACAGCACTTTTGGCTTCCTTCCCAGTCCCCTGATTTTAATTTCACATGACCAGCAGCACCAGTCTGTGAGAAAGCAGCTGCACTATTTTTAGTATCAAAATGGAAAACTAAAATGGATCTGTTAATTACATTTTGGAAGGCAGACCATTAAAGACATATAAAGTAGAATTCAGCTGAAGGATATTAACAGTATCATACAGTGGGCAATTTATTAACCCGTTTCATACAGATGGTCATAGGGCCCAGTCAAATATTGCACACATAGAGATATACCTGGAAAAGGCAAGTTTTTTCATGTGAAAGCCCAAAATAATGGTAATGTCAAACACGTATTCTTTACATGTGCTCCAAAACCAGCAGAGTGAAATAAGATTGAACAGCAAGGGAAGAGCTGCAGCTTTAAAGATAAAATCTACCCTGGGTTACTACAAAGGCTTTGGGATTCCTACCTTCCCCCTGCTCTCACATGAGGCCTTTGGGGAGATGTAGATAGTGAACAGTTCTTTGTTCTGGTTCCTCACTCAGAATGAATTTCAGCCATGGTAGATAAAAGAAGTATGTTGCAATGGGTAAAAGAAACATGTACTTCATGAGCATTAGAAAACAGATTTAAGATCAGACTAGCAAAATACATACTGTTTTAGGCACAATGAAAGCTGATTTCTGTTATCCCTCGAGCCCTTACACCGCTGCAGTGATGCTCCCTGCAGTGCAGCAGCTGCCAGAGAGCGATGCCAAGCTGTCCTCAGCAGCCTGGGCCTTCCCTGGGCCTTCCCAGCATTTTGTCATCCCTTTGCAAAAGCACATTAATGTCACCAAGGCTCTGGGTTTACATTTCTTAATCCCAAACGCTCTGATCTACGGGTTTTAGCAACTGACCAGTCATAAAGACACGTGGGTCCTTGTCTCTGGTCTGTGTCAGGGCAGTTGCTCAAATCACTCCCCTTCCACGGCGACCTCCACTGTGCCAGGAAAAGTCAAAAAGTTCTGTTAACAAGCCCTGAAGAGTTCGCATGGTTGTGGCCGATATGAATAAAGCTGCTCTCTCTGCCTGAAGATGGTTTTCAGTGAGGGTTAGACACTGCACACTAAGGAGTGCACGGGGTAAATGAGAAACGAGCCTGTTGCCCCCAGAAGGACTCTCAGCCATATCGGGGTGTGATGGGGAGGCCACATGAAGAAAGACTGAGTGGCATCTTCAGCAGGTATCGGTGACCAGACTTCCCTCAACTTCATTGCTGATTTCTAACAGTGGAAGATCTGGCCTTGAGACAGGGGAGGGGGAAAAAAAAAAAAGAGAAAAAAAAAAAAAGAAAAAGATGACAGCACTGCTTCTGCAATTGCAGCTTAAAATAATCCCCCATTGTGGCTTTCTGAGGGGAAAAACAGCCCCCTGAACTGTTGCTGTGAGCAACAGATAAGAGGAGGGTACACAGTGGAGATAATTCTATCAGCAGATGGAAATGGAGCTTGCTACCCCACCCCATGGTGATAATATCTGATCTGAGTGGATTTGTCATTGTCAGAGCTTCTGGTTTCAAGCTAAAGTGAGTATTTCCAAGTAAAAGCTCAGTGGTGTAAAAGGGGCTGAGCTGTCAGCTGCATACTCTGAGGGGAAAACACAAAGGGTTCTTCTTTCTGCATTCTTCAGTCAGTCCCTCATCGAAGTCACAAAAAGTCCCTCTCCAAGCTGCATATCATTTCTCAGATATTTTTACAGGGCTGACAAATTGCTCTGCAACTGGTGATGAAAATAAATTAAAAGTAACATTATTGGGTAGACTTGCCTCTAAAGCCAGCAACAGCAGGCACAGAAGTGTGGCTGCCTGGCTTCCACATGCTGAGCAGCAGTGCCCGAGGTGCAGGCTGCAGCACTTGCTGTGCAGGATTTGAACTGGAATCAAGGTCATCTCTGTTTTCCACTTAGTGAAATCTAAATCACAGCCTGGATTGAAAGCGGAATTACTACAGATCTGTGGGCGACAGGGTCTGCCGAGCCCCTGGCCATCATCACCTTGGGGCACACTTCTCCTAGGAGCTGGAAGCCTTCACTGGAACAAGGTCAAACTCGAGTGAGGCTTTGCTCGTGGCAGACTTTCACTGGCCACTGTCTCGCTCCATATAGGACCTGCCTGTGCTCCCAGCCCCGCAGCTGACATTGCTGGGAGCTCTGCCTGACAAATGGTGGAATATCTGGCTCAGTAAGGTCAAGCTCATCTATCAGGCAGGCTCCAGCAAAGCCTGGAGCTGCACCCCTAATGGCTTGCTTCATCACATACCCATGCACGGTTCTCTGTGGCACATCTGCTGGCATGGATGGGAGAGCTGACAACCCAAGAACAGAGCAAGAGGCCAAATGGTGCAGCCAGTTAGTAACTGCTGCTCTGGAGCTGCCCTGCTGCAGGGGGCACCTCCTGGCCATGCTCCGCTTTCCCAGAGGGCTCACGGGCAAAGAGGAGCTGGCTCAGTGGCATAAAAACCACTTGCTCCCTGGCATGAGCACTGCAATAGCAGCACAGGGCAACAGCTTTTGTGACACCCTTGTCCCTGCCATCATTAAAACCAAGAGATGTCAGGCAGGAGGTGATGTCTCTGGCTCCAGAGCAACTGGAAGTTCCCTTGCTATCTCACCCTGGGCTTCCAGCTGTCTGCAGCTTACCAGGCAGTGTGGTGAGCAGCTGCCCCATCCTAAGGAAAGCTCCTAAAAACTGTGATCCACAAAGCACAGCAGTTCTCCCAGCTTTGGAGAAGACCTAGGTTAGAGAGACCCTGAAGTGCTCAGTGAGGACTGTCCTCAAGCAGCTGCAAGAAGCATCGAACCAGCCACTTTTCCCCACCACCACCCTCTGTGCTACTCTGCCACCCCCAACAACCCTGCAGCCCTGTGTGCACTCATTTTTTTCCTTGCTGTTGTCCTAAGCCTAAATCAAGCCCTCCTCGTTCAGCCCAAGCTGGACATCCCCCCCAGTAAACTTCTACTCCACCTTGTCCTACCAGCTCTTCTTCAAATCTGCATCAAAAAATGAAACCCAAAATTCAGCACTCTCCTTCTCAGCTAAGCATGCCCCACTCCTCACAAGGGACCACACAATTTCACAGCTTGCACCTTGACACCCCCAGACAGCCTCTGACTGCTGCCAGGCTCCGTGGCACCGCTGCCACCACTGACCGTGGCACCGCTGACCCGTCTGTCCCCAGCTCCCCTCCAAGCGCTGCCCTCCCCTCCACGCGCACCACGGCCAAACACCGACACCGCACCAGTGCCCCGGCTTGGCTGGGCACACCTCCGGGAGCTGGCAGACCCACTCCAGACTGGTCTGGCTGCACGGGACAGAGGGGCGAGGGGCCGGCCGCGGTCCCCATTGCCCCAAGCCCAGGGGCACAGAGCCCATCGGCACATGAGGCCAGCAAACGCTTCAGCAAGGGGGTTTCACCAGTGCTGTGGGAACAGTGAGCCTGGGAACCAGAAACATTGCAGCTGGCACCTCACGGCTCACACAAAAGCACGCAGAAAGAGCCCAATAAACCCCCGTTACCTGTAGGCCACTGGCCACGTCCCCCCCCCCCGCCCGCACACCCGCCTCCCCCCCGCGCCCCCCGTCCCACCAGCCGACGCTCTCCCCCGCCCCGCC
>WUAM01000287.1:76821109-76833189 GCA_024336885.1 Actenoides hombroni
ACCGCCCTTCTCCGAGGGCCCGATCGTTGGCAGGGGCCAGGTTTCCATGACGGGCGGTGCTGTGGAAGCTGCATGGGAACATTCTTCACGATCCTGGGCTCGCGGTCTCTCCAGGGAAAGAGCTGCTGGTCAGAAAAATACAAGGAGGACTTTTCAGTCTGGGGGCTGAATTTTATTTTTAAATTCCATGTAAAAATAATGCAAATAAAGATTTGTGCCTGCTTGTGGGCCCAGAAGACAGAGCGGTGGAGCAGTGACAGAGACATTTTCCCAGGCAGCTTCGAGCAGCCCTGATGAATAACAGCAACTGGAGTAAGAGCAGCACTGTTGAATTATTTGCCCTGGGAATCGCCTTCCTGCCAGCTAAACCGTGACCTCGGGTATCACTATGTCAGCTACAGCATTCTGCTAGGACCCGATTAAGAAAAGAAAACACAGAAGGGTCTGCTAATTACAGTAATCACAAGAACCTGGTTCTCGTGGACCTCCAAACCAAGCAATGATCAAAACAGCTGCTGCTTGCCCCGTCCCTCCTCGTCACAGCACCTCTCACAAGGCGCTTTCAGAGACCCGCAGCAGCAGCAGGGTTCCCTGGGAGTGTGGTCGAGCAGAGGTGGCGGCAGCTGCCTGTGCCAGGTCTGCCAGCCGGTCACACAGGGCACGCTGTGTGTCCGCAGGGGTCTGGCTGCTCGCCGAGCTCCCTTTGCCTCGCAGAGCCACTGCCCAGAGGCTTCTGCAGGCAGGCACCGAGCAGCCGCCTCCCTCGGCCGAGAAGCGGTGACATCAAGAAAGCAAACCCCCAGAACTGAACTGTCTGCTCTTTCTGTGCTGGTGCGATGAATTGATTTCTTTAGGGTCCGAGACAGAGAAACTGGGAGGGCAGCAGGGGAGGAAACAGAAACATTTCTGCTTCTTCTCAAAACCAGGTAAATGCAAGCACTGCATCCAGGGAAGGTAACCAGAAGCGGTCTTGCCTCACCAGCTTCGTGCTTAAACCTCTCCTTACTGCCGCCTTTGGGGTCTCTTGTGGCATCAGAATTATCGTTTTGCAAATTATATCGAACTATACTTTGTGTGATGTCCAACGGTGGTCTGTACTCCCCATCGTTGCCTGAAGGGAAGACACTTGCAGGAATCCCGGTCAGATATTTACAGTCCATGAAGATGTACACTCAACCTCCCCAGCTCCTGTTAGGGGGCAGAAGCGAGTGGCATCAAACAGTCTGCACCAGCACAGGCTCAGCATCCCCTCTGCAGCGGCAAAGCAGACTTGCAGCACACAGAGGCAGAGCAGCTTTCCTGTCCCGGTAGAGCAATCAGCTCTGCCATCTTTCTCCCAGTGGCACAGCTTTGTGTCCTCCAGCCTGGCCCTCCCAAGGTCCCTTCACACTATCTGGCAGTTACAGTCACACAGGTTTTGCAGCCGTTTCCAGCTGGATTAAGCACTGTAATAGGTTTTATGCCACCAATGCCTTGAGATGAGGGAAACTTGATAAGGAAAGGGGGTAGGCAAGCGAAAGGCCACACCACGCAGCCAGCGCTGGTGCAGGTGAGTACTCACCACTGGAATGTCCTGCAGGAAAGGGGCCAGGGGCAGTGCCTGGGCCAAGAGGATGTGAAACAAGGTGAGGACTGAGCTGACCCTGAGGCTACTCACAGCCCCAAGGAGAGGAGCCAGCATTTGGCTCCATAAGTAAGTGCAAAGAGGTGGGTCTGGCTGGGCTGCAGACAGTGATGGCAGCTGCAAATCACAGTGGGGCAGGGCTGGGGACCTGACTTAAATGTGTTAGCAACGAAGTCTGACAAGGTGCAGTAAAGGCGAAGTATCACAGTGGGACTGCTTCTATTCTCTTTCATTGCTTGCTGGCCCTCCTCAGTCTTTCAAGGAGGGGATTTCTTCCAAAAGAGAAGCTTCCTCCCCCCTAACCTGTAGCCCACAGTGCAGTGCAGCAGTGCCCTGGGGAGCTGTGGGTCACCCTGAGCTGCCCAATCAGGCCAGGTGCCCACAGGCAGCCAAGGTCTGGCTGGTGCAGCCCGGCACTGATGGGCAGAGGGGAGGTGAAGCACCAGCCACCCCTCTTTGCAGCCTGGAGACAGGAGGGGAAGGCAGCACCTCCACACCCAGCACACATCCCCAGCACGGGGCTGCTCACACAGGGCAGGGCACGGCCCTGCCCCGTCACATGGCCTTCAACAGGGCCCACCTCTGTTCCTGTGAGGAGCACCCAGCTATGCCAATACCACCCAAGACAGCAGGCCATTCCCTGAGCCCTGGGGTCAAACAGCAGGGACTTGGTTGTGTCCACATTAAAAAGCTCCTGGTCCTTGGTATCCAGCATGTGGAGGCCTTGTGGTCCTAATTAAGCCTTAATTTTTCATGCAGGGTTTTTTTTTTTTGAGTTCAAAGCAGATGAGAGAACACACATCCTGTGCTGTAACCCATCACAGCAGTGTTTTCATAGCATGAAACTCTACACTTGCCCCTGTTGCCTATTGGCAATGGTCCCTGATTTATGATAATGTCCAAACAATCTTCAGGCATCATTTTGGAAAGTATTCTTTGGAAAGGCTAAAATAGTGCCAGGGTGTCAGCTAGTAATAAAGCAGGACAGATGATCACTGGTCCAATGCTTAAGCTCTCAAGTTGGCAATGCTCTGTTCAGCAGCACAGACATAGCCTGGGAATCAACTGAAGCTGGAGGGATACGTTCCAGGAAGTATGGAGCTTATATACTGCCCTGCCAACTGGGACACCCCAGAGCATCAGGAAACCTTGTGCCTTCCTACATTGCTCTTTGTTTCTTCTTTTTTCAGTGACCATCAGCTGCTATACCATGACTCAAGCCATGTAATATCCTTGTCTAAACCATCACAAAATCCATTCTACTGGGAAGGTTGTTTTGATACAGAAGAGCAAGAACACGAGTGAAGTATTGCACGCTGTGTGAGGAGTCCAGGCAGGAGTGGGATGTGCTGGACTCACTGGGTGTGTGCAGCAAACAGAGGGTTGCCACCCAGAGAGCAGGAGGAAGCTTTTCTCCAAGGAGAGTGACAGCACTCGAGCACCAGGGGTAGTGTTGGTGGTGCCATGCTCAGGCATTGTGGATGCTCAATCAGCTGGGATCAGGACTGCATGCGATCACAATGTGGTTTGGAAGGGCTGCCTTTGTCAGTCTTCTTCAAGTGGCCAGCAAGCTGCTTGGCTCCTCTGTGTAGGGAACATGACTACCATGGGAGCAGGATTTGGATTAAGAAGGAATCGTTGCTGATTATTCCCAAAGTCCAGGGTGGTCCACGTTTGATAGAAAAGTAGTTAAAAACATCTCAGGGTCATTAATCCAAAAGAAAAGGCATTGAAGAACAAAGACTTTTAATGTGTTTTGAAGGACATTAAAATCTTTTAAACAGCTCATTTTCTTCTCTTGAGTGCAGCAGGGTTTACTCAGAGTCAGTAATTCATTCAGTACAGTTCACCCTCTGCAAATTTTCTGTCCAGCCCCCTTCCCTTATTTTCTCTGTTTGAGTCATTATTTCAAACTGCTCGCCTGTTCCAGTCTGAGAACACATCCCCTATGGGCAGCCACTCTGCAGGCAGCTGCCAGCTCAGAACCTGAGCTTCCTGGTGGATACACCTGGCTCACATGGGCTGAGGCTGTTCCCAATGAGATGGCCACTACCAAGGGACTGCCTTTTCTGCTGCTGTTCCCTAACCTGTTATTTGTTCTCAGCACGCTTCGACACAAGTTCATGTTTTCTTAGCTATTTCTACCAGTCAGTTTTTCCAGGGACTGTTTGTGGACAGTGAGGGCAGAAGAAATCAAACTCTGTTTTCTTGTCAAAATGGGAGGCTACAAAGAGATGTCTGCCCTCCATGGCATCTGTTTCAAGTCTCTTATCTGGGGAGGAGTGGAAAGGCACTGGGGCCCAGCGTAAGCTGGTTCCCTGCAGCACATTCCCAAGATGCACACCCAGCCCAGATTAGTGTGGTTCCAGTGGCAGGGCTCCAGTCCCCTCACCTTGGGAAATGCCGCCAAGGTTTTACAGATCTTGCTGCTGGGACATTTTTCTAACTGAGTTTCAATATTAAATATCCTTTTGCACAGTTTCATCCCATTGGTTTCGGATACAAGCTAAAATTGAGAAGGATGATATGAAATGAAGCCAAGGGAAATGCACTAAGTCATGTTTGCAAAGCACATTGAGAGAACAGGACAAAATGTCCTTGGAAGATGAAGAAATCGATAACAATATCTCTTATGGTGCAGACACCAAAGAAGTTTTACAACTGCTGTGAGGTCAGTGTGTATTAACCTCGTACTGCAGACCTGCAAAGTGAGCACGGGGAGAGAGGTAGCTCAAGGTTCCACATCACAGGCTGTGTGTGTAAACCCTGTGAAGCACCGAGCAGCTGTGAGCCCGCACAATGCACAGTCAGAAGGTCTTCTTCTAGCACTGGGCACCCACACAGCAATCTTCTGGACCTGCTGGCTTGCTGGATGCAGATAGCAGGTGGGTAACCTTTAGGAGCAAGGTTGAAACTCAAGAAAAGTGCATGAATCTGACTCTAAGCATCTCACAAACCTTATTTAATTGTATGAGAGTTAAACAGTATGGAGGGAATTGTAGTGATCACTTCCTTGAAAACAGATTGCTATTCTAAACCCTGGGTAGAAGATCTGAGTCCAGCAACCTCTGACAGTAGCTGTGATCATCCCACAGTCATTTGGTAAACAAAAGAGGGTTTTAAACTATTTAATCTTTCCTGCTTTTTGTAATAATCAAGTTCAGATGCAAGTCATGCCGTGGACGGAAGGAACTATCCAGGTCAGCAGACCCCAGTATCCATCAGGAGAGAGAAGTAAGAAGGTGTCAAAAAAGGAGAGATTTGATCAGGGTGATGAAAGATGACCAAAAAAGTGAATGCCAAAACTCACGAGAGACAAACTAAACAAAGGGGGATTTCTCTGTGAGCGGAGTGGCAGGACAGCAAGGTGTAAATGTTCTGGGATGTTGGACCAGTGCTGAACCCCAAACCAGCTGAATCACTGCCACTGATTTTCCTCTGACAGCATCAGCTGCTAAGGGGGGAAGTGCGGTTGCAGATGAGGAGATCCACATATCTCCACAGCAGCTACAGCACAGATGGCTACACGCTCCGTATCTTTCAGGTAACACATTGGAGTCCTAATGGCAGCAACATGTATAACAAATGATGTCACCAGGACTAATATTATTACAACAAATTCCACGGGAATTGATCGTGTTTGAGCCATCATGATAAGAGAGCATTGGTTAGTGAGTTATCTCTCAAGCTTCCCATTCCTCTGGCACTCACTCGTAGGCCAGTTTCTTGGGATAGGGCATGGACTGTTTTCTTTCAAAAGAAATAAAGCTTTTCTTGCAAAAGAAGCAGACACATTTAGTCTGAAATTTCTTCTCAGGTAGGCCAGGCTTTTGTAGTGTAAGCCATTCCAAAACTGCAGTATGATATCTTTTTGTAAGGTTTTGTGTTGTTTTCTTTTCCCCCTTTCTAAGCAAAATACTGTCAGGACCCTGGGAAAATTCCCCCCCATAGCCTTCTGACTTTGAGATAAATGTAATCTCTTTATGAAAACACACACTCACATAGCTTAAACCAGCTTGGTGCTGCCTGTAGTGTTCACCATAAATCACACTGCCTCACTGCCATATTCACTTTAAAACACAATGAAAGAAACCTCTTGGTAAATGTCCATCTCAGTTTTTGTTCTACAACAGCAGGAAACTGAACTGAAAGGTTTTTGTTAGTCCTCACACCAACAAACCTTATGAGATCTTCAGATAAAGGTTTTCCTGAATCAATAGACCATATAGATCAACATATATCAACAAAGAGGAAGTTTCATGGCCACGAGAGGGAAAAGCAACGTGGGCAGAGCTGCTCTTGTGCCTGTGTGCAGGGTCAGTAGGTCTGGTAACAGTGCCGACTGCCAGTGCCCATGCTGCCCTGCTGTGGACCCCTGGCAGACTTTTACCAGGGCAATGAGAGAAAGCTAAAGAAGGAGAAGGAGAACTTTGACCAAACTCCTGGAAATCAGAGCAGTTGTTAGCTGAATTGTACATCGCAATGAAGGTTGAAGTCACGTTAGTGGCAGTGGGTTATCCGCAGGCTCTTTTTCTCAATCTGGACATCCCAGAATAGCTGCTGTGCTTCAGTTTCCAATGCTGAAGCCGTCTCTGTTGCTCACATGGAGTAAGCAGGAAGCCAGCAGGAAAGAGTGAAGATTCCACAAAAATTCCTCCTTTTCCTGTATTGCTGCTGTGCTGATGCTTCCTCTGCTCGGCTCTTGTTTGACTCCTGGGCACCCATCCAGATCCAGCCCCTGGCAGAGACAAAAAGTTCCGTTCATAGGCTGAAAACTGGAGCTCCAGTCTTGAGAGACCATTTGGCTGACAGATGTTTCTGCTCATCTGTCTCCATCCTATTTTTTTTTCTCCTACTAATTCCTACCCTAGGAAGTGCGTGGCACTAGTGCACGGACGGGAGGGGAAAGCCCACAGAAAATGAAAGCTTTTAAAAGCCTCAGGACAGGAACTGTTAACCAAACGCGGTAGGTGGGGCTGTGCCTGTCCCTCTGGTCTGGGTGGGGGGCTCCCTGCCATGCCTTTTTCCTGCAAATCAAAGGGCAGATATTACCCAACGTCTGCAGCTCCCGGAGCCAGCAGCCCAGCGCTTCACAGAGATGTCATTTGACAGAATCTGCAGAGCTGAGCAGGGGCTCCTCAGCCTGCGCAGAGCTTCCCGCCGCTGTCGAGGCCTTTGACCTAAAACCAGGGGTCTCAGTGAGAGCTGCGTTAGAGCAGGAGCTCCATAAAGTATTGGGTAAAGCTCAGGAGGATTTCTGCTTTATTAATTCCTTGAGAGGATGAGATGTCATCTTATTTTTGCCCCCTTCAGTGAGTCTCCGATGGGTTAAACCAGACGATGAAAAGGGAGCACAGAGCTCAGTATGTTTTGTCTTTTGAAGCCACCTTCACAACCCCCTGACAGAACCCCCTCTGCTGCTGGGCTGCTCAGATGCTCCATGCCCAGATCCCGTGAGGGGGAAGGGGATGAGCTGTGGAAATGGGAAATATTCACAGTGGCAAATTCCCCTGCATGGGGACAGGGAAATCACTCCATTTAGCACATGCCATTTATTTTTAACATGATCTCACAAAGGAGGGTGGAGGGGTTTCCATGCAGCAAGGCATCTGTGTCACACTGGGCACAGGATGGGCTTGGGATGTTTCTGATTCCAGGAATGTGACTTTTTATAGATCCTGCTCCAGGAAATGAACTGGCGTGGCTGGCTTCTGCACGCACTGGTGAAGAGCAGCCAGAGGAGCACAGGGGCAGCACAGGCACATGCTTGGGGATAGGGAAACTGGGGAGAAATTACACATTTTGGTTGGAAGTCTACAGCTGAGAGGAATATGAACATTGTGCAAAGGGGACATGAAGCTTACTAGTAACCTAACAAGTAAAACATCCTCGTAGCGAGATACAAGCTCCCAAGACAAACAGCAAAAGCCTTTGTGTGTTACCTGTGCATTTCTTACACCATTGCAATCTCTAATCAATTTTAAATCCATCTCTCAGGGCCTTCAACCCTGTGCTGGTTAAGTTGCTGAAGCATATTCTTAGAGGACACTGTACTTGTACTAGAAGTGAAGAAAACACACAGAGGCAAAAGGCTGAAAATACAAGTGCAGTGTACAAGGTTTTTCCAGGATTGGAGGCAGGGGCCTCAGAGAAGTGCTAACACCTGTGCTGATGCACACACACACACACACACACACATGCCTAACAGGAAGGGAAAACATATAAAAAGACAAAAATAATGCAAAAGACCTTGGATTGGTCTGGAGTGGCCACACAGCTGCACTCCACCTTCTCTCGAGCTTACACGCAAATTGTTAAAGCAGCTTATCAACTTAATCTACTGGGGAATCTGACAAAATCAGACCTCTCTAATCATCACCCTCTTTCAGCCTACTTTACTGATGAGTTAATTGCCCATGATGAGACTTGGATGTTCTTGGAATGCCTTAGCCCTTTGTAATTTTCAGGTTCTGGCTTATTCACAGGCATTTCCCTGAATAACTGCAGTCCTTGAGTAATACAGGAAGAGAGTCCCACAGGGGAAACAGCGACATATTTTCTGTGTGTGCATGAGATACCATCAATTTTCTTCCTTCAGCCTTTGACTAGGTTACATGAGACCCCTTGGAAGTCAATGCAACAAGGCCAACGCCCGTTTTCTCTCCAAACTGTACCTCTCCATGGTACAAGTAGTGATGCAGCTGAACAGAAAACAATGGTGGAGCCAACAGTTCCTGCGCTAAGCAAAGCCCGTGCTGTTGCTGGAATCTACACTGGACAGCTTGAGGCGTTGGGGCTTTGCAGCAAGGACTCTTTAAACTAGGAATGTGTAAAGACTTCCCTGGGGTTTGGCACATGGGAAACATTCCACAAATGCATCACAGAAAGTAAATATAGAAAAGCCCTGCTGATAGGTCTAGCACGCTTTGCTCGGATAGCACAGAACTGTTTCCTATGGGACAGTTTCTATTGTTTGCTCCAGAAGAGCTGAAAACTTCCTAGGCATGAAGCTTCCACCAATTCTTTTTAGGAAACAATTAACAGCCTAACACATCTCAGTGTCAAGAAATTGTTCAGAGAATCTTCCTACTTCTTTTTTTTTTTTTAAACATACTGATCCAAGATATCTCCTCCTGGACTGTTAGAAATATTTCCTTTCCACCTGAGTACTTACACTTTCCAACTTCCCTGGTGTGCTGCGTGAAGTAGGCAGAGGACAGGAATATACATATCGTGATCTCCCAGTCCAGTCCTTTTTTATTTCTTCACAGAAGCTTTTCCCTTAAAATCCCCAATCAGCCCATTTTTGGTTTTCTAGATCCCTTCTGGTTATACCCCTGCTTTTCCAGCAAAATGGTGAACTGGATGGATGAAAGTCTCACAAGCACAGGACACCACATCCACCATTCAGCACTTTGCCTTCCCTTGAACAAGTGTGCTGCAGGAGTTTTCTAGGGGCTGTGACACGCTGCATGTTCCTGAGCTGTCAATCATTTTGGCATTTGTTTTATCTTCGACAACAAGTGCAGCTCTTAGTGTTGGAAACTATGCCAAGGCTTTAGCAACCAGAACACGAGCTCCTCCTCGTTGTTTTGTTCAAGTTCAATGCATAACATAGGTCTCACCTTGGTGTTTGTGGAAAGGTTGCTCACAGCATTTAGACACTCTTCTTTTGAGAATCTTTTTTTTTCAAGACAGGGCTCTCCTCCAGCTGCCCACCTGTCCAGTGCAGACTGAGATGTGCTTCGCTCTTTGCTGAGTGCTGGGATCTGCAATTGAAAAGTGCTGGTTAATTTGGAAAATCTAATGCTATTTGCATGCATGTAAATAAAATGTAAAAAAGTTATTTCTGAGAAAATCATGTTGAGATTAAAAACACGGCTGAAGGAAGCCTCTTGCCTTTTGTTCCCTCCACAAACACAAGGGGAACAGCAGAAGTGATCATTCAGTTCCAGGCAGGGCTGCTGCTGCTGTGTCTGCTGCTGGGTGCTACAATACTGTACAGTGGAGTGAGATGAATTTGCCTGGTGGGGGGCAGGTTTTATATCTTCTGAGAATAAACTTTGTCCTCCCCAAATACTTTATGTGTGGCATCCCCTCCCATGGCCAGTCTGTAAGAAGGAACAGCCAGGAATAAAGGAGGATGCAGGGGCCTGCAGTTCAGTGCAGCTCTGACACACCAAAGTCAGGTGCATGCGAAGCGATAACAAAGCCAAGCCTGGCTGCAGCCAGGAACAAACCTACTGCGTCTGTTTGACATTTTCTGTGCCCTCTCCACTGATTTGTTTAGCCTAACACAACTTTATTCTGTGTACAGGAGAATCTGGGCTTCTCCAGTAGGATTGGTGTCGCTTCCCTAGAAGTTTATAAACGTTTTGACATTTCTCATACAGCTGAGGTTGGGTTTTCATTCATACAGTGAGCTGCACTTGTTTGTGCTTTCAAACGCTAAAGGCTTTCCAAAATCCCTGGGGTTTACTTCCCATCTGCCCTCTGTTTTCATCCTTTATCAGCAAACATTGGTTTGCCAGTGAAGACAGGCAGAAAGAATCATCATCCTGAGCAGACTAGGAATGCTTGTTCAGACTGAATGCCCCCAGTATTTCCTGCAACCAAAGCCAGCTTTATCCAGTTCACTTACCCAGAAAGCCTGTAAACTGTGAGAACTCAAAAGATGGTCCTTTTTTATTCATGTTTATTCATTCATGTTTATTTTTTAGTAGTTTAATTTCAAGCTACCTAAGGTTAATTTGAAAAAAATTGGAAAACAACTATTGGGATTTGTTTGTTTGTTTTTAACTGTAAACAAACCAGAAGGAAAAGAAATTTGGTTTCATTTCATTTCATTTCTGTAGCAATTTGGCCTTGGTGGAAAAATGTACAAGAACAGAAATGAGCAAGTTATCTTTTTTTATTTTTTTAAATTTGTCGTGGTTGCCACACAAATCCATTGCTGAGATGGTTTTATTCCAAACTAATGTCAATTAACTCCACAGTGTCCCACAGCAATCCCATAAAACCCTTGGGAACATGGACAGCAGCAGAGCTGCTCGTTCTGTCCAAACACCGAGGTGATGAGGAAGGTGCCAATGTGACCATCTTGCCACAAGCTCAGTTACAGGGCTCGTTGGCCCTGATGCTCTTCCCTGTTGGACAAGCTCTGTGCCTCACAGCGCCCCGGGACTCACGCAGGAGTGGGCATTGATTTCCTAAGAGTGTGATGGGCCTCGCTGTGCAAGGATGGATGGTGGCAGTCGTTTGTACCTGGGCATTTCTCCGTCTTTGTAGAAATCTTTTGGGGATTTCTGACTTCCTGGAGAGCTCTCATAGCCATTCCACCTTTGGAACTCTCCAGGACAACGGTGTTAGAGAGAGAGATTAAAGTCTTGGAACGCTTCCATTCTCTTTTACAGAGTGAGTGACATCACAGGCAAATTAGCAGGTTGTTGGGAGGAATCAGAATTCTTTCTAAACACCTAGCATTTTCAACAAGGGTTTTTTACCACCCCAGTATGTCACTGTCCAAGGCAGGAGCCAGTTGAGGGAAGCACTTTGATCACACTCCAGCCAACCCGGTCCTCAGTGTTGCTTCCAAGGGATAGCCAGCTTTGCAGAGCTCCTCCACCCAGCTCAGAGCACTGTGACTAACTCTCCTGAGCACAGCCCATTTCCTCCAAACACAGCAATCAGCAAGCACAGGCGGCAGGCAGCAGACAGCAGACTGGTCATGCCCCAGTGATGTCCTCAATACAACCAGCTTGGTGCAGCGTTGAGATGGGTGTGATACCCTGACCAGGAATTCCAGTGTCGCTGAGTAATTATTTGTAACAACTCAGAGTAACAATTTCCATATGTAGGACCCAAAAACAAGAACAGCAGGTCAGAAGATGCCTTCTCCAGCTTGTTAGATGAGAGCAGAATTTCCATCTCCTCTAAAATGAGATCTATCCTGTTTCCTATTCTCATCTCCATCACCCCACCAAAATAAAATCAGCTGAAGACAGATACGTCAGTGAGCAGAGCTGGAATTTTCACTGCAGGTTTGGGGTGGGGAGGGCCTGGCATGGGTTGAACTCTCAACACCATGGTCATATTTTACTGATTAAGGAACCTGGACAGATGCACCTTTCACTTCCAGTCTAGATGAAACTTTTGTCTGTCTCCTCCAGGATGGCAAGATTGGTGTTCAGGCTTTTTCAGGACTGTCCAGAATGTGGAAATTCATAAACAGAGTGAAAGCAGGTGGCAGCCAGAAACACAAAGTGGGCCGGAGCAATTAGGAAGAACTCCCACCCAAGAGGTCTGCGTGCTTCCCTATGTGGAGGGATGGGATTTTCCCTTGCCCACCACTCAGACAGCTCCTTTGTCCAGCTGGGCAGGAAAAGCTGGGAAGGTATGGGTTAAAGCCAACGAGGTTATTTAGCTGAATGGTGTCTTTTTTTTCTCCTCCAGTTCT
>WUAM01000287.1:76833289-76845835 GCA_024336885.1 Actenoides hombroni
GAAGGTATTGGTTAAAGCCAACGTGTTTTTTTACCCGAATGGTGTCTTTTTTTTCCCCTCCCGCCCCCATTCCACCCACACCCCCCCCCCCCCCAGTCAGAGTCTCACACACAAGCAAGAAGCAAGAGGAAGGGAATTCCCTGTGCAGCTGGATGAGGGGACACGGGCCAGGACCTCTGGTGACACTGCGAGCTGGTGCGTCCTTCTCCTGCCATGTCCCCGTGCCAGCATCACCTCCAACCCTCCCTCCCCAGCGACACCCAGAGCGTAGTCCCTGGGTCCACACACAAAGGGGTTTCTGTTGCTCGGTCCGCAGCCCCATCCTGGCCGTAGCGGGCACAAACCCGCGGGCCCCCAGCCAGCCCACAGGGGCTTTACCCCTCTCTGTGCCAAAGCAAAGTCACTTCTGACACCTTCCCTTGCATTCTCATCCTTCAAAGGGTGGAAAGCTGCAAACCTGGCTTCGCTGTCTGCACCTCCACACCTTCTCTGTAATAAGCTCTTTGAGGAAGGAGCGGACACCTGTGTCACCAGCAGGTAGCTGCTTGAAGGCAGGGCAGCGGGCACGAGCAGCGGGCACGGGCAGCGGGCACGAGCAGCGGGCACAGGCACGGGCACACGTGTGTGTCAGTGTGCTGAGGGCACAGTGCCTGCCCTGGGAGCTTGTCCCAGCTTCCAGGCAACTGCCCCCCGGCATCTCAGCTCCCTGGGCCACCCTGCTCTGGGGAGCGTGGGTACCAGTTCCTGCCTCCTTCCTGGCCATGGGGTGACAAGCACTGTTTGGGGCCTACCTGTTACAAGGAGTGCCTAACGCTGACAACAAGCAATATTTGGTTCATGACTTAGCAGCTGTTCCTGCAAGAATCCATCCCCAGCACTCCTGTAGCAAAGCAGGTCTTGGAGAGCTGTTCTAAAAGAATCCATTAATCATATTGAACGGGCACGGGACCAAAATATTTCCCCACCTTTTTTCATGTTGTTTCCTTGTAATCTCAAAAAACCTTGGAAATCCTTAGAAATACGAATCCATCTCAGGGCTTCAACTGTTCAGAAATGCACAGCACGGGAGTACATGGGTGCTTTGGTCCCGGTGACTCAGTGCAGTGCCAATTCAGTTACTCTTCCAGTAGCTGGGGAAAACCCAACCTGTTCAGGACCCCTTTCACCCACCAGTAAAAGGCACTGAGCTGGGAGAAGCAGAGCAGTTCAGTGTGCAGTGTCTACACACCTCAGCCTAGCTGTGGGAGAAAGAGTTGTTGTGCACTGGGTTGCATTCCCAGGCAAGGACCGTGGGGCCAAAGTCTGTACACACAAGGCAGCGGCAAAGGTGCTGATGTGGCTGCCCTGGGCCTTGCAAGGTATCGTGTGACTGGGATGAACCAAAGGCCTGTACCACAAACGTCAGTCAAATGACAGGCTTCATTCTGACTCCTGCTTATGCTTTTTGCTTCAACAGTTCTATTTTCCATTAGAATATTGTCACATTCCAGCCACTTGACATGCCCTTTAAAACATCATTTTAGCCTTATCAACTCATTAACCCTTTAGACCATAAGCTGGCTGAACTCACAGAGTTAAGAGATCTAAAGGATGCTTTATATCCCAGCCATAACTTACCCCTAGCTCCTAGAACAGACTGCTGGACACCTGCAACATTACTTTTCCATGGGCTGCCATGCCAGCAGGCTTCCAGCTGGAATAGATGACAAAGCTTGGAAATCCATTGCTGACTGATTAGAGTAAAGGGATCAGGAAATGCAGCTCAGATCTGAGCTAGAAAAAACCCAGAAACAGCCACCACCAGCCACGTATATTTGCATCCGTGCACTTCCCCCAGGCTCCCTGACTGCTCACGGGGCTGCACGCTTTGAAGCACATCACAAAACATGACCAAAAGCTGCAAATTGAATATTGTCTCTCTGTGAGTCTTAGTCCTAGGGCAACTTCAATAAGACCCAGATGAAAGACACCAACAGAGAACTATTTCATGCAGAGGCACCTAACAGACATCCCACAGAGTTTGTCCTTTTGAGCAGCAAAAGGGATCTAGTCCATTGTTCCTTAGAGACCTCAAATGTATTCTTAGCTCTGTTTTGTGCTAAAAAAAGGCTTTTACCCAAATAAGTTAATTTTTTCTTAAGCTTTGGACAAGTTTCACTCAGACTTTTCTGCAGTTTTGTCATTTTAAGGTAATGAAGTTTCTACAGGTTTTAAGAACATGAGGACCTGGGTGGAACAGGGAGATTTTAACACTTTTTTCATTTCAGAAAAGGGTATAATCTAGTTCACCTCTGGTTTGACGTAATAGAAAACACAGCAGACTGTGACTGAAAGAGAAACAAGACTTCTCTTGGCCTGTGGATCGTGGAGCTTATTGTCCTCTTCAAACACCAAAAAAAGTACAAATTTCCAACAATAGTTCACCATCTCAGACAAGACCTGGTGCTGACAAGTGGATACCTTCTCCTACTTCCTCCACGTTAGCAGAAATCTGACCTACTAATACTCCAGCCAAGCTCATGTTCTCGATCATGTACAGTTTGCAGCAATGTTTCCAGAAAGAATAAGAAGAATGTCCGTGAACTGAACGAACTCTGACTCTTCTACTCCTCCTCTTTGTCTTGCATGAGATTATGAGGGACCAGCTCTTGCTTTGTGCTGATGTAAAATGTAATACTGTAGTATTATAAGAATCCAGTTAGGAATAAACCCAGAAGCACGTTACAGACCAAGTGCACCGACGACCAGCGAAGCACCCTGCAACAGAAGAGTGCAAGAAAAGAGCCTTGCCCGAGTCTGCCCTTGGTTCCTGGTGCAACTCATCCTGTTACCAAAGTGGTAACTAAGATGACATTCCTTAGCTGCACACTGCTGTGGCGAGGACATCTCATCCCAGTCTGTAACAAGTCCAGGGCCTAGAGGTAAAAATGCCACAAACCATCAGAATGTGCCATCTGGCCTTGGGAACTGGGAAACAAAGAGCTTATAAATATGCAGGGACCTCCATGTGTTCCTGGGACCACATAGCAAGAAGACAGAGAAGCTCAAACATATGGAGAGGAATGTCTCCCCTCCTCCCTCTGCATGTGCTTCAGTCAGGATGTTTGTACAAGAAGAAAGTCAGTTGAACAATAAAACCCATATGTCAGATGTTGAAGGGAAGTCTGGAGTTGAACACACCAAGAGAACAGATTGAGAGCAGTCCATCCTTCTGATAAGATTACCCACTTGAATATGCACATCACAACATCCTTTCAGGGGACCAAGCTGATGATAGCAGCAGCGTGGTACTTGCTACTTTGAACTTTTCACCCAAGAACTGCAAAGTCCTTTATTGTAAAGCCTAAATATATCTTTATGTGAGATGGGAGGAGTGGTAAAGAGCTATCTTTCCTTATTCTGAGCATGGGAAACACACAACTCCGTTATAACTCCAAACAGAATGCTCTAGTTCACCTGGAAATGATGCTCTCAATGAATTTTAATGGAATTATATCCAGACTCCAAGACCAGTGGATTTGCATGTCTTCACACAGAAAAAGAAAGTTCCTGGGACCTTTTGTAGTTAGATCTTTGTAGCTATCATCTGAAGATGACAGTAAAAAATGGACACGAGTCCCCACTTTAATAAGGATTTCATTATTTATTCAAAGTGGAACAGCTGCCAGCAAAGCTGAAAGGTCCTCCCAGATAAGGGACAAACCAATGGCCACAGAGAGGTTTTCTGAAGACTGGGTTGAATCCCGGGAGCTATTCCATGGAAGATGGAGCTAATCCATGGTCAACTCCAGACCCTCAGAAAGATGTGAGTGTGAAGAACTGGACCAAAAAGCTGCCATGAGTTCTTGAGGTTTTCCTGTTGTTGCTATGGCCAGAAATGCTGCATCAGACCCTTTTCTTGATACTTTCTTTATTTAGGGCTACATTTATTCACCCTTCAAATAATGGAGTGGGAAGGAAAATGTTCTGGACCAAGTCTGGCAAGCCTTAAGTTGAAACGAGGTCTAGGCACTGGGAGGTTTTACAGCTGAGTACTTGAAAAATTTCATCAAATTTTCATCAGATTAATTAGTTTTGGCTGGACAAATGTTGGCCTCTCATCTGTCTGTGTGGGAAAAGTTCTTGCTAACAGGGTTCCTATTAACATGGAACCCAAAAGTAATTAAGCTCCTAATTAATTAAACTTTGAATGAAGTTTTGACAATGACAGTCCCTGGCAAAAGCGTCCTAACCCGACTGGGGCTGTCAGGCACTTCCAGGAACCAGCATTGAGCACCTCTCAAAGTTCATGACCACTCCTGCTCCTTCTGCCCTCCCACCACCCCCCAGCCCCTTTCCATCTTGCATTGCTGTCGGCAGCTCAAAGAGAAGCTCATGTCCCAGCAGCGATCCCACCACCAAGTTACTCTGTCAAACCCATCCCCAGGCAGGTTTGCCCCACGCTGCTGTCCTCTCCACTCCCAGGCAGCCGCAGCCTAGCGAGGACTGGGTCTGGTTTCACTCCAGGCCTTTCGCTCTCGCTGCTGCTATCCTCAAGTTCAGAAAGAGCTGTAAACAATGAAGAGAAGATGAGGGGTGGGGGGTGCATCTTTATCTCAGCTGGCAGTTAATCCCTTGCCAAATGTATTAAGCCAAATGAGGAGGGGAAGAGACTGGTGAGACAGACGTGGTGTCTTCAGACTCTGCAGCTTTCCTGATGCATTTCTTTTTCTTCTGTATCTCTGCAGCAAGCTGGAGTGAGTGACTATGGCCCTGGGTGAGGAGTTAGCAGCAAGGGCTGCTACACTCCCAGACTTGCCACTGGCCACCAGACAATTTTGTTTTCTCGGCCCACGCTTTGTCTGTGTTTTCAGTCTCTTTAAACCAGCACAATCTGGCTTGGTCACCAGAAGAAGCAGACCTGATGCAGGGTTTGCACGGTGCTCCCAGTGGGGAATCTTATCCCAACCCAACCCAGCAAAAAAGCACCCCTATTTTATGCTGAGCCCCGGCCTGTGAGTGGCTGAGCAAGCCAGCTCACAGCGACTGTGCTGCCAGGGCAGCTCTTGGTCCTACCATGCTAGAGTCTGAGCCCTTTGGGACAGGGACTCTGCTCTACTGGCTGGCTATACAGCCCCTGATGTGATGAAAGGTTGATTCCAGTGGGGCCCTGGGCCCTGTACAGCACCACTGATCCCTTCAATGGCAAGACGCACCTCGTTAATAAAACACACCGACACTAAATGGAAAGCAAAGACCTCTAGGTCTTGAGTGCTTTGCAACATATTCACTTGGGCTCTGTATGGAGCTGGCACTGCAGTGGCAACGTCTGGAGCTACTGGGGACAAGGAAGAGTAAGGGAAAATGAGAATCTGCTGGGAGAGAGCTGAGGAGCTCTGTTACAAGTAGCGGTCCCCAGTTTGGGTTTGGCTGCTCATGAATGGTGGTTGAGAGCCAAAAGTGTTCCCAGCTGATGACTAGCATGGCAGCTCTTCATGGGGAAGTCCTGAGGAAAGAGCTCAGTGATACTGCTGGAAATCCCTTCTAGTCCAGTTTGGTCCTGTAGGCTGCACCTCATCATAATACAGAAACGCTCTGTGCCTCCAAGTGTGCTTTTCCACGGAAGAGATGGTTTGTAGGGGCAGTCACCTGCTTCTGATCTTATTGCAGGGGGTGGTGGAGTGGTTATCATCCAGCCTCCCCTAAGAGCTGCTTTAGGGGAGCCTGAGCGTGCCTCTTCCTCTGGGTGCATGGGCAGGAAGCAGTAGCCCATGAGTAGGAGCAGCTTTGGGCAGAGCTGGCTGCCCCGCGCTGTGTGCTGAGCTCAGCAGGGCTGCTCCCGGGGCCAACCTGCTGCTGCGGGGACCCGGGGGAGCTGGGGGGCTGGGGGGCTGCACGGACAATGGCAGGAAACGCCTCTGCTCTGCTCTCAGCAGAGGGGATCTTGTGCCAGACAGGCCACGAACGGAAGGCGTCCACATGAAAAGCAGGGCAGAAGAAAGTGTTTGAGAGAGAGCGGGTGGCAAGGGAGGGGGAACAGGATGGAAGTGGCTGTGCATGACTATGAAAGAGAGTCTGCTTGAAGAGGGCTTGGAGTGTGGGGGGGTGAGGACTGCAAAGACATGATGGGAGGCAGAATGTCTGTGGGTGGCACAGAGATGGATGCAGCGCCTGCACCACGCTGCCAAAAAGAGCACTGCATCCCAGATGCTCTGCTCCAGTCCCGGGGACCGCGCCGTTGCTGTGCCCTGGTAACACTCAATGTCCTGAGATCTTTTCCGAAGCAGAAAAATGGTGGGAGGGTGTCTGGGGAGGATGCCAAGGTTCAGCAAGAGCTGTCCATCCCTTCTAAGAAATAAACATTGCATCTTTTCAAAGCTCGTCGGAGTCGCTGTGGTGTCGGTGGTTTCGGGATCATTATGGAACAACTTCTGCAGAAACATCTCTCTTGGTTTCCCAGTCAACAAGCCATCTTCTTCTCACCATATGTATTCCCATGTCTCAGTGTTTTCCACAGGAAAAACAAAAGCTTCCTCCTTCATCACAGTAGCCTTCCAACCACACTCTTCCATATGGCTCTGACACTTCGCAGTTCAAGGCTTTGTGTCTTCTGGTTTCAAAAAACCCCCTGCTGGCTTGGTCTGGAGACTGCCCTGTCCCACACGCCTTGGACAAGGATGCAGCTGCCCCCCACACCCTGGGCTGCTACCATCCAACATGTCAGATCGGAGGCCTTTCTAAGCCAGGCTCCTGAACAGCAGCTGGCATCTGCCAAGTATATTGGTAAATAAGATTAACTCATTTGAAGACAAAACAGAGAAAAAAAATCAAGCTTGTTTATAAATATACTGCAGAGAATGAAAACACAGAAATAGTAGCCTCGTGGGAGGCTGTATTCCGAGTTCCAGTGGATCATGGCAGTCTGATATTTACACTGACTTCATGAGTTTGGAGTCCTTCCGAAGACTCGGGGCACAGCAGCACACACTTTGTCTCAGCCCCGTCGTGTGATCTCCATGCCTGGCTGCTACGGCTCTGGTTTGCAAAGGGTTTCTTTCTGTTCCCTTGGTGGATTGTAATTGCTCTGGATTAGCTTCAAATGGGAGGGAAAATGTTAAAAAAACACAAGAGGAGTCTTCAGAGGTCCTGAACATTATGCCTAGGTGGTGATCTCATGGCAGCAATGACCTCAGAGGTGTGTTTGGCTTGGTCCAAATTCACAGAACTGCCTCTTGCCAAAGATATTTTAAGTTGGCCAAAACCATCTGTAAACACACCCATCCCAAACCTCACGCTGCATACAGCCACAGACACACATCCTGTGTCTCATGGAAACTCATACATACCCCTGACAGAAAATACGGGGTCTCCAGCTCCACGTCTGTCCTTACAGGTGAATTCTGGTAGCTGAGCAGAAGGCAAACCAAAGTTGAAATTAGGAGCACAACATGGTGCTCAACAGCTATTCTCAGCACTCAATATTCATGCTGCCTAAAGGCTGCTGACTCCATTCGCTGTTCTGCCCCTGCTGTATCAGGCATGGCAGGCACAGGGACTAGTAGCAGCTGTTTGCATCTTTCCAAGGTCACATTGCCACGCTTATAAGCATGAACACAAACCGAAATGCTTGCTTTGTGCATCCCCAAACTGTGAGGAATGCAGCTATCCAGATCTGTACTCCCCATCTGACTCCCGTGGTTACAGCTCAGCCAGTTTGAAATGGATGCGTTCTGAAGAGCAAACAATCCTACTAGAAGCCCAAGCTGTCATTTGGTACCACTGGGAGAAACAGGACAAAAGCTGTGGCTCAGAAAATGCAGCACTCAGCAGAAGCTAAATCTCTGGGTGATCACTGGGAACCCATCCCGTAGATTCGGTGTGAAATGTTGTCACAGGGTCACAGAACCACAGACTCATTTAGGTTGTCAGGAACCTCTGGAGGTCAGCTAGTCCAGCGTGCCCCTCACAGCAGATGCAGCTACAGCAGATTGCCAAGGGCCTTGTTCAAACAGCCAAGCTTTGAGTATCTCCAGGGATGGAGATATCTCACCTCTTTGGCTAAACTTGGCTGTGCTTGACTTACCCTCACAGTGAAAAAAGTGTTCTTGATACCTGATGAGAGTTTCATGTTTGGCAGCTCGAATCTGTTGCCTGACTTCCTACCACTCTCCATCTCTGAGAACAGCCTCACTGCCTTCTCTATACCCTCTCCTTAGGTATCACAATATTGAGGCAGTTCTGCCCTACAAGTGACAAAATATGGAACTGAAACTGCAGCAGAGTGAAAAAAGAGAGGAGCTGGAAGGAAGTTAATCAGAGCCTCAGAAGAGCCTGATCCTAGAAGCTGACGGAGTGGAAGGAAAGGAATGGAAATCCTGACTTTTTTCTGAATGATGTGCTCCTCAAGGCCATGACTGTGCTTGCTCAGAGCTGCTCCCAGCAACGACTGCAAGAAAAGCACAGGTTGATCCCCCAGGGAGTCCTCAGTGCTGTGCCTGCCTGACATTCTTGTGCTCAACATATGCAGGAAATCATTTCCCAAAGCTGCTGTGCATTCCTCTCCAAGCGCACACGGGATGCGCCGGGCACCTCTTCTTTCCCTAGGGCTAACTCGTGTGCGCAGGACCCAAGCTGGGGGCTGGCGAGACCAGCCCTGTCTGCGTGGGCAGAGTGCTACCATGGCTAAAGCTCATGCTCTCCAAAGCACATATTTTCCCATAAATGGCTAGTCACTAAGAACCAGTCCCCACGAACTGATAGGGGCGTAGGGAGGAGCTCTGATGTCCATTAGTGATGGGGGAGCAGCTCTGTGACATGTTTGGACTACAGGGGAAAATCGTAGGGGGCTTCACAGCCACTCCAATGCACACAGATGCTTCTCGGGGCACCGCTGTCAGCACACCGGGCTTAAGAGTTCCACCCGCCCCCTGTCCCTCGGAGGACACGGAGCAACCAAAGCACAGCCACTGCTGCTGCTGGAACTGCTCTCTGCGTGCTGGCCCTGCTCTGTGCTGAGGCGAGGCGCAGGAGTTCGGGTATCAGCAGCTCCTGTGGAACAGCAGCCTGTGGGCACCACCATGCTTCTCCCCCTGGCTGGGGGTCACGGAGGAGCCAGGACAGCTTGGCCCTGGAGGCTTTAGGTCTCTGGAGGTTCCAAGAGCAGGCAGTGCTGTGCCGGGAGCTGAGCACTGTGCTGCTCCTGCCCGGGGAGACACGAGGGGGGTTGGCCACCCTGGCCAGGGACAGGCAGCATCACCCTCACCATGGGGGGATCAGCCTGGGAAGGTGTCAGGCAGTAATTCTCAGGAGGTCAGTTTTTTAGCACATGTAGGTGGGCAGCAACTCCCTGAAGGTCCAGACTCAGCAGCGCGCACCTCTGACTCCAGCCGTGTGTGATGACAGTGAGGGTATCCTCCAACTGAAACAAACCACCTTTGAGCAGACAGAAAGCACCAGCATAGTCTAACAACCATAGCAAGTCCTTTCTAAACTAGTTTAGAACACACGGAGCTTTTATCACCTGGCTAAACTCCTTTTCAAATGCTCTGGCACACAGTGAGTGTTGAACAGGGTCCCCCAGCCTTCTAACACTCAGCGTGTTTTCCCTCAAAATGGCACAAACCCCAGCGTGCTGGCATGGCAGGTATCAGCCACCACCAAGGTGAGGTGGCACAATAAAATCCACTGGCATCCTCAATTTGCTTAGGATGCTTCCATCGAGTATCTGACCTCACATTTCCCATGCTCGGTTGTTTTGGTTTGAAACTGGGAACAAAATCCCAGTATTTTCAAGCTGAAGGAAAGCTAACAGAAACAAACCCGAGGGAGCCCCCAGTGTGCAATCCTCCCCTCTGTACAAATAGTGAGGCTGTGCTTGTTTTCCACAGGCCACCAGCAAGGAGAGATGAAAGGCAGTGCTCGGGACCAGGTCTGGAAACAGGACTTCATCCAAGGCCACTCTGGCTGTGATGTGTGTTACATTACACTGAGAGAGCAGGAAGGTGAAATCAAATTCTTTCCAGTGCTTGAAAACTCCCCCTGGTGTGCTCTGGGACATCTGTGAGAGTTTCATAAAGGCCTTAACAAAGCTTCCTCTCTTCCATCTTATGGGTCAAGTCATTGCTGCTTCAGGGCTTCTGCTGGGGCAGTCTGCACGAAGAAGACTTCAACGTCAGCTCCACAAAGCAGAATCCTCAGAGAACCTGTCCTTTATTCAGGAATCAAAGGAAGTCCCACATCTCCCAGCATCTAGGGAACTCCTGCATCTCAGTTGAACTCAACAAGAAACAGTGCCTGAGAACAGAGTGCTGGAGAGATGCTCCAGCACCTCAGCTGGGAATCAAGTCCTGAGTCTTCACCTTTTGGTCTACCTGAGATAAAGAAGGCACAATGTCAATAGGTGTACTGCTGCCCTTTCCAACCAGCTGCGTGCCACGCTGTTTCCAGCCAGGCAGCAACAAGAACAGGCATGGGAAGAGGGCCTCCCTCCTGCCACCACTATTAAAGATCTACAGACTAGCTCTCCAGGTCTTCCTCTTTCCAGATCTCTGCAAAACTATTTAGAAAATACAGCTTTTCTAGTCTGGTGCCTTTCTCCTCCAAGTCTGCAGGCCTTTTAAGTATGAAATGGAAGCAAGCTAATTACTCACGTTGCTTAAATTGAAGGCCCAAATCTCCGTGGGTTTACTCATGTGATTAACACTTCATCAGAACAGAGGAACAGGGAGTAATCAATGAGTTACCCCCCGGATTTCAGCGGGGTGTGGATTTTTGCACGGGTATTTCCAGCTACTTCTGCAGCTAAATAAAGGTTTAAACACACTGGACCTGGCAAGCCCAGTGTGCAGAAAATGCAAAAGATGAGATTCCAAAAACAACAGCACTTTGGCCAAATAGCACAAGTGAGCTGTTTTCTAATCCTGTTTGCTTGATGAAGAGTGTGGCAAGACACACTGCATGTTTACCTTGCAAACACGAGCACAACTCCAAGTTAGAGGTGGTTTCAACAGATCATTATATTGTCTGATTGTGTTCACGCTGGGAAGGGGTAGGGGTGGGGTACCTGTGGGAGAACATTACAGATGGTGTAAACACATTTTTCTCCTGGCCTAGCAGCAAAGCTGTGTGACACCCCATTCTAATGAACACTAGCCAAGCAGTGAAAGAACCCATTGCTAACTGGGAAGGAAGCCTTTCACAGAGCAGCAAGTCAGTCATGAGTGGTAAGAAAGGGCAACAACTGGAACCCAGAGTGGTGGTGAAGAGGACTGTAGCCAGAAAGGCTGTTATAAAACTGACTTTTTGCCCTGAGGAACTCAAGAAAAATTAATATCTGCCATTTGGAAACATATTCCTTTTAGTAGCCTTCACGGTCTTCAGACATGCCAAATCATTGTACAGGCATCCTTATGGCATTTTCAGCCCAGAATGAAGCTGCAGCAGACAAAGGAACCAGGCAAACAGGATGCCAGCAAGCCCTGGTGAAGGAAACACCATGTAAATCAGGGAGAAGGCTACACAATTGGCTATAGGATGTGTTCTTTCCAGCCCAGGGAAGCGTGTTAAACGAAATGGTGTGAGAAGGATGTGATGGGCTCACCTTCACACATCAAAGGTTATCATCAAAGCCCATGGCACAGGAACCCAGGGTTTTGTACAGACCCTACCCCTGCCCCAGCTGACCCATTTCCTGCTCTCAGCCATAGCCTGTGGCAGTGCTGGAAGGGAAGGAGGAACTCCCCCGAGTTTCAGCTGCCTGGCTGCCGGCGCAGTGCCAGACATGGCAAAGTTCCTTAGCTGACCCCTCCTTCTGCTCAGCACACATCTAATTAGGCCATGGACAGCCATGCATGACGAGTGCAGGTAGCAGTGTGGTGGATCATCAGTCCTGTCGTATTTCTGCAGCAGTGTAGCATGGAAATCAACCCCAGGAGCACAGCGATCATGTCTGTTGATCCTGTGTGTCGGCAGACTCTTTCCAATAGTTTCTCTGCACTATCAAATAAAAACTCCCAAATATCAAACCAAAATATTCCTATCTATTGAGAAATCTACTCCTGCTCACCACTGGCCTGTGTCCATCCGAGCTGCTCCTGTCAGAGACCTCATTGCTATGCCCACGCAACAGGGGCGAGGGCATCTGCCAGCAGCACAGCAGTTTCCAGCCGTGTCCCCTAGACAAGGGAGGTATTCCAAGCCCTTCCCTGCCCGCACCAGGAGGTTGAGGACTGGGCTACACTACGTTTTGAAACAAATCCATAACCAGCAAAGGAAACAACTGCACTGGAGTGGAATCCCTTGGCTGATGCTTGATTGTCTAATGTAGCTGGAGCCAGGGGTGTGGAATTGGGTCCGTCTGAGGTGCCTCCCATGTCGTAATGCACACGTTTCTCATCCTGCCAAGGCACAATGATTTGGAAGAACAGTTGTCAAGGAATTTATCTTGAATGTCCTTTTGAAAAAAAATTCCCAGCCGCTGGGGTTTTATTTTGGGGGGGGGGGGGGGGGGGGGGGGGGGGGGCGCGAGGTTTTTTATTTTTTGGGGGCTCTAAAAGAATACTACATGAG
>WUAM01000287.1:76851118-76882201 GCA_024336885.1 Actenoides hombroni
GAGCGCGCTGCCGCCGCCGCCAACCATGGACCACGCCGCTCCTCGGCCGCGGGCATGAGAGCGCGGCCGCGCCCCGGGCCAGGCAAGTACCGCGCGGCTGCGCTGCGGGGAGCGGGGTTCTCCTGCCGGCTCCCCCGGGGATGGCTGCATTTCGGGAGGGGAGGAGGAGCGGGGAGTTGTCTCTTCACGCCCTTCCCCGGAGTCCCCCCTGGCGCGTGGGACGCAGGCGGGCTGCGTGGCAGTGGCGCCTGGCGAGCCGGGGCTCCGCGGAGCCCGTCTGGAGGCGCCGGGCGAGTGCTGGGGTTTAGCAGCTGTGCCAGCCCCGAGGGAGGCGGACGGAGGTGCCCGGTCTCCTCAGCCCCGCCGCCCAGGGCCCGGGAGGTGCGCGGGGGGAGTTCACGGTGTGTCCGCACGAGCGTGTGGAACTGGGACCCGCTCGGCTTTGGACGGGGTCGGAAGGGAATGAACCCGCAAACCTGCGCAGCGCGGCGTCCCGAGAGCTCCTCTGCTTGAGGCGTATGCACAGAAGCGCCTGTCCGTTTGCATCGCGGTGTTCTTCCAGGAGAGCAGTCAAGTTGCGCGGTACTCGGCGTTGGTGTCAGGACAGGGGGACAGCAGCCCCTCCGCCGCTCCTCGGCCCCGGCTCTGCAGGAGGAACGCGGCCTCCTCGGGAGCGAGAGAAGCGGGTGGCACTGGTGGGGCAGGGCAGGCAGCGTGCTGGGGGCAGAGGTGCTCAGTCCCTACCGTTTGCTTTTACTGTAACAGAACAAACAACAGAATATCGTATTAGCTTGGGGCTAGCCTGGGATAATGGAAAATAAGAGGGAAAAGTGTGAACATTATTTAAAATGCCAGTTTGCGATTCTCAAACGAGTCATCCAAAACAAACAGTAGCTGAGTGGAACTATTTTCTTTTCAGGGAGTTTCCACTGGAATAAATAGCAAGTTCTGTTAAAGAAAATAAAAAATCCTCAGCTGGTTGCAATTCTTATAGTGCTTGCCAAGGGCTCGGAGGGTGCCCACAGCCAGAGAGATCCTTACGATCCAGAGTGGTGTTGGACTGAAGCTTTTGCTGCCAGCTCTTTAGAGACACTTGCCAGTTTTACCTCCTGGCCCTACCTAAGACAGAGGTGTCTGGTTTTCCCTTCACATTCTCATCCTCTTCTACATTTAGAACACTGCTTGATGTTCTTGCTCCTAAGCAGAGCTGTGTCTGCTGCTACCTTTGTGTAGCCCGGACAGAGCGTTGCTGTGATGTGCCAACTCTACCTTATCTGCAGTCAGAAAAGGAGCGCCTGCAGTAGAGTGTTCTTGGCCTCCGTATCACAGTCCGTGGTGTGCGTGCACAGCCACAGCAGCGGGGCCATGGAGCTCCTGTCCGGGCTGTGTTCCCTGTGATGCACAGAGCACCTCCAGGCACCGCACCTCAGCCTTTCCAGTGCTTTCTTCAAAGACCTGGTCAGCGTTTTGTCCAGTGTGACTGTAAGGTAATTAAGCCACTGGTACTTGATGGGGTGGGTATAAATGGCAGTGTTCCTGGTCATGGGACAGCTGCCCCCTGACTTACTGAGACCTGGCACAGCTCATGCCCAGCTGCAGGGAAGTTCCTGGGTCCATTTCCCAGGCCCTGTGCTGGTGCTCTCCAGCGCACAGCTAAAGAGAAGTAAAGTGTTTACTTTGTAAGCCAGAGAGAAAGTGGTCAGGAGGCCGTTTTAATGTGCATAGACCTTGTGAACCTTCCCTGCAAGGTCTACACCTAAAGAGTTTCCTCAAAGATCTTACTGCCTGTACAGGCAGTTAGTTTGATTGGGAAGCCTATTTATTCATCGCCATCTAGTGATGTTTTCAAAACCAACATAGATTCCTTTCATGAGGAAAACAAATAGTAAGCCTTACTGGCTTAAAAAAAATTACATTTTCTGAGAGTCAGCTGCAAATCCCTGTCAGACACAATACCACACTTCGGGTGGGTGCATAACCTAATTTTGGCTAGGCATCTCTATGGAGACATAAGTCTCTGCCTCTCCTACAGCTCTCAGTGGTGCTCAGTGAAGGTCTTCCATCTACAGCAGTGAACACAGTTCCTTTCTCTTGACCTGTCTAAGTGCGGCTGCACTTTATGTTTTGTCTGAACACACCTGTAGATGGCTTAGTGTGCTCTGGTCTGAGTGAGCTTGGCAGTTGCAGAAGGGACCCTTTATGCTTCTTGGTGCTTCACCTTTGTTCATTATAATTCAGCTAGGCTGGCCCCAGAAATGGGAAACATGTGGCTTTGTCTTTGCAGAGGAGCTAGCTTCAGGGGTGAGAAGTCTTCTAGATTGCACCCAGGGGATGCCACTGGAGCATCAGTGTAGTCAGACTGCTTTTACTTCATAGGTGTCGGAGATGTTGAGAAATGAACCACTGATATAGTTTCTATTAATTATCCTGAAGACATAGTGGATGTTTGTTCTCCATGACTAGCCATAAGGGATCTCAAATCCTCTCCTGCTTATAAGAAGGAAGATTTTGATTTGGGGCTCTGATGCAGAGGTCCTTCTTGTAGATCCTTTCTTAGTCCCTTGTGGACAGCATTGCACTAAGCTCACTGCACTCCACCTTCCTGCCTGCCACGGGTTCATCACCCCTCTGCTGTTTCACCCTCTGTCATGCCAGCATCGTCATAAATGTCCCCAGACTTCTGTATTTGTTCTGTTCATCCCCATACTGCCCACTCCTCCACCCTTGCTGGTACCACCATCACAGCGAGTAGCACCCCGGCAGATCCAAATACAGGCGCCTCCAACCATGCCTGTGGCAGCCCTGAGCCTGTCAGGCCCGCGTCCTGCTTACAGCTGGGTATGGTCACACTTGGGCCAGACTGCACCTGACTCAAAGCGACACCCCCAGCAGCTTCCTCAGCACTAGCAGCACATCCCCTGCTTGGCAGTGCTACCCAGGGGACAACCCAGACCCTCCGGCTGGCAGCTGATGTGCAGAGGTCAGCTAGAGGTGGTACTGAAGTGTGGCACACATCTGATCTGCATGGTGGTACTGAAGTGTGGCACACATCTGATCTGCATGGTGGTACTGAAGTGTGGCACACATCTGATCTGCATGGCTGGTTTCTCAGCGGAGACAGGAAATCTGCCTGGCCAGCTCCCCACCTCTCCGTGGGATTCTGATCACAGACCTGGCATCACCTCAGGATATTCTCTTTGACTTGCCCGTGAAAGCGTCAGCAGTGTGAGTCCTTACGCCTAACAGAGCAAACAGCAAGGCTGCCTAACAGCACCTTCTCCATTTCAGCCAGAGGCTGAGACTCTGGCAGTCACTGTGGTTAAAAAAAACCCAATAACAAACCTCCCAAAAAAAAGTAAACCCACTTCTGTTCATCTGTCATTTCTCCACATTTTCTCCCGAGGGATCTCAGAGCTGTGGGAAAAAGGACTGCCACAGGGGTAGGTGCACATGGGCGCAGGGGATCAACCCCTCTTTTCTTGTCTCCACAGCGCTGCCCTCCGCTTGTTCCCCTGAGAGCAAATGGCAGGACAGATAAGGACGTGCAAGTTTCCAAAACCTGGCACCCATAGTTAGCCCCTCTGAAAACAGGTAGGGTGGAGTCCGGCTTGTGGCACGTGAGAGAGAAACTGAAGCAAAACAGGATGTTTTTGTGATTTAAAACTTATTTTTCACAATTCCTATTGAAAGGCTTGTGTTAGTTTGGATTTGAAGCTGCGTGACACATTTATTGTCCGAAGAGCTTTGTTCATGTGTGTGTTTGTGTGTGCAGACGTGTACAGCACCTGTGCTTCTGTAGAGAACGAAGCAAATCAGGAAACTACTATGCAGCCTTAGGGCAATTTTCTACCTGAAAATTGATAAAACCAATAGGCAATAACAGCTACGTGATGGAAAATATCAATTCTATGTAAATCTTGCTGGACAATTGTTTTCTGTCTGAACACCTCAAAGTCAAAAAGATTCTCTCAAATTATATGTATCGAAGACCCACACAAATGCTGATGACTGGAGGTGTTACTTTACATGGAAACTTGTGTGTTAAACCGTGGTGTAAGGGGCACATGAGGAAGCCTTTGGGGTCATCTGCACCCCGTAATATGTCCTATATTTGGCCTAGCTTCAGCTGATACAGTTTTCACACTAGTAGAGGTTAAGGCAAAAAGTAAGAAGAAAATACTGGAGAAAGGCAGGCGAGGCATAATACAGGGATCAGAGGAAGTGTCTGTAAATAGCCTGCTTCTGCCAGCTTTCCACTGCCTGCCCCTCCAGGCTGCCCAGAAACAGGGGCACAGGGACCGACACCTCCAGAAAGCCCCACGTCCGCTCACCATCCCCGCTGCCAGTACAGGCTGGCTGCTCCCAGAAGGTGCCAGCCCTGTGTCCCCGTGCCTTCTTTCTGCCCCTCTGTCCTGCCTCCCTGACCCCAGGCACAGGGTATGCAGAATCACCCTGCTGTCCAGCCATTGTCTGACTGGGTGCAGGTGCTGTCCCAGCTCTCACAAACCCTGGTCTCCGCAGAGCAATGGCACTTTATCAGTTACTGCAGTGGAACGAGGCAGTTTCTGCCTTCGTCATTTCTTCTCCTTGGCTCATCTCTGAGTTCCTGCAGCAGCTTGCAGTGGTTGTTCCTACGGAGTAATTCTAACAGCCTTGTGTAAGGAACTTAACGCAAATAGCTTGAATCTACTGCTTATCTTTTTCCACCTCTTGTGCCATCAACTGGGACATGTTCTTTGAGGCCACACGACTTGCATTGGTTCATAACAAGACCTTTTTACTGTAAGAATGTGCATATTTCTTTGTTAGCTCCACTTGGGAAACTCTCCTCTGGCCTGCAGGTTGTTTGATCCCTGAGCTTTTCACCCTCCATCCCACCAGCAGCTCTTCAGGCTGGGTTTTCAGGCCCCTCCTTTGCACCTTTGTTTTGATGAGGGCCCAGCTCACATGATGCAAGTCCCACTCTCCTTTCCGTTCTTGACCTTTCCCCAGCTGCTCAGCAGCATCTGTCTCTTGGCCTCTATCGCTGCTCAACCCCTAACGTCTTCCTCTCTCTCCACAAACTGGAAAAAGTGCAACTGTTTAAGCCAAAGTCTACTTTTATTTGCCCAAGCTGATGTAACCTTAGGCTCACAGCTCCGCTGAAATTGGGGGTGTTTGGATCCTCATTGGAGGCTGGGATGGCTGCTTTTCATTGCCATCAACTGCAGAATTCTGTGGGGTTACATCCTACAGTTCAGCACAAACCTATCGTGAGTTTTGAGGAGACAGGGAATGTGACTAATAAGTGTTTTACCCGTCCTGACGCTGACGGGCAGATGAGCAAGCAACAGAGAGAGGAAAATGCCTTTCCCAGTGCGTGTGCTGGGAGAGGTGCTGCTGATTAACCCCCGTTCCAGCCAGCCAGCTCTGAGACTGCCGTTTAACAACCCCAGCTCTGTATAATGCTAGCAGAATGCTTATAAGGCATAAAGGGATTAATGTTCGGCTCTAATGAAATCCAGATGCACAAAGCTGCCTCTTTTCAAGGTCTTTTCCATGGCTGGGCTGCAAATGAAGTGATTTAGTCGTTGTAAATAGATGAGCAACACCAGACTTGCAACGTGCGCGAGGCACTTGAACTGCTGGGCACCAAAGCCTGTGGGCAGCTACCTGGGGGAGAAGATGGGGTCACGCACTGCCCCCCTGCCTGCAGCAACACCACTTGTAAGCTGGGAACTCGGGGAGCACAATTCCTGCGTGTGTTAGAGCTGGGGGAAGCTGGCTTGGAAACAAGGCTGCTTCTATCCCTGGGGGAAAGCCAGGGCAGGTCAAAAGGTGGGGAGTGTCTGGTCAGTCTCTGTCGGGCGCCTGTTGTTGGACCACTCCCAGCTTGGCAGCACTGGAAGTGTGTCCCAGGAGAGGGGAGGATTCATACCGTGGCATTCAAGTGGAGAGGCACTGTCTGCTCGGGGGACCTGGAGGATTACTGCCTCCTAAAGCTTAGTTCACACTTGCTCCGCTTTGTGCAGTTTGTATCTTCCTCTATCAGACGTCAAGCACGGGCACTGTGCAGTTCATGGGCTGGTAGCTACCCGGGGCCCTGGCAGGGGCTGGACCAGCAGACTCCAGGTCAGAGGCCCTTTGGAAAGGCTGAAGTAACTGTAGCTGGGCAGACCCAGCTGTCTATGGCAGTAGGAGGAGTCTTGACCCAAGAGAGTGGAGGAGAAGGGGGTTATTTTAAAGACAGAAAGGAATGTGTTACATTTTTCTGTTCCTCAGGTTTGGCTGCTCTGCAAGTTTTTCATTTTGCCAAAAGCTCAATTCAGTGAACTATTTATTTGCATTTTTAAAGAAAGACTGTGATTCTTAATTTACTTTGGCCTCAGTGATGAATTTTTATACCGTGAAACCCAGCAAGTTCCCTTGTAATGTTCTATATGCAACCAGCTTTGCAGCAGAAACTTCTACCCCAAAGTACCGGCCTGAATGAAATGGTTTAAAGGGCTTTATAAAAATGTACCCCCGCCGATTTCCCATGTGAGTCTTGCTGTAGACAGCCCATCATCGTGGGGGCCATGCCCATAGTCACCCTGTGTGTGTAGAGCTCTGAGGAGGTTTTCTTCAGAGCTGGAGAGCCAAGAATTCCTTGTGAGAGGTTCCTGGGGTTCAAAGGAAGGAAAGGGATGAGGAATGAGTCCCACTATAAAGTTCTGCCAAGAGATAGAGGGGATATCTGCTGCAGTGGGTTTTCACCGTGGGAATGAACGTTGCAGGAGGACCCTGACGGGTGGCAGCTGCTTGGTCTACTCCACTGTCAATAAATATTTCAAGTTTATTCATCTCTGGACATCAGAATTGCAACCAAACAGTTGGGACCTCCAAGAAGAGGTGAAGACATTTTACAAAACAAGGTTTTACTTCTCCCACTGCTTTTGGCCTCCTGTGCTGGTACCAGAGGGGGGGAATCCTTCCTCTAGCGGCTGTTAGTTTCTCGCCAGGCCAGAAGCACCAAGTGTAGAAGTGTTTATAACTTGACATCAATATTTATTGATCTCTTCAGTTTCCATCAGTTAGCCACATGCTGTGCTGTGCTGGCTAGAGAAGAGACTTTTGCATTTGTGTTACTCAGAGTTCTTCAAATGGGTATTGATGCAAAAAAGACTTTGTCCTGGTGCACCCTTCAGGTGTTCCGAGCCTGCTCCTGTTGAAGGTGAAGGCTAACACTCATCCTCACTGGCAGTAAGTGGTTTTCTTGCACTGCTTTTTCTGTTGTTGTCCCAGGATACATAGACACCCCCTCTCCTACCAAAACTTCCCATTTCCAGAGAAAAGACAACCCAGCTGCCCATAATTTTCACAGATTCTTTCCACCAACATGATCAGCAGGGTGAGGCTTGGAAGTAGCAGGACTGTTTTTTTCTTCTGATATTGATGAGTTTTCACCTCACCATTTCATCAGCCCAGTACTGGCTGCTGCAGAGAGGCAGTGCAGAGCTCCAGGTGGGCACCCAAAGTGTTCGCAGAGGCACAGCTGATGAACGGGAGCCGTGGCCTTGTCTTCCTGCGTTTGGGTCCCATTTCTGGTACCTGTCCTACTGTTTGAGTGACCTGTTGGACTCTCACTTTGGTTTTGGACCCTCAGCAGTGCTTTGCCACGGGACCAAACCTTTGTGCTCATCCCCAGGCATGGGTGCTCCTGGTGGAAGACAGTGCCATGTGGGCAAGGCCTGTGGTCAGTGGCCAGAAATACAGACCCAAGCCTTGACAAATTCCAGATGTCTTGGTTTGGGGTCCAGCCTAATGTCATCTAAGAACATGGACCATTACATCAGCTGTTCAGAAAGACCCACTTCTGTTGGGAAGACCTCCAGTGCTTCAGGAGACAGCAGTCCCCTCCATGCTTTGCAGGACATCCTCTCCCATTGTCATCCACTGCTGATGAGACTGCTGGTGCTGGTCCAGACTCCTGAGGAAGGCTCTGCAGGCACATGTAATTCACGGGAGCAGGGAAAAAAAGTGACATGGAACAGATTGTTCTGATCCATCTTCGAGTGGAAAACCCACACAGGTTTCTCCCAGTCTCCCTTATATGGGACATTTTAAAATAAACCAGCAGGGCTCCGTTTCTTGGGAGGAAAGGAAATGTTTCAAAGTGTGTCCTTGCAAACTGATTTACTGCTGTCAGGCTCTGCATATTTTAAGAAATGTTTGAGTTTGGTTGGAGCTGTGTTTAGCAGTAAGGGGCAGGGAAGCAAGCAGTGAAACAACAGGGGAAGACCAGCTTGTATAAAACAGCTTAGATAAATATCTATACCCAAGCACCTTAGCTCTGAGTTTACATCAAAACCTGTCCTGTCTCTCTGAAAGGACTTGCATCCACAAATAAAATACTGGTCTGTGGCCACCCAACATCACGTTACACTTCATCCTCTGATTAATTAGGCTAATTATGGATCTTAAGGATTTCAAAGGGTTAAAGACAGGAGAGTTAAAAGATTCTCCCTACCATTCACAAGGAAATGTTAACACCACGTGCCTGTGCTGACAAAATTCACCCCAAAGAGCTCATCAAACAGCTGCACTTTTCCTCCTTTCTTCTGGGCACTGAATTTTCCAAGGAGGTTTCAGGCCAGGAGTCCCATGGGAAGCAACTGCTCCCCTCAGAAGATGGTTCATATGCAGCGTGTTGTTTTGGAGGGCCCACTCCAGCTTGGAGCCTTCTCCCTGTCAGGTCACACTGGCCTGCCTGCCTGGCAGTGAGCTGGAAGGAAGCAGGTTAACAATGCCTAATCACGATCACCATCACCACAGCAGACCTCTACTATATATAGCATCTTCCCCTGGCTGGGAACTGGGCAAAGATGGGAAAACCAGCACAGGAACCAAGTCACAGCCCAGGCTTTCATCTTGGTCCTACAACTCCAAACGCTCACCTTTTAAGGAACTGGAGAGATTTTTATCTTATTCTGGGTGGCAGGCTGGGAAGGGAATCAAGACTGAGAAGAAAAGTCATCTTCTAAGGATCTGGTGGCACAATGTAGGAAGGAGTGTAGCTTTTCAACTCAGTATCACCCACGATCAGACTGGCAGAGAGTGGCACAGCACATCTGGATGAAGTCTGGGGACAAGGGGTGAAGGAACCAGCAGCCATGCAAGTGCACTCTTCCCTAGGCTCCTGGTAAGTAACAATCAGTATAAAATGGCAAGGCCAGTTGTTTCCAGTTCAGGTGACCTAATGCCCCATTTCCTTTACGCAGTGAGCAGTTTCCCCTTCTCTTTCTTTCTCCCTCTCTCTAATGGGGTTTTCTAACCAGCAGTGCAGCTGCTGTCTTACCCAGACACTTTGTAATAGCACCCTGCACTCCCATACACACGAGATGTAACCGAGCAGGAGGCAGAAGCATCTCGCATTATCCCATTAAGATGCTTCTGCAGGAATGCCACTGCTAACATAAACTCATTGCTGGGTGGAAGAGCACTGGCAGTCCTCTTCACATGGATGGATCCAAGCCCAAAGGGTTGGTTAATTGTTTCTGTACTCTTAGCTGGATTCTTAAGTAGTTTTTTAATGTTGCCTGAGAGTTGAATAACCAACAATGTGCTACATTTATACAATAACTTCTGCTCTGTTCCAGCAGAGCACTGAAAAATGTGCCTTTACTGGGTTCAGTTGGTGGATAGCAATGCTCAGCCATCTGCTCTGACACGACACACCGATGCTGCCATGGGAGTATCCGTAGGGTCAAAGAATGCACGTGGCATTTTTGAAGACACGGTATATCAATGTTTCTGAAACTTTCATTTCTGAATGTGAACCAAACCACACAGCAGCATTGCAGTGCCACAGGCATTGCTACAGCTGTTGAGAGAAGGAAAGTCCACCCTGTTCTAAGCAGGTGCCTTTTTTTCCAGCTCCATCCCACCTTAACTATCTGAAGACTAACTTTCAAGTGCTGAGGTCAGTGGGAGAAAACAACTGCAATGTCCTTGCTAGCCAGCTGAGCTGATAGCGTAGGCCATACATGGGTTTGGAATGAGGGGCATTAGACTCGCAGCCTCCCCAGCGCCAAGAAATACACGGCTAAAATTGGCAGCTCAGAGATGAGTAATGCACAAACACGGTCCAGAGTGTTGCAAGTGTTCAAGCACTTTCAGAGTATGTTGGGTAAACGAGTATCTGTTTCCATGGCATCAAAACGGCACCAAGATTACGCCGTGTCCCTTTTGTGGCTCTCTGATTCCAGTGCCTGGTTAATGTGAGCAGAGCAGACTGCCAGCAAAAGCATTCCCTGGCTCTGGCAGGGAGGAGCACAGTGAGGACCCCCACTTCATCGGAAAGCAGTGCTCATGGGGAAAGGCTGCGTGATGCTGCCGGGCCCCGGGCCGTGGGCCACCAGCCAATGCCTCCAGGCACTGCCAGCTCTGCTCAAGCACAGGTGCTGGGGGTGCTCCGGAGAACTCCTGCGTCAGACAGAGACCTCATGTTTCTGCTGGAAGTGGTGCTAGCAAACAGGTCCTCAGACTCCTTTGGAGAAGTGCAATAGGTGGGCAGACAAGGCTTCTTGGAAGGCATTGCTGCCACCATTCAGACACAATCTGAAACTATTCCTGATGGTCAGGAGAAGAACTCCACCAGCACTGACTCTCTGATACCTCCTCTGACATTTACTGTGAAGGTCCCGTCACGTGCAAGGTTCTATTCCAGTGCCACTGCAGAAGCTGCTGCAATGCCCCTGGCAGACAGAGGCAGCCGGTCTCGCTGCCTGCCTGCTGGATTCATCCAGGAGATCTCTGCAGCTGAAAGCCCGCCGGGCTTGCCCACCTGGCACCACAGCATCCTGTCGTCCTGCCCGGAGACGCTGCGTGAGCGATGCTTTGCTGTGTTGTGTTCTGTAGGAACATTCTACACTGTTAAGGCACTGCTGCAAGCCAGATGATCTGCTTTAGTAGGGGCTCTTTCTTTTTAAAAACAAACATTTTTGAGCTGATGTTATTTTTGTTCGGTTCTTTCTGTGAAACTTCTGAAGGCAGATCTTTGCTTGCCAAGGTCATGCTGGGGAATGAAGGAGAAATTGCCATCAGTCCCTGTACATACATGCACGTACACAGGGAACCTGCTGATGCACTACTGATGGTGCAAAGCTGGATATTCGTGCGTTAGGAAATTGCTTTAATAAACTGTGCTTGCAGTCCCACTCCAGGTTTGAGTTACATGATCACACGCTCTTTTTCACAAGGCCTTTTGAGGGCTCTGCTGGACATGACCGGGCAATGAATTGGGACTCTGTGTTGTAGAAAGCTCTTGCCTGCAGAATTCCCTGGTCTTTCGGTTGCAGAAGTGAAAAGGTGTATTGTAAATGGAATGAGACACAAGAAGGAGTGTGTTTTCCCTGGCACTGGACTCCATGCCAGCCTCTGCCCCAGATTTCCTTTCTGAAGTGCAGTAAATCGCTTCCGCTGACTTCTGAAGCGGTCGCTACTGCCCTGGTCTTAGTTTCTGGGATTCCTCAGATAAATCCCTGGAGACAGACATAGCCATGCCGAGCCCCTGTAGCTCCAGCAAGAGTGACCAGGAACAGTGCTTCAAACCAGGCCCCTCAGCCGACCTTTCTGTCTGCTCAGAAAAGTCAGGTCCCATGAGCTGAACGCCAGGGGCCCAAACTCACTGTAAGGGCGTTGTTCTTGGCCTTCCCATCAGTGGGAGGAGGGTGATGCCTTCCTCTAACGTTGCAGGGATGTCACCTCGATGTGATAACGCTGTGTGCTCAGAGCTGGGACAGCTGAGCTCACGTGCAGTAAGTGTTTCTGCATTCAGTACAGAGTTTGAGAAGTACACGGTTAATAAAAGGAGTGTGCTTTCTCCAGAGGACCTCTCCTCAAACAGCAGCCCTGGTCTCTTATACTCATAGGATATTCCTTTTTTTGATACATTCAGAAGGCAAAAGATAAAGAATTCTTAGCACACTCTGAGCTTCCCGGTACTTAAAGCTGTCACACAGGAAAACGCTGGAATTAGAAAGGACTGCAGGACAGGTTTTCCTGTGGGTACTGAGCAAGATCCATCATGTGAGGATTTCTCTCTCAGGCTAAATTCTGTCATCCTTCTCCAGTGCAAAATTCCTTTAGCAAACAGAAGGAGCCTGTGCCTGTGTGCATACGTTAACACAGAGGGGTATCAGTCCAACTCCAAGGGTCACTATTGCAGTCACCTCACTGTTGTGTTACCTAAGACTTTGTGGCAGTGGCTGTTGAAAACACACAAATGTCTTGAGGCCACACTACCTGGGGAGGGGCCTATCAACAGTCTATGCGCTGAATTGAAATCACAGTGAATTAAGATAGAGAAGAATCTACTGAGGAACCTCACACATTCCTTCTGCTCATGAAATCCATCTCCCCACAGCATTACACTTTGTCCAGCCCAGTACTAAACTTGCTTTCCATACCTGTGCTTAATGAACTATTCCACGGCATGACTCTTAGGAAGTTTTGCCTGACCTTCAGCCTGTCATTTTTTTTTCTCTGCTTAATTTCATGTCATTATGTTGAGTTTTGGCCGTGAAAATGGGAAGCATTTCAAATTAGGAAAGTTTGAAGTGTCCCACAGAAAGGTGAGCGTTGGCAAGTGTTTTGAAGAATAAGGGAGGGGGAGGGAGGGAGGTGTCCGAAAGCACAGACCGTGGCTCTGCTGAGTTTTCAGGGCTGTTGACGAGGTAAAACCAGAACTTGTGGAGTGCAGTGAGCAGATCTGCTTCCAAGGTGGCCAGGCTAACTGGAATGTCTTTTTGTCTTCCAGAAGATGAAGCCCATAGTCCAGAGAAGACGATCTACTCCCTCTGCCATTACTAAAGCTCTCGGCAAGTCAAAGTGCCATTCCAGGTAGAGGAAATACCTTTCTGACTCCTTTTTCCACCTTTCTGCCTGTATGGACTGAAATCAAACTGGTTTTCCAATTCACTTAATGGTGTCAAGGGCAATTTGTTTGTGGATAGCCTCGTGTCCTGGAGCTGCAGCAGCATCATCCCTGAGGAGCATCCTGGTGTTCCACCTCAGCACATCCCTGCCCAGCCACACATACACGGCATGCTTTTCTGAGACAAGTGGGGGGGTCAGTCTCAGATGATCTCTCAGGATCATTTAATAGAAAGGGTAGGACTGATGATCATTTGGTTGTCTTCTGACCAAGTTATGTGGCTTCTTTGTCATTGCCCCCACCCCCTTCTAAACTGCACTGAAAAAAGTAAAGAAGAGAAAGAAACTCTTGAATCTGTTTGGCTGGAGAATATCCTCGTGAGGGAGGAAAGCTTTAAATGTTTCTCATGATGGATTGCTGTGGAGAGAGCTGGTACAATGCCATCTTCCCTTAGGCCACGAGGGTATTGGTGAGACTTTTTGCTATCCCACTGTTGTGTTTACAGAGCTGTGTGAGTCCTCCAGCTTTAGGATGAGATTGTGAGATGGTGTAGCTCCCACTGCTCAACTGACACACATAGAAAGCTTTTAATATCAAGTTTAAAGGTGATTTGGCTTCCCACTTGTAGAGTCAACAGATGCATAAGCCAAGAATTCGCTTCTTGGTGGCTGTGGAGCAGTGAGGAGGGAAGAGGGAATACCTGCTTGCAGGAGTGAGGGTGTTCCTGTGACTGGGAGCTGATTTAAAAAGAGCAGCTACTGGCTAGCTTTAACCTCACCCCAGTGAAATCCAAGGAACCCGGTTAGGAGGCCAGTGGAAATTGATTTAAGACTGACAATGTCAATAATACCACCCTTGAAGCTCGTATGTTCTTTCACTTCTTTGTGTAGAGACTGCCCACAGACTAGAGCAGCATTGCTGAGAGGTGGAGGGAGTCAGGTATCTTCCACATGCCTCTCTCCTGCGGGCAAGACACACATTTTTGTCTATGTGGAGCAAGAGGAGGATTTCTGGGTTTTTTTCTACCTACATAAATCTAAGGCCCTATCTCAGAGATTAGCTAACTCAGTTAGGATTGAGCATGCGAGCACAGTCCCTGAACAAGGCTCAGCAAAAGACTATTGCCAGTTCATTCAGCATCATCCCAGCTGCAGAGCCAGGGTAAGCCCAGGGAATGGCCTGGGGCCTGTGGTGCTGCCAGCACTGCCAGGCAGAGCCAGGAGCAGTGCTGAGAAAGTGCTCTGAGAGGGTGCTGGGAGGCAGGCGGGAGATTGGCACTTGGTGGAGCTCTTCCAGCTGCAGAGAATGTAGAGAAAGGATCTGGTTGGATCGTGGTGATGGCTTGGTGACTGCAGCCAACGTGCAAAAGCCACCTGGGTTTTTGGAAGGGGTCAGTACCTGTACTAGTCTCCCTAGAAACAAGAGGCTGGCCTGCAGCCAGGCAAGCAGAATCGGATGGCTGGAGCTAGAGAAACACAGGCGGTTCATCTGCTGTGGGCTGCAGCCCTTGAGTTGACAAGCAGAAGACACGAGCAGAAAACAGCAGTGCCATAAGCCATGGGTTTCCCATGTTCACACACATGTGCAGGAAGTGTTTTACCTGAGTGATAAATGATTCAGAAACAAATATTTCAGCACCTGAACCTCCCCAGATTTGGTGTGGGCAGCTTTCCATCCTTCTGAGGATGGTAAGATCAGTTGGGCAGAGGCAGACAAATGGAATTCACAGTTGATAGGAACAGGGCAGTGCTGGGAGAAGCACAGGGATATTGAGCTGTTCCAAAGTAGTCACCTGTGTCCAATCGTGAACCCTTGTGAGAAAAACCTCTGACAATGTCTTATGATTTTTCTTCCTCCTCCAGGGAAACTGCCCTTTCCTCTTCCCATTCAGAAAATGGGCTGCCAAGCGGGGTGTTCAGCAGCCCAGGCTCCACTTTCATCCTGGACGAGCGAGTACAGCTAACTGTAGGCCTGCAGACCCAGGAGAGACATTTGATCTTGTTCAGTGATGTGCTGGTCATCGCCAAGTCCAAGTAAGAGGAATTCACACTCCTTCTCCCCAGTACATGCTGCTGAAGCTAGGCTCTGAGATATGTGTGGGGCAAGCATCAAAACAACTGTTCTTTACAAATGTGGATCTAAAAAGTGGCATCTGCCCTTCCACCTCCAGAAATCCTTCTCGGTATCAATGTTTCACTCCATTTCCCTGAAGAAAAATGTTGTCTAATGGGTTTTGCCCTTTCCCTTGTGTGGCTTCTTGAAGAAATAACATGAGGGCAACGGGCAGCAAGGACAGAAAACTGACTCCTGGTCTGGCTACTCCTGCCACACGTGAATTAAGAGCTTAGGTGACCAGTAATAGGCAGTCCTTAGCCTACATCACCATCTACTTGCATGTGGCTGTAGTGAATCACATTTCCCTAAGCTGCAGCTGTCCTGCTGCAGCCCCCAGCCCCCAAGTCCACTTGCAAAACTTTCTTATAGTGCCTTCACATGCCCAGATGGTTCCTTCTGGGGGTCTTGTTGCTGTCACTGGATCTGCATGACTGGAAGGTGGCAGGACCGAACTCTGAAGGTCTGGATGTTAGGATCTGACCTAAGAAATCCATAATTTGCATTGCAGATCCTCCTCCAGCCTGAAGCTGAAAAAGCAGGTGCATCTGAGCGAAGTGTGGACCGGCACGTGTCTCAGTGAAGTGACAGAGAAAAAGATGGGTCCTGAGAGTTCATTTGTCATCGGCTGGCCCACCACCAACTACGTGGTTACCTTCAGGTATCTCATCAGACACCAGACCTCCCTTTGCAGCCTGGGAGTTGCCCGAGTCTCCCACGTGCCGAGCAAAACAATGACTGAGGCTGTAGGGCCCTGAACTCTACTACAACCCTTCTCCCCATTGAGTAGAGGACTTCCACTCACATCAGGCACTGTGGTAAACACTTAGATGTTGGGAGACAGTGATCTTAGAAAGGTATCTGTAGGCTGGTCCCTGAGAGCCTTGTAGAGGACCAACCCTTGCAAGTGTTGTTATAGCAAGGGCTAACTAACCCTGCTGCTGAGCATCCTGGAACATAACAACCAGCTCTGCTGTAGCCAAACAGGCTGTGCCATCGTACAGCCTACAAGCATGTTGTTTGCATACCTGCCAGCAGCCCTTTCTGTAGGAGATGAGCTCTAGTTTGGGAATTTTTCCTTATGAAGGACAGGTTAGTCATGTCAATGAAAAATGCCAGATGACCTTGTGCCAGCATTATATCCTTTCTCCATGCCTGGTGTGGCATAGGCAGTTCCTGGGCAAGCCTTCTTCCTCCAGCTGTCTGCCAAGGTGTCCCAAGCCCACAGCAATGGACTATAAAGTTGGAAAGGTTCTTGAAGATGAGTCTGCACAAGCAGCACGGTCCAGAGTTTGCTCAGCCCTTGCTAACCCCAAAAGCTGGAAATGCAAGGGAGCATATAGCAGGTTAGAGAGGAGCCCATTCATGACCAAATGCCATCTCCAAGGTTGTCCCAATGTTCTGCCAGAGCTAAAAAAGCTCACCAAAAAGCAGATGCTGACCTGGAGCTCAGTCTAGCCTGGCTAGATGGAATCTGGAGCTGGTATATCCTCAGGGAGCTCAGATCACTGCTGGCTCAGGCATCTCTGCTGCAGGCTCTCCTTCACAAGGAGTCGCACTCCTGACCCGGACTGACGCGCAAACACGCAGCCTGCCATTTGACTCTTAATCCAAGCTCCAGCTCCCTCCCATCGGCGAGGCCGGGGTAACCTGTGTTTGCAGCAGAAGCTGTAGGATCCCCAGACATTGGGAAGGAAATGATAGGAGAAAGAAAATAGCAATTAAAGGTCACTGAAAAAAGAATAAGGGCCCACAAGATTCGTTAACTCCAACATCACAGAAAGATACTCACCCCTTATCTGAACACTCACCAGCCTGGGTAGGAAACGTGGTCCAGTTTGTTGCTGGGATTTTTTTGTTACTATTATTTTTGTTTGTTAAAATAGGACAGAAGCAGGAAAGGACTGTGCTTTTGTTCCAGGGCTTTGCAGGAAGGAACTTTGGCTTACAGCTATATATAAATGAAACTGGGTAGAGTTTCCAAAGGCTGTTACCCACTCAGCACTTGTTTGATGATCTGCCTCCCTTTTTATCTTCAGCTCAGCTGACATGAAGGAACAATGGCTGTCAGCATTACTATGGTAAGTGACCCTCCTGTCATCCTCCTCCTGGGTGGTTCCTCTGCAGTCCTCAGAGAAACCTGTCATGCTCGGTGTCAAATTGCCCTCGGATTTCCATCAGATGTGGTGTCTAGCTACTGTTTGAAAAATCCACCTTTGAAAACTGAATGGAGAAGCTCCTGGGAGAAAGCAAAATTGGTGTCCAGAGAAAATGAAATCCACTAGAAGATAACCTTGTTGGGGCACCCTTTTTCCCTTGGAGCCAGAGGCTGGCTTTGATAATGGCTATGGAAATGTTGCAAGTGTTACTGATTCTTCAGATGTTCTTTGTTTCCAAACAGAGCTTCCATTTCATGGCATCTGCAGGCTACTGCTGGTTCTTGTTATGTTTTTCTGTGTTGCTTTCACTAACATCCAGGCAGAAGTGTTTATGTAGGCACAGAGAGGGGAAGAAGTCTGGTGGTTTGTGGAGAACAGTAATGATCCTAAAGCTGCTGGAAGGCGTTGTGCCAGACCCATCTAGCTGCGTTAGGCTGCTGTCGTGGGGTGTTGCTAGTCTGGGGCTTCCCAAAAGATCCAGACAGAAAGAGCATGAGACTATGAACGCTGCGTGTTGTCGTTACCACTGGAGTTAATCTCTGTTTGTTATAGTTCCAAGGAGCAGGTCCCTTGATTGGGAAATTATATTCCCTCCCCTTTTCTTTGACTTCCAGGCATATTAATGAGGCAAAACAGAATGAATATCTGAAGAGTCTGACCCTTCAGATCTCTGTGCTCGATGCCGACAACAGTTGTTCTGTAAGTAAAGCTAAAACCTGCTCCCCAGGCCAGTGCTACGTGGAGCGTGTGTCGGGTAGGGGGGGAAGGCAGGGCTGTGCTGCTGCTGCTGCAGCCCTCTGTAAAACTCAAATCCACCTGAAAATGTTTTAGAGGCTGTGTCTCTGGGCAGCTACATCCTTCCATCTGGAAGCCCACTCAGAGAGTTTTAGTCTGGGAAATCAGGAGGTAGCCAGACCCTTACCAAACAACAGTTAATTCTTAATTTCTGGGCCCTGCTTTCTTTTCTCTTTGCCCACCTCTTGTGATTTCTGCTGGGCAAAACTTTTGGATGGTATACTAAACCTGTGATAGAAGTAGGGGAAAACAGTTTTCCCAATGGATAGCCATCACCCTTAACAGTGATTCGAGTGCAGTTCTAATCAGTACTACCCTTCTAACCACAGACATTCAGTGAAGACAGTCAACAGGCAGAGGAGTGACATTTCCGCCAGACTTTCAAGCTACAAGAAACTGCAACCAAACTTCTTGCCTTCTTCCTGTATTCTCTGTTTTCCTTTCTAGACTACTGCAGTCAGTGTGTCCAACGTGGAGACTGCAGAGAGTGTGATGAAGAAGACCCTTCTACAGCTTGGACTCCCCGTAAGTGGCAATTGCATAGTCTGCCAGATCCTGGCTAAGGAAGCTGGCAACATCTGGCTTACAGGAAAGTGCAGATGTGGGGGAGTCTAGCTTTGCTGTAGCTGACCAGTAAGGCATTACTACTCTGGAGTACAAGATGAAGCAACCTGTTTGTGTGGGCACCAACTGTTAGAAACACAGATGTGCTTACGTGGGTACATTAAATTCAAATCTTGTATAATAAAGTCCTTTGGATTTCAGAGGACTTCAGCAGTTGCAATCCAGTTTAGGATTAAGCCAAACTTGTCAAAGGGTTATTATTAATATAGCCATGAAATACTGAACGAATCGGCGCTGTTATCAGACGAGCCTTGCCCAGAGTGGTGTTTGACAGGGCTCTGGTAGTTTAATTGCAAGGAGTGTTGTGGAACATTGTTAAAATAGGCTGGGAAACCATCACGTGGGTTTACAGCCTGCTGGCTCTCAGTCTTTTCTTTCCCTGAACCTGTTCCTTCCCAGTCGGTGTCAGACAGAGTGCTGCCGAGTGCTGTCCCCCCCAGCCCTGTGCTGGCCTGGAGGCAGCTGGGCAAGGCTGGCTCCTGGGCCTGCCCAGCATCTGTTGCTGGCTGCTGCTTTCTGGCAGAGTGCAGCCTCGGGGACCCTCACCCTGGCCCCCCTTCACCTAATACTTTTCTCTTCTCTGTTCCTCAATCACCAGGGCAGGACAAGTGACCACCACCTCTGGGTGATCTCAGGAAAAGAGGAGCCTGCTTACCCCCTGATTGGTAAGAGCTTCTCACGCACCCTTTGGAGGTGCAGCCTGCCCCGAGGAAGCAGGAACGCGCCGTCCTTTACACAGCATCTACCTCAGGGCTGTTGGATGCATTTCAATGGCTGTTTCCTTCTCTGGCAGGTGTATCAGTGGTGCAGCCATTGCTTAGTTATGCCAAATGAGTCATCTCTGCATTAACTCTGCGTTGTTTTCAGTGATAACCCAAGAAAGACATCCCCAGGCTCTCCAGTGAAGTTTATCCATGTTGATTTATTAAAGAGATCTTGCTCCAAAGACCATGTTGTCATAGTAAGACTATTATTCTGGGGCTCTCAGACTTCACATGTTTATTTGCAGATGTTTATTGGCATTTTCCAAGTCGTCATGCCATGTGCTTCCCTTTTGTATCCATCCAAAGATACTAGCCTGTCTTAGTAAGCAGACTCCACACAGAGCGATGCTCACAGTATTTTCTTAGCGTAGTGTAGTGGGGCCCATAAGCCCATTAATAAGGGTTTAAACCCAGTTAATAGTGCTTTGTTGCATCATGTTCTGGCGAGCTGGTAATGAAGAGTGGCTGGCCAGGCTTGACTGGATGAACTGATTTGTAAAGCAGTGATCATATATATGGATAGATGTGCTCTGGCCTCTTTAGCCCATAGGAGGAGGTTTTGAGCAATGCTGCTTAGAGGCCCAGCTGCAGTGGGAACCATTGGATGTTGCTGCTTCCTCCTGACTAGATTTGGAGCTGCTTTCACATAGCTTTGCATCTTTGCTTGCTCTTTACACAACTCTGTTCAACAGGGCACGAGCATCCTTTCAGCATCGCACTGAACTGTCTGCGGGACGCTGCTGACCAGCAACAAGGAACCAACAACAACACTATCCTGGCTGATGGGACAGAGGCTTCCTGCCTTGATCAGCTCCCAAAGGAAAAACAGTGTCAGTTTGTCATGAAACCCAGGCTCCAAGCTTCAGTGCAGTTGAGGAGAGGTAGGTGCTGCAGGAGCGCAGAGACTTTGCTGCTTTCCGTGGCTGTGCCAAACTCTTCCCAGCATCGTACGTGTGTCCCAGAGTCACTCGCATACCCCCGTGCACACAAAAAGGAAGAGACTGCAGAGGGGCTAAGCGTGTCTGTGCAAATGTGGAGAATTAGCTTTCAGTCCTTGACTGGCTTTCAATTCCAAGCTGTTCTTACACTTCACAGACAGGAAAGTTCCCTGAAGAGCAGTGATTGAGTGTTGCCGATAGCTGAGACACAGAACAAGTGGTTTCACTGCTGTATGTTAGCTGACTTTGCCCATTAAGAGCGTAGTTATTAAACATAATTAAATACTACCACATTATTAAACATGTGGTAGTAGAAAGTCCTTGCTCTGCTGGGAACTCTGCTTTCATTGTAGATCACTCACTGGCCAGTAGGAAGGATAGAGAGGTGTGTAACAAAGGTCTGTGCTTCCTTTCAGAGTCACTGCAGAAACACACCAAGAGGAAGAAGTCCTTGATCGACTGGGCCCTGCGCCGCAGCACCAGCACCCCCACGGGCAGCCCTCCTTCCCAGTCACCCACCACCTCACGAAAGCTCTTTGGCCTGTCTCTGTCCTCTGTCTGTCCTGATGGGATCCTTCCCAAGCCAATCATGGTAAGGAGCAGCCTGGACTATTCACCTTGACATAAGCTTGATGTGTTTAGCCCAGAATTTAAAGCCACTTGTGTTATTTATGAGGATTGGATGGAGAAGACCATCATCTGCTTGTGACCCTGATCTAGCACAGTAAGAAGGGTGAGAGCATCCCTCTCCTGTGCAATCCGTATCACTTCACATGCAGATGTCCATCCCGTTTCCACGGGTGTGTCCAACCAGGTCATTCACAAGCTGCCAAGGGGCAATGTCAGTGGACTGTGCCAGGCCTCATAGCCTAGACCTCATTCACTGCGAGAGGCCGCCGGGCTCCTGCTGGCCACAGGATAAGTGTACACCCATGAACTGTACCTGCAACGTATCTAACAGGCTCTGGCCCCTGGTGAAATCATAAGTCTCAGGTCTGTGCTCTTCCCAGCACTGACAAGGTCTTACACTCATTATAATACATGAGGCATAATACAAACAACAGGGCAAAGTGTTAGACTCTTAAGTACAACTGTTCTTTCTCTTAGGATATGCTGCTCCTGCTGTACCACGAAGGTCCCTCTACTAGGGGTATTTTCAGACGCTCTGCCAATGCTAAGACTTGCAAGGAGCTGAAAGAGAAGCTGAACTCTGGCGATGATGTCCAGGTGGATGGAGAGTCAGTCTTCGTGGCTGCAGCTGTCATCACGGTGAGTGTGGCTGTTACTCAGCTGCCTGGGCTCACGGTACCTTCCTTCTCGAAGGAAGCAACTTGAGCCTTTATGGCAGGGAAGACTTAGGGGGGAACAGAAAGCATTTGCCAGCAATGCACGTTCTCACCTGATGGCTTGGTCCATCCGTGTGCACAGAGGTACCTGCCTGAGCCAGTGGCCCTTGCTTCCACACGCAGAGATGTGCAGCGGCCATCAGGCCAGGGTCTCATTCTGCACCTCCCTGTACAAAGCAGCCTCCAGCCAGCGGTACGGTGACGTCTGCCCCCAGGGTCCCCAGGGCACCTGTACAGTGCTGGAGAGCACGCCAGAGGCTGGACTCTGCAGCTCACACGCTGCCCTGACATAGGCACAGAGCCCGTTGGTGGCAGCAGCACAGGCACTCTTTGTCCTTCCTGCTCACACAGAAAAGGCTGCAGGGAGATGCAGAAGGACTCGTGCCATTTAAGTGCAACTGCTCTGCATCCCCCCACACCACACAGATACAGCAGCCATGCTCAAAGGAGCTGGCCTGTACTGTACTCTAAGCCCTCACCCCCTAATCAGCCCTGAGCAAGGGGGAAAACAGCAGCCAAGTCCCAGCAGCGGGGCTGTAGTGAGTGGGGGAAGGAAGCTTGTGACGTGACACACGTTTCAGTAAGAAGAAGCCTCTCTTTTGCACTGGCCACTAAATCTGGGCAGAACGATTCAGGCACCTAAAGGATCAGAACACTTCCCTGTCTCTTGCTTTTGTTGGCCTAACACAAAAAGCTGTTGACTGGGAGGATATTGAGGAACTTTCCAACACAAGACATATATTAAGTTGTTAAATAGTCCCCTGAAGAAAAAAACAGCCCTCCTTCTAGCTGAGGAATGTTTCAAACAGAACTAGGCACAGCCTCAGGGACGAGTCCTGTGCCTGCCACAGCAGAGATGGATCCCGTTTGGAGCAGGGGCAGGGACAAGGGCTGGCTGGTCACCCTCTGCCACCAGCAGGTGCCACACAGTCCCGCAGGGCTGCAGGGGAGGGCCCTGAGGAGGCGGCTTGCTGCAAGTGGGGAGCGCGGGAGAGATGTGTTTGTGTCGTGTCTTGTTTTGTCTCCTGTTTAATATGAATAAATAATGACTGTATGCATCGTGAAACCCAAACCAGGAATTCCAAACTGACCAGACTGCTCTGCATGTATATATTTAATTCAGGATTTTCTTCGAAATATACCTGACAGTGTTCTATCCTCAGACATGCACGGACTGTGGATGGAAGCTGTGGACACAGAAAATCAAGCACATAAGATTGAAGCTATCAAAAGGTTTGTAAAAGCCTTTGTAGAAGCTTCGTTTGGTGGGAGAAGGGGAAGCGTACGGCCCTAGGCAGAGACTTCATCTGCTGGGAGGCTCCTGGCAATGCTCCAGGCCACAGTAGAGTTACTGCTGATTGCCAGTGTCACTGGTCAGAACATTTCCATTGCAGTGGTCTTTTATAAACATTGTCAACATTTCTGACCCCCAAAAATGTCATTAGAAAATTCTTTTCTGATGACTGGTTCAAATTACCAGAACCAGCAAACTAAAGAAGTACAGTAATTCAGACAACAGGAGTATATCAGATGTTAGTAGAATTAGATCCTTAACAACAGTTACCTTTTTCTCTTTTGTGCACAAATGAAGCTGACCATTCCATTGGCAGTTAGAAGAAACAGCCCTGCCAAGACGGTGACCAGGACCTTGCAAACAGCTTTACTGCCTTGAAACTGCTGGCCTGAGCAACAGTAGTCTACCAGCATCCTGTGGGATATGCAGCATATCAAATCTCTTGTCAGTGGCTCAGCACAGTTTTGAACCTTACCGTTCGGCCTGCGCCTCTTCCCTCCGTGGTCTCTGTAGCACGGGGCACAGGCAGTGGCACCGGGCCCCGTGCTGCTGGCCTGCAGCCGCAGGCATCTCCTCTGGACAGTCCTCGTTCTGTTAAGGTGCCCCATGGGCTGCCACCCACGTGCTCTGGACGCCAGTCCCATGGTCCCTGCAGCTCTGGGGCCAGAGCGGGTGGGCAGTGTGGATGCGAAGCTGTCAGCTGGTGGAAGGGAGCGGCAGAATCTTACCCGGTTTCAGATGGGACTGTCTCAGACTGGCTGCAGAAGGGCAGAAGGGGGCAAAAACTTTGGGAAGTAACCTCTGGTATTTGAAGAGCAAACTTTTGTGAACAGCACCATTTCCCTTTGTTTCCACTCCCTGAACAGTCTCGTGAACCAGCTTCCAGAGGCCAACCTCATCTTACTCAGACACCTCTTTGGAGTCCTCCATCATATCGAGCAAAATGCCGGCGTGAATCAGATGAATGCCTTTAACCTGGCTCTTTGCATAGCACCCAATATGCTGTGGCTGCCGAGTCCCACTGGGCCTGAAGAGGAGAGCAGGTCTACAAAGAAGGTAAGCTTTTCATGGGCTTGGCCTCATGCTCTTCTTCCCCTTTTATGGACAATTTTGTAGACTGAAGGAAGGCGTAGGATCAGTGATGGTGCTGGTTGAGTGGCATCCAGGCTTCATCGTTTCCCTTGTGCGGCTGTGCCCGTGCTGTAAGGGAAATTTAGTTCATCCAGGATAGAAAGGGAAGCTGCAGTTGCCTTACCAGATGATCTTCCTATATGGCCAAGCAAGCACAAGAAAGATGGAGCAGCTGAAGTTAGACATTGCCATTTCAGCTGGGTCTGAAGCCATCTTGAAGAGACAAAGCAAGCAAAGAACATGAGGGTGCATCAGAGGGGAGGAACACTTGCTTGGAGCTTGTGAGGTGTTAGCAAGTAGAACGTGCTGTGCCCATCTCACTGTTCCAGCTCATGTAGCTCGTATTCTTGCCCCAGGGGTAGTTCATACAGACACATTGCCATGTCCTTAACAGCTCCTTGAGCAAAACGTTCTGCAGGAAGTTACACCTTTGTCAGAGGAGAAGGAACACTCTGTGACCAGTCTGCCTTGCTTTATACAGGGGGCTGTATTCACAGAACTGACTCTGTACATTCCTTTCTTTACCAGGTGGCCTTGTTAGTACAATTCCTGATTGAAAACTCGGGAGAGATTTTTGGAGGTGACATTGCTTCCTTGTTTCAAAGACCAGACAAAAAGAAGTCCAAAAACGCAGAGGAGTCTCTTGGTGAGTTGGTGGTACTGCATCTTCCAGAAAGGTTTCACATCTTTTAATAGGTCATCTCCTGATGCAAAAAAGTTTGTTTTCCCTTCATGTCTCTTCTAAGGAAAAGCATTGAAAACGGGTTGGGTTTGGTTTTCCCTTCACCTGTCAGTAAAGGCAGGAATTGCGGGCAAAGCAGGGGGCTGAAGGGCATCACTTCAGCTGTATTCCTGGGATGGTTGTCTTTCTCTGTGTCTGCTATTCAACTTGGTCCAGCCTTAGCAATGCCATGTCCCAGCAGGATTTCCTCCAGATTAGCTCTGTAAAGCTAAACCAAATGGTTGAGTGGAAAGAGACCAAGTGGTCTCTGTTAAGTATCCTACAAGTACAGGCCAGTGGTGAAAGCTCAGGTCATCAAGACAGAATTTTTTATATTGTTTCCAGTCTTACTCTTGTCACTGTGAAAATAATGGATCATCTTTGCTTTTCCGTGTACTTGATAATATTTCTCAGCCTTGGTCGTACAGTACTATGTGGAGTTAGGAGACAGGCAACTACTTAATTTGTGTTCTCTGCCTCTGGCATAGGCTTGGCTCAGCCTGATGATTCCTCTGACGAGCTGGAATTTTCTGCTTGTGACCCAGAAGGACCAAAGCACCACTTGGTACCTGAAACAGACACCATTTTTGAACCATCCAGCAACTTGTTCCTTGAGGATCATGAAGACTGGGACTTGTTCAGTGAGATCACAGCCTGCTACCAAAGCAAAGCCCAGAAGAACACCAGTGCAGACAGCTATGACCTCCTGGAAGAGGAGGGCTCCTTCTGCTCCATCGGCTCCATCTGCTCACTCAGTCCAGCCAGGGATCGGTGCTCCTCAGAGCCCAGCGTCTGCCTCAGCTCCCAGCTGCCTGCTGAGAGCCACGAGCCGGTGGCCCGCCAGTCCAGCTGCGATGCCACCATCATGCACGGGCACACAGACTGCATCCACAGGCTCAAGCAGCTGCAGCTGGAGAGCCAGAAGTTGATTGATGAAGGCCTGAGCCCTGGGGTTAGCAAAGCCAGGCAGAACTTGTGGCAGTCACCTCAGAGCAGCTCTCAGGTGAAGCAGCTCGGCCTTCAGAAATCCAGCCTGTCCAACAGGTCCAGCTTCTCCAGCCTGTCCTCTACCACCACCTCGCCATCTGCCTCCTCACTCAGCTCCTTAGACAGTGCTTTCTCCTACTGCTCAGAGTCATCAGCCATTAGTCCCACAGACATCTCCTCCCTGCCGTTCATGTTCGGCACCTCTGCCAGGCTTCATACTGTGTCCCCCAAGATTGCCAAGAGGTCCCCAAAAGAGTGGCACAAATCCTTCACGTCTCCTGCACTTTTACATCCGTGTGACCTGGACAGTTTCCACGAGTATGGACCTAAGGCTGCAGACAGCAGTCATTGCTTTGGAGAGAGGAAAAGTTTTCCATGTGTCAGTGGAGCTGCCATGGGAAGCCCACTAAGTGACATTGACTGGGAAGAAGAAGACAGACAGCTGAGTTGTGTAGCGGGCCCCGGCCCGGGGCTCAGGAGCCAGGATTATACCAAAGAGTTTGAACTGCCAGCTGCCAGCCTCTCCAGCAAGGAACCCCCGCAGACCAGCCACCAGCAGCAGCGGGAGAAGGCAGTGAAGAACATAGAACTCAGAAGTGCTGATGCCTGCCCTCCAAACCAGGAGAGCCTGAAGCGCACCAAGATAACTTTTTACGTGGCCCCAGATAAGGAAAGCTCTTGGGGGTCTGCAGTGGAAGAGGAAGAGGAGAGACACATGGCAAATACCAGCAGCAGCACTGAGCAAAACCTGTCAAAGAGCTCGCAGACTGTGAGAGTCCACATCCCCCAGACCGTTTTCTATGGTCAGAACACCCCCCTTGTCCTGCAGTCCATCTCCAGGCGCAGCAACCTGGAACCGAGGCTCCCATCCCTGCAGGCAGAGCACAGAGAGACCCCCCAGAGCACCTCCACTCCCAAGGAGCTGGAGATCAAGCCGGTGGAAACGGCGCAGGCGCCGACCCAGAGCAAGGGCTTCCCCACGTTCAGCCACACCATCCGCATCATCCTCCCCGCCTCTATCCGCAACACCGTCAGGGAATATTTCAAGCAGGATGAAAGCAAGGCCTGTCCCACAGCTGAGGCAGAAAGGGTGGAGAATGAGCTCCTTCGGAACAGGGTGGAGTGGCTCAGGAGCCAGCCACTGGCAGAGGGGGCCACAGAGGAGCGTGATACGGTGGTGTTTGCAGAAGAGACCTTTGTCTAGGGAGGTGGATGCAGAAGAACTGAGTATTTTTTGTGTGTGTGCAGCAGAAAATACTCTGTAAGATACAATCAGGGTGTGAAGAATCCAGCAGGCTGCATGGGGCAATAAGTGCAAAGTGACACTGGTGTATATGTAATGTTGGGGTCGAACATATTGACTGGGGCAGGGGGAGTTGTTCTTGTGTTCTTTACACCCTTTTTCTACTGAAGATACTTCACTGGCTGGGTATCTAGTGGGCTGATTGCCACCAGACTCTCTCTGCCCCTGACCTGTAGAGGGTTTGACTCCCTTTCTTTTTAATGTGGGAAAGGAGAAAGTCTGCTTTATGTTTTTCCAGTCAGCTGCTGCTGTGTGTGGGTGACCAGAGAACAGGGACAGCTAATGCTCCATCAGGATTAGTTAAAAAAAATCTTTATGCTTGCACAAAGTCTTCCACCATTCATCACAACCATTCATCCAAAGGAAAACCCTTCACCTCCATCCCAGGAACCACTGCTGCTTTTCTCCACTCATTTTTGTCCCCCGGTGCTCTAGCTCAGTCTGCATTCATTACTGGTTGAAGCTGGGTTCCAGAAACACCAAACGGCCCCCACAGCCCGAAGCCCAGCTTTCAATGACAGAGGGCATTTTGACCCCAAGATTGAGGGTTTTTTTCCAATTAATTGTGCATTAATTCTCTCTTCTCATCCCTCCCCCAAAGTGAGCGTTTGACAGAGCCACAGTTACTGTAAGGGATTTTAGCACTGTCGCTTTGTCATGGTCATGAATGTTTGTCATCTTGAGTGTCCTCTGGGAGCAGCTGGTCCTTTTAGTCCTAGTAAAAGGTGACTTTATATATCTGTAAATGCCAGTGACATTTCAGAAGGCCCTTTCCAGAGGCAGTGGGGATGGGACAGATAATAAAATTCCTAGACATGCTGCAAGGGACTTAAGCAGGATTGGCTTTAGCATGAGGTCAAGGAGTTGTGGAAGTTGTCCAGAATGTTATCGAGTGGAGACTGAAGCAAAGCCCCGTCTGGCCAGCAACTTGTCAGACAGGCCATAAGCTGAGACTGTCCGGGCTCAACAGCACTGGTGCTGTCTCGGAGGAGCAGCGAGTTCCCACTCAGCACAGTGCATGGCCCAGTGTGCTGCAGCAGAATGAAGTTTGGAGAAGTGGCAGGCCGGGGTGCTAAGCAGGCTGCTGATGTTGCACCGCTAAAGGAACGCAGCCAGCACGCTCTTGGAGCAGCCCAGTGATGCCACTCAAAGCAGGGCTCAGGAGCCGTCATGGGAGTTGCTTGGAGGGTTGTGATGCTGCTAGCTGAGCTCTCAAAGTGTGCTGAGAGCACCGCGCTGGTTTCACAGATGGTAAGAAAATGATGGGAAAAGTCTCAAAGGTTAAAAGGTTGAGGATGTTTCATTTGGAAGTTATGTGAGAGTTTTCTAAGGTGGGTTCTCTGATAGAGACACTCCTTTCACTCAATTAACAGTGAACGGGTGAAGGACAAGAGAAACCCGTGAATCCTGATGATTGACGGGTATTCCTTGGGGAGTAAGTGCCCCCTTCAAGTTGCTGAGTGTCTGCAAATTGCCATGGCTGGACTTACTCGACCCCTGCTGTGGCTCATCCCGTGTGCAGAGGGGGAAGCCACCTCTGTGCAACCATCAAGTAGGTATCAGATGCCACCACGTACCTGCCAGCTGCCTGTGGCAGTCAGTGCCAGGAAGCTGGCCCAGCACTCCAAGTTCACACCATTGAGTACTGGGGCAGGGGAGATGTGGACCCTTTACAAGGTGTACAGAGTTTGACTTGTTATATGCAGGGTGTTTAGCTCTCGGGTGTGGCACTCTCTGTCCCAGATTAGCCTTGGTGGCTGTTGTATGATGCAAGGTGTATATAATCATAATACACACACACACCCCCTCCATCATTTCCCTCACACACGAACACTGACAAGGCATTCACACTCTTTTTTTCCAGAGCTACAGTTGTAACTATTTCAATAAAAGATACACAAGTCTGTTTGTCATTATGGTGTGGTGGTTGCTGCTGTTCCCTTGCTCTCACTTCCTTCTCCTGTTCTCGGGTGGTGGTGTTTGCACAACACCAAACGGTGCTGTGAAACAAACGTGCTTCCCCCAGCAGAGCTGCCAACGCGGTGAGGAGCCCTCCTCCAGCACACCAGCTCAGGCATTACTCGTGTTGCTGTCTTTTCAGGCAGCTGAAACAGCACTAGCTGTTACGAGAAGCGTCTGTCTGTACTCAGAAGAGATTATTCTGTATTCTAAACATGCTAATGGATTGTAAACTGGCTCAGTAGCTGGGCTCGCCTCAGTTCAAACACAGGGGACCTGGACCAGATGCAGAGTAAGAACTCATGATTTGCGTCACCTAAAGGAACTAGGAGCAAGCTGGAAACAGGCTAGTTTATAGAAACACAGGGAGAGGAGGGGCAAAACACACATTTTCCTCTTCTCTTAGGATGCCTAATATGGGCGCCTTTCCCTGCGTAGTTGCTGTGACACCAGCTCCCTATTTTTTCATCATTTAAAACAAAATAAAATCCTCCAGAATTTATCAGGAAAGATAGCATAAACCATGTTGGGAGCACGTGGCCACACCGCAGGCGCAGGAAGACGGCAGGAGACTTGGCTCCTGCAAGGGCACAGAGACCTCACCTCTAGGACTGGGTGTGGAAAGCTGCAGAACTCCTTTTCCGTGAAAAAACTCTTGACAGTCCAGCTTGCTGCAGACCAAGGTGCTCCTCATGTTTCAGCACCCCATCCTTCACCAAGTTAGCACAAGTGTTCCACTTTATTCCAGGCTATCAAAAAACACATAGCACACCTGGAAAGCTGTGAGGTGTGCCACCATCCAGCAAGCTCCAAGGGTAGCTGAGGGACAGGCAAGTGCCTTAATGTAATGCCCCACCTCTAAACCCTGCAAATCCCGGCCACCAAGCTCCTGGGACTGTGCTGTAAAGACAGAAAGGTCCCAGTACTCCTGGCTTCTGCCAAACTGCTGCTTTTATAACCCCAGGAAACCCAAGGCCACAGGTATAAATTGCCTAAAATAAAAATTCTGACTTAATTCTGCCTTCTCTGACCTTTTTCAGATAAAAAGGGGACATTTAGTCCAAGTTGGGCTGACACATACTGAAAGCTCTTGTGTCCCACTGGGCACAGTCACTGAGGAAGATGCGTCGTGTAGTTGCCATCTGGGAAGCGAGGAGCCTTCAGGACCTGCTCCCAGTATAGGTCAAGGACAGATGAGTCTGGTTCATTTGTCTTGAAGAGACAATGACTCACGCGCTTCAGCCTCTCCTCACTTATGCTTGGCATTTATGACTTGTTCCCTTGCCCTGCAGGCTGATGGAGACCGGGATGGAAGTGCCTGGGGCAGCCATAGTTTATTTCAACTGTCTGAGTCCCATTTCTGACATCCCAACAGAGTCAAGAAGGCCAGTCTCCCCAGACATACTCTCCCCCCTCCTTTGCAGGCAGCTGCCCTGTGAAAAGTCTGTTTCTGCTATCCTCTGGCACCTGGGAGGGACAGAAAGCCTTGCCGAAGAGTAGCATGGGCTATTTTGGCTACCTGCGTATCAAAACAAACAAAAAACTTTTTGTTTGAAGATCATCTGCACTCTGAAGAGAAATGTGACAATCACTGAACCTTTTTGAGCCAGCAGCCATTCCATCCCTCACCCTCCCACCATCCCGTGTCACGCCGGCGTGTAGAGAACCAACATCCTCCAGCAGCGACCCGCAGTCCAGCTTCAAACTCACGAACAGGAGAGCTGAGGAGTGGGGCTGGCAAGGTCCAGGTCATCCCTGCTTTGCCATTTACTAGTATCGTTTAATCCATTTTTGTTCTTGTTGCTTTCCCGCAGTGAACTGAGGGCAGGCTGGGGGAGAAGAGGTTCAGGAGAAACAGGCACACCCTGGAGGTGTTTTCTGAGGTCCAGCAAAGCCACAGGCTACCCTGTAGAATGTCTGTGCCTGCACCAGCTTGTGTGAAACGCCCGTCACAAGCCTCCGACGGCCCAGTCCACCAGGGTCCACATCCACAGTCCCAACACCGGGCTGAGGCCCTGCTGCAGCTCTCCTCCCACAGCCACCGGCCACAGCTGG
>WUAM01000287.1:76882301-76942364 GCA_024336885.1 Actenoides hombroni
ACAGACTCCCCCAGTATGCCCCAGTCCGCTCCCAGTACCCCCCCGCTCTCCTCCCACAGCCACCGGCCACAGCTGGAAGCTCCGCAGCAGATCGCTTTTCCCCTCTTTGTTTCCACGGGTAAAGTTTTGTAGCCCGGCGGCTAAAGCCTGCACCGGGGATTCACCCCTGCCCGGGAGCCCACGGGGACAGCCCGGGCGGGCGGGACGGGGCCGCTGCGGCCACCGGACACGGGCAGCAGCTCGGGGCGTGCCGGGCAGAGCCGGTGGCCAGCCCCGGTCGCCGTGCAGAGTGCGAGCGGCGAGGCAGGAGGGAAGGGGCCGTGGCAAGGCAGGCGGGAAAGGGCCCCGCTGGAGCCGCCGCCTCCTCCCCTCTCGCTCGGTGCGCGCGCAGGGAGGGGCCTGCGCAGCGCGAGCTCCACCGCGCGGCAGCTCCCGCGAGCGGCTGGCGCCGGGAGCGCGCTCCGTGCTGCGCACGTGCCCATGCCCGCCCGGGGCCTCCCAGCGCGAGCGGGACGTGCGGCGAGTCAAGGGGAGGGGAGCGGCCCGCGCCCCCCGCGCCCCGCACAGCTCTGCCCTTGGTGACAACAGAGCCGCCAGCGCTCTCAGGCGGGCGGGCTGGAGGGCGGGCCCCAGCACAACAGGGACCGGGCGGTTTACAGAAAGCCTGGGTTCGCCTGGAGCCCCAGAACAGGCTTCGGTGCAGAACTCTGCTTGGCGGACAAGCAGTTACAGAGCGCGTTCAATTCCAGCCAGACTCATGGGAGCAGAAAAGTGCATCCTCCAGGGCTGAGGGCCTGACTAGTGGAATTTTATTGGAGCTAGGGGGTAGTACAGCAATGGGAAAATGGAACATTGGGAGAAGGCGGCAGATCACGGCCCAGACCAACTCAGTGACGTGGAACATCTCAGACTCATGGAAAGTGGATCCCTCTCCGGGAGATGCCAGCGTGCACCTGGTGATCAGTGCGTTCCTGCTAGCCGAGCTTAGCCAGCCTCTACCCGCCAGCCAACCGGCACGCCACCTTGGACTGGGAACAGCTCTCTCTTCCGAAGCTCCCCAAACTGGGAAAGATCTGCTCTGCAGTCAAAGAGACAAGCCTCGCAAATATTCCCAGTAGTTACTTGAAATAACAGAATTCCCTACAATTCCAAGGAGAGGGTGAGGCTCATACAGCACAGATGGCTACTGTCGCCCACCCAGGGAAGCGTAAAGCTATATGCTTTAATCCAGCTGTGCTCAGCAGAGCACTTAAGCACTTGCACTTAAAACACGTACCAAAGCCCCTCACATTAAGCTCGGTTCAAATATGAGGCTTGCCAAACAGGCATTTATACCGAGTCCAAGCCCTGTGGTCTACTGCAGGACAGCCACAAAAAGCAATAGTGTTAACCAAAAGCAAAGCACCCTCCCACACCTAGACTGAGGACGTGAGTTGTGCAGGAGTCATTTCCAGTTACTGTTTGCTTTGCTTTCCAACTTCCAGCTGCCTCCTGATGTCCGACACATCCATGGGCACCCGCACCGTCAGCCCATCCATCGACTTCTTCACACACACCTGGCAGCCAAGGCGAGATCTGAGAAGAAAACATGAAGTGAGGCTCCACAGTTCCACAGTACAGGAAGAAATTCCCCACCCACACTGGGATGTCTGGTCCAGGCTGGGCTTTCACTAAAGCTCCTGTTGAAGATCTCCCATGCCGTGAGAGAAAGCCACTCTAAAGGCACAGCTCTAACACAGAATAGATCCTGTCCCCTTGGAAACAGGTGCCACATGCTGAGAGTCTGCCCCAAAGGCTTGAGAGCCTCCTGCGATCAGCAGGGAGCCTTACGTCTCAGTGAGCCCGTATGCCAAGTCCAGCATGTCGAGCTCTTCATCTGAGATGGCATCCAGCTTTTGGAAGGTGTCCTTCTCAAAGATGAGGTGGCAGGTGGAGCAGGCTAATGTCCCTTCACATGCACCTGGTGGAGAAATGAGGGAGTGACAGCAAATCAGAAAAAACAAGGGGATGAGAGAGCATCTTGGGGAACAGTGTGAGAAAAGGTGCTTTAGCAGATCTGGAGAATGTCAGAATCGATGCCAGAAGGCACAGCAGGTGGACACAGGTTCCAGCCTGCCTCGGCTCTGGGAAGATCGCCATCACTTTTCCCCTTGGCACATCAACTCTAACCAGGCAAACACACTGATGCAGGCCTCTGGAATCCCAGTGGTGACAGTGTGAAAGTCACGCTGCTAGCTCAGAGTGGTAAGCCAGCCCAGCAAGCAGCTGCTGAGGAAGAGAAGCTTGCCTCACGCTCTCACCAGAACACGGTCTCACCAGAACACAGTGGCCTTGTGTACAGCTTCACTATTCCCATCTACCCACTGGTCACAGTACAGACAGATAAATCCAGGGAGCACATACCCTTGCACAACACCTACCGAATCCATCGATGGCCAAGTTCTGATTGACTACCACCTCCAGCAAACTCTGCCCTTCCTTGGCCGTGGCCGTGAGTCGCTCACCATCCCGATTGATAAAATGCACCGTCACCTGGTCCGCGGGGCTGTAAGGCAAGGTTGTGACAATCAGAGGAGCCCACCCTTTCCTGCACACCTGCTGCTGAGGTCTTTGGGGTGAGCACCAGAGCCACGGCGCTCGGAGGGAAACGTGCCTACAAACGCTCTCTAGAAGGATTACACCACATGCCACAAAAGAGTCAGATTATCCGTTCTCAGTGATGAGCAAATCTGAGCTGACTCAACATATTTCCCACTTTCTCAAACATCCCTCAGAATAAATGTTTAGCTGGGCAGGAACAGATGCTCTGTGCCAGCTGCCTCTGCCGGCAGGTGGGGGCAGCATTTGTAGGCAGGAAAAGCATTTGCGAGTCCTGGGCTATCAATCCTGGACCGAGTGATGTATAATAAGAGAAGTGCTCAGGATCAGATACTAATCATACAATGAGGGCTGTTGTCATTCATATTTTGTTTCCCCTTCCCAAGGGGATTACTTGATGACTGTTTCTTTTCTGCTGCTTGTTCTTTCATGAAGTTCTCACTCCTCCGCTGAACGCAGTCACAGGGAGCCCTGTGAGGAGACAGCCTTAGCCCCAGCTTACAGAGCAACCCTGTTGAGCAATCTCTCAGCTGATTCTTGTGATCCTTGCTCAGAAGAAATCGCTTATTATTTTCAGAGCCTGTGAGATTTAATCTGTCAGAGGGTTAAGAACAAGTCCATCAGCTTCTCTTCGTGCTGAATTGAAGAAACCACAGCTACAAATAAGAGGGAAACAGCATCCACTTCATCTTCTCCAGAGCGGGCTCTCCACGTTGGCGTGGAGAAGGCTGTCACCCTGAACAGCGGTGTTAGGGATTTCTCACCAGGACATCTGAGATCATCTCTTGTATCTGCCAGGGGAAGCCCATGAGCTGGCAGAAGTGTTTCTTAGTGTACGTACCCAAATGGCCCCTTAGAAGCAGGAGGTCCCAGTTACCCAAATGTCCCACCTCCTGTGCTGAAACAGGGAAGCACCCTGGAGGCAGTGGGTATTTTACTCAGTACCTCTCAGTGTGGCACTGCCCAGATGCCAATCACCTCCAAGCCCAGGGCTTTCTGTAGTGGCAGAAGCTGGGTCCATCCTCTTCTGCCAAGTCAACAACACGCACCACTCTCCCAGATCTCTGGAGAGATCCACCTCTGTCCCCCATCTCTGAGAGGCTCCCAAGCCCTGGCACTGTCCGCACTGCCCGTGATCTTGCTGTTGTCATTTCTGGCACAGGAAGAAGGAACTACATCCTTAAAGACAATGAATTTTGCAGGGAGAACTGACCAAGCTCACAACCCCCTGACTTTTCCCCCACTTACACAAGACTGAGTGAAGCAGCATCCAGCTTTTTCCAATAGAAGTGCTGTTTGGTATAAATTTTCTTAGGCTGTTTCTCCGGGAAGCCCTGGGGCCAGTGAAACAAATGGCAAGCATGGCTCAGAGCTCTGAGAATTTCTAATATTATTTCTTGTTTTCTCGCATTATATTTGCAATGTATGCTGAATACAAACTGCACAGCCCAGAGCCACGTGTTAGCACACATGCAGCAGCCCAGGAAATGCTGTTGTGCCTGCATTCCTCTGTGCCAGGGATCCTCTTGGGAAGTCGCAGAGACTGGGAGGAGGAACTGGTTAAATGGGAATTGTTCCTGGGACAGCAACACCAGCAACTGGAAGGACTTACCCTGTTGCTCATCCTCTCTGCTCTGTGGCAGATGAAAACGATGCACGTGGAGATCTCTGCCGATTTCCTTTTAACGTTAAGCAGAGAAATATATGAGGATCAAGTTTAAACAGTGTCCTTTTGCCTTTCTTAACCCACAGGAGGCAGAAGGGGAGCAGCAGGGGATGTATCCAGCTGAATAGGAGACAGGAAAGAATCCCTGTAAAAATGTAATGGACAAGGGGGAAGAAGGGTTCTCTTTCAAGTTTGCAGGTCTTGTTCATTCCACTTCACATTAAGTCACTATCTCCATCTAGATCTAATCCCATTTACCTGCTGACAGATCACCCCACTACATCTCCAAGTGACTAAGGATGCTGCTTCTTAAAATGTTCTCACACGGACTTCATCGGCAAGACTTGGGGCACAGCAAACGCCGTAGAATTCTCTCTTTGGAAAGCCAATCACCATATTCCATCCACGTTTGGAAGTGGAGAAAAGAGATGAAATAGTATGTTTTGCCTTCTCTGTTCCATTTCCAGTCGCATCTGGAGTCAGCTGGCGGGAGCAGAGCCCAGGGGCCACTGCACCTTCATCTGAGGAGGCGGCTTCCTGTTTTTCAGAAAGCTCCAGCAGAAAACAATGCCTGGGCCCTTGGTCTAACAACAGGGTCCCCTGGCTATGAAACCAGCTGTGAAGTTAGCACTGAGACCATGCTGCAGAGAGAAGAGTTTCCCGCACGCAGAACGGGAAGATCACATTGCTGTCACGCACAGCCAGGCGGGACCACCCTATTTCCCAAAGCAACCAGCCAAGGAACATCTTTAAGGCATTTCAATCTCCTTCAGAGACACACCCACAGACATGTCTTTGTAAGGAAGTAAAAGACTCGCTCTCAGATGTCAAAAGACAAAACAAAGCAACCCTCTCTAAATTCTGATGGAGTAGGCTTATTCATTCCATTTTTATGGCAAAAGGACAGGTTTTGCAGCAGTGTTGATGTTACAGTTATCAGTGAAATGATTTGTTGCACAACGGAATGGTAAAGTCCCAGAACATGGCTTAATGCTGCGACTCAGTGTATTTATTTATTTATGTATTTGTGTATTTATTTATTATGTTATCAACAGGCTAACACGAGCTAGCTGCCTGCAACAGAGCATGCTGGCTCCAGCAGCCCCCGAGCTGCACGCGCGCTTATCGACAGCCAAGTTCATTCGTGCTCTTTGAAGCACTCGGAGCTTCAGCCAGCATCAGTCCCAGCAGGATCCCCACACCAGCCTTCTGCCGACACCAGGGGAATTTATTCCCTGCAATTGCCCCTGGGCACGGCCCTGCTGTGACTGCAGCTGCCAGCCACCCGAGCCGTGAGGCAGCAGAGCTGCAGCAGGGGGCAGCACACAGGGTACCCCGTTAGACAGACAGAAATACAGTCGCTATCGTCACGGGCCCCTGCTCGACCTCAGACAAACCGGGGTGCAGCAGCTCACCCTTCTCAAGAGGGCATGATGCCAAACACTCCCGGCCACACGAGAGAGAGCACCTGTATGAAGAGCTGCTTTCTCCTTGCTGTCTGTAGGGGAAATGTAAGCTGTTTGTCTGTGTTCTCAGTATACGTGCCCCTGTTGGTGGCATAAACCCAGCTGGGTACTACCTGTTTTCACCATTCAGCTCAGTCACCTCCCACACACCCACCCACATACTGGCCTAGTTGTCCTCCTATTCCTTGAATCAGTCTCAGGCTCCAGTGTCCCCTGGAGGCCACCTGCTTTGGGTACCCAAGGCTTCCAAAGACCCTGGAAGCAAAGTCTGTAGCTTTTATTTTCTATTGACTTTTGAATTTGTTTATCAGTGGTTTTGAAACTAAACAAAACGTGAAGGAAATTTTTTCAAAGTAAATAATTTTGAACCAGGATTCTAAAAACAACTCAAAACTGATTAGGCAAAATTTTACTTCACTTAGACTGAACTATTTCACAATTGTGTTACTGTCACAGGGCACATAGTCAGAGCTTTGGAAAGATCCCATCGGGATGTGACAAACTCAGTCCTGCAAGTCCAACATGTGCCAACTGATTACTCCCTTTTTTTTTTTTAAAAAAAGAAGAATCTCAAACTTTCTGTGACACAGGGAACTAGTGAAAAGGGTTTCAAGAAAGTGTTTCTTCTCCCTGTCAGTTTTTTTTCCCTAAAATATACTTTCCAAGGCCATACAAAACAGCAAGATGCCTACAAGTACTGTCAGAGATAAGCAACACACCAATTAGGAAGAAACCCCATTAAGCAGGGTTATCAGTACAACCTTCCTCTGAGGTCAGATTGCCAAGTGGTTTATTGTATTTTCTGTGATGTTGGTTAGGTGTTTTTCTCCGTGTCCAGCAGATTTCAGTCTCGCCCAGATCATCCTGACCTAGGAGATCTATGAGTTCTCTATTTTGCTCAGAGCAATGCAATCTCTTCCTGAATTATCCCTAAGGAACAGACAGAGGAAGGACTGGCAGGGAGTTCCTGCAGTAGAAATAGGGATGAGCACACTGTGCCAGGCAGCCCCATCCTCTTGGCAGCCTCATGTGCCTCTAAGATGCCCTTCTTAAAGAATGTCCAGCCTTCCTGGGCTCCTTTGCCCTTTGGGACTGCCTTCCTTGGGAGGCACCCTGACCCCTACACAGGCCAAAGTCTGCCCCTTCCGATGACCCGATGGGGCTCCTGCAGCCTGGCAGGGACCAAATGCATCCAGAGACATTTCTAAACACAAGGTTCTGACCAACTTCCACCACAGAGTTCAACTCAGAAACTCAACCACCATGATGAACGGCGCAGCCTGTCCTGAGCAGTCCCACCAAAGCCCAGTGCAAGCCACTGGCCTGAGGAGCGTGGCAGGACACACGTGCTGGGGGCTCGTGCAGCCCCTCCTGCCTGCAGCCAGCTTCAACCTCTCCCTCCCCACAGAAGCACGCCAGCAAGGCACCAGAGCTTGAGGTGTGGCTTCCCACAACCTAGAGAGCATTTTGCTCCCTGGAGCTGCAGACATCATCAGCTCCTTGCTCTGCCTTTACAGCAGCAGGGACAAGAAAACCAAAAGAATTTGCAATTCCCAGGGCAACCCAGTGGGCATCCCAGATTCCTGACGGCAGGAATTCCCCATGGCGGGCTCATGGCCAAACTGTCCAACATCCCTTACCCACCACCTCCATTCCTCAAAGGCTGGTGACAGGGGCCCAGTGGTCGATGGACTCTTGTGCCACATTGTCGTCGTCGTCGTCATCTTCTGGATCCAGGCCATTAGCTGTGGTCTCCACAGCTCCGGAAGCAGGGAGCAGCACCTCTCATGGACCGGCTCCCTGCACCACCTTCCTCCCATCAGCATCTCCTTAGCCCATACCTACTCATCCACCACCTCCCCCAGGCCATGTTTTGCACTGGCCTCTGTCTTCCCTTCTGCAGAGCAAGGCAGAGGGAAGCGTGTGTCCCTCCTGAAAAGGCCCTTCTGGAAGCAGCGTGGCAGGGTGCAGCATTTTTCTCACCTCAATTCCCTGGGGGCATCCTGGAGTTTGTGCATGGAGCTGAAGCCTCCTTCTGCCCCCTGCTTAGCTGGCTCCTGATGCTGCGTAGTCACACCGCGGAGAGACGCGAAGCGAGGTTTGCTGACGTTCAGCCCGCTCAGCAAGGGCCGCATCAGCCCTGAGATGCCTCGAGCCATCATGCTGCTGCGGGTCCTGCACCCTGCTCCTGGGCTGTCCTCTACTGCAAGGCCAGCTAGAGCAAGAGTTACAAGTACAGCTGAGGGGGGGGAGGAAAGAAAGAAAAGAACCCTAGGACAGCCTCCCTGGGGAGGGAGGGAGAGGGGGTGGAGGGAAAGGACTGACAGAGGGATTGTGCTTGAATCTTGCTGCAGTCCAGCCCATCAGGGCATGGGAATTGGGTGAGGCACAGTAACATCAGCATCACCTCCACAGACCAGTCCCCAAGCAACACTCACCTTGTTTTGCCCTGCAGACTTCCCTTTTAGGGACCAGCCTTAAATCCAGCTTCAGGAGGAATCTTCATTGCAATGTCTCATCATACAAGGGGCTGCAAACTGAGGGCTGGAGGAGCAGACTGGCAGGAGCCTCAGGAAGAGAGGGGCAGTTCTTACAGCAGGGGGGTGAGAGGAAGACTCCCGGATACCCCAGTACCAAATTAGCAGTTCCCCATCTGGTAGGATGTGTGCTTTAGTCCTGTTTTTTAATGCAGTAACAGATTAGTACCTATATAAGCAAAAACCTTTGAAACTGGAGACTAATCAATCTGTACAGCAGAGAAGCTACAGCAGAAGAATGAGACCTGGATGGAAAACATTCCCCTCGACACACACAGCGGATTCATAGTTTGGAAGATAACTGGAAAGTTTTGGCTTTTTGCCCCAAAATGGAAATTTTCCACCCAAGGCTTTCAGGTTGGAAGGGGATGTTTAAGTCTGAGAAAAGCATTGAAGACATAAGGAGTGCAAGTATTTTCCATAGGAGGGGGAGGGAAATCCTATTCTATATTCCAATAAAGTTTCATAGGCAAGTGTCCAAGCACCCAAACGCAGCGCTGAGAATGCTTCAGCACAGAGAAATTCATGGGCAGTGTGTAAAGGATTAAAGAAGAAAAAAAACACTTTTATTTTTGTCCTTAGGGGGAAATGAAGTTTCAGCTGCCCACTCACCTCTGTTCACTCTGCACCCGGTAGAGCAGCACAGAGCAGTGTTTCATTCTGCCTCACTCCTGCTCACCAAGCGCAGGCTGGACACTTCTCCCATGGCAGGACACAGGCAAGAAGAGCAGGTGGTGCTCTGCACGGGGGGACATGAGCAGAGAAACCTGGAGTCACTTTTGCGGGGCATCACTGGCCAAAGTCTCCTTGTCCCTTTTGCTGAACAGGGGCAATGCTCCCCAGCTCAGCAGGGGATGGACTCGGCCCTGGGCAATCAGGGTCTCGCAGCACTCTCACGCCCTGGCAGCACTCTCACACCAGCCCTGCTGCTCCCACAGATGCAGTTTTTTCAGCTGCAGGTTTTGCCCCTCAGGTTTTGTTCAGGCCAACAGCTCCATGAGCGCAGGGTGGACAAACACTGATCGTCACTGAGATTTTAACCCAGGGTGAGCACTACCCACAGGCCCAGAGGCAGGGAGAGCTGTTGTCAGCTGAGCCCCCCACGGCACGGCCCTGGGAGCAGCAGGGAGGGGTATGATGCTGAAAAAGCAGGGATGCTGCATCACAGGCAGAATACACAGACTGCCCAGCCATGCCGAGGATCTCTGGAGCTTCTCTGTAATTCTACCCTTTGACCCCCAGTTAACATAAAAATTCCTCATTTCAAATGGTTTGTAGAACACCCTTCAAAGGCTTCCCTCCCCACCCCTTGCCCCAGAGAGCTGGCAGCATGGCACGGAATTCGTTGTAGCTGAACGCAGCTCTGGCCAGCGTCCCTGCTCTGTGGCCCCTCATTTTCAGGTCACCTTTTCTCGGTTGGTTGCTCTCTCCTGCAAGCTGCTCTGAGTACTTCAGCCTTCAAACCCAGATTCTTGCACTGCAGCTCACCCCTGAATATAAAATTCCTCTGTGAAGCCTCTGCAGTTGAGAGACTCTGCCCAGCCCTGACTCTGCTTTTCAGACACTACAGAGATGCAGAGGGCAGCCCAGTTCTGTTTCTCAGTCATTTCCATAGAAGGACAGCAAGGCTTGCCACTAGAGCTGCAAGGAAAGGGGCCACTGCACATCCAAACAAACCACGAAGCATCTTATCTCTCCAGCAAACCTTGAATTGGGATACACATGAGATATATGTGCAGCAGTTTTCACAGCAAGGACACTTTTGTGTTTACCTGGCACTGACATCTCTCCTTGCCAGGAACTGAGAGCACAGCAAGTGACAGGTCAATGCCACCCGATGGGAGAGAGGCCAAGACAGAGGGAAATCGGGTCTGAGAGCATCATGAACAGTCCTGCAGTGAAGGGGAAACCCATCCTCTGGTGAGAGCAGGACCAGCCCCACCAGGGCAGAGGAGAGTCATGCCCCGTGCTGAGTTTGGAGAGCCTGGTTTGAGATTTTTGGAACAGGGGGAAAAGGAGCAGATCTCCTTTTCCCACCTTCTCCCCCACTTCACCTAGCAGCAAGCCCAGAAGCACATGCAGCCTTTCCAGAGTAAACCAGTGTTCATTTCGCCCAGAACACAAAAGTAGAAGGCTTTGCAAATAACCACCCCTCCCACAAAAACCAAACCAACCAACAAAAAAACCCAACACAACTAAGCAAAAATGTTGTTGCTTTGAAAAAACACCTCAAAATGTTGCTTTGGAGGCCAGCACACACTTTTCTGGGCAGGACAGACACAGCCCAAGTGCACCCTTCGCTCTGTTTCACAGAAGTCTGGCAGAAGCCAAAGGTGCAGGTGGGCACACCACTTGTGTTCCCCAGCTCGCTCACCAGCAGGTCACGCTGCTGTCAGTGCAGTGGCTGTGCCCACACACCCAGCAATGTGTTAGCACATGCTGGAAGGAAGGGGTCTTCTAGCTTGAAATACGTTGTCTACACACAAAGGACAATTCTACCTTGCCACCTTCCCCCAGACAAGCCTAGGGACTCACCTGCAAACGTCCAGCACAGCTACGAGGTGCCATCACCTCCAGCTACGAGGTGCCATCACCTCCACCTCACCCCCACTTTCCGCACCAGAAGTAAGCAGATCAAAATCAGCACTGCACTGATCCAACAAGAAGTCAGACGGTATCATGACAGCCCTCCACGGCCAGAAGCACGCTCAGACTTCTGAGATACCAGAGCCAGCTTCTCTGACCACCGTCAGAGCCTCGGTCCTTCCCTGGGCCAGCTCAGCAAGCGCGGAGGCACAGGCAGCACGAGGCAGCTGGCGTGGGTTCCTTTGGGCAGAAGGCACTGTGCAAGCAGCTCTGACCAGAAGAGCTCTTCCATGAAATCTGTGGCTTCCAGGAGACCCTAGATGGAAGGTTCAGAGTTACCACATTAGTCTGCTGCCTCTCTGCAGGTGAAGCTCCCTGGGTAACCCCTTGTCACTGGTCCCCACATTAACACAGTGTCAGTGATGCTGCCGCTCTGGGGTCGTGACAGTAACTCCACTAGTGTTGGAATCAACACTGGATACGTTTGATAAATGAAGGGAGAAAGAAGCCTCTGTGAAGGAGCAGCAGAAGAACCAGAAGGAGCAGGAAGAACCAGGAGAGGCAGCCTGTCCTCCAGCAGAGCAGCCCCAGGAGCAGGAGAGGAGAGAGACAGGAATCACCGGGGTCAGAAGCCCTCTGGCTCTGCCTCCGAGCCAGCTGCAACACGTGCGGAAAGGTCTCCGCTGGCAGCCAGGCAAGCAAGTTAACACCCCTGGCTTCCAATACTGGAGTATTTTATCAAACCAGTGTTTGACAGAATCCCAGATGCTCAACAGTGGAACACCCAAGGGAAAAGTATCCCAAAGGGAGGGAGGAACCGAGCAAGCAAGCAAGCAGCTCCACAAGCCATGACAAAGCTGAAGGCCAGCACTGTGCCCCAGTACAGAAGTCACTGCTCCTGTACTGTTTGGAGCAAGCAGGACTGGCCCATGCTCTCCACCAGGGCTGTGGGGATGCAGGCAGCCTGGGCACACAAAGGGCACAGAACTGGAGGTCTGAGCTGAGTTCTGTGAAGTGGGCCTCAAGGCTCAGCTCCTACCAAGCCCACCACTCCACAAATTCTCCTGTAAGGAAGCAGACACAGACTGCCAACATACACAGAACTAAAGCCACTGAACAACACTAAAACTCCCCTTCCCCACTGTCACTATGAAAATCTGTCAACCACCTTTCCTGTTCCAGAACAAGCTGCTAATTAAAAAGTGGTCAGCAACCTTCTGAGAATCACTACCAATAAAAGAAGCAAGGGCCAAATTTTCACAGCTGGAAGCAACAGGGCAGTAATGCCATCATCAGAGGTGGGCTAACACTGCAAGGAAACAACAGGAATTCACAGCAGGCCTTCTTGATAGCAGCCACCTCTGACAATGCAGCTGCTGCTGCCACCTAGCTGGGTGAAGGCTACCCAGAAGTTACAGTGCCCCAGCCAAGGCCTTCACTTGCAGATGCTTCTCTCTCCTTCAGCCAGTCAAGGATGCTCCAGAGACAGAGGGGAGGGCAGTACTGCTGCATGTGGCGGAGAGACAGCCTTCACTGCAACCTCCCAGCTCAAGAGCTGTTTATCCCCTTGACCCTTCAGTCAGCCAGCAACTCTGGCTTGCATTTCTTCAAGAGATGATGCACAAGCAGAGGCAATAGCAATCACGAGCACTTGTAATTTTCCAGCTAGCTCTGCTCACCAGCAAGCTGTATCAATGGTATTAACACCTGCTCAGAGTAAGTGCATTCTCAACAGAGTTTGGAGGTACAATCCCTTCCAGGAGCTCCCAATATTCCTTAAGTGTCAGCACTGCTCTCTCCTCAACATTTCCTCCTCAGTATTCCCTCCCCTTCCTCCTACACCCACTCCACCCTGCCCTCTATCCCGCGACACCGTCCGTCAGAGTTACTAACTACCATCAGAGACCCATCCCTTGGCACTAGATACTCATTTAGGCCTTGTTCAGCCACCAGGACTTGCACTCTTGTCCACAAACTGCACTCAAATTATTGCTGCAGACCTGCAAGACAAAGGCCAGGCTCAGGCTAACAGTCAGTGCAGGCCTAGATACCTTTTCTTACAGACAAGCTAACTTTGCTGCAGGGGAGACACTAACAGCACATGCAGAGGCAACCTGCACAAGGGTATGCAGCAGTTAGGGGTTGACTCCTGTCTGCACCATAAATTAGAGGTTAAATACAAGTTTCTGATTCTAAACTACATTCACACACACACCCCCCCCCCCCCAACAGATTAGAATTGTGTGGTTTGGGTTTTGTCATTTTTTGCTACATGGTCCTGCAGAGAAGCAGCCTCCAGCCATTAAGTCTTTGCACTTGCATTTCCTCAAAGCCCAACTGAAGGTAGACAGACTCAGCTGGAGAATTACTAAGTCTCTTAAGCCTCGGGAGGTACAAGCAAAGGAAAGCCACGAAAGCAAAAGCCACTTATGCAGACAAATAACTTGGCTGCAAGCAGAGTCCTCAGACTCCAGCAATGGAAGCACAAGCTGAAAGGTGATGCCCAGCGAGAAGCAAGGGCAATGAAAGCAGCAAAAGCCTCAGTCTACGAGAGCAGCTCTTCCAGAGCAGGGCAGCCTCGCCTTGAACGCTGCAGGAGCCCTGAAGCAGATGCACAACCCCTCCAGTGGGGTGCAGGTTTCTTGGAATCCTGGAAGGGACAAGACAGAGCCACCTACAGAAACTGGACCTGTGGCAAAGCCGGTGGGGACTGCAGAAGTCTCCATTGCTCCTCTCCCCACAGCTGATCTACAGACAAGTTCAGGTTTCTCCCCTAGCACCAGATCTCCGAGCACTAACATGTCCTGATGAAATCTCTGCCTCATTCTGCAGTGCAGCAACCACGAGGCAGAGAATCTGCACAGCCCCTCTTCACAACCACGTGGAAAGCAGCTACCACCATCTCACAGTTCGCTAGCAGAAAGGTGGCAACAGCCACGCTCTTCCATCATTGGACCCAGTCCTGAGACCTCAAGACCCCCGGGTAGAGAGAGCCATGGCAAGGGGGCTGCCAAACAAACTGCACCAAAACCCCCGGCCCAGGGCCGGGGCAGGACAGACCCAGCAGGACATCAGGGACCAGCAGCAGCACCGAGGCCCAGCCTCCCTCTGCACGCTGACCTGGCTGTGGCTGCACAGGGGCCTGGGCAAGGCACAGCAGCTGCTCACTGGGGACGAGTTCCAACAGCAGCTCCTGCTCCTCCTCCACTTGACCGGTCCATGTGCAAGGCAAACACGGTTAAACTCATATTCAGGGTCTCCACAAAGAAATGGGAATTCCAGTACTGGCTCCAGACAGGCAGCTTGGAGGGCTGGGGAGGAGGAAAGGGATGTTATTCCAGCAGCTGCTGGTCAGGGTACAAGTGAGATAGAAGTGACACAAGGCTAACCCCTCGGGAGCCCACAGCAGACCTGTTTAGCTTGGAGACAAAGCACTAGACTCAAAGCAAGCCCTGAGTAACCAGCCAGACACATCCGCTGAATTTCTCTGAACTTTATTGGCACTTTAGGAAGAACAGGGTATGGATTTTAACAAACTCCTCCAAACAGGGGGAAAACGGGAAAAAAAAAAAAAAAGCCTTAGTTTCAAGGTTCTCTCTGCAGATAAGCACATGGACCCATGGATTTCTCCACATCTTTAAGGAATTGATGTTTTATTATAATCCAGTAAAAAGACTGGTCAAAAAACCTCAACATAATTTACAGCAACAAAAAATAAAACAAGAAAAAACAAGCCAGGCAATGATAAAGTACTTCCCTCCCCCCACCCCCAAGAGGAGTAGTTATCCAATTAAACTGGAACACAGAGAGGAAGAAAAACATCTCACTGTAATCTAACAAATAATAAAAAACCGTGTCTACGAATCTCACCATAATACTGAAAGCTTCTTACATTAGTTTTCTTGCAAAATATCATTTCTTTACAATACAGTATACATTTCCAAGGGAAGGAGGACCATAAACACATCCTCCGTCCCACCACTAATATTTTCTAATTGTGCATAGCTAGAAGTATTGAAATCAAATATTAGATACCACTGGGATATAATACTGGTTAAGGAGGAGGCAGGGCTGAAACGACTACAAAGAGTGGGGTGGACTCACTGGCACAAGCCATTCTAGTCCCATATTGGACCACTTGGAATTAGAACGATGAAAAAACCCTATAAACAGAAGTCATGCCAGCATCATAACGCGTGAGCTCAGCAGTGCTGTGTGACCCATCCAAGCAGGAAAGTTGACTGGTTTGTTATCTGAACTGATATTCCAGGCACCGCAGAGCAGCTCGTGAGGAAATGGTGAAGGTGTAATACAGGGTTCCCCCCTCCCCGAGATGCAGCAGTAGTTGCCACGGGCAGAGGGGAAGGGCTGAGGACCAGCTTTAGAGCACCAAAGCAGAAGTGTAAAGGCTGCCTGTTCCCCCAGCAGGGACCCACGCAGAGCCAGCCCAGTGACCCTGCAGTGCAGAAATGCACAAATCGGTTCCAAATTTAACTGCAGTCTTTCATTGGCCACTTTCAAAGTACTAAGGCATGTGGTTTGAGCCAACCAAAAGCTTACCATGCCACGTCCCCTTCCCAAAGCACCTTGTGTCCCAGGGAGAGAAGGGAGCTCCCACATGGCTTAACTGGACGCTCAGAAGCAGCTTGCTACACTATGCTCCTACAGAGGTGGGTTGGCATCGGCGTGGATCTCCACACAGACTGGCATTGCTTCCAGAATGACAAAATAACACAGCACTGGTAAAGTTGGTTCCAGCAGCCCAAGGAATTCTCGGTGAAATACTGCAGTTTGTTAACACTATCGTGAACGCTCCTTTTTGGCACAGTCCCCCTTTACCTCTGCCACAGAGCAGGGAGCTGAAAATGCTCTAGCATTCAGATGGTTTCCTTCTATCACCACTACCAGTGATACTATACAAAGGGGGAATCCACAAAACTGAGAAAGTCATAAGATTTAGGATCACACCAGGCAAGAAAATAAATCATAGGCTAGCCTGATGACTTCCGACGGGGACAGGCTAATCCAAGGAGGGCAAAGCAAAAGGGGGACTCCATTGTAGGTAGAACCCATTTTTAAGAGGCCTCTTCTAAAGGTTAACATTTCCTTCTATGAAGGATCAAGGCAAAATCCAATTCAACCCTGAGCATACGTGGCTGTCTCCTCCCCACAGACGGCAGGAAGGATTCTGGGTAGCTACAGCGTGGATAGCTTGGAAGACAGGAGGTGATGGGTATTACAACACCTGGTACAAATGGCTCTCGGGATCAGTCTCTCAACCACTAGTGTCCCATTTCTGAGAGACAGAGCCTTCCTTCTGTTCTCAAAGCTACAGAGGGGCAAAGCATCCTCCTGGGGAAGGAAAAGCACTTGAGCCAGGGATCTGGCAGAATTCTAGTGAGGATTAAGGCAGCGATTGGACAAATATCTCAAGATCCGCTCCCCTCAAAAGCTGCTTGAAGTCAGGAAGACAGATGCAGTCTTGTAAGTGACCCGGACACGAGAGTAGTTTTTGGTCCCTAGCTGCTGATCACTTTTTGATTGCATCTAGTTCAAACTGAAGACACCTCTCTGAGCTACAGCAGATCTATACACGGTCGTAAGGCACCAGTGACTATGTGCTAAAAAGGCCTCTTGTGGGAAACCCGAAATCCTATTTGTGTGACTAGAAGTGCACTGAGTCAGGAAGGGAATACAGCTGCCAGAGTTCTTGGTCTCTCACATCTCCACCTACCCTTTCAGGTCTCCATTGTCAAACCCAAAAAGGAAGGCAGCGTTCTTCAGCTCTCTCTGCCTCATGGGCTACATTCAAGTCAGACAAATGACAGTGAACAAAGCCATTTACCAGAGACAACTTCTAGAAAGCAGGGGAGTCAAGGCTCCAAACCACACTGCATCAGTGGAAATACTCCAAAGGCTTCCTCATGATTAGGAAATTCAAAGTTCCATTATTAAACAAAAGGTAACAGCAGCAGGAATGACACAGAATCTGTTTGGTCTGCTTACGTTTGAAGGACAAAAGCTTCGAACTTTCTTTTTAAAAACCTACAGCCCTTCTTCCTAAGCTTCGGCCTTCCCTTCTCGATGACACGACTCAGACCCTGTGTTAAGTCAGAAATTCAGACTGTGGCTACTAAGTTTAATAGTGAAGCTCGTGCAAGTTAGCAGGAAGGCACAGCGTCAACCCATTAGCACTCTACTCTGTCTCATTCAGTGAAGCATCTGTTGGCTTCCCCGCCCAACGGGCGAGGACAGCCACAAAACCACTCCAGTAAGCAACACAAAACTAAATGCAGCGAGACTTTACCCCAAGCCAAACAATTTCAGAATAGCCCCAACACATATCTGCCTTCCTGAGCCGCCCCAGGGAAACGTGACTACTATTCTTTCTTCTGTTGCTCAACTCCAGCATTTGCCCCAAGCTCGATCAACAAGACAGTGGTCACTCTTCTGCAGTGGTTCCAGCGCAGCACGATTACGAGCGAACGACGGGAGAGGATGGGGGAGAGGGGAGAAGAGAGTGCAGGGCAGCAGGTGCAGGGGAGAGTTTACATGGACTCAAACTCATCGATGCGTTGCTTGGTGTTGCCCTGCCGAATCTGACGCAGGGTCTTGTACTTGTCTCGGCCTAGACGCATGTTCTCAGCGTGGATCATGTCATTGGCTGTCTTCTTGGTCTCATCCCGAGCATTTGCCAGCTCTGAGGAAAGAGCCTTCAGAGAAGGGGAAACACAGGAATGGGTTAGCACACGCCAGAGACTCAAAGCTGGGCAAGGAGGTTCCTTGCTGATCCTCCCCACAGATCCAACAGCCACGGAGACAGGAAACAGATCCGCTCCAATGTTTACAGTTCTGGGTGACCTGCTCTGGCTGACTCTGCTTGAGCAAGGAAGTGGGACTAGATGATCTGAAGAGGTCCCTTTGACCTGAAACAATTCTGTGATTCTGTGGAAGTCGTTAATATTTTTTCCTAACATTTGAAGGTAGAAGACTTTACAGTCTGCCATCCTATTTATCCCTATCTCACTTTGTAAGAAAGGCTGTCACCAGTGTACTTCAGAAGAGCAGCCAAGTGCAGGGATCCCTAAAGACAAAAGGAGCACCTTGCAGAATAGTTACTAGCCTGCTACCACAGAAGAAACGTGCTGCAGAAGATTTAAGTGCACCTCTGTCAGTCTGCCTGTACATCACCACCACAGCATAATGCAGGACAAGCAAAGCCCGATGTGAGTCAGGGGGTGTAACAAAACACTTGGCAAGAGTCAACACCAGAACACTGGAGTTCCTTATAAGAAGGTGGTGCAACACTGCTCTGCCCATGCTGAGCCCCAGCGGGCTGCTCTCAGGGTTTTGCAAGGCAACCCAGTCATACAAGACAGAGACAGCTGCTTGATAAAAGCTGGACCAAGTTCTCTGATTCACTGCAGCCAGAGCTACCAACAGCTGTCAGAGGGTTGGCAAGACTCAAGCACACCACGTCTGACAGATGCTGCTGTTTGGCACTGCTTGTAAATACTTCACTACTTCCAGCGACATGGAAGTCGAGTACCAGGAGAGGAGAGATGATCTCCCTCTGCTCAATGGTTAAGCAGCTATCTGGCAAGATCACGATCACCCCCCCTTCCCCTTGTTTGTTTGGTTTTTTTTTAAAACACCAGTAACACATCCCAGCTGCAGTTAACAGCGAGACTAGAAGCAGCACCCAGACACACACCCTCTCTGCTGCCACCTTCTTACCTTCAAGTGTTTCTGGACCCGTTCGTTCTTCTCCGCTTCTGTGGTGCGCTCCTCCTCACTGCGGTCCTTGATGGTGGCCTCTGACCGCAGCTCAGCGCTGGCTTCTGCTGCATTCTCATCCTGCTCATCATCATGCTCATTCTCAGAGTGCATGGGCTCCGTGACATGAGGGGTGCTCATGGCAGTCTTCAGCTCCTCTTTGGTCTTTTCTAGGTCCTCCTGCACCATCTGGGCCTGCAGCAGGACGGGGCACAGTGAGTTAGTTGGCGTTATCCCGCAAGCCTGAGGCTGCGCAGAAGCGCGCGGCGGCACCACTCGGCGCTTGTCACAGGGAACCTTGCACCCCTTGCACACAAAATTGCTATTTGCCAAAGCTACTCAGCCACAGGGTTTTTTTGCAAAACTTCATGCTGCCTAACACTGCAAAGATCTGAAGAATGACTATAGTTCACGGAAAATAGGCTATAGGCCTAAGTAGTAAAAATATTTCTACACAGTTAGGACAAAGCACTCATTCCACCAAGAACAGCAAAGCTGGGTAATCTGCAACAGCCTCAAGCTTGCAGACACTCAGTCTAGAGTGGTATCTAGTGCAGGAGTTTAGGACAACACAGAGTGAAGAGCAACTCCACAAGTACCACCACCATTTGCTCAGATTCTGCTTTACCTTCTGCTGCCACTCCTGGGCCTCGCTCTCTTTCTTCTGCCTGGCCAGCTCCAGTTGCGTGATCCTAGCTGTGAGTTCTGCCATCTCAGCAGCCTGGAAAAGAAAAGCTGTTAGTGAGAACAAAACCAAAAGTACTTGCAAAACAAAGCATTTAGGCCAAGTCCTGAATAAAAACAGTATCTCTAACATCTCTTCAATAAGGAGAAAGCCTTCCTGTAAACTTCAGTCCCACTGATTTCCCCCTGGTATAAGGAAAAAAATGAATCCCAAAGAGTTTTGTTATCTTTTCTGTTGCTGTTAGTTTTCGGTTGCTGGTTGGTTTTTTTAATTGTTGTGGCTTTTGTTTTGTTGTTGTTTTGTGTGCATGTGTTGGGTTGTTTTGGGGTTTTTTCTTTTCCTTCTTCTCTCTCTCGTCCAAACAGAGCTAAAGAGCTCAATTCTTGGAATCAAAGCAGGGAAAGCAATTACTGAGCTCTACACTTTGTTCTCAGCATCACATGCAAAAAACAAAGGCAAAAAGCATGACGATCCAGATCTACTGTACAAATACACTTGTATTTAGGTATAAGTTTGTCTGCTTGAGACTAGAAATTAGAGAACCAAACTCTGCTTCCCCACTATATCATAGCTCCGTTTGCTGCAAGATGCTTACTCTGTCACTATTTTCCTACCTGATCCAGCTCACCCACTTACCAGCTGTTCCTGGGTCTTTTGTTGATCGTGGGACGCTTTCAATAGGGCCTCCTTTGCCTCTTCTGCTTCTCTACGTTCTTTAGCCAGTTTCTCTGCTTCTTCCTGAGCTCGTTTTCTCTCCTGTTCCAGCTCCATAGCTCTGCGGGTCTGTTCTTCCAGTTCTGAAAAAAATAAGGGAGCACATTTGAAGAGAGATCAGCTAAAGAGTGGCAGTAAAAGAGGAAGGTGCCCTTACACCTACATTCTGGATGAGGGCTTCCCCTCATCCAGAGGTAAAGGAGAGATGCAAGCAACTGTCCCCCTTCATCTCCTTCACATTGTAACTAGAGCTAGAAGACTAAGAGCCAGGAATGTCCCAAGCCAACAGATTACTTGTCTGATTGATCTGTGGGGAAGCACTCATCCCAAAACGACCCCCTCAAAGGCAGAGATGCATACAGCATTCTGCTTGGGCAGCACCACACTGTAACACTGGCCAAGTGATTAGACAGTGATTAAAGCACTGGCAGGTGTGACCCCTGCTATACTTTTTGACTCCTCCATCTACAGATGTGCTGGGATAAATCTTCCCAACAGCACACGAACAACTGCAAGGTACTCTCGCTGCCAGCGAGGCCACTTGGCTGCCACCCATCTCTTTAATGCTTGTCCAATTTCAGCAGCTGCATACAGAGAGCTTGCATTCAGGTTCAGAAGGCTAAACCAGGCTCTAACACCAGTTGGCACACAATACTGGCAAGCCAAGCAGCTCAGAGATGCCCATAGCTTTACTACTTGAACCCTTCTCACTCATATTATGCATTTAAGGGAATACTGGGATATTTCATATTACCTTGCTGAGCTTTCTTGGTTTGCTCCTCAATTTGCTTGAGTCTCTCCATTAACTCCTCCTTCTCACGTTCAATCTTCTCCTTCTCCTTTTCTGCCAACTCCCTCTTCTTCTTCTCATTCTCCAGAAGGGCTCTGATGAGGGGAAGTCATGTGTTAATTTGAAATTGCAGCTGCTCAGATTGGAGCACTTCCTAGTGAAGCCACAAGCACACAAGAGAGGTGTACTACAGGGCAGTTTTACTCCAGACAGCACCCTTCACAGAAGTGCAGAACGGAAAAGCTCTGCTGGCCTTCATCTCAATGGCAAGCTCAAAATAGCAACATCATACAGGACATCTCCTTAAATCAAGATCTGTATTACTCTTGTCAAATAGACAATTACTGAACTCTAAGAAAGTGATGGTGGGTCACACTTGTGGTGAATCCCATTTCCATCATCCCACTGGGTCTACCGAAGCAGAAAGCAATCTGCTCTACTTTTGGCTCCAGCAGATTAAGGTGCTGCCAGTGCTTTATGCAGCACAAGGTGCTACTGTACAGTCTGGGTTACTCAGGCGAGTAGAGCCCCACTGACCTCTCCATCTGTTTCTGGTGCTTCTCTTCCCGAGCCTGTGCTTTCATCTGCTGCACCTCGATGGTATCTGGTTTACGTCTGCGCATATAGAGCTCGTGGTTCCCCATGCAGAGCGCCAATATCCTTTTGTTAATCCGTAACCGAGGAGCGTAGAACACAAAGTCCTTGGGACAAAAAAAAGGCAGCATTAGACTTGTTTTTCAGCATAAGCAGCCCCCTGTGTATGCAGTATGCTTTAAGACACCAAGCTTTCTAGAACTGCTAGCCAGCTTTCCTTAATGATGTCCAGTTCATCAGTGGTGGCAGTCAGACACCCATCCTTCAGGAATTCATTTCAACATGACAAATACACACAGGGCAGAAGTGCCCAACTTGTTACTATGTACTGGGTTTCATTGTGCCAGAAGGCTTTGCAGAGTACACAACTAATCAGCTTCACTGCTCCATCACAAACACCATCACTGGAGGGTTTACCAGACACAAAGACTTTGTCTTCTCCCACCTTTCTTCCCACTTAGTTAAAACCAAATCGCATCCATTACGAATTTGCAAGGAAAAAAAAATCCTCCCAGCAAACCCTACAAAATGAGCTGAAGCTTCAGCTTCGAGTAAGGTGAAAAACTGCAGTATTCCACCCCGCACACCACTAGTGCCAAGAGGCTGCCAAGGAAGCATTCACAGTTAGCATGGATGTGTCAGATCCCCAGCTGTATTATCAGAGAATCTAAACTTTCATAGAAGAATCAGAAGCCCTACACAAAGAGCTTCTCTCTGCCACTAACTTTAAACAGCTTGAGGTTGTACTGAACAAACTTCCACCCTTCTAGCCAGAAACAAATTCCAACTATCACCTTACTGCCATTAGACCCATTCTGTGCATACTGCCCTGAACAGATCAGGTAGGAGAGCGCTGCTTAAGTCAGCACTGACACTACTGATGAAAACACCGTGCAATAAAAGAGATCACCCAACTAAGCAGCCCAAAGTTGAATTTGACTGTTGCTTCTTACTGGTGCTTTCTTGTCAATAGGCTTGATAACAAATTTCTTGTCATTGAATGAGATATTTCTGATCTCACTCCAAGGGAATCCGATTTTCGGTGTTAGCCTGCAGAAGTGGACAGCAAAAGGAAGTAAGAGCCACAAATCATTCCAAATCCTTGACTTACAATATAAAGCCCAAAATTCTACTAAATTTGTCCTGGCATTTCAGTACCCTTATGTTGACTGGAAGCAACGAAAATGAGTCATGCAAAATGAACTACAAACATAAGCAGCAGTATTTCAATCCTGCCCTTTTTTTTCCAAATGGAAAATAGAAATCAAGATGCTTCTGCAGCAGGAAGATCAGGTATACAAGTACAACTAGCTTGATAAGACTTGCCAATTTCTCTTTGTTTTTTGGTCCAAAGCAGCACATTTTACGGATCATTCTGGCAGTGTCAGAAACATAGCCAAAAATGATACAGAAACTGTAGGGCTTAGTTAAAGACTTGACTTTCAGAAGCGATGAATTGGGAATGCCTTTATACTGCAGAGGACCTGAAGGCAACAATGAAGAGAGGGAGCTTGTTACCTGTCATTCTGCTCATAAATGTTGAGTCCAAGAGCATCTACACCTAGCCAAAGCTCGGAGCCCTTCTTGTTTTTAATGCTGAAGTAGTTCACACCGTACATTTCCAGATCCTGCGCAATTTTCAGGTACTCCAAGACAGCATCTTCTCTGTAGTGTGCAAAAAGAAAGCAGATATTCCTTTCTGAGCCTGTAAGCCATTAGAGCAAGAAGGTGCTGTCCTCGTACACGGGCAGGGCAGCGACAAGCTGGCAAAGATTCCCAGCATCACCCTAGTAGATAATAAACTCTGCAACTTCAGTTTTGTTTTACTGAGAAGAGCCAGCTGATGAGGACTGGCAAGGGCAGAGGCACGGGAACCTAGTTACGCTGAGCGGAAAGATCTGGAGAATCCTAACTCATCCTGAGGAGAGCCACAAAGGTTTGGGTCAGTTACCTGATCATTCCTCGATGCTCCTCGTGCCACACCTGGATCCTCTCCTCCCACTGGTCCTTGTTGAGCTTGTGCTGCTCCAGAACCCTAGAAAAAGCACACGGGACGTTTGAGGCCAGCTGCTGAAGTTATTCACACACAAGCACATTATTCTTGAATAACATTTAATTAAATACTCCACTGGCATCACAAATACCTCACAAAAATATTCCAGGAAACACAGTTTTAGGGTAGCTACAGATACACTGGGGTCAGTATTCAGACATCTGAAAAATGACAAGTTGTACTCAATTGTGTTTCTCTTTGTAGCATTCTAGTATTCACCCCCCCAACTTTTTGGGGGCTCCTCTCAGTGTTTCCAATTAGATTTTCTGCAGTAGCAACAGGATGTTTAAGATTAAAGCTCCTAAGTGAATACTAATCCCAGTCCTCAGAGAGGCACCATGCTATATTTTATGCTGAACAACCACCACCTCATCCTTCCCAAAACATTCCCAAACCTTTTAAGGCAAAGGAGGTCTCCGACTCCCCAGGTCCACTCACCTCTGTGGCAGCAGTTTGTCGCTAGCGAGGTAGCCAGACTTGTGTACCTCTTTGTTGAAGTCTCCGTATTTGGACTGGACGGCGTAAGAAGCCAGGAGGACAGCTGTCTCTGGAGGGCAGTAAATGTCATCATTCAGAATTGCCTCCTTCACTTGGAGGAAGAAAAGGCGCTGCGTGATGTCCTGGATCAGCTCTTCTGCCACATCCTCTGGGTAGAACTTGGCACGGAATTTGAAAAGCAGGGGGCTTTCTTTGCGTACATCCTGTGCTGTCACCTGGAACAGAGTTGTCAGATCTTACAGCCTACACGAGGTAAAGGGGAGCAGATTTATGAACAGGAAGACATTTTTAGACATTAGAAAAATAATTCTCCAATGCAGAAGTGAGCGTGCAGAAAAGCAAGGGTTTTCAGCTCTGTACCACCAAATCCCTCACCACCTCTCCCCACAGGACCTGGGACAAACCACCAGCTGCAATCAGTGGTAGGTGAGTTACTTCCCAGGTTTCTCCCCAACCAAGATGCTCACACGAGCACCACATTAGAGTGTTACCAGGAAGGGTGACAGATCTGCCTGGTTAAACAGGACCAGATGCAGGAGGGCCAGTTCAGACACCACGACTCCTCTACCTTGGGGAGGGAGTGCATGGACCGAAGGATGGCAACACCAACTTGCTAATCTTGCTGTACTTCAGGTGTGTGGAGAGGCAAGAACAGATCCCTGACAGAAGTACAGAGACTAAATCTGCCCTTCAAGAGAAAGGAACCCAGGGCTTATAAAAGCTTAGAGCAAACATACCTTTTTGTTCAATTTCAGCCACGTTGAGAAGCCCTTGGTGTCCTGATATTGAAGGCCAAAAAACCACACCTCTCTTAGACCAATTGTCTTGACAACCTGGAAGAAAGAAGATTATCAAGAGGCCCATCCAGAAGAGCTGATCTCACTGGTAGCAGAGAGTGTGTCAGAGGTAAGATCAAACACACACAAAAACGACCAGTGCCCAAGGCTTCTGCCTCCCCTGCTACAGTGCACATAGACAGGTGACAGGGCACCTGAGGGGGATGCCATTAAGTGCATGCGTATTGCTTTCCTCCCTCTCCCTCATCTCTGTAAGGCGTGCTGCTATTTACAAACAACTTTTAGGACACTATTTTCTTCAGCTACCTCTAAGCCCACGTGTATAGCCAAAAGACAATGCAAAATGTCTGACAGATGCAACAGCTGCCAGGAATCAACCACCCAGCTCCACTGTTCAGTTAGGCCCCTCACTTACCATGCAAGTGTACTACTCCTGGGCAAGCCTCAAATCACCCTGCTAGGCTGTGCTATCTTAAGATTTGCATGCTACTCCACCAAGAGCCGTGGAGAGGCCTTTCACGCAGCTTCACAATGAGTGGCACCACGCAGAGACTCTGCAGGGGAGGAATTGCTAGGCTATCCCTTGTGTCAGGATAAAGAGCCACCCCAGAAGTTACCTGCACCACTGTGTAAGCGCTCTTCATCGCCATCTCCCTAGCATGCCATGGGTGCTAGAGGCAAGGAGGCTTTACAGACACACTGCAACAAGAGACAAGAGCCTGGGGGGGCAAGACTACTGCAGTATAATGGTACTGCTGGCAAAAAAAAAAAAAAAAAAAAAGAGTGGGAAGTTTCTTGGTAAAGCCTGGCAAGTTTGGGACATGCCACAAGTCGCAGCAAGTCTAGAAACTGAAGTTCCCCCACATCTCTCCTGAACCCCCAGGAGTTACTGTCATATCTGCAGGCAAGGCACTTACCTGTCACCTCATTACTAGACAAAGAAGGGGAAGGGAAAAATCTCTTGTCTTTAGGTTGATCCTATACCTGAATTACAACACTAAGCTGTTTCCACACACCACTCACCCCTTGGGCTTGCTCACAGCTCCCCTCCTTCAGAAGGGCTCAACAACTGGACAGCAGGGGATGAGTCTTGCCCTGGAAGACCCATCTGCCTGATCATAGTGTCCCCCCTGCCCAGGAAGATGAGGTAACTTTGAACTGCCTTGTCCCGTGTTCTGTGATTACCCCCTAAGTGCCTCCTTCCTTGGTGAATCCTAAGGATGCACTCTGTTCCCTTCTGATACAGTCTCCAGCTGTGGCAACGCTATAACACCAAGGATGCAGGTTCCCTGCAAACACCTTACTAATTATAACCTTTAGGGCTTGCATCAGACATTTCTTCCAGCCTGACAAAAGCAGCATTTTAGGGCCGTAGTTCTTTTCAGGCACAAAACCCAAAGGGAGCTCTCAGCAGAGGCCTGCTATGAGAGCAGACAGACAAGACCTACGCAAGGTCTCGCAGTCTATACACATCATCACCTGGTCCATGAAATTATTCAGTCCTAGCTGGAGCAGGAACACAGGGAAATGTGGGTCAAGACAAGCCTTCAGCTGTGCCTATCCCATAGTGGGATGCATATAGCTAAGGAGATTTAGGAGAAGAATCAGAGTTTGCTAGAGTGGTACAAGGAGAGGGAGAAAGAGCCCAAGGAAAGCTCTGTTCTGGCAGCATTAACATCTGAATGGGATGGCAGCTCCCCCACTGCTGCATGGGTCCCTTCCCTCCCTTCCATTTGGCAGCAGCTTAGCCTGGGAATTCAACAAGCTGGACTGCCAGCAAGGACCTGAAAGGCATCACACTGAGGCCCTGCACAAAAGGACTTTTATTCCAGAGCAGAAGTCTGTGCAGCAATAGCAGTGAAAACAAGAGCCCAGGCAGAGGAGAGGGGCAGACAGCACAGCACACGAGGCAGCACCCCGAGCTGCTGCCCGACCCAGGGCAGGTGGGAGGGACACGCAGCCCTCCTTCCCACCTCGCTTCAGCACACCATGCAGTTCCATTTAGCAAGGCAGAAAGCATGAAGAAAGGGCTTCCTACAGCTGCAAGGAGCTTGGCTGGCAGTTGGCAGCTCAGTTAGTTTGGGGGTGTAGAGCATGCAGAGCACTGATGAACTGTGAGATGCTCCAAAAAGCAAACAGTTCCTGGCAGTGGCTGAGGACGAAGAAGAGCTGGCACACAGGTCAGTGCACTACAGGGTACTGCTGTTTAACACAGAGCACAATACTTATACAGCTAAAGTTTACACTCTCAGCTGGAGGAGGACACCTTTCCTTCGTGCCAGGGAGAAGGGTCAGTCAGGCCCTGGGCCTTGCCTGGCCTCACCTGGCAACACAGCATAGGGAGCCTTACTGCCCGGCTGGCCCACGGTACCTGGACCTGCTGTGATAGAGCTCTTCATCAAGCACCATTACCTTCAAATTCCACTTAGTAAGCCAGACTGCATCGGGGAAAAGGTGGATTTCTGATGAGGCTCACTTCCCCCTCTGCAGACAGTCTAAGCACAGAGCAGTACAGTGTTTCCATCTGTGTTCAGAGAACAAGCACAACATCTTCCAGGTGACCTTTTCCCTCGCTTCTCCTTACTCCTCATTTTCCACAGCTGTGTGACTTCTGTTCTTTCCCTCAGCACACACCCACCCCCCTCTGAACTATGTTCTCACCACTGAGTGAAGGGGAGTGATAAGCAGCCTCTAAGTGTAGATGATGACTGAAGATTGCCCTCTTTCTCAGCCCAGGAAATATATCACCACACGAGCAAACAAGGGGGGATCCTGCATGAAGGCACTGTCTGCACACCGCTAACACCAAAGCGTGCAGCCAGAGGAGAAGCCAGTCCACTCAGACCAAGTTCCTGAGCCAAAGGCCAAAGCATACCAGACTGCACTGCAGCACAAACCTGTTCTGAAGCTCACCCGCTGTCCTGAGTAAAGAAGTGGGCCCCTCTCACTTCCTGTGACAGACATGTCAAGTACATGTGAGAGAAAACCCATCAGCAAACCTCGTGGCTGGAGCAGCTCTGAACTGGTGCCACACACGCCGTTTGCTTCGCCAGCCAAAACCAACCTAGGGCATGGTCTTCCAGGCACCCTAACTGAGCACCCAGGATGGGCTGCACCTACAGCCATATATTCAACTGCACACTCTCCATTTGGCTGAGGGATATACTTCTGACTTTCCCTTTCCAAGTGCTAAAGGACAGGTTCTTCCATGAGATCTGAAGCTTGTAACAGTTTGTCATAGACCTCCTTAGAAACAAAGAGTCCACTTTTGGTTGGACTGCTGCTTTTATAAAGCCAGAGGTTTCCACATTTCCTGTGAAGTTTGAGACACATTTCCATACTACTCAAACACAAGCCTTCATTACACAAACAAGAGTTCTGGGGTGTGCTGGAGGAACCTGCCATCATCCCAAGACTTCCTACTTTCTACCGAGAAACTGCCGTAATAAGTTTTCCTTTCAGTGCTTTCATCTACTGGATGATCAAGGGCATGTGAACTCAATCACGGGAGCTCTAGCTCTTAGTGAAATCTGTAGGATCCTTAAACATAAACCACCTCCCCACTCACTATGTACTACAGTTTTAACACTTTTCTATTACAAGCTTAGTCTTGATCCCCAAACCTCAGGAAGCCGACCAAACGCCCCCCAGGAAGGTTAACCACGTGCTTTCAAAGTCTAAAGTGACAGATTTTCTTGATTTTTTTTTTCCTCATTGCCTTGATGATGTTATGGCTCTTAACTGGACAGAGATAATCTTTCATGAGACTGAGTGCTTTTGGTTACTCCAAAGGCTCATTCTGGAGCGCCACAGTGAAGCCACCATCTCCTAGACTTTGCAGTATCCAAAAGATAGTGTTGGAAGCACTGAAGTTTACTGAACTGGAGGCTCAGAGAGCACCAAGAACATCAGAGAAGCAAAACTGAAGTTGGAGAAAGAGATCATTTTAGGTTGAGGAAGGAAGTACTGACTGAACAGTTTAGTAAGCACAACTCATTGTTAGAAAGATCCGGAAGCAAGGACTATCAAATGGGTGGAGATCTCCACCCATCAACTGCATTCACCACCCAGACAGACACAGCAAACAGCCATGACTCCTCCACCAGAGACTGAAAGGAACAAGGGGCTCTGAAAAGGAATGAAAGAACAAGATGTTCAGCAGGCTACAAGGTCAGAAGGGATCAGAAACAAAGCATTTGAGAAGCTGCCTCATGCAGCAGGCAGGGGACACGGAAGAAGGGAGTATGTTTTCATACTGCAGAAGTCAACGCAGGTGAAGATTTTGTGACTAGTCTGTATGCAGGCAGCCTGAGGAGCCTGTAAGATGCAGCAACCACTAAACCAGAGCATTTCTGTCCAAGCTTTTCCTCTCTCCCTGTCCAAGGTACAGGCCAGTCCACCTCACCCTCCCAAAAGGCCAAAAGTTTCACCGATTCAAACTAGACTCGACCTACCAAAGAAAGAAAACAAAACAAACCCTAACCCAACAATCAAACAAAAAACCAACCCCCTGACACATCTGAGAGGAAAAGGACCGGAGGGACAACTCACAGCTATCCACAGCAAAAACCAGCCAAGTGGTTTCACGAGAGAAAGGGTTAATCTTTCATGTGCAGGAGATACAGAATGCAAAGCAATGCTTTGTCTTACACTCATCTCCAGTCCAACAGCACTTCGGGCCAACACAGAGAAAGGCCAGACCAGCAGCGGTCACCATGGCAGTGCCTCTGCCCCACATCCCCAGGAAAGCAGCATTTCCAGGTACCCCTGGGAAGTCACCAGGCCTGGGGGATAAAGCAGCACCCCAACAGGCAGAACCCATCCTCAAGCTCTTCTTCTGACCTGTCACCAGCAGCTGAGGAACAAGAGCAGTTATTTTCACTAGCGAGCCAGAAAGCCCTGGAGTTCAGCAGCTGGGGCCAAGAGGGACATCAGCAAAGCTGCAGAAGACAAAGCACTGTCCTCCTGTCTCAGCCCAGGCTTTGTCCGTGCACGTAACCTTAGGCAGCTCAAGCTGAAGCTGTGTGGTTACAAGACTAAGGGATGGGGTCTTAAAGGAAGATCTCTAGTATAAATCCTGAGGTCACTACACCTTATATCAGCTCAGTGAGATTTCTACAGCCAGCTACTTTGGGGCAGAAGACAATTTCCAACAAAGCAATGAAGCATCTGCATTGTCCTATCACTACGAAAATTCACTTAACCAAGTGAATTTAACCAAGCAGGAACGAGGGAGGCAGGAATGTTTCTACCTCAGGATCATTCACCTATTATTGCTGAGGAGTTTTAGACTCCACCGTTGAAGCTCATAAAGCAACGACCTCGATACAAGCTTCCCAGGAGTCTTCCCAATCCTATTCGGAGTAGGTCTGAATGATCTGTGCCACAAGGAACATGTTTATCTACCTTTATACAGAACAGGTGGAAACAAACACCACATACAAGTCACTCAAAGGCAGCAGCATGGCCCAAGGTAGCTGTGCAGCTAGAAACCCCAGCAATGCTTCACAGCTTCCCTCTTGCTTAACTCAGAGCTGCCAGCTCAGAGTGAAAGGGCGTTCTAGGGCAAAAATATGCAGGATCTTGAAGTTTTGCTGTGAAAGAGTCAAAAGGGAGGTTTCACACAGAAGGTCAGTGTGCTGCAACAGCAAAACCATAGCCTTGCTTTGTACAGGAACTCTCCCCTCCAAAAATCACTGATGAAAGCAGCTCCTTTTTCAGAGCCAGCATCATGCAGAAAACTCTAGGTTAGCAATTCCAGAAGCACAACACAGTTTAAGAGATAGAAAATGAACTTTGTTCTTACACAGCCCATCACGGGACCCAGGAGCACCTCAAGGTAGAAACAGAGATAGAGTGAACAGCCACCAGTCAGACAGCAGTCACCACTTAGTCCCCAGTAGTGCTGTCAGCAGGAGCACAGCTCCAGACCATTCCTTTACAGAACAAAGCTCAGCCATTTGGCGCACCCTGGACATCTGCCAGGTGACAAGGATCAAAGCCCCATCCCCATACTGAAGGGACCAACTTTAGTATTTACTGTCAGCTCCCTAGAGCCTCCCACGTTTTGGGTTGGTATTCAGCTAGCTCTTTATGTGAAGATCAATAACCTGTTTGAGTATTTCCACATAGAAGTGCCTACCTTCCTTTATGTGCAAGTCTGACTAGAAAGTCTTCTTTGCAGCAGAAAAGGGCCTTGAGCTTTCCATTAAAAAATAAACGACAGACAACAGTCTGTTGTGTATATGCATTTAGAGACCAAGATGAAATGGTTCCCATTGTGGCAGGAGCTGAATAGCTATCTCTTTTCAATTAAGGAAACTAATTGCCAAAGGGCAAACAATGAGACCGCAGGGCAGCAAGAGAAGCTGTGATGAGGCTCCTCAACCACTCACACAGCAGTAGCCTCTACAACTCCTTATTCATGTCAGAGGTGGAAGACTTGACATCCCCACATCTCCTGCCAGCTCCCTCCCTTACTTCTCACAACATTCTCAAGCCCTGGAGGGGAGCTGGTCCTTCTGCCACCCTCACTGTGGTGGTTCCACGCCAGCACCACCGGGCACTGCTGCGCTAGGTCTTTGGCCAATCGCTCAGTCAAAGCCTGGACATCTGCCACTGATGAGGTTCAGGGACATTCACCTCAGCATCAGCCCCATCTGGAACCAGCAGCACTACCTCCACAAGGAAACTGTGTCTGCTAAGCAGTAGAAAACCACTGAATTCTTATTCCAGCGAGTGTGCTGCATGGACAGAATAAAGAGATCGTGTCCATCAGACCTTTTACAAATAGCAAATGTTTCATAGCTAGCTTCAGACACTTTCTCCCTTCCCCACTTTATTTCCTTTTCCATCTCCATGTACAATGCAATTCAGCTGCAGCAAACACTGCCTCATTCACATCAGCAACTTCATCTGCAACAGTGCTTGTTGTTCCCCTTCGCCAAGGCTTCACTATGGGAAAAACCCAAACCTTCCATTTAGACAGGGGCTGTGGGAGACACTGCAGGGAGGAGAACATGCAGCTGGTCAAGAACGTGACACAAGGGAGTAAAATCAATTACTAAGACAAAGAGTTCCGGTACTGGAAACATGATCAGATGCTTCTTGGAGAGAAGCTGCTGAAGCCCAAGTCTGCCACCACAATGTCAGTTTGCAGCAAAAGCTGCAGATAGTCTGGAGCTGACTGGAAAAAAAACCAACTCCTGTGCAGATTCAAAACACTACTTCAGTAGTATCTCTTAGCACTTGGTGCTTTGCTTGGATAGTGTCAGAAACCAGGTATTGAAAACTAATCATGGGAAGCATCCAGGTGAAGAACACTCCCTCCAAAACAAGAGATCACCTTTCGATGAGCACGGAGAGGTCACCTCAGCTGCACTGGCCTGTGCTCCCAAGAGCCAACTGGCAGAGGTCCATGTTGCACACACGACCCAGCTCTCGCTTCCACCAATCAAAAACTGTCAGATTTGAGACCATGCAGGACTGAAATATTACGTAGTGACACAGAGCCAGAGCTGAGAACTCCGCTGCAACTCAGAACTTTCCCAAGAGCCTTTCTTTTACTCCCATTTCAAAAGGAGGCTCTTTGAGTAAAGCCCAGGATCTCACTCTATTCTCTCCATTTCAGGGCTGGGCTGCAAAGAGCAATATAGTATCTAATGCTGAATCATCCAGCTGAGCATGAAAGTAGTAGTTTGTGGTTAAACACCTAAAAAAAAACCCTTTTAAAATTAGTTTTGCTGGCCCCAAATGAAATAGCTGACTTCTATGGGTGGGTCAGCCCTTAAGTTTCTCTCTTCATTCATCAGTACTGTGCAAAGCTGGCCCCAGAACACTTAGCACTACTGAACCACACCCATATCTGACATATCTGGTCTGGCAGTTCCTTCATCTTGTCATTAACCCAAGATTAATTTTACTTTTCTTCAAGCTATGAATTTACTGTTCAGGTTTTCCTCCAACTAGCAAACCCATGGCCTTCAAGATTACAGCAGAGAAACACGTGGAGCCTGTCAAAGTTTCAACCACTGCAATTCAAAGTGTCTGTCTTCAGCTGCTCCAACTTGGGGCTGCACAGGCCCCCCTGCTTCTGTTGGATCCAAGCAGGAGGAAATCTGCCTAGCCAGTGAACACAGAGGAATAGTGAAGCATTCAGATAAAGACAGTGCAATACAGCATCCTAAGTAACTTCTCTTAAGACTTGCCTTAAGGCCTGATGGGAGTACAGAATGACTTCACCTGCACGCAAGGGCTGCAGCAACATTTGAAATCCAGTGAAGTTTCTCCTGTGTTAGAGACCAACTGCTCTTGGAGCACAATCACACAACGCTTGCAAGCAAGCCAACCAAAGACAGGCTACTTGCTCCCTCAGAAGGCTTGTCCTAGAAATTGTGACTGCAGACACCTGCAGTTTCCCAACTATTTTTATCACGAGCTGCAGCAGCAGTTCAGCTCATTAGAGGGAAGAGCAGCTCCTAACACATTCCTGGAGATAAAAAACGCAGCACTTCTGAAAAAAGTATGCAACTTCTTACCATGCTGATTGCTCTTGGAAGTTATTATACACGCTGTCACTTCATCTTTGAAGCCCTTCAGAAATTGTGCACTATTGCCTCACTGGAATCACAACACCTCTACCAACTTCAGATCTTACGCAGTTCCATCACCTACCTGATCAAAGAGTTGCTTCCCTGTAGTGTTGGGCTGGATGGCAAACTCCAGCTCAGCATCCATGGTGGTAACACGCACACTGATCTGGAAGACAGAAAAGGCATCATTTCAAGACATGCTCCAAGTGACACTACCCTATAATGAAAATCAATGTCTGCCTACAGCCCAGGACCAGCTCCTGAGCCTCCAGGAGCTTCACTGCCAGCAGTTAGTCACCCACCCTGCCAGCACAGTGTTCCCAGTAGAATGTGAGTTCCCTGTTTCACAGTGTAAGAGTACACCCCCTCTGTCCCTACAAATACTCCCATCTGCATACTGCCACATCTGAGAGCCATCCACAGCTTATAAACTTGGATTTCTAGTGTAGAACATTCTGGTGTCTTTCACAAAAGCAGCAATGTTCCAAGTCTCAGAACACACAACCAGACACCCAACCCTTCCATTTGAAAGATGAAGGGCAAGGACATCCGTAGAAGCATTAACAACTCAGCCCACTGCAGCAGAGTAGTTGATACCAACAGAACTGCTCAGTCTCCAGGGGTATGTGAAGATACTACAAGGCACAATCTCCTCCAAGGGCTTGAGTACAAAGCAGACAGGACTCAAGGACAATCTCACATACCAAGGCAAAAAGGAGACAGGCATGTGTTAGTTCAGCACTAGTATGTGCAGACACTTCACAAAGCAGAAGCATCTCCACGTGGTTGCCTGCTGCTTTGCAGTTCTTTCAGCGAGGTGGAAGATCTCTCAACACCACGGAAACTCTTTTGGTGGGATCTAATATTGCAGTCAAGTTTTCATTACAATATTAACCTTAGACATCAGTAGTAAGATCATGAATGTTTCCCAAAGAAACATTCTATGACATGCTCTGTCTTTAGAGGGAAGTCTCACCCTCATGATTTCACACATGAAAGTGGCATGGGATTGCAGCCAGGGAGCTGGCAGTTTCAGCCCACAAAAGCAGGAAGACATCTGTACATCTTCTACCCATAGCTGTCAGAAAGCAAGTTAAACAGCAGATGCATTTCACCTCAAATTTTAGCATATAACATCACCAGTTCCATTCACAACTCCTGATGCTTACTGAACATATCAAGTAGGTCTGAAGGGTAGCCAGGAACACTCCTGCCTGAATGCAGGGGCCTTAACTTTTGACCAGGCCAAGCAAGGCCTGCAAGTGCACCAAGCCCTCCAAGAATTCATTTCCAGTTGATAGGTATGCAGATAGAAAAGGTAAAGATGTTTCACAATTTATGAACACAAGCTGCAGATATTTTAGATCAAACCGGTTTAATGCTTTTCCATTGAGGTAATGGTTCAAAACCTGCAACTGTACAGACAAGGCACTCAGAGCACCAAACCCCAGCATTAAGGCCTTGCATTCGTAGTTCTCTTTCTTGCCCCAAAGGCCATTTACCCCACACCAACAAACCCTAGTGTATTTGCAGTCAGTGCAATCAATCCTACCAGCACGCTCCACCAGCCTTCCCAGGGTGAGGGGTGGGGGGAGTTAGTGTGCCCAGTTACAGTCAGAATCACTCAAGCTCCCATTGACACCAGAAGCTAACCATATGGTACTAGAGACCAAGACAAGCTAGAGTAAGCAAAGAGCCATTGAAGGAACCACCCAATACTGACATGATAGCAGCCAGTTCTGATCTCTGTATTTCTACCACATATGTGGAGAGGTTTCACACCTGGTTTATCAGGCAAGCAGCAGCAGACTGCAAGAGAGCTACAGTCCGGTTTGCTCCATATGCAAGGAGCCTTCCAGTAGTTAAGTCTAAGTCCAGTGCTAAAGGAGACCACTACATCCAGATACATTTTGCTGTTTCCAAAAGGCACACGTGAACCTAGGCACGCCACTGTTGGTACTTGATCTCCCCTCAGGATGAGCCTAAGGGTTGCCTTAAGTCTAGCTCAAAACGTAAGCATATGCTTCAAGGGGTTACAGGCAGGCTTAGGACAAAGCTGAAGTCAAGAAGAGTTGCAGCTCTAATTGCTGCATGCATAAAGAATGTTATTTAGCCATTACTGGAGCAAAGATACCACAAACAAGCAGACCCTAAGTAAGTTGGTTCTGAAACCCTCTGAATCGTCTGACACAATGAGGTCAAACTGAGGAAAACCCATTGAATAGAAGTAGCAAGGACGGAGCAAATTACCTAAACTCAGAAGCAAGCAAGCTTTGGTTAAAATTAGCAGCTTTCAATAGCATGCAGTTGCCTTTTCTCGCTGCACCCTCCCAAATAACTTTCCTCTGATCCTAAATGTTGACAATTGGCTAGTTTCACAGTGCTGTGGTGAACCAGGAATCCAGTCTCTGGCTAGAAGGGCTGAAAGCACCTAAAGCCAGCTTTGCTACTCATGCTCGGAAGCAGTCTCTTCTACCAGAAAAGTGCTGTCTTGAAAGCCTGATTTGCCCAGCACACCTACCAGTGAAAACAAAGATGTGCATAAGCCACACCTAAGAGTTTACATTAAATAAGCCACTAAGCCACATGTTGCTTTTTGTTTGTTTTGTTTTAAAGTCTTTCCTGTTCACCTAGAACACGAATGTACCCACGGCCGTGAAAGAAAAATACTCATTTTGCTCCACTGTTTAGGGATAAAACACAGTAGCTACTCTTACCTGATGTCATCTGCATAGGTGATTGAATGCTTAAGTATCTGAGCATAGGGAAGCACCAGAGAACAGAATGGAAACATGTGGCAGCTCTTTGCAACCTGTACCCAAATCAGAGTAAATCAGATGGTAAATTTTAAAATAATGCTGCTTCAGTAAGTACCCTCATAATTCATTCACAATATTTATTTCTAAGACTCACATCTTTGTTAGCACAGTAAAATAAGTCCCCAAGCTGCAACCAGCAAAGTTCCTTCATTAGCACTCAATGCACTCAAGCCATCTGAGCAATAACCATCCTTCAGTTGGTACATTCAGTAGGAAGAGATGCTCAAGGGGCCTGGCAACCTTAAGTTTAGGATCAGCAAAGTCTTGAATGGGGGTTGTGCTGGCAGCTCCAGAGCCTATGCTATTTTAGAAGCCAGCATGAGCTAAGATACCACAGGAAATGGGCTTCTGCTTTCGAGAACCACACCCTGGCCATGCTGGCTCCCCTGAGCTGAGCAGAGCTGAGCACAGAAGAGCCCAGGGAGCTGGGGAAAGCACACCCTGGGCTGCGCTGCTGACACTTGAACCACTCCTTTCACAGGAACCTCAGACGTGGCTGAGAAGTTAGCTTGCTGTAAAATTGAGCTTTAAGCCTCATTAGTGGGGAAACAACATACAAAGAATTTTTTCACCACTAAGCCAGGGGTTTTTTTGAGCTAGTTGTTGTGCACTGGAAAACCAAAACGAGGTTTCCAGCATTGGAGGTGGTGGGAGGCACTGCTCTCCATTCCCAGCCCGCAGCTACGAGGCTTGACAATGCTTCAGAGCAGATGCAGCTTTACTGAGTGTTTCATTTCATTCTGAGAGCCTGTCTACTGGCACAGAAACACCAATCTGTTCCCCTAGCACATAGAAAGGATGAAAAACCTAGCACGAAGGGAGCTTCCTCCTGACAGATACCCAGGGGTCACCCCACTACTGGCAAGTCGGCCTTGATGAGCTGCAGCTCAGACAAGCTACAAGAGATCTACAGACTGCTGTAATCCCTACCCAACACGTAAGTGCCAGGCACTGCATGTTTCCCATCATCCTCCTCAGTCATTTGAAGTCTTACTTTTAGTAAAACCACTTGCCCAAGGCATTCACAGCCGAGTACTGCCCAACACACACATTACACAAGGGTTACACAACAGAAGGGCTACACCAGCAAAACACCAGCATGATCCTGTCCCATCACAATTTGAGACTCTTGTTTGCCTCCTCCCTTCAGAACTGCCCTGCCAAGGCACTTCCAAAGCTTTTATCTAGTTTACCATCCATACTTATTGCAAGAAAAGCCTCAAGATTCATTAGCGCTACCCTTTTACACTTTGTATTTCTGAACCATGTAGTGAGGTTTTCCCAGGTGCCAGGGCTGGCATGACCATCAGCACACTTACCATTTAGGTTGCAAATGGAGTAAAACTCTCCTCCATAAAATAACTAACTTGGGCTGCTGAGCACACACAAACCTAGCTCTGTCAGCCCAGTGGGGGCAAGGTGCACGCTGCGGAGATGCAAGGAGTAGGAGTAAACATTGAGAAAAAGCCCTTGCCCACCAGCAGTCCAAGCAGTGGCAGTGCTTGTCCCCAAGCACACTACACCTTCTCCAAAAGGTAGTTAGTGCACTTGTGTCTTAAACTTTCAACATTCAAGAGGTGTTTTTAGAGGACGTACTGATTTAAATCAACAGCTTCACCAAAAATACTATCCTAATGCAGTAATTTATACTGAAATGCTATTTAAAGCAACTCCTATTTTTCATCGTAGGATTTATAACGTACTCACTGCTGCTTCCAAGAGTCTGCAACTGCCTAAATTCTGTTTAGATCTTCAACTAGCAGTTTTACCCTAGTAGGTCACCTCTAAATATCCTTCTTGTCTCGCCATTATCGTTTAATACAATATTTTGCATACAGACGGCTATCAACATCATATGAAAAGTCTCCAGAGGAGGCCACCTTGCACATTACAAAAAAATCCAACTATCACATTTCAACGGGCAAACTTACTCTTACCAGGCTAAAAAAAAATAAAATACTGAAGAGAAAAAAAAGCCCATATTTAACCGATTCGTTTTGTAACAGCTACAGGAAAGAGCTAGAAACTCAGCAGCTCTTCCTCTTCTCTATTTGAAGAATTACCATTGTTCTACCAGTTGAAGCAGAGCTAAAAGGCTGCCACTACCAGAGCATATCAAAGACCTTCCTGCTGCCAAGGTCAGCGTGGTGGCAAGGGCGAGACTTTCTGCACAGACAGAACCTCTTGCGTGGCAGACGCCGTTCCAGCCCCAGAGCAGCTGCAGCCAAAGAAAGCTCCTTTTGAGAGGCAAAAGCTTTCACAAGCTACAGGACAACACCACCACCCTGCCCCGGTGTTTAACAGGCTACAGGAAATAGATCTGAAGTACCAGGCACCCATATCGTTCCAGAATCTTTAACATTGCCCATATATCTTAAGTCTTGCTTTCTGCCCCACTGAGATTCCCAGCAAGTTTTACTAGCAGCAATGATCATCAGTTATCTTCCAGGTCTCTGAGTGAGCCCTACTAATAACCTGCAAAAACTGCTTCCTGAGATGAACATTTGTAGCTGCACATGGCAGGACAAACAGGAAGGACCGAGACCATCGCGCCAAGTAACGGCTGCATTGCTGGTACCAATCCCCCAGCACAGCGAGCAGGGCAAGAGGTACAACAGGCAGCTCTCTTTGGCAGAAGTTGAGGCAGGAACAGAGTGCTAGGAAATTCCTGTCAGAGTAATAGTTAAGAGTCAGCACAGCAGAGTATCAGCCTCGACAAAACACTGACCCCTGAGCTAAAGCGTCTTTCCTCCATGGGTTTCCTGAAGGCAAGGAGGGTGTTGGACCCTGCTGGTCCGCGGGCTTCATGCTGCAGCTATTCATGCTTCCCAGGCTCGAGGCACCAAGTGGACTGTTTCTGGAGAGAATGGCATAGGGAAGAGTCCTACTGTCTTGCTCACTTGACTGTTACGGAACAGAAGGGCAGTTAAAAAGAGATTCCATTCCAGGCCATCCTTTATAGACTCTCTGTGCTACAGGGCACCTGATCAACCAGCAGTTATTGCAGGTAGAGATACCAGACTAACAGCGTGCGTCAGTTCCAGCAGCTCTGCCCAGAGAGGCACATCAAATCTAGCGGGAGTTGCACCAACTCCATTCAAGATCCCATAAGGCACCCTAACAATATCAAATAATTGACAGTTCTAGCCTTCAGCAAGGCTAGCAAAAGTACAGTAAGAGTAACGGAAACGGTTCCCCCATCCCTTAGACAGCACTCGTGTTTGTTGGAGGAGAGATGCCCCCCGGGGCTGGCAGGAGTCGCGTCGCTCAGCGACCCACAGAGCATCCCAGGGCCGCCCAGCTTCACAATGCCCTCCCCGCAGCACCAGAATACTCACAGACATCTGGCTGCTTCCCGGCTGCCCGCGCTCTGCCCAAGCAGCCCTGGGCCCGCCGTGTCAGCGCGAGGCTGGAGTCGGGTCATGTGAAAGCGCTTGCAATTGCTGAAGGGATTACACTTAATCAAGGCAAGCCCCCTCCCAGCCATCTTAAAGGGCCTTTTCATAGCCCTAAGCTCATCAGGGAGCAGAACAGCAGCAGGCACAGCCCGGGCACCAGCCCTGGCCCTGCCATCCCCAGAGAGGTTAACTCTCCCTGGAGCTTCCAAGCCCTCCCCACCACCCTGCGCGGGACACACATTCCTCACCTGACTGGAGGCACAGCGAGGCCGGTAAGGCCAAGGAAGGCATCCTATTCCACCCCACAGTGGAGACTTGAACAAAGTCACCCTAAGACAGGGAAGGAGGGAGCTTGCCCTCCTTTGATGCACTGGGTACCAGTGAGCCAGAAGCATGACTTATGTGCTACAGAATACACGTTACAACATCCCCCTTACAGGCACCGATTGTGTCTTGGCATTGTTTCGGTACCCAACTACAGCCCGTAGCAGGAACACCCTTTAAAGTATCCCTAATGGTTTTAGGGCAAAGCCTGAAGACAAAGAGCTGATGTGACAGGAAAACTGAGCTTCTTTCTACATACATCTTCTAGTCACCTTACGCCAAGACTGGAAACGGACACAAGCAAAGATCATTACCTGAAAACATTTCACCAGATATAAGAGACCCCCAGGATTGTTGTCAGAAGAAAAAACATTTTTCTAAATTGCACTTTCCCCCCCCCTCCCCTGTCCCCTTGGCACAGCTGACAGCACAGCATCTAGGCTGGTTCTGCAGCAGTGGTCAGTGATTTGGTGGGGGCTGGTTTTCATGTCCTTTCTGACAAAGCCAGGGAGCTCTGGAGGCACCTTCCAGCAGTACACTCTTACCAACACGTCCCAGCTGTCTGCACAGACCCACACAGGACAGTCGGCTGTCGATTACCAGTGATGTTTCTGGAGGTCCCAAGATTCCCGAGGATCCTGCAGCTTACTGCCTTCCTTAGGCGCTGTTACCGCACGCACCCAGCCCTCACGTAAAACTAGTTCACTGTTACAAGCTGCAGACACACACAGAGCTGTCATTACAGCACAAAACATGCCCACTGCAACAGTCGACCTGGCAAAAAAATGGCAGGTTACAGGGCAGTTTCATCCACTGTTAGGGTTAATTCCACAGCTCAGTGCCATCTACTGAGGGAAATTTCAGTCTGTACCTATAATAAAACCAGATTAAAAGCCACCTGCAGAGACTTGACAGGCTCCTCTGTACGCAGCCAGCAACAAGAGGAACGAGGGCCTGGATTCTCCAATCTCAATTAATGGGCTCAACCACTGTTTGAAGTTCAGCTTGGCAGAGACATCAAGAACTGCAGTCTGGATGCACAGAAAGCAGCTCCCCTTACTAGCTTCAGGAACATTTCTCTGGCCTGTTCCCTTTTCCGCACCACCCCTCTCCTTGCAGAAGGATGGAGGAGGTAACAGATCTAGTGTGCTATCAGCCACAGATGGCTGGGCTCTAGACCAAAGACACGAGGAACCAGCAGCATCCTCCAGATTCCACTGGGAAGTGCATATTGCTGCTGACTGACCTAAAGACCACGAATGTGATCCAGGTCCCCAAGGAGAGTCCATAACCATTGGACTTCTGTGGAGAGCCTTATACTCACACATGCAATACAGTGCTCTCCCCCAAGCATATCATGTGTATTTATAAGTTCATGTAAAAAAGTAAAGAAAAAAACCCACAACCCAACAAACAAACTTCATTTAAAATCAAGTGACGGACAGGGCTGAGCAGCATCTCATCAATAATCTCATACTTAGGTCAACATTTGAACTAACAATAAATAAATAAATAAATAAGTAAATAAGTAAAAGAGCAAATAGCTTGAATTGCAGCACAACTACAGTGCAGGAGCAAGTTGGTTGAATGGCCAAGCGAAGAAAAGCTGGGAGAAGGCACCAGCATCGGACAGGCCAGAAGGCCAGGCAGCTCTGGTGGCCTCCAAAGCCATGGAAGGGTTGAACTGTGCAGGGTTGAACTGCACTGCGGGCTGGGCTGCAGCAGGGAAGAGGCTGCTGCTGCTCTCCAGCCTCGCTGCACAGCCCTGCTCTCACATAAGCACCAGCAAGCCTGCTCAGGGAAGCAACTGGCCTAAATTCAACTGAACAGTGATTTGTGCTCACGTGGTCTTATTCCTTCCCTGTGGAGCAGAGCAGCAAGCCCAGCTTCAGAAACCACCAGGGAGCCTGAACTCGGCCAGGTCAGAGCCGCGTCCCCCGGCTCCAGCGCAGCTCTGGGCTCCAGCGCGGCGGGAAGGCCCACATGGGCAGCGGGCTGCAGCTCTCAGCCTCAGGAGCCGAGCTGCTGGGGACAGCAAGAGGAAAACGCTGTCACAGGAAGCGAGCCAGAGCGACGGCAGGCGAGGCCGAGAAAGTTCACGGCTTTGAAGAGTCTGCTGCAGAAAGCGAGCTGCGAAAGGGTGGAGGAGAGAGCTGGAGCTGCAGGAAACCAGCGTGTCCTGTGACACAAGAGCACATCTGACACTCCTCTCACTGCGGCAGAGACAGCGAGGAGCTGCCAGCACAGAAACCGCTGCCCCCCTCACCCCCAGCCCCGCTCGCCCCCCTCACCCCCAGCCCCGCTCGCCTCTACAGCACGGATCCACTAACACAGGGCAGGGGGGGGAGCTGCTTACAGCACATCTGCCCTTAGGAAAAACCTACACTGCAGGTTATTGGCTCCTCCAGCTCCTGGTGAGTAACACGGAGGACTGTAGAAGCACTTCTGCACCACAGGGGGCTTGGGGAGAGCAGAGAATTCCTGCTTTATCTAACAGAGGGGTTCAGAATAAGCTGATTCTGCATCCACTCCAACATCATCTTCTCTAGAAGTTTTCCAGCAGGGTTTATAGAAGGCACTGGATCCCGTGGTTGAAAGAGCCAATCCCCACTCTTGGAAAGGGTAAGGAGAAGAGGTGGAGGTGGCTCTGAAAGTCAAATATAATGCTAAAGCAGTTTGTTTCAAAAAGGAAATCAAGTGGCTTATCCCAAAACAAATTCTGTCATACAGTAGTGTCAGAGCCCCAAACAGGTGTTTGTTTGGCCATGAACACGAGAGACTATTTTGAAGTGAATTTGGGCTGCTCATCTCCCAACAATAAGGCAAATAAAATCCTTTCATGCAGACAGTGGTAAGCAGGAATGCTCCCATGAAAACAAACACACACACACGAAAAAGCAGACAAAAAACCCAACCACAAAATCAGTCTCTTTGAAGACGCTTGCTGCCACTGGAAAGGTAACATCTACAGAGCAGAACAACACTGCAGTGCTTTGTTACTTTTCTCAGTATCAAGATGAAGTTTCAGAAGCCACAACTACCTTCCTGTTGAAGGCCTCCTCGGCAACCCATCGATAGCCCATCTTCAGAGGGGCCCGAGCACAGGGCGACCGAGGGCAGCCCGAAGGAACCATCCTTGCTGGACACATCCATCGGTCACTCAGATGTGGTCAGGGAGTTTACTTCAGGCATCCATAATAAGGCCTCTTCTTTTTTCTTAAGTGGTGGAGAATCAGATTTATTATGCCCAAGAACAGTCTCTAAAAAAGGAGGTCTCCTTCAAACCCCGCTCAGAGCTCTCAAGAGGGCTTCCAAAACGCCTGTTGCTTATGCAAAGGGGCTGATGTTTGCAGCTGCCTGATGTTATGGGCCTTCGCTCACCCACCCTTCCCCAGCTTCTCAGATTTCTCATCACCCACATTTGCAAAGGTCATCTTTGATCAGCACTAGCAGTGGACTAGCACAGAGCCATGCAAAGCCGGGGCTGTGTCAACGCTTCTTAGTATGTTGGAGAACTTGAAATTTTAGGAGGAGGCATCATTTACCCCATTTAATTAGTGAGCTGATTTGGGTAGGCAACTTCGTCCAGAAATAAATTTCTGCTTTATAAAGAAGATTACTACGAAGTTATTCATTCAAAACAATAAAAGACAGGAGGGAATTCCCCTACCCCCTGCACCGGATAGCTTCCAAAATCATTAATGACATGTTTCCAACTCACAGCTACTTGGATACAACTCCTTCCTTTCCAACTAAGCAGACAGTAAGTAGTCACATCCTACAAGTGGTGTTTCGACACCATGGCTGCTAGCAGCTTGCCACCCTGGCCAGAGGGCAAACAAGTTCCAGTTTGATAAGAGGAGTTGCAAGATGAGTACTAAGCCAGTAGGAGAAGCCCTGGGTGGATCCCCACAGTTACAGTCAAGTCCAGATACTTGTATGCCACTTATTACACAACTCACAATCTTGTGCAACGGATCAATTCCTCTATTTTTACCATTTCCTTTCTCATAAATAGATTCCTCAAGCACCTCCCTTCGCTTTCCTGTAGCTGTTACAAGCTATTAATGGTGCCATTTACTATTTCTTTAGAGCTAGTTTGAAGAAGCCCTTAGAATAACTATTTTTGTACCTGTAATTTGAACTACTTCAGAGAAAATCCTTTGCTAGTCAAATCCCAGAAGGAGATTAAAAAATCATGGGGAAAAAGCCTGACCCCTTTTCCACAACATGGGGATCAGAAGGTAAAACTCAGAGCACAATCTAGCTACACGTAGTTGCCATCATTCAGCTCCTACAGTCTGGGTAGCTCTGGGTTCGGTTTTGCTTTGTAAACACCCATCTCTTCTGTGCTTGTCAGAAGGTGCTGTTCCCTGGAGAAATGGCACATGCCTGCGATGGTCCCCACACACTAACAGCAGGGTTGGCAGTGGTACCTCACATGTCTGACTTCACCACAGCCCTAGCTAAAGCTCTTCAACTGAAAGGCAGTGGGCATTTGAAATGTCAGGAGTACGAGTGAGCTCCCCAGCTATTGTGAGCCCCTCCCAGGCCATCCTACCTACAGGTTACAAACAGTAGTTAGGGCCCCCCCTCACCCTTTAAACTGTACCCCACATGCTAGTGTGATGATCCTGGCTGCTCCGCCAGTAACTGAACCAGGAACACAGTTCCAGCATTCACCACTGCCACAACCAGAGCAGATTTTCTGAGAAAGCTGTTAAAAGGCACCTTTTTCCCCCCACTCCTAAATTTGCTTTCATCTGGTTCTTCTTTCCCAAGCTTCATTCCAAAGGCAGGGAATTTCCCAGTACCATTCAGCAGCTGCAAAGACCCAGTTCAAGGGGTGAAGCAGACAAGCCCAGTAGCCAAGATGCATTTCCAGAAAGCCAATAAGCTTTCCAAAGCTAGCGTCCAGTGGATGCCTGCCAAAATTACAGGCAGCTATTTTGCTGGAAGGGGCTCAAAACAAGATCAAGACAGGATGCTAACAAGACCAGTGTGAGCTCCAGAGGCACCACATGTACAGTAAGTACTTGAGGTTCATAAGCTAATAGACTAAATACTCAGTCCCTGTGTAAAGGTCTCTAAATTCACCTGTGATTAAGAATCATTTTAGAGGTAACTTGGAATTGAAGGCAAAAAAAGAAAGAGAAAAGCTATGCTCAGACACTGTGCTTATCATCCAAGAGACTTTCCCTAGGGAGGACGGCAGGGAGGTCACTGCTGTGACTGAGCTCTTCCTTCTAAAGGATTCTGGTGTTTGCATGAACCAGTCAATGCTTCCCATGCTCCTTCTGTTCTCCAACCAAGAGACACCTAGGATCTCAGCCCACTGGTAATGAGAGCAGCAGCTGAACACAGGGCTGCCTGTTTCAGGCATCCAAAGCACTGCCTGGGTGTGGCACATCGAGTTCTTGGCCAGCTCACAGCACACGCTGAGTGTCTGAACAATAGCCAGACTTCTAGGAGCTAGAACACAGCCTTACTGGGGGATCTGACTGCCCAGACTATGAGCCATCCCTCCAAATTTAACTGCAGGCACAGTCAAGTGGGAGGTAAAGCTGTTTCATCATCCTGTGATTTGCAGTTTTATCATTTCCAGTGTGCTGGACAAATCCTGCCAGTTCCTTTTGGTACAGGGTGTCATTTAGGCTGGCTGCCTTTTCCTATCTCTTGGGGTCATTGCAGGATTTACCTGAAGTGGCTCAGTTCTACACTTTGTAATAGTCAGATTCCCCACTCACTCACATTTGCTTCCCTCACCACCACCCTATTTTAGGTTTTAAATAGCTCTGTTGGGACTGTGCATAGTTTATGAAAGATCAGCTTGTGATCGCTGAAGTACCTTTTGGTATTTTAAGCTCCATCCAGTTCAAGCACTTGAGCTTTCCCAGTATAGAGGAGAGTAGCTACACCACCAGGGTAGACAGAACCCTGGGTGCCAAAAGGCTCCCCCATGAACAGAGCTGCTCAGGGGGCACAGAGCAGGGCCAGCACGGGCAGGGTGCTGTTCCACCACCACAAACCATCCCACAGGGCCTGCACCCTCCACTGCCTTCTTTGGGTTCCTTTTAGCTCTCCCTGACTGACACAAGCAGGACTAAAGAATTAACTGGGCCCAAAATAACTCAGCTGTTATTTTCTCCAGCAGAATCATTTCATTGGTGCCATTCACTACATTTACACAGGCAGACTGCTACTAGCACAGCTTACAGGAGAGGGAAGGGTAGAGGGGCTTTCTAGGCACAGCTAGACAAGATGGGCCAAGATATCGGACCACTTCTTGTTCTTTGCTCCCATCCACTCCTGCAGTAGCTCTGACACAAGCCCAGGGTTTATCCCTCATTAAACCACACCTGCATATGCCCTTACCACAGTTCTCTGCTGGGCTAGCAGAGCAGAGGCATTATGGAGCTGAGGCACTACTGAGCTGGCCTGTCCGAGGCAGTGCAAGGCAGGGACACACAGACAGAACCCCAGTTTTAGAGCGGCAAGCCATCAGAGTTCTCAAGCATGCAACCAAGATCTAGTTCATTAAAGGCTGCAATTAAATGCACACTCCCAAGCTCACACTCGTACTCCTCTCGAAATACGTTGTTTGAAACTGGGCCATTTGAAAAGAGTGCCTGATAAAGGTCAGCTGTCACGTGAGCCCTAGATGCACACATGAAGATAACCGTTGAGAAACGCCCAGGAAGCCCAGTGGTCAAGTGAGATCTATTATCATGTCTTTGACAAACAGCTCCATCACACACTGCCCTTACAACGCCACAAAAACAAGATCCTGAACAATCCAATCTGAGAAAACGAGCCAACTTGGACATTGGCCTTGGACCACATGACCTCAAGGGTTCTCACTTTGCTTCTGCAATAACTCTAGGAGGTGCTGAGGAGCTACCATGCACTTGCTTAAACTTGCAGAAACTGACTTCTTGAAGCAGGGACCAATGATTTCCTTACATGATTTGCAGTTTCAATATTTAGATCCTTTAAAACTTTCCCTACAAACAGAGATGGTTTGGACTATGTTTATGAAGCCAAACCTACAGAGAAGCCAAGCTGTAGTTAGCAGCCTTCCCCACGTTGGAGGCACAAACTGAGAAACACAACGGAGTAGCAGAAGAGAAATAGCCAGATGCTGAGTCCATCTCCAGTGTAAGTCAGCATTCATGGAAATATAACTTACAGAAGCAAACAGTACAACTTGTTACACCAAGCAGAGGCAGCAAGTCTGCAAAGCAGCCTTCTGCAAGGAGCAGTCACCAGTCAACCCGAGAGCTTTGCTCTCATCCAGACCCGCTGTGTCGGGCTGCTTTTTCAGTTTTCAGGGGTTTTTTCCCCACAAGCTAAGGAAAAGCAGCATAGGATTTGTAGGCATCACTTCAACTTTGGTCAAAGCCTGTGGCTGCTTCAACATTCCTGCATGCAGACACCTCACTCCAACTGCAGGTCTCCAGAACATTAGGAGCAGAAAGAGTAAATGCATGTTCTCGTCCAGGATTGTTCTGAGAGCACATGGATCCACGTTAGCACATCTAAAAACCCATCTTTCTCTAAAGGAATGGCAAACTAGTGAAATCACTCTGTTTACATGACTGTCTGAAGCCCTTCAGATCCAAATTATTTTCAAATCCTTTCAGACACTGCCAAATCAAAGCAGTCATTACAATACTGTAAAAGCATTTCACTGAAAAGTCCTCTATGCCAAACTTTCCTGAGACCAAAGCGTTTGCACACGGTCATCTGCAAAGAGATAAGGGAAACCTGAAAGGACAGAGAAATGCAGCACACAGCTCCAAGATACAAAGGCAAGAGTCACAAAACGTGCATCCCTCCTCCAAGCTGAGGGAACTGGCTTACTGGGAAGCCAGACAGTGAATCTTCAATTTGAAATACCTCCCAGGAATTTGAGGGGTCCTGGATAAAAAGGAGACACCCACCAACCAGCTTTTTTTCGCCGTGTAAGTGAAAGACACTTTCAAAGCTTAGCCCTGGGGGAAGTGGCTGGTGACCTCCTCTGGCTGGTGCTCTGTGTCAGAAGAGACTGCACAGAGGTGAAGGAAGCAGAGGAAGCAGCAAAGCCGAGATACTCAGTTTCTCAGAGGACAGCCTTCTGCCAGATTTCCACGGGATGATTTAGCATTAAGACAGCGTTGTAGTTCCTAGGTGTGATGCTGAGGCGAGCCGTGTTCAGGACATCTCGTCTTCAGCTGACTGCTCCAATCTTTCAGCAATTTGGAAGCTACTTAGTCCTATTTGCTCTGTCTTTTGATGGGGAGATTCAAGGCAGACGCTACAGTGACATGTTCTTCCAGCTGAAGATGTATCCTCATTTGAAAACAATCTCTACCCTACTCTGTTGGACATGCAAACTGAGTAAGACACGTTGCACTGCAGCTTGCAACTTCCAACCCGAGGTGTCACCAACAAACCACAGAGCAAGAGAAAGCACACACAAACTGGAACTGCTTTGGGGGTTTTGAGCTTTAACTTGCTCCTGCACCTGGGGCTGTCACCACAGCACCCCAGGTATACCTTGTGCCCACCAGGGCAGGAGACTGCGGTCTACAGATTTCACGTAGCCTACAACACTTGCAACAGCAATTCAGTAAAAGAGTAGTGAGAAAAGGATGAGTCTTCAGGAACTTCCTGCTAGAACCTAATGCTTTCCATTTTGTCACAGCTTGGTGGGAACACCAGCAGTTAGGGGTGCAGGTTAGTATTTTAAGCCAGAAAATTATGATCTCAGCAGGCAGTAAACACTTGGGGATTTTCTGAACACCAAGTTCAGGTGACAGAGGCTCCCTGCTTGCTTTTTGGAGCAAAGGACGATCACTATAGCGGCAAGGAGGCCTGGCATCTCAGCATGCCAGGAAAGACCAGGTTTCAGCCCAACTCCCATAACAAAGCTGCAGGCTAGAGGACTAAGACACTTTGCTTCTTCAATCATTTTCTCGGTTTAGCGTGTTTCAGGGTGCTGAATAAGAACACTCTCAAAGCTTACCACACCTTCCTATCCACGGGCTCAGAGCTTTCAGGTATTTTAAGTAACAATAACCTTTTCTGACCCCATTATTCAAGCTACTAGTAATCTTACAGTTCCAGGCAGCTCACAACACGAGCAGTCATGTGTAACAAACAGCTCATTCATACAGCAGCTTCTGCAGATCCATTACAACATCATCTTACTGCTCTCTGCTTCCTGGGTTTCGCCAATGCATAAAACTTCACACCAGTGCAGCTTGGTGAAGAGTACAGATACTGCCACAAACAGCCAATCGCTCACACAGCATGTCTTCAAAAGAAGAAAGGTTTCTCAGCTCAAGGTAACCTCAGATCCTAATTATTCATTGAGAATGACCATAATCACAGAGCACTGACCACAGCCAGACACTGCACTGAATACATCTCAGCTGAAGTTCTCATTATCTAACCAATAAACCCAACCGAGTTAATCAGTCCACTTTTTCAGCAGTGATTAAGTTTCCGTAACACGCAGATAGATGGAGGAGCAGATGAAATAACCAGATGTTGGCAAAATAGTTAATTATAGTTTAAGCTTTTGATCTGCAAACCAGAAAAGCAGCACCTTTCTCATGCACACTGTGTAGGGTCTCCATTAACAAGCACCATCAAACAAAACTCAGAACATATAATAAGTAACAAACCAGTGTTATCCCTGAAGGACAACTCTGGGGGGGGGGGGAGAACCCCAAACACAATGAACAAGCTAAAAACCCACAGACGCCACTTACACCAAACCAAACTGTGTCACGATTTTGCACATTTAGAAAAGCATTTTAGAAAGCTACTCTAACAAACTTGAAGTTGTGTGTTCAAGAAAATGAAAGCAAGAAGAAGCTCACCAAGACCTTAAGTGAGCCTATCTGAAACTACAGCCACGCCTCCAATATCCAGAATGCTGGCAGGTAACAATTCTCCTTTAAAATAAAGGAAGGGGAAGAATGAGAGTGGAAATTGTTTTCGTTACGCTCAGCTTACAACATCTTCATACAGCTGAAATAAATTAGGCATATTAATCATTAACTTTTCATGAAAAATGTTGATTGGCTGACTCTTGACCAATGGTCAGCATTACTCTGCTAACCATAGAAAAGCACCTGGAGTACCAATTCTTCCTCAGTTTTCCTGCACAGATACACCCCTGGTCAGCTTCTGCAAGAACCACCTCTTGCATGCAGGGAGGAAGCGCTTTGAGATGTCTGTACAAAGACATCTGTGCCATAGGTGTCTTGCTAACCTGCACAGGAGCAGGTCAACAGTTCATTAAAGTGTCTACTTAATGGATCTGTAAGCAAACCCTTACTTATCACAGAACGGTAGGGGTTGGAAGGGACCTCCAGAGTCATCAAGTCCAACCCCCCTGCCAGAGCAGGGTCACCCAGGGCACAGGAACAGATCCAGACAGGCCTTGAAAGTCTCTAGAGAAGGAGACTCCACAACCTCTCTGGGCAGCCTGGGCCAGGCTCTGTCACTCCCACAGTAAAGTTTTTCTCTCATGTTGAGGTGCAACTTCCCGTGTTCCCCCTTGCTACCATTGCCTCTTGTCCTATCACAGGGCGCAAGTGAAAAGAGCCTGGCCCCTTCTACTTGACACCCACCCTGCAGAGATTTCTAAACATTCATAAGATCCCCTCTCAGTCTTCTCTTTCCCAGGCTGAACAGCCCCAGGGCTCTCAGCCTTTCCTCATAAGACAGATAACTTCTAATCCATATGTACCAATCCCTCCTTCTCTGTCACTTCTAACTTGACCTCCAAGGTTGCCAGTGAGCTGTCATACTGACAGGACTAATGGGATTATTTCCATACAAGAGGATGTATTGGACCAGAAGGTGCTGTGTGGATGTTACCTCATCACACTTTATGGGGCAACTTCACCTTGCTTGAATTTGTCAGCAGTGGAAGGGCCTTGCTTCCTTACAGAGCACCTTCAGAACCCTTCTGCAAGTCCTATGGATGACAATCATTTTAGGACAATATCAAGTTCTGAATTTTAACAGAAGGAAAAAAAAAAACAACCCACAACAAAAACCCTCTTGCCCATCCAGCAGACACCCTGAAAAGACATTTAGTGTATTAAGGAGATGGATACTGTTTTTAATTCACTGTTGCAGCATAACATATTCAGAAGGTGAAAAGAGTACACCTTAGTGTTCTTAGAGACATCACAGACAAAAAGTGACACCTCTGGGGAGTGGGCAACATTGAAAACCCTGACACTTCACCCTAACAATGTGTCTGGCACCTCATTTTTTGCAACGTTACCAGGCACAAAATTAACAGCAGAGAGCCCCAAGTCCACTAGAGTTTTAAAGATATAGCAAGGAAAGATGTGGCCCAGAATTCTGTGCTTTATTGGCCTGTGTTACATAAACCCAAATACATTTATTAAATGGTGTGACTGGGATCGATCAGACTGCAGTGGCAGACTTTTCCTGTACTTAGTCACTTCCCCACCATAACCAGCTCCCAGTCGAAAGAGAAGAAAGGTTGAGTCACAGGGGTTTACTGACAAGAGGACACATCCGTGAAATACAGATAGATAAGAATGGCTCGTGACTGCAGGAAGTCACCAGTTTTGCTGGAAACAGAAAATACCTGGGGACCAGAGGAAGGCATCCTATCTCAGGACTTCTCCAGGGTGCTGCATGCAGGAGTCTGACATTGACTGAGCCCCTTTCCACAACATCTTAGGGCATTCACACTCCAGTACAGTGAAGTCTGTTCTCCTGAGGAGCCTTCTGCTACCCAAGGAACAAGCCAACCAGTACAGCCAGAAACATGACAGAGCACAGCCCAGACTGGCCCACGCAGACCATGCTATTCTTATTCTTGACTTCAGTTATCCTCTTTCTGATCTCTCCCAAGATTTTGTTTCTCTCTACAGAGAATCACTGCTGACAGAAAGCAGCCTCTCTTCCCCTTCCCAGTCCATCATCTCGTTCTCACCCAGCTGCACACTTGTGTACAGATCAGGTCAGATTCTGAGCTGATTTTATTCACTCCTTTAGGGATACCCCCGTGCCTTTGTCTGGAGCTATCTGTCAACCAGCGATGCCCAAAGGGAGAGAAACACACCACGGCCAAATGCTCCTGTTTCTTAGCCCCAGAACGGGACGGGCCCTGAACACCACTCCTTCCTCCAAAGAGTGCACTATCAAATCAGCTCCTTCGCACAACTCCAGCTTCAGAGGTTCTGGGGCAACTAGGAAAAAGCATTTTGCAGGAGTCAAACCATTAAAAACCTCTTCAGAGAGCGTTTTCTCCCCACTTCATCCAGGTTCAACCAGCTGCTATACAAAGGCCAGGAAGTGTGGCTGCCCCAGCAGCCCGTTAGGGGACCACACATCCCTTGGGTGAAGCTGCCCTTCCACAGCTGCACAGGAAGGCAGCAGTGCTAGATCCCCTGTGAACCCACACTCGCTGCAGCCATTAATTGTCTCCTGGCAATGTAGGACCCAAACCTCTGTCATCTCAGATTCTAAACCTCTGAACATCTGCAGCTGATCCTGGGTCTTTATGAGCACCAAGCCTGCTGTGACCATCTCTTCCTACATCCCTGCCAAGCATTTGCTGCACAAGCTTTTAAACATTACAGTAAGAGTCAGCATCAGCTACTGAAGTCAGAAGGGTGAGGTTTATGCCCACAACTTCCAAAACACTTGGAGGGTCCACCTAGTAACAGCCAGAGAACTGTTACAGAGAGGTCTGCCCAGAAGAGCAGCCTTCCCTCAATCTAGAGACTTCAGCATGCTCTAGAAGACTCAGATGGGATGAAAACAGATGACTTTGATGCCCTATTATTGGCTGCACTATGCAAATTCCTGCTGTTCCCAAACACCTCTAGAGAAACGCAAACAATTAACTGGCTGCTTACTAGTGCTCTTAATTTACATCAGTTAGTTGCCCTGGATTATTCCTGGGCTGGGAGGGATTTCCTATTTTCCAGTAGTGTGTCTGCAAGAGCAGACTCCTCAAAGGGTGCTGTTGATTTCTACTGCAATCATCATTTATCAGACAGACAAACAAGACGCTAGGAGGGAGGGGGAACCCAAAGAGTTAGTGTTGAGGTCTTGGAACTCTTTTTCAAGCAGACGCCATTGTAGTGGTCAGAAGAGAGATTAAGCACAGATAACAGCTTTATTGTGCAAATCCAGGGAGGCCCTCTCACTGCACAGAAGGATTAAAAAAAAACCCACCCCGAAAAAAGAAGTCAGCCAAATAAGGTTGTTTGAGCCACAGCAAGGCAGGAAAATGTCCAGGAGATGACGTAGCTAGAGGAAGCTTTTAGTCAGCTTCCTTTCAACCCTGGAGTAGGGCCAGAGCTACCTCTTCCAGAGGAGTTTCTCTAAACTGTGCCAGTGATCAGCAAGGACGTGCAGAGCCCAGCAGCTCAGGACAGGTCCCATTTCCCCTGCACACCCAGGTTCACAAGAAGCAAAGACAAGGTATTTGAATCATTGGGTTTCAGTTCATCAGCTGTCTGCCATGTAGCTACCTAGGGACTTCAGCGAGCTCTGTGCAGGAGCATTTCACTTCGTCTTAGACTTTATACATAAAACAACAGAAACAAGTTTCCTCTAGAGGCAGTGATGCCGTTTCCTGTCAAAGAAAGGAGTCCATATTAAGACATCTTATGAACTATCCTCATGAGAAAAGCAAGAATTGTAATCGATCTTCTGGGCTGATTAATCAGATGAGGCAGTCACTCCGAGCAAAGTGCTACAACCCCTTACAGGTCAAAAAAAAGGTACTGCCTGTAAATGTTAAGAGGACAGGATATTGGCAAGAAGCAAGCAGTGACCAGTCCCTAATTCTAGATACTCTTTCCCCCCCCAGGAGTCTTATAGCAAAAGCAGCAGATCTAAAAGCCTTCCTTGGGCTCCTTTTATTGTACGAACCTCACTAACCTGCTTCTTGCTCCTCTGCATCCAGCAACAAACCAAGAGGTAAAAAATGAAAGGACTCAGCTAACACAATAAATCTGTTAGAACCTCTGACATGATGAGCACTCTTAGTCCTAAAGCTGTCACATTGAAGCTGTAAGAACTGGACCATGGCTAGCAGTTCAGATCCAGCACTCAGAACACTTCTTGCTCACTACAATCCGAACCACTACAGCTGGTGTCCTCTGCACCACACTGCCAGTTAGGTGCAAGGCTTGCCATAAGAAGGGGAGCTAAGATTTCCACAGTACATAAACACACTAGTACACCAATGGTATTCTTTAAACTCCCTGTTGAACTTTAACATAGAAGACCCAGAAGTACCAAGCAGAAGCATATGCCTACTATCTGGCTTCACTGCTGCATCTGCACAAGTAAAACCTTGTTCTTCTCGCAGGATCTAGCGACCAAGCTGCTGAACACAACATGGGCTGGGGTGTAAAGGCCTTTCCTGCTTTGTAAAATCCCACGGGGGGTATAAAGCTGCAGATAATTCACTGTATACCAGGCCTGTAGTCTACCTGGTTCCACTGTGCACTTGGGATGTTTTGGTTATTGTTGCTCCTGAAGTACAAAGTCACCTGAAGTTCACCAATAGGGGCAACACAGATTCCTGTATATAGCAAGACCTTTGGGAACTCTCAAATAGGCCTTTTTACAGCAACTCCATCTGATAGCCTCAGAAGAAAGGCACAAGGGACTGAGCCTGCCCAACAACCCAGCACTCCTGTCCTCCCAAAGCTTCTCTAACTTTGAGCAGTGTTGTGCTATTTCCCAGGTTACACGGAGCGAGTGAGGAGATCACACCAAACAGTTGGTCCTCAGATAAGACAGAGAAGACATCTGGAGTACTTCTAGAGTTCCTTCATATCACATCAGGATCCAAACCCAGAGCACCAAAGTGTCCACACATTACAAGCTACGGTTTCCATCACTGTCCACCCTCGCCCCTCAGATTTGAGGCCTCTAGCAAATTCCACAAGGGGAAAAAAAAAAAAAAAATCCCCACTGAAGTGTATCACTCTGCTCACAGCTGCCATCTTGTTGCAGTATTGTTAATGAGTGTCTCCACACCAAGAAACTAATTATCAGGAACATTCTCCTCATACCCACACCAGTCCCTCTCCTTCCTCTCCTCTAACCAGACCTATGCAGTCCCAAAGAACAAAGGGAAATATTCTGCAAGGATCACTGAAGTCTGAGAATTAGTAGCATGAATTTAATCTATAGATAGGGTCCCTGAAGGCCCTAATGGCTATTGCTACACTGAGGTTTAGAAAGTATTAAGGGAAAAGGCAGCAGAAGAAAAGACTTTTTTTAATAAAGAAATTTAAAAAAATAAATAAATAATATTAAGTAGCATCATAGAGCTGAGCCCCATGAATCTTACTGTTCTGTTGTGCTGAACACTACATTCTTGTCCAAGTTGATCTTCTCTGCACTGACACTTTGCCCTAGAAACCTGGAAACTCATGTTCTGAGCATCAAGAGAAACACTTAGTTCTGCTGATACAAGAGGAGTCGAAACGTGAGTATGCCTTAGTTTGAAGCTTTCTGTGTTCACAAGATCAGCTCCAATTGAACCCATTTCTCTATAAGGAGTAGATAACCTCAATCAGAACTGTTCAAGTCATAGTGATAGGACAGTCGAATGCCCACCTCACACACAACAGATGCTTAGGTTTCAAATCCAGTGGCCTATCCACTCACGTGGCCACAAAGTAAGTACATTCATAGGCAAACCAGTTACTGAATTCTGATACACAAGCTAAAAATACAGCAAAGCATCAGACTATTATAGGAGCATGACTGGCACAAAATAGGTCATTTTCCCTCCTGCTCCTCCAACTGAGATGGTTTTTGTAATACTAAAGTTCAAGTGAATAACTGTGGGGCTTGGACTAGCTGTCAGCACGACAACTCATTCACATCTACCAGGCTTTGGAACTGAATGCGACTTCCAGCTCTGCCCAGTCTGAGATGACTCAGAGAGGCCAGAGCACTAGTCAGTTAGCATGAGATCAGAGCCTTCTCACAGCCAACAAACAGGCTTCTCACAACTGGAGGAGAGACTTTCCAGAGCTTGACAATGGCTTGCAAGAGTCACTTCAGCACTCAACTACTTCCACCCCACTGCAATACAAAGTGTGGGGGGAATTCTACATCTTCTTTGGTGTGTGCTTTCACAAACTTTTCAGAACAAAACAAACAAAAAACCAACATACCAGAGAAAGAAAACCCCCACAGTTTGTTGCTTAACTTTAAGATCACTCTAAAAAAATAGTGAAGCTTTCCTGTGGAGAGCATGGAAGGACCAGCAGGATCCATGACAGGCTTTCTACACGCCTCCAGCAACCAAACTCCCCAACTGTGCAGACATTACACTTCTCAATAGCAAATCATGTGCCACTAGTTCAAAGGTTACCAGAGTTAAGCTATTAATAGTGCACAGTGCCACTTGTAGCAAATCTCACCTAACAAAATGGCAATCTCCAGCTAGATCTGGTAACATTTATCCTACCTTAAAGATGAGTAGGGACCCAGAACTCCACAGGTTTTGCTGCTCAAGCCGTGCAGCAGCATGTCCTGTGAGCTTGGCGAGATGAATGATAAGGGCTACCAAACACTTCAGATACAAACGCTTTTCCTGCCCAGCCAGAACCATTCCCTGGAACACTTCCTCCATCTGTCTTCTTCACAATGGATTTATTTTTGTGATGAAGCCCACATACAGCTACATCTCACTGCTCATTTCACCCACATCTGACCTTCACTGAGGAAAGTCACTTGCATTTTACCCTTTTGCTAATTAAGTCACTATTAACAAATCTTGAGCTAGCACACCAGTACTCATGTTTCTGCCACACGAAGAACCGATGACACAGTTATGCCAGCATATCCTGTTCCTGCAAACCACAGCTCAAGAAATAATGCTTAAAATACTACTTCAGTTGGGTCTGCAACTAGTGCAGATGGGCAGGAAACCCAAGGCTGATGCAGCAGGAGGCCTGCAGCTCTCTACCTCAACAGGCACAAACTTCGGAGCCGCTTTCTGCGGAATGCACAGCGTGCAATGCACAGCGTCACAGCAAAGCACCGGCATTTCGTTATCTGTTCTAGTGTAAGAGCTCCGAAAGCAGAACTGCTCTGTCAGAACCAGAAAGCAGCCGGCTGAGAATGTGAATCCAGCCTTGGGTGTGTCTGCAGACAGAGAGGCTGCAACAAGCACCTTGGAGGAGCGCAGTGTCACAACGCTTGGATTCAGCCTGTCAGGGGGAACCCAGCCTCAGAAGCGTCTCCACAGCGTGTTCATAATTTCTTAGCTGATTCACACTAGAAGAAAATCACTCATCACGACTGTGAACTCTCTGGCTAAGAGGTCTCAACTGCAGTTTACACAGAAGTCCCCTAACCTGAGCTACTTCTGTTAATCTTACTGAACTTGTTGCTTGTGTTTCTTTTTTAGAAAGTAAATCTTCACTAATCATTGCTGATTATTTGAAGAAAGGCCTTTCTTGAGGCTTAAAAAAATACTGTCTTAACCTTCAAGTGGCTTGAGTTTGATTTCCTTTAAGATGTTGATGTTTTAAAATAATAATCCACCTATTGTCTTAAACAGCTGGCATGTAAGAAAGCAGAAGTCTGTCAAACAGGCATTTAGGATCTATTTTAAAGTAACAAAATTAAACTATCTGAAAAAAAATTCAGGGTGGAGTCCATTTCAACTTCCACTTGCACAGGGGTGAGTTTGTTTAGGTTTTTTTGTGGTTTTTTTTTTTTCCCTTATGTAAACCACAGACTCTTAGCTTAAACATTAGATGTTCTTAGGCCTTTTCGGATCACTCCCAGCGAGGAAACATCCAGAGCCTTCCAGCCTGCTCCTTCCTGTTTTATCAATGAAGGGCAAGGACCAATTCTTTTACTCCAACCAGGAGAAGTTAAATGGAAAAATCCCATAGTCCTCATTAGTCACTGTGCTCACGCTGCGACAGGGAGAGTCAAGTATGGACTTGACCAAACTTTCTGAAGTACGAAGATCTCTCCAGCCAAGAAATACTTCGAGTCAAGCTGGGACAAGGCTCCCTAGCAACTCAAGCCGACTAATTACAAGTTGTGAAAACCCCAACCTCTCCTCTTAACAGGGCACATGAGAGGCGGCCACAGAATTCATTAACTCCCCAGCTCCCAAGGCTTCACCCAGCACCACTCCCGCCGAGGCGGGCGCGGCCCGAGTCGCGGCGCACGGCGGGCAGGGCAGGCCCCGCTCGGCCGGACCCTTTGGAGGGGGTGGGGGCAGGCCCCGCCGCGCCCTTAGCCCGGCTGCCCGAGCGAGCACCGCGGCCCAGGCGGGGCTTCGGCCCGGCAGCCGCCCCGCGCCCGGCCCGGCCCCTCTGGCGGCGGTGCCGCGGCGAGGAGGGGAAGGGCCGGGGAGGGGAAGCACAAGATGGAGGGGCGGGCGGCTCCCCTCCCCTCCCGCCCGCGCCGCGTTCCCCAGGACTCCCTTCTTCCCACTCCCCTTTCTTCCTCCGGGCTGCCGCCGGCCGCAGCCGCTGCCGGGCCGGGCCCGGGCGGGAAGAGCCCCCCAGCCCGGCGGGTGGCCGAACCCGCCGCGAGCCCCGAACCCGCCACACCCGCCCTGCCCCGCGCACCCGCCCCGGGCGCCAGCCTCGCTCGGCCGCCGCCGAGAGCCGCCCCTACGGCGGGCCCCCCCTCTCCGCTCCGCGCCGGCAGCGCCCACCGTTTTCGGCATCTTCCCGGCGGACTGGGCACGGCAGGTCGCTCCTCCTCGCCGGTGCGGCTCTCTGCGGGCTCCGCGTTCCTTCTAACGGGACTCCGCGCCGCGCATCTCCGCCCGCCCGCCTCGGCACAGGCTCCGCCCCTGGCGGCCCCGCCCCGCGGCCCGGCCCCGGCCGCGCTGCCGGGCGCCTTCCTTCGGGGCTGAGCTGCGGCGCCCCCGGCCCGGCCTCCTTCCCTGGGCGCGGCGCGGCCATGCGGCGCAGGGAGGCCGGGCCGCCCGTGGCCGCCGAGACTCCGGGAGGCCTCGCCGTCGGGGGACGGTGGAGCTTCTGTGGCCGACCCGGCGGAGCGGTCCCCCGGGAGGCGGCCCGGGTGCGAGCGGCCTGTGGGCAGCAGAGGAGTCCCTCCGCGGGGCCTCCAGCGGCCCCAAACCAGGTGCCGAGAAAGCCCCGAGCGCTGAAGTGTATTGGCGTTATCAGGCGTCACTGGAACTTGTGGTCCTTGCTGGAAGCGTTATTATAAAAAATAACGCTCTTTCACGGGCGATTGCACTGTTCGGAGCGAAACCGCAGCGCTGACGGGATAGATCCTTTTGTCCACGCCGGGGGTGCAGCTCAGGGCTGGTGCTCAGTCAGCAGCCTGCCCTGCACTGGTGCATGCGGGGAGCCTGCTGTCATCTACGAGGTTTTCATCGCTGCTACATAAAACGCACACTCTCAGCTCCTGGTGCTTCAAAAGCACAAGGGGTTACTGCTCCCTGAAGCCTGTCAGGCAAACCCTCTCTAGGCCTCAAGCCACCTCAGAGGCCACCACCATAATCACATGGTATAAATGAACATCGAGTTAGCACATGAAAAGTTGGAAGACCAGCTGCAGACCGCTCACTAAAGCTTCCCATGCCATCTGTGTTTTGGAACCACTGATAAAGGGAATCGAGGTCCATCGTTTGCATTGGGTTTTAAAGAAGCCATCTCAGAATCACAGTATCACTACGGTTGGGAAAGACCTTTAAGCCCAGCCATGATCTACTCTGTCTCATCTCATTTGGGATTTTGAATGTGCAACTTTGAACATGTCAAACAGCAGCCCAAGTCTCCAAGACTTTCTCTCCAAGACTTTTTTTCTCCAAGAAAAAAAAAAAGAATTCTTTTTAAATTGAACAACTTGTGTCCAGAGGAAGGAAATTAAATGTTCTCAATAAATATACTATTTTTTAAGGAAGGTAGAAACCTATTATCTTATTTTTATTGAATTTGTGTCTTGTCAAATCTGCTAAACATTTTCAGTCTTTTAAGTCATCTTAGAATCATAGGCTGGTTTGGGTTGGAAGGGACCTTTCCAGCTCATCTGGTCCAACCCCCCTGCAGGGAGCAGGGCCATCTGCACCCAGAGCAGGGTGCTCAGAGCCCTGGCCAACCTCCCCTGCAATGGTGCCAGGGATGGGGCAGCCACCACCTCTCTGG
>WUAM01000287.1:76942601-76954207 GCA_024336885.1 Actenoides hombroni
CCAGCAGAGGGGTTCCAGCCCTCCCAGCATTGCTGGGGCTCCTCTGGCCCCGCTCCACCAGGTCCCTGTCTCTCCTGAGCTGGCCCCAGCACTGCAGGGGGGTCTCACCAGAGCAGAGCAGAGGGGCAGGATTCCCTCCCTCAGCCTGCTGGCTACAGTATCTTTTCTGATGCAGAGATCATGCGGACTAGCTCAACTTCATACCTGCTTTTTTTCCCCAGCATGCTCAATGACTGAAGATTGTGCTAACATGAGAACACAAACTCGGATATAAATTAGGAAGGGAGCAAGCCAAGCTCTACGAGGCGGTTCAGCAGAGTCCTGCTGAGCGAACTATTTTCTTTAATTTGATTACAGGATTCTGCTGGGAATAATATAAACTGAGGTCTGCTGGGAATTGATATCAGATTCATAGTAACACTTTGCATGTCTCTAAAAATTGCAGTTCATTCAACAGATCTCAAAGTGCCTTTTAAGTACCCATAGTTAAATCCTCAGGGTCTGCAGAAAGGAAGTTTCTCTTTTTTCCCCAAGGAATAGTATTGTTGTAAATATATGTGTAACGCATATAATTGTTAAACTGAAGGCTTATAAAATGCATTGATTTACTTTCCAACGTGACGTTTCCTCACCATGCAGCATGATATGAGAAAGAGAAAATCCAGAATAGTTCTCACCTGATAAAAAAGGAAAATGAAGTTTGTAAGAGGCGAGGCCTTGCCTCACCCCGGCCTATGCTGGGAGCAATGCTACGGAGAGTAATAAAACCGTGCATGTGCCCGCCTGGCAGCAGGTGGAAACGGGGTCCATAGGCTTTGTCCGTGTCAGGTAAATATGCAGGCTTCACCAAAACCAGAATGTCTGTGCTGTGTCTGCATAGGGTAAAACATCACTGTAATTGGGTTGATGTAAACTGATGTAATGTTTCTACACAAAAAGTCACAGGGTCCCTACGAGCCTATTTTACAAAGTTTTCTCCCTTATCTGACTCATTTTTACACTGGGTCAAACAAGAGTGCTCCATGAAAGAGTTCCACTTGTTTCTGACATAAATTGATGTTGACAGAAGAGATCCAGAATAGTAAAGGTTCCTGCTTGTGATTTTAATGAATGATAGAGGACGCCCGCAATGCCAGATCTGGCTCCAGGAAGGTGAGGTGTGAGCTGTCTCTGAATTCAAGTGGCTCTGTGGAGACTTCTTCATTACCGTGCTGACAACATCATATACGATGGGCAGAGCCTGATTCTGCTTCTGCTGGGACTTGTATTCCAATGATTCTTCGTGAGACTGAGGTGACTGTTTGGAGGAGTTAATCATTCTCTTTCAAGAAAATGATGAAACTTCAGATGATAAAAGTCTAGCTATTTTCTTGCCAGACTTAAGGAGCCATAGTCCAGCACCCAGGAAACTAACATTTTCGCCCCAGTGCTGAGGACAGGAGCCACGATGCAAGTGAAGCTCCACGCCAGTGCAAGAAGCGGATCCAAAGCAGCGGTGTTGCCACTCGCGGTGTGTCAGGCGCTGGCCCTGTGCACAGGAAGTTACAAACCGCAGGTCAAACAGCCTCCCAACAGTCTGGAGGGGCGAGACAAAGCAAAGTGGATTCTATGGCACGACAGACACTTCTTTCTCACCCCAGCCACTTCTTTTGTCTTTCTTCTCTATTACTCCTAGCACTGGCCAAACAAAATACCATTCGTGCCACTTTGCAAGGCTAGGGTTCCCTGTGACAGATGCATGAGTCTCTACGCTTTACTTCCTCTGCTGTTTCTTCCTTTCCTCTTCCCCTTCCCTCTTGAGCGAGGGGACAAGACCTTCGAAACACTCGAGCCACACGGTGCTCCAGCTACAGTGTCCTGAGGAATTCCTGCTGTGGAGGGGATGCACCAAGACCTCGCCTCCCCCGCAGACCTCTCCTTTGCCAGCTGCTGGGGAGGGATGGCTGGATCAAGCAGGCGCTTTGCTGAGCCCTCCCTGCCCGGCCATGCATGAGAGCAAGCACATCAGTGGATTCCTTGAGAGAAGAAGGCAGGGGTTATCTCTGCTGCCTGGCTGCAGGATGAGATTCCAAGGGGTAAAAAAGCGTCAGCTGACTAAAGATCCTCCCTGCAGGAGGCTGTAGAAATGAGTAACATTACCCAGGGCCTGAAAAATGTTGTAATTTCCAGACTGCTCAGAGCCTAAGTAATATTAAAGTATTTCAGAATGAGATTAGACCAGGATGACATTAAGCATTCTCCTGGGAGGAGGTCTGGTATTTCACTGGGGATTTATTGTCTTGGTTTCATTTACATCAAACCTTCTGTAGTACCTTCTTTTAAGCAGAAAAAGCCCGTGAATTATTTGGTCTGAAATACCAGAATTATTGAGCGTGAGCACTTAAACAAGGGGCCATTTCATCAGTTTACACTAATGCTGAATAACTTGAAATGCCCTTTGCATAGCTTTGACAGAAGATAGAGGCCTTACCCCATCCAGCTTGCCCCAGTGTGATTAAAAAAGGCAAACAAAAAGAACCCAAAAGGAAAGGTGATTCAAACCAGTCGGTGTGGTTCAGAGGGCTAAAAGAAATTTAGTTCGATTCACAGAGACAAAGGTAGGCACAAAATGAAATTATTGCCATAATCTGAGAACTACACCTTCACCACAGAGTAGTCCTGGATTGTCCTCTATTTAAAATTAACCAGTTTGGTTACAAGCTATTTGAATGGTAGGTAAGATGCTTTTTCCTGCTCTTAACAGTTTCCTTCTGCTCAGACATTAATGCCTACAAGTTCACAGTGAGATGCCTTTGATGATGATCTTAGATCATTTTACTGTTTGATTGTGTTTAGAGGTAAAAAGCAACTTCTCTCCCAAACAAACAAAACCACTTTACAAACACCCTTGCCTCTTTAACACCTTTATGCCTTTGGCATCAGGGTAATCTCTAGCAGTGATTCTCAAGCTGGGGGGGGATGAGAGGGTCACAGGAATGGGAGAGCATACCACATCTAGGGAGGCAGGATTTAAAAAGGCTGAGAATAATTCTGTTCCAGCAATAATTCAGCTGCCTGGACAGGGCAGAAGCTGATGATGCCATTGGGTGTGTGACCCATTTATCTGACTCCTTTTCCAACTCAAGGAATGGAGCTTATTACAGTGTATGGTCCCAGCTCCTGGCTTGTCCATTACCCAGAGCAGAAGTAACTGGAACTGCCTGTAATTTCCAGGCATTTGAGTCTGCCAGGTGCTCTGTAAAGCCCTAGTTCCCTACAGCAGATAAGTCCCCCACTGCCAGTGAGGCCCCTGCAAGGAATAAGGGAGAAGGCAGGACTGGGCAGAATGACTTATTGTATGGCCCACACCACTCACCTCACCCTGTGTGTCTGGGGCCCTGTTGTTTGCACAGGAGGAGACTAAAGAGGAGACTTTCAAACCAGAGAAAAGGTGTGCAATGTATGCAATGGCCATAAGAAAAAAGTGTAAGGACCATCCACCTGCTAGAATTGTCTCCTCTTCAGCTGTTCTTTCTCTGTACCATATGGGAGCAAATGCTCGTATGTTGTTGCTTGTTTTCTATACCTTGGACTGCTTGTGGCAATGGGGGGAACAAAAGGAATTCTAATGGCTATTCTGGGACCTCGCTCCAAATATTTACAGCCCGAATAACAGATAACATAACTATCAAGAACTAAACAATGAACGTGAACATATTTTGCCAGTTTGAGTGGAAGGTACTTGTGTAGAAATGCTCTGAAATCTGTGCAGAACTGGAGCAATGGGAGTTTTGGAGACTGACCCTGGCACCTTCTGCTCAGAGCAAAGAGGTGGGGTAAGTCCCACTGGTCTGTTCCATCTCAAACCAGTGAAGAGAAATTATTCCTGTGGGTGATGGGAGGAATCAAACTAGGTCTTTCAGTTTAAGAAAAGTTATCTAATCTAAAAAGTGGCTCCAGTGGTATTTATTCTGATAGGTTTGAAGGTGTGATGTGTATCCAAAAGGAAGCATCCTTGCGCGCGTGTATTTCTCAGAAACCATTAAGCATTTACAGTAGTCATGGCCAGCTAAAAACATACTGGAAGCAGGGAGCTAGCTGTGAAATACCACCTTATCGGCTTCATTTTACGCGCCTAAGCAGTCCACAAAGCCTGGGGGACACACACCAGAGCTGTCTAGACCAGCAAAGCTTCACTGTAAACAAACCGTGACAGAAAAAACAGTTAAAGCTCCAAAATCTAACAACACCTTTTGCTTTGTACTTCATCCACCTTACTTTCTTAACAGGACAATCCAAAGCTCTGTAGGCATAAAATCTTGCAAATCTTTTGTTTAGTAGGGCTCAGACCAGCAAGAGCTTACACGCAACACTAATAGGCTTTGCTGTAGAAAGGGAAGTGACTTGGAGTCTTCTGGAAAGATCTTCACAGTTTCAGTGCCCCAAAGAAACAAGAGCTCTGGGAGCTTTCCTCTCTCTCCCTCCCTCCCTCTTTCCTGCTCTGCCACCTTCTCAGATGACTGGTGTGGAGCCAAGATGATGGCACCAGTGTGATGACCATGTTCCTTCCATGCCTGCCAGAGAATGCGAGTGCCCAGTCCAGCGTCCAGGGCTGAGCACCAGGCTCCAGATGGCTCTGATGCAGGTAACCACTGGATAGGAGTCCATTGGGAATGTGTATACTTACACTGGCATTTTCTGAAGGCTTCAACATGTCATAATCAGGAGTAATTGTGCCCAAGATGGTGAAAAGGGGCCATAGAAGGACCAAACTGAATGTCACTGGAGAGGAATCAGGGAGAAGCCAGTTCTGAGAGGGGTTTTCAGGTCAATACCGTTTGGCTGTTTAAAATGAAACCCCTCCCGAAGGCATGGGGATCACCAACACACGCAATGAGATGTCACAGCAGGAGTCTCTCTCTGCAGACAGAGCCTGACCATGGCAGGAGATAGTGAAGGTCAGCAGGCCAGTGATGGTGTGAGGCATTGGCAGTTTCTACTCTTCACCTGTAAAGGTTTTAGTTCATGAAAGAACCGTAGAGACTAGCTGGGCTCTTTGTGTTCTGTTCATCAGGTGACAAAGGAGGAGCTCTGCAACCAGACAGGAAGAAGACCTTGCAAAAGACTTATCTTGTATCTCCAGTGATATCAACAGAATTGTATCAGGGCTGAATTTGACCCACTGAGAATAATGAAATGACAGCAAATTATTTTGGCAACTGGTGCCAAATTTATTAGAAATATCAGTTCTTTGCACAGGTGCCGGTAGTTTGCCAGCCCTGGTTCAAGGGAAGAAGCTTGCTGATTGTAACCAGAGACAGATAGTCTTTGCTGAAGCTCTTGCATGCACAGTCTGCTCAGTGACCCTGTTTCCTGTCTGCAAAAACGTTGCTCTCTGCCTTCCCACATGTGCAGGGAGGCCCACGCGAATGTCCCATCACTTCACTATTCCCAGCCTAAGCATGTCTCCCCTTTGCATTCATCGACAGCACAGCAGGGCCGTTGTGGGAGCAGGAAGATGATTACTCCTCCAAGAATCATACCGTAAGAGAGCAGTTACCTGTCTGGAAGCAGTAGCCAGTGACCAGGCTGTGTGCTGGCCTGGCAGCCCTGCCTCTGCTGCCATTGGTGCTTTGGGCTGTAGCGCATTGCGCTGCAGGCCAGCCTGCTCTTCAGGCTCTAACTGAGATAGGTTGAGAAGTTTTCACACATCCCCATTATCACCACCTTTAGCTCTCCTGGAGATTACCAGCTCCTCAGCCACCAAAGCATAGAAGTAAGATACATCTACATGAGCTATTTAGTTCAGATCAGGAGTTTGGTTTTGAAGCGAATTTCCTTTTCGCTGCCTTTTGCTTCCCATCATGGTGCCGTCTCATAACTGGTGAATGGAGCTCTCTTTGAATTAAAATAAACCAGAATGTATGATTCTAGGGGTGCATCTATTATGCTTCAGCTATTGTCAAGAATTCAGTCAATTGGACCAGAACAGAACAAATCCAAAATAAGCTCTCTCTGAAACACATGTAGTGTGAATGTTAGATATTCAGCAGCAGCTCTTTTGGTTTCCAGATCTGCTTCTATTACAACACTACTTGTTGATGTAGACATGCTTACCTGTCATTTTTTGCAGGACGGATTTTCACCTGGACCAAGGTGGCAGAACTGAGTTAGGGGGCAAGGAGATAAGCAGATTTGCTGGCACCTCTGCAGCGACAGTAACCTCCAAGGAAGACAGTCTAAACTGCAGCCAGAATAGCACCTTCAGCCTCAGCCCATCTGAGCCATCCCTGAGAACCAGGCTAGCCTATGGGTGCACCAAGCACCAAACTGCAGTGCTGAATTGACTCCTAAATTATTCTTCTTCCCTCTGCAAAATGCCACAGGCTCACACGTGGACTCAGGATTGACTGAATGACATCAAATTCCTCCTGGAACACATGTGTGCAGCTCCGCAACCCTCTCTGCTTCTCCAGGGCTCCAGGACTGACTCAGTGCTCCAGTCTCTCCAGCTCCTACAGAGGAGAAGCAGAGCAGGGAGGAAGCTCTCAGTCTCACCACTAACATTAAGACAATTCTCCCCACTGTACTGAAGCTTGGTCAAGTGAATTAATGCACTGGAACATAGTGCTCAGACAGACATAAGGAGGAAAAAGAAAACTGGCCTGTGTTTCCAGGTAGTGTCATATAATGTGGAAGATGATCTCAGCACTAACGGTTTCAGACAAAGTTTACCAGTTCTTTCCATCTAAGTCTTGGCTCCATTCAGTTTGCCTGAGACTTAGACCTATTTTTGGAAGCCTTAAAAATATACAAGGAGTTGCCAGCCATTTTATTCCAATGTAGGAACATTATATACTGAAGACATTACTCTTGGCTCCTGCTCAGATGGCAGGTTTTTTCCAGGTGAACACCAAACCCTGACCCCTAACAGTGTCATCTAGGTACATATTGCAGCTGTGTCTGGGCTAGAACATGAAGCAGACTCAAAAAAGCCTCAGAATGTTATTGTGTGGGAGATGCCTAGGGCAGCAGTCTAATCTGGGATTGTTCATGCTACCTCTCCCACCCAGCTGATTCACTCCCAAGTGAAGGGAATTCCTTCCCACCCTGCTGACACTACCCGGTGTGAGCTGCAGCCAGGCCTGCGTGGCTGTGAGAGATACGCACCCACGGTCAACCCTAACTCCCCACCCCCCTGCATCCGGTTCTGTTCCCCACAGCCAAACATGATGATGCACCACACAGCACATAGATACAGATACACAGATATATAGGTATAGAGATACACAGATACGTGCATACAGACAGTGTTCTTAGCTGTTCTCTGTCCCAGAAATGTCTGCCTTCAGCAAGAGACACAGAGAAGCAGACACTCGGTCCCAGTTATGCCTGATCTGTTTTAGGAGAATTTTTCAATCTTCACAGGGAACACAGACTTCCACTTCTAAAACACAGCTATAACTTATTTAACTTATTTCCTTTGGCTTACAGGTTGTTTTTTTTTCTTTCACTCAACCTATTCTGTGTGTGTTTGTTTGTTTGTTTTTAAGAAAAGAAAATCCCCTGAGTTAAAATGATAAGGGAAAAAACCTCCAATGTCAAAACTAGTTTTTCAAGCCCAAACACATTATTTTGAGAAGATCCTCAAGCCCAGGATCCTTCCCCCTTCCCCACCAGAAACCTCCATCCTCAGCAGTCCCGGGAACAGGGAGGATGAGCTTACTGATGTTTGTACAGAGCTTTGAAAACACAACAACTCTCTGGGTAATTCTCTTTCAAAAACCACGCAGCCGTCAAGATGCAGAGGTTTCTCTCAGTGAAGTGCCAGGTACAGCTAAAGACAATCATTAAGGGAAAAGGACGGCTCCTCAAGAGTCCAGGAGTTATCAAAAGTGCTCAGGGAAGCCAAGGGAGAAGGTGGCCTTCCAACGGTCCCCAGCCTGAGTCGCAACGTGCTGAATTTGTGTGCTTGTCCGTGTGCCAAAAGCCAAAGCCAAAAGGCTTTCTGTGGTGATCCGAGAGAGAAGCAGCAGGGCCAGGGTCAGGCTGCCCCTCCCTGAACCTCAGCACAAGGCTCCCCTTGTCACAGGTCAGCAAGTCTCCCTGAGCCCAGAGTGCACCATCCTTTCTGAGGAGCGGTGGGGCTACCAGAGGGTGCACCAGCTGCTGGCAGTGTCAGTGCAGGAGTCCCATGGTTTAGGGCTCTCAAGGCTCTGTTCCTCTATAGGGAGAAGCAACCTGCCCTTCACAGAGCACTGAGGACTGCTGGAGACTGCCTCACTGTCCTCTGCTGCCAGGCACCGTGAAGGAGATGAGCACCTAACCTGAACCAGTCACCAGGTACTTGCTTCTCTGGGAGGATTTGAACTTTCTTCTTGCTTGTATTCCCTTCTTTCTCTTCACGTTGCTCATTGCAGGACCCCCAAAGGCAGAGAACAGACCTACATGTTTCCAAACCCCAGAACTAGAAAAGGTGTTTGAGCTTCTTCATTTCCTACCTGCATCCAAATCACTGGCTTCATGCTTAATGAAAATGTCTGCATTATTATTATTATTATTAGAGAAGTTGTTAAAAAAAAAAACACAAAAAAACCAAAAACCAAACAAACAAATAAATAAGAATATGAGACACCCACATGCATCCAATTCCAGGAGTGCACATTTGTGAAAAATGCTGAGGATATTAAAACCTCAAGATTAAATCACAAAAGCTGGCAATATTGCTTGCCTTTAACCCAATGGATGCCAAATTCTCCACTGATACAGCTCCAGAGTTACAATAATAACAACTTTAGCTCCGTATTTCTGAATGTGATTGAACTACCGCTCCTTTGGAAGAAGATTTAGTTTTAAGCTTTATGCTGTATTAGATATTCTCCCTGAAGGACTGGTCCACACTACTGACTTCATTTAGTACTCTAAAATTACAAGCCAGTCTCCGATAAACCATTATGCATTTCATAAATCATGAGGTCTGGCATTTTTAATTGTGTCATTTGCTAGCTGTTTTTTTCACCTTAGTGTGAGACATCTACCTGCACTATGAAGAGGAAAAGATGTATTTTTAAAAAAAATTAAGCTGAGATTCTGATCTGGTCATGGGAGTCAATCAGGTGGGTGTTTAAGGGTTTTATTTCAGATAATAATAGCAGAAAAGGGAGCAATTTATCTTCACCTCTCCCAAGTTGTTAATAGGAAGTTTTCCATTGCATTCTCTAGGAGTTAAATAATGAACAATAGAAGCTTGTTGGGTTTATTCCCCTCCACTGTGACAGATTTCCATCTTCTACTTGAGTTGGTATATGAACAGCTAAGAAACTTTCCTAGGCCTTATTTGCCTTTGGCCATGACAAAACCCTAATGCAGCTGTAATTATAGGGCTTCCCTCAGTTCACACCCATTCTTCCTGTTTCCTCAGGGGATTTACACCAGCAAGGTTAAAATTGCACAGCTGAACTGTACAAGAACCATTTATACTTTTTACTTGGCTCTAGTTAGGAAAAATCAATAGTCAGGAGAGCAGAAACCACAGCCCTTTTGATATTTTTTTGTTTACTGGCATTCACCCACACAGCTGTGTTTGCCATGGATTGTTCTGTAATGGGAACTGCTGCTGGCACAAGTGGATACACCACAGCATGCTGCTCCGCAGCACTTCAGAGGAGGTAAGAAATCCAGAGGGTTGCTACTGTTCCCAGAGGAGACATAAATGTACCTGCTTTGATGCATGGAAGAGCAGTGTATCACAGAAGTAAATAATCTTCTTTCCCCTCCGCACATGCAGGAAGTAGCTTTCTTGTTTCCTCTTGCAGTCATGGGAACAGAGAAAGTAGTTTAGGGGGGGCCACAAAATGTCATCCAGCATTATCAAATCCCCCCTTTGTGGGCCACTGAGAGCTGCAGAACATCATACATTGCTTGATACGCAGGCAACAGAACACGGGTTGTTTTTCTGTGAGCACTGCTACTGGATCCACACCGTTCTTGACTGCTGACAGTAAAGTTTTCTTCTGCAGTGGGCAAGGACATCTCTGTCTGATTACCTCGGTCATTCTGAGTTTTGCTGACTTCAGGATTTAATGCCAGCACACTTCAGCAGAGACAAGATTTGATCTGGCATACATCTGTAGGGGCGTAGGCAAGTGATGTTTGATCCATCTTCCTGGGACAAACAAGTTCAGTGGTGGGCTTTTTAAAATAAATTTGAACCAGAAGAAAGAGCCACCTCTGAACTGTCTCCTTGTGTCACCAGGCTTATGTGTTTCTGGTCTGATACTTACAGAGTCTTAAAGCTCGATTGACTGCCCTGATGAATGACTGCTCTTCCAGAATCTCTTCCACTTTGGCTTTGCCTAGCTTTCCACAATAAAGGGAGTCAAAATTTCCAGGATGATTCACCCCAGCTACAAGCAGAGATAATCCTGTACAAATCAGTGAGAATCAAGCACACTTTGTTGCTGTCCCAAACTTGTCATCATTACCTAAACTGCTATCATTTCTATTTTGTCATCTCTACTAATCTTCTCTCTACATCACTTCGTATTTGTCATAGTGGACGAAGTATTCCCATAAATGCCAATCATATTACCCCACAGTACTGTGCCATTTTTATCTCTGTCATACCCAGGAAACACAGCATCACATCAGCCACAGAACTGAAATGGGAGATGGTCAGCATCAAAGGCTCGCTAGCTGTGTCCAAAAGCACGTGCCACTAACCTGCCCTGTGGAGAACTGAAGCAGCCTGAAGTGCATAAGCACAAAGAGCAGTCTTGTGTAGGCAAGACACTGTGCAGTGGGAAAGGAATGAGAGAGACTCGGCGTGACCTGGACTTTCTCCTGGGCGAACAAGGCTCAATATCCTAGAAGCATGCAAGACAGTATCCTAGATGAACGTTCACACCACACAAAGCTCCACAACTACCTCCCTCCACACCCTGCCACCGAACTTCAGTCATCCATCTGTTGCCAGGTACTCAGCCATGCTGCTGGCTCCCCTCTCACAGCAAAAATCCCAGAGACAGAATAACTGCACACTAGATCTGGCAAATTCAGTGCTTGGAAGAAGGAGTTACTTCCCTCCACTGCCAAGCCCACGTGATAACCTCAGCACTCTGGTGAGATACAGAATAATAGAAGTTAATTCAAAGCCTTGACATCTCACAGCTATCACAGTGGTATCTGAGCTATTGCTCTCCTGGTGCCTTGCTCACAGCAGAGCTGGGCATAAATATGCCGGTTCGTGATGCTATCATCAGATGGATTTCGTTGGATGCAAGGTCCTCACATAGTTGTGCATAAGTTTAAGTTCACTTCAGTTCCCAGTGCTGCAGGGTGCACCACTGGAAATGAAAAGCAAATTAGTTAACAAGTGAGAGTCACCTTGTACATATATCTTTGAAAAGAGCTTGGCATGGTGAAGAATCAAATGGCTTGGTTCTCCAATGTCCTGGTTCGAGTGAGAACAGAACTAATTCTGTTCAGTGATTTTACTTTTCAGCTCAGTTCTTCTAACTCCCTGCACTTTCTGAAGTTAGCAGCCTGTTCTCACAGACAGTGTCTGCTGCTAGCAGTGAGAACACCTCATGTTTAGAGTTACTACCAAGGCTTGGTATGCAGACCAA
>WUAM01000287.1:76955923-76967292 GCA_024336885.1 Actenoides hombroni
TTTCCCCCCCCTTCCCCTCGGCGCCCCCCCCCCCGCCCACCTCGCCCCTGCCATTGACTTCCTTGATATATCTGCTTCCTCCTATTAAAATACTACAAGGTGACAACACTGAGGGAAGAAAAGGAAAGTGGGGGAGGGAGACAGAAAGGCATATTTTAAAAGGATGATTCCCCTTGTATCACTTGCGCAGAGCACGATCCCCACCTCCCCGCCGGCCCAGCAGATGCTGTGTTAATACAGCAGCCCAAACACATCAGAAACTCAGCCTGCCGAGGCACTAGAGGATGTACCTCTCCAAGATGCAGAAATGAAAAAGAAACTCTCCCCTCCCAAGCACAGATGAGTCACAGAAGATACCTCCCCAGCAAAGTTTTGCTTCTGAATTTCCCTGTGGCTGGGGAAACTGTGCCACAGAGGCACATATGAAGATACATGGCATAGGCTGATGGACTCCAAGGAAGAGGAGGGGTTTGGGTTGGAAGAAGGATGCAAGTGAATTTTACCCAAAGACTGCCACAATTTAAGAGCAACATCAGGTTTCAGTCAGGAGTGAGTGAAGGGGCTGGGTTTGGGCTGGGTTTCAGGCACTGCTTGGACCAGGAGGACAATGTAAGGAAGTATCCAGAAGACACAGGATTCCAAATGAGGAAAACCAGGAGCACTGCAAGACTAATTGGCTTTGGGGCAGTTTGTGTTTCCAATGATTGTATCCTTCCAGCTGATTGCTACTGCACTGGGCTAGCAGAGCATGTAAAGCAGCTCAGAGCTGGGGGATGCTAAGGAGGAGCTAGGGGTGGCTAACTCTAGAGCAGACACTAGGATTGTTGGAGCTGAAGGAGAATATATGAAGAGACAGGTCATTTACAGCAATATGGAAGAAAGTCTGAGATGAGAAAGAGGGCAAATATTACAGAAGTTTTCTGTAAACAAAGATGTGTAAAAGAAGCATATCTCAAGATAAGCTGGGGTCTCCTTTCTACACTGTCTCAAGACAAGGTATCCAATGAAACTGAAAAGGCAATTCACTTTAAAGACTTTTTTTTTAACACAGTATGCACTTAACCTGACATTGGATGTCACTGAGACCACAGAATTTCTGCCTGTCAGGAGAGAACTGGAATTTTTATAGGTGAAAGGGTCCATGGAGTATAACATACAGTAATCCCAAAAACAGCCTGTAAGAGTTTACCCACTGGTGTGCCGACTGACTAGCTCATCTTTAGGCAACACTTTAAAGATGAAGAGTCTGGTGCACTCTAAATACTACTGTTATTTTTATTAAATATACCTCCAAGGCAGCAATGTGAGAGAATTGCGCACTCTGTGACAAGCTTTGTAACAGACAAGAAGCAACAGCCTAAAACGACAACTTGACCTACTCTATGAAACCACACCAGCTGCCAAGAACCCCGTGGACAGACATGGATGTGATTCTTAACGCTGCTAACACTGAGTGCACAGAGGGTCGACTTTGTGCGAGGCTGGGGTGTGGGAAGGATACTCACTTCATATTTTGCTCCTAAATGAATGGTAGGATGGAGATTTGTTTCAAAGAAACCCAAGCAAAGAGGAGATTAAAGTCAGAAAAAGCAGAAGTTTCCCCAGGCACAACCTTTAGTCTGAGAAAAGATTTTTTCAACACGTGGTAGCATCGGAGTGGTTACAACCTGCCTGGCCATAGCAAGTGGATGGGCCTCCTCAAACACGCGCACACACACACGCTCACCCCCCTATTATTCAGTCACCAGGGACTTCCCATCACTTATGTGCAAATTTTGTGGGATCTGAATCAAAACCTTTTCAGACAAATAAAATGTCAAATCTAAATATACCCGGGAAAGCAGTTCTACAGCTACAGAGGAACACAGAAAGGCAGAAATATGTGCACTTCAGTGAGCAAAAGTTTAATAACACAGCCGCCTGAAAGTCAGTGCAGCTCTTGAGGGTGCTTGTTCTTGAGTCCTGAGAAATACCCAGATCTCAGAACTTTCTTTCAATTCCCTCATATGTCAAATGCATTGGCTCTCTGTGATTCAGAGCCTGGGCCTTCACCGGTCTCTGACTTCACTGTCCACAACTGAATTTCCCTTTGCTGCTGAGTCACTCTGCCCATGGACAAGCTGTGCAGATGCCCTGTTCATGCAGCCTGAATGACTGTGGAAGTGTGCTGCCATACTCTGCGGGCCCAGGAAAGTCACTGCCCTCACCAGCACAACACGCTCTTGGAAGTCGTGGTGCTGGCAGTAGTCAGGGTGGCTGAGAACATGGCTTGTTTCTCTGAAAGTGCCCTGAGCTGCATCCGTGGCCCCTCTCATCCATTTCATTCATACAGTAAGTTGGATTCTGTCCCTTCTGTGAACGGCACATGTCTCTGTAATAGCCTCTGTAGGGGATGAGAGAAGCAGTGGATGGGTTTTGGCCCTTCGCATAATGAAACACTTGACCAAGAGGCTTCTTGCAAGGGACTTATGGTTTCTTCATCCCAGCCTGGGGCAGGTTTGGTCCAATATCTGCACCATGTTCACTGCACAGAGTTGTCACAAGTCCGAGAAGCACAGCAGCAAGCACGTGCTTTGGAGTATTTGGGGATGCTATGGCGTTAACATGACTGAAATCACTGGAAAATCAGCACTTTGAGCGTACAGAATATTAAGAAAACAGACTCAGAAGAAAGGGACAGGAGTACTGAGCTTTCAACTGCTTCCAGGATGTCACTGCCTGGGATGCAAGTAGCAGTTAACATTATCTAACAGTGACAAATGGCCACTGTGAGCAGTCCTCTACCTCAGCTTGAATCCTTCTGATCTCACAAACCCTTCAACTCTGTCAAAGACACAAGATCAAACTGCATCAGCTCATTTTCTGCCACTCTGTGGTAAAAGGCATAGGGAGATGAAGCATGAAACTGGCTGCAAATCAATGACATAAAGGTGTGGGTTTCGGCACACTTGGCTGCCTTGGTCAGGCTTCGATTCGTAGTGGCAGCAAGGCACCTCACTTGGTGCCATTATGCCTCAAAATCTCACAGGCAAGAAAACTGATAACAAGCATGGCTCATTTTGTCTTGCTACGGAAGGCTTTATCCTTCTTCTCTCTACTGATCCTGATGAGTGCACAACACTCGTCTGAAAGTGCTTGACTGGGATGGGGACCAGCCACAAAGCACACTCCTTTAGAAACCAGCTTAGAAACCAAGCTCAGGTGGAAGTTCCAAAGGGTGTGGGGGTCTAGCAGACATCTCATGACTGTGAATTTATTTATCATGCAAGGCATCAGAAACATATTGGTCCTTAACCCCCTATGAGGCAATTTGTGTTAAATACTTTATTTTTAAGTGAAAGGGAAAAGAGTTTTGGAATAGGGTAAGGAAACAAGCATTGGTGGTGAATGTAGCAAGCTAGGAAGACAGTGACTTCTAAGCATGAAGTGCATGATGTGGCTGGTTAAAGAAACCACTCACCAAAGAATCATGCCTGGGAGTCCACTACAATCCCTCCCCATACCATTGCTCTCTTCTAGTCCAAGATCACCTGTGGCCTGAGACCTGACTCCCTACTCCTATCCAAGCACTGCAAAAGAGACTGAACGCTGGTCAGAGGCTACAGTTACTAACTCCCCAGCAGGGCCAAAGGAGGAGATGGTAAGCATGGATAGGCCTCAGTGTCTTCCTTTGGTGGACTGCTCTGGAGTCATCAGGGAACTGTCCCACTGGATAACACCAGCAGGCAGCAATGCTTTTCCCTTTTCACTCAGTAACGCTCAACTCCTCTCAGTGCTCCTCTCATTTGGGAAGCTGCAGCTGAAAGGCTCCCCAGGAGACAGGGGAGTGTGGTCTGGAGAGCGGGAGGGACTCTCATCTGGTTTGGCAAAGTTGTCGTGCCAAGAACAGGCCCCTTTTCCCCATGACTTTGCACTGTGTGAAGCTCTGTTGGTGTTTCCTAGTGACAAGCAACTCCCCATCCTTCCACACTGGGGAGCACTGGGAACACGAAAGGAGGGGAAGCTGTATCTATTTCATGCTGATTCAGAGGTCAGCACAAGTCAGCATCACTGGTCTGCAGGTGCAAGGGAATTTTCTGCAGGGAAAGCCTGAGCTGCTCTGCAGGAATGTGTCCTTTTTCCGGATCTTTTCATGCAAGAAGTCAAAAGTGCTCTTTGTCATACGATTTAGTTTTAGGTAGTCCTGCCATGAGACTTGCGGGTCCCTTCCAACCTGAGATATTCTATAATTCTATGAAAAGTTGTTACATCACTTTCTGATCAATAAAGATGGAAGGATTTTGATGAGCTAAAAAAGCCTCGTTCCATCTTTCTCACTGTGGACGTTACACCTGTATTAACACATTACTGTATTTGCACGTTAAACACATATAGACGTTTTCTCTTGTTTTGCCTTTATTGCAATTGAGTGCTTTTACCAAATCAAAATCAGATCATTTGGTATTCTCAAAACGATTGTTTCACTCTGGACCTACCTGGTGATCGCTGGTCTGTGTGATGCCAGTAACTGTCACTGGACATTACCAGAAGAATTAAAATGTAGCCTTAGTGAAATTTAAATACATAAATGCTATTGTATACAGAACTTTTTACTGACTAAAGAAAATAATCTTAGCACATCATCCTGCTGTATAAACAAATGGATGTGCTATTTTTTCATACCTCAACAATATTTGTTATTTCAAAATCGAACATACGTGATGCTTAAGACTATGCAGTTAAAATATAAGTATTCCTAGTTTATATCTATGCATTAAGAAACTAAATGATATTAAAACTGAGTACTATAGATTATGTTCTTCTTTTGAACAGCAAAAACCATGTAGACTTTTGGCTAATAGCTCACTGTCTTTTTTACATAAAAGCAAGATCTGTTGAAATGTGTTGACCCACTGGAAGCATCCAATGACATTTTGATCTCACCGAGGTCAAGGAAAGGTTGCCATTGACTTGAGCAGGACCAAAAGGATGTGCTATTGGAGGGCTCCCTTGCTGCTCTCAGAACGCCACAGCGATTCCTGGGCGCCCGCCAAGCAGGTTATCAAACAGCGCTGGCTCTGGGGATCACAAACACTCTGCTCAGCCTGTGGCCTTCCTGACACCTGTGTGTGAGTGCAGGCAAGCCAGAGGTACCAGCTGCTTCGGGTAGAATGAGGAAACAGAACATGGTTAAAAAACCCTAAACACTACCCACGCTTTCTCCTCGCTGTCAGAGCGGGACTGCGCACAAACGTTCTTTGCCAGCATGTAAAATGAGATGAGGGTCTGTCAGTGATGGAGGGCATCACGGGTTGGTACCAGCTGAGGGAATGTGCTGTGGCCCCAGGTCACGGGTCTGGGCTGTGTGGAGCACATTTGGGCTATAATGCAGCATCACAGCCTGTCTCTGAACAACGGGATGAGGGAGAGAAACTGTGGCATGTAAAAGAGCATGGGATGAAGCACAGTATGAACCACAGAAAGAACCAAAGGATTTGACAGGTTTGATCAGTCGTGTATCAAACACTGTGACCTGTGGCCTCACCAATGGTTTGAAATATGTTCAGGCATAAAGCAAAAGCTGCTTGGACTCCCTTCCCATCAAAGGGAATAAACCATGTTGAAGGTTTATTGCTAAAGGCAAAGGGAAACCGAGGTTCTGGAGTGTTAGTGTTTCTTGCTCATTTTCACCTTCTGTTTGAAGACAGCAATGTCATAATAGCTTTTAAATTTCACCAGGAAAAGGGGTATGGGGATGATAACCGTTAACATGCCAAGTACTGCAGCCAAGGCGGCCGTCACCTTGACGGCTTTGGTGAGAGGGATAATATCTGCATAGCCCACTGTAGTGAGTGTGATCAAAGCCCACCAGAAGCAAAGAAGAATGTCAGTAAAGTGCAGCTCCCGTGCATTGCGGGGGTGGCTAGCCAGCAATTCCCCATAGAAAAAGAGAGAGCCAAAGAAGAGGGTCTCAAAGGCCAAAATCATCAGCAGGATGCAAATCTCTCTGAGCATGGACTTGAGGGTGTAGCACAGAACCTTGAGGGTCAGCAGCGTTTCTATCAGCTTGGATATCTTCAGGAGTTTGAGGAGATAGACGATGCGAACAAAGCCCAATCAAAGCCCCAGGCTTGGCATTCTCTGAATCTGCCCGGCCACAGAGAGTTCAATATAAACTGGGAAGATGGAAAGCAAGTCAATCACATTCAGGGGATTTTGGAAGAACAACTTCTTGTCTGGGCAGAAGCAAAATTGCACAGAGAACTCAAAAGTAAACCAGAGGACACAGAAAAGCTCCAGATGAAGCAAGTAGGCAGCCTGGTGGTAATAGGGTTCATGGTCCTTGTGAGGAACCTCAAAATAGCCAAGGGAGGTGAAGTTAGCAGTAAAGAACTCATACTGTGCCTTGGTCTCCTCACAGAATATGATGACAATTCCAACGGTGAACAGCAGAGAAACAAAAGCCAGACACTGCAGAGGGAGGAAATGGCACACATGCAGTTAGTTCAACAACCGTGTATCGTGCACCCTCCCTGCCCCACCACAACCCCAGGATCCCTGTCACAGGCACAATACATTCCCAGACTGATCTTTCTCAAATCACCATCGTTTCACTGGCGTAAGGTGCATTTTCTGCTTCCAGATTTGAAAAATAATAGAGAAGATTGGAGTAAAAGAAAAAAACTCCTATATTGGAGTTTGTAAGGAAGGGGAAATGTCCAACAGCTGGAGCACATGGACAGACTCATTCAGAGGGCCACTTCAGCACTAACCCAGAAATAGCAGCAGCACCTAAAAACATCCTCTGCAGACTCTGACTTGCATTTCTTGCTCTGCATGCCTGACATTCGAAAGGGGCATGGGACACGCATTTTGTACAGAGAACAGGGATAAAAGGAGGAGGGGAGGAGGGGTTATTTTCTTTTCCAGTCTGGGACTCAAAGCATACTTATCAAAGCTATGAAGCCATTAGCATTTTTCATGGACCCATTCCAGCAATCCCAAAGGACACGGGCTGTGTCCATCTCCACATTTTACCTTAGCACTGAAAGAAGAAAAGGGCTCTTCAAATATAGACCAAATCTTTGGCTGCCACCTTGTTCGCCAGATGAAATCCCTTCTTTCTGTCTGGCCGATGAGGCACCGGTCATCATTCTGTTCATTTTCATCCCAAAGGTTAAACTCCTCTGGCTGCACCTCTTTGTTATTCAGCTTCAGCCAACAGCAGGATGCTAGATGTGTCTCATTGATTTCCCAGAAAGCCAGCTCTTCTTCCAAGACTGACCTACAGGTATCAAGGGGGCAGTGGAAATGTTTGGTCCTATAATAGTTCAACACGTAGCTAAAGATCTCAGCGCTCCTATCAAAAAAGAACTCTTTGGTGGTGGGATCATAGTCGTAGATGCTTGGGGCATGGGAATCCGTCAGGCTGCACAGCTTGGTCCCTGGAAAGGTCCGGAGGGTGCTGCTGTATGTCTCATATCTGACTCCCCCAATATTCAGGATGATTTTTTCCTTGGAGCCTTCCATCTGTGAGGGAGGTGCAAGGTGCAAGTCCTCATAGGCTCACGTTTACCTTCAATCAAAAAGAGAAGCCAAATTAAAAGAAGTAAAGCAAAGCAAGTTTTGGAGCAGGATGGTTTTCCAGGGTACCTCATTCCAGTGCTTTTTAAAGCACAGTTGGTACCTGAAGCTTACATCTCCTGTAGGGAGGAAAGCACTTTGGACATTTCCCAACAAGTTCAGTGCCTGTTCTTCGACTCTGCTCCATAGCCATATTGTCCGAGTGCTTGTCAGGAGATGCATCAAACAAAGTGACAAACATCTGGTTTGCATTGCTCTCCCTCTCATGGGAACAGAGCATGCAGTCCAGAGTCTATTTCACAACAGTTGTTCCTATACTGTAGATAATCACTTCAATAAACTCATTTGAGGTAAAGTTCTCATTCTCAAGACATTTCTTCCACTATCCCTTTGCTCACCTAGCTCTCCCATCTCCACCCCCCATTTTTTTCTCCACAAGAAGTTTCTTGCAGAGACCCCCATGTGCCAAAGAGGTAAAACAGCCATCAACAGCTTCTTCTCCACACAAGTCTTTAAACATCATCTCCTGTGTTGGCTCAACACAACAAGTTTCACAAGAGACTCTGCTGCCTGGTGAGAACATTTAGGTTTTCTGAGTTATGCTTTTTTCTTCACTCTTCCCTGCACAGAGTCCCACTGAGCCAAATCACCTTTTCCTTGGCAGGAAGTTGCTCCTTACCTGGAGTGAATATGCAGGATTCCTCGACTAGACAGCAATAGCGAACAAGAACGTGCTGCCTCCTTCAGGGCTGGCTGACATCTCAGAATAGCACCAGAACCTGCTGCCAAGGCCTCTCACGGGGGAAAGCGCATTCAGTTGCTTATTTCCTGTAATACATCCCCAGTTCTGCTCTTCAAAATACAGCATACCTGAGAGAAACTCAAGCCCTGCTTTAAGGAGGTTATACGAAGAATAATATTCAGCTCTATCAGAAAAGTCTGGCAGTTGCAGCCTGGTCTCACACTCACGGCACAAGAGGATTACTGCTCATGTGCTGTCCTTGCCTATCCCAATATACGTGAGGCTTGATGCAGCTTTACCCTAAAACTTCCACTGACTTTAACAGGTGCAGGGCTGAGCATAAGGACTAAGTGTGTGCAGGCATTGCTTAGTGCTGGCTGCACAGGAATCCACACACCACGACTCTGAGCAGGTTAGATTAATTCAGCACTCAGCAGATCTGGAGTTCCATTATTGGCCTGTTGCCCAGCTCTCTATAGAACACAGTGATTTTTGACATCCCAGCTAAACTTGCCTTTGTCTGCTTAGAATGCCAGATACCTCTTGCTCATAAGTAACAATTCCCATGTGACAAACACACCAAGAAGTGGCATTTCATATTCTTACCTGGGTGCTACTGCAGCAACTCTGCAACCAGAAGAAAGGAGAAGAGACTGGGAAGAATGGAGAAAAATTCAGTGAAAACAGGATGTTCAATGGCTGGTCTCCAAAGCACAAGCCTCATAGATGCCAGAAAAGAAAACCAGCCAATAGCACAGAAAAGATGTTCCCTGCTCTATTAGCAGCCGCTCTCCCCTCTCCAGGGAATAATACTCAAACAAGCAGGCAACAACTGCCAGGCCACCCACTGCTACATTAACAAACTCATGGGTCATAGTGTTTGGGAAATATGAGGAGCTCAAGTGTCTTAGGACCAATTAGATACTGAACTATCAAGCCATGGAAAGGCAGATGGAGCATTGCTCTTCCTTGGCTGAGCCTTATTCAAGTTTGAGTTTTTTTGAGCTTTTTCTTCATTTCTGGATGACCCAAAGCTTAATCTTTTGCACCCAGTGATTTATTTTTTTTTTTTTTGTCATTGATTACTCTAGGAAGAAGGTGGGCACATAGTTGGAAATCCCAGTCAAGAAAGGCAAGCTGCATGTGAAATTTCCTTTCATCTGATATTCCAACGCTATTTCTAGGTGCCACCTCTGCTTACCTCAAACTCTCTGGAAAGAAAGTAGGAAAAGGATTTTCCTTAATCCCAGCAAGAGCAAGACTATTCAGGAAGGCACTGGGAGCTTCCTTTTCAGTTACACAAATGAAAAGCAGATTCTTGTCTCTTTAGAGAAAGCATAGTTCACCTGCTGGATTTTTAATTTCAATCCACTACCTACATTACCCTGATACACTGAAATCTCTTTTCTTTTAAAAAAGAGGTTTTCCATTTGGGGCTCTTACCTAGATAGCAGCCTGGATCTTCACTTCTCATTGGCACTTCATCTGCAGGCGCAAGCAACTTCATTCACCCCAACCATCCAGACTCCCCAGAGTACCACAGGGACACCACAGACAGTCTTGGTCTCTTCTCTCAGCCAACACCACAGCAAGGCTGCAGAAACTAGAACAGCAAACTGCTGCCAAACTTGTGTGTGACAGTCGGGCAACAAGCCATCTTTGCCCCCTACCTCCCAAGCCCGGAGTGAGCAGCCTCACAGCCAGACATCGCAGGCAGAGCAACAGGACAAGCCCTTGGATCCAGGCTCTGAAAGCACATGAAGCACATGAAGTCCTTGCTCCCTTTCATCTCTGTAACAGACACCAAACCCTTCACATCTCTCCCTCTCTACAGAGACTAAGACTGAAAGATGCTCCTTTTAATTCAATTTCTAGTCCGTCTCTGAGATTCTGGAAGTGGGTGATCTGATTGAGTTGGATGTATCCTGTCAGTTCCACGGCACTGCAGCAGTTGCCTTTTACAACCTTTGCACTGCAGTTGAATTCTGAAACCCAAAAATACTCTGGCAAGCAAAATGCCACATGGTGTTCCTGTGCTCTGAATGAGACCCTTTGATTGCAGTAAACAACTTGCCCTTTCAGAACATTTTTTAAGCAGATGAAAAGTGCAACTCCATTTCCAGAGAACAGGGCCCAGTTCCAAGTTTTCTCCCTGCCTCGTATCATCTGAGAATTTGCTTTCGCTGCATGAGGCACTGGAGCAGCGTGGCAACAAGTGTCACATCTGGTAGCTCAATGCTGCACTTCTTTAGAGTAATGAAACTCTTGGTTAAATCCGGCTTACAGTTATTAACATCAAAGAACAAGGTAGACATTTCTGGGGGGAGACGGGGTGAGAAGATTGAAGCTGTAATGAACTGAGGCATTTTTCAAAGACAGTATTTTAACAGAATTCATTCAGCATTTGTTTTCTCCATAACCTTTCATATTTGATGGTATAAATCTTTTGCACATGACAGAAGTCTCTGCTGTCCTGTTCACATACTCAGATGCACACAGTCCCCACTCTGCACTCAGGCACACCCCTGTTAGGCTGTCTTAGGGAGGGCTTTGTTAACTGCACTTGTGCTGGAAAATGAGAGGAGTTTCAGGTTTCCACTACAAGTATTTATTCAGAGAACGTTCAGAAAAAGTTGGTGACGATGACTTGACGGTTTTGGAAACAAAATCTTGCTTCAGAATATTGAAAAAAAAAAGTTTAAGCTATCCTAAACTCCTGGCAGCCCTGGGGAAAGAACAGGCCAGGCTGCTCTTCGGGTGCTGGAGACAGCACCAGAGCCTACAGCTTCTCTGCTCGCCAAAGCGGTGCCAGTCGCTTCTGAGGACTTCCACCTCCGGCGCTTGTTGCCCAACCCGTGTTTCAGTCCCACCCTCCCTCGATCTCCAACACAAGTGACTTCCTGGGGTTGTGCAAGTCCATCAGCGGCAAGAGAAGTGTAAAGCAACCAGCCTTCAGCCCCCCGGTGATTTACAGTCCGGATCGTTTAGTGATTCCCCCTGCTGCTAAAACCCGCGAGGCGCAGCCCGGCGTTCCGCAGCGTGGGCGCGGGCGGACACAGCTGGA
>WUAM01000287.1:76973901-76995820 GCA_024336885.1 Actenoides hombroni
CCATTTCCTCTTGTTCTGTCACTTGTCACCAGGGAGAACAGACCAACTCCCACCTCACTACAACTTCCCTTCAGGTAATTGTAGAGGGCAATTAGTTTATGTCTGTGCAAAGCTTAGTAACAGTATTGTAAGTATGTGATCAAAACAAATACTTAATTTGGAAAACATCGTGCTTTTGATTTGCTTGCTGTGTGCTAATTCCACAAAACACTCTTGTGGTATCCCATGAAAGTGAGTTAAATCATATCCTAGGAGTCTTTTGTCATCATGTTTGTGTGAACTACCTATTGTCAGCTCTCGCTGTTTGTCCCACAGACCTGCACTTAAGTACCTTCGACCCCAGTTGTTGGTAGTTCTAAAAGAATCAGGAATCTACTTCACTTACCAAAGTAAATCTTCCCCCAGAACACTCAGTCTTAGAATGTATATGCTAGTGACTGTATTTGTAGCTTTTGAGGCAACAGTTGTTCCATGTCATTGTCCTCATCAAGCTGCGAAATGCCGCGTGCTGCGGGGCAAAGAGGGGAGTTGGGGCATCTTCATTTTGAAACCCTTGGAACTGGTGACACAGTTGACACTACAAACACTGTGAATAACCAGCCACTTTCCAGGGCTCTGCAATGCTTGTTCTTTACTACTAGCACAACCAAACCAAGCTGACATTATTCCTGTGAAATAATCTCTATTTTCTATCTTAAACACATTATGATATATATATATATATATATATTTCGTGGGTGATTCTCAGGAAAACTTTAGGCTGCATTCAGCATCTTGGCAGTGCCTGTACTGTTAGAACGGACAGCGAGTGCGATGGGATCCTGAGGCAGGGCCTTTGGTTAAACCTTCCCTGTTGTGCCTGTCTCTACTGGTTTGGTTTTGGCTTTTTGATGGTTCCCCTAAGCACAGGTTTCAAAGAAGACAAAACAGATGTATATGATGTTTATGACTGTAAAAATGTACCTTTTTCTGTCTTGTGGGTTTTGTTTCTCTTAGCTGCCTCATGGTTTCCTGAGTGACTCCTAATGATCAGGCAACTTCAGATAGCTGTTCTGATACTTAACAGCAGCCAAGGATGGGAGGCTGTTTCACAACTCGGCTCACAAAACTAACAAAGAGCAAAACCCTTCAGCAGTGAAACTACTGCAGAGAAATTTTGCAATTGTACTTAACTGCCTTGTGTGCTCACTGTTCAGAGAGAAGCTTGGGCAAGAATGTTTTTATTTTCATGTATGTGTGTATTATTTCCAGTAAGTACTAGTTCCACAATTCCAGACTTTGGACCAAACTTCTGGAAAGGAAACATTTGTGTTTCTGGATCAGAACAGCTTTGGCATGGAGTTTCCAACCTTTATTCCTTTACAGGCTTTTTCTCCACTCCTTTTACTTCTTTAAGCAGTATTAGCTCCAGAAAGCAGTGTAAGCCAGGTGCTGCTGTGCTTTCCCTTGTTTTAAGCCTTCTTTATGCCCACTTTCCCCATTTTAATCCTGAAGAGTGAAAATTATTTACTTGAAAATCAATTGAAGACTTAAAAATAATGAGAATTCACATCTTGAACCTTGCTGGTGTGTCCTTTCTGCACACCAGCTTTTTAAAACAAGCAAACAAACTTAAACCCACACAGTTTTGTTTTGTTTTCTCTTCCCCTACCCCCCAAGCAGCAAGAACATGTGTGCATTGTAGCAAAGGCTGGAACTGGCACTGGGGTGAGATTGTCTGCCTTCACTACACTTTTAAAAGACACCTGGCTATGTCGAAGTTGAGCTGGGAGGCATGGGCAAAGCAAGAAAACCCACTAACCACTTGTTTCTAGCCATCTTCTGGGCAGCCTGCTGACAGAACTATGATGATCAATAAGTTTTGGAGTTTGCTTCATGCAGCTGGGTCTCAAAAGAGCCCTTACGTAGTTCTCCTGCCTGGGTCCTTAAGGGAGAATCTTGATACCGTGCAGTTACTTGTTTTGCAACATGTAGATAGCTTAATAAAAAGCCCTATTCCAGCCTTCATTTTCTAATATTTTTAACATTAGAAAGTTGTTTGAATAATAGTTTTGCTTGAGAGAGAAAGTGCTTTTTCAGTTAAGCTTCATTTTCTGTGGAAGCTTTCCTCTGCTGATAGACCTGCACTGTGTTGCTCATTTCAGAGCGCTGAGGGGACAAAGGTCACACTGCATCTGAACACTACACTAGCTCCCAGAGAACAAGTGTCCCTCTGGACAAATGCTAAATCCCAGTAAGGGCCAAGTGGAGCTGGCTGAGTGTGATGAATGTTCAGACACATCACAATTACTTTCTTCTTCTAGAGGGAGAGGCAGGGGTGGGTTGGAAGCCTCGGAGTGGTAGAGCAAACTGGGACTGGGTGCTTACTCCCATATTTCATCCTTGAGTGGCTGCTTCATCTTGTGCTATTTTTATCCTAGCATCCAGATGCAACTTTTAAAGAACACAAGCTGTTGTCTTTATAGTTAACGGGGGGCTGTGTCTATATCTAGCTTACTGGAACTACCTACACTTTTTTCTTAGGGCCCAAAATTATTAAAAGTTGTTCACTGAATATGTCAAGTGACCTATGAAAGTGCTTTTTAAATTTAGGATGCCTATGTAATTCTGAGCAAAGGCTTTCATTTGCCCTATCAACATACCCTGTAACTTGGATTGTGCAGAGGGCAGAAGATGCCTTTAGACCTAAAGCAAAATGAGCTACCTGCAAAGGATCCTCTGCTGTCTGCTCCAGAGAACTGACCCAGTGGACCTTTCTTAGTCAGATGTTCTTCTGCTTAAACGGCTCTTTATTGAAGCTGCCATCTGCATGGAGATGTCCTTAATAGTTGGTGTTGCTCAGTCATTGCGTGTGGGAATGATGGTAATTATGCTGAAACAATTTCCAGAGAAAAGTAGGATTGAATCTGGGTTTTGTTCTTAGAAACAGATTCCATTCTACCTCTTGCCTTCAGATCTCCCACCACATAATCTACTTATGACAAAGTGGTTTAGTGTTTGTGTTGTTTCTGCTCTCTGAGATCTTCAGCAGCTGCGTGTATTTATAAAAATCCTGTGTTGAATCGAACTCCTACCCAGATCTTTAGATTTTGAAGTCACCTCTATTGGAGAACACAAATTTTTTCATCCATTCTATACCAAAATGTGCTGTGTTTGACATGGGTGCTACCATTCCAAATCCAATTAGCCTAACTGCAAAAGCAGTTGTTTGAAACTAGCCACCTTGGTTTTGATTCTAATAAGTGTCTATTTTAGTGCTGTATCTTGACACAGATAGAGAAGGTTATGGGTGGAAGTGTGAACATAAGAATTCAAGAGAATCCCATGGCTGGATATTGGGGATGTTGTGGGGAATTTGACTTCTGTCCCTTTTGCTGTATTTTATTTTCAAGTGTCAGTTCAGCCTACCTGTGTGGGTCCTCTCAGAGTTCCACTTGCATTAAGCCAGCCTAACAGGAGATGAAGTGGGCCTTGTGCTGGACCATTCAGTGCTGTCAGGCTAACCTGTGACAGGATAGCTGTAAGGGTAGGAGACAGCCACAAAAGAGCTGTAAGTGCTGTGGGGAAGAGCAGTTGTGATCCTACTGCAACTTACCTGTGGAACATGTGTGTGAGCTGCACCTTAGGGTGTGCCTTGCCAGCAAGTCAGCAGGGTTGCCTTTTCCTCTGAAACTTAAACTGACTCTGGGGCTCAGAGGTCCTCACATCTTAGCTGGTCTGCTGGCAGAAGACTTGGATCATACTGCAAACCATAGGTATTTCAGTATGATAAATGTTCCTGCACTTGTGAAATACCAAGATACTTACCTCTGCAAATTGAACAGAAGTGTTTCCCTCAAGGCTCCAGTTTTGGTCCACTTTGCACAACTGCATTTTTCCCTCCAGGTCTAAAACTGGCGTACATTTTTAGTGCCTTACAGCAAGCTACATCACCTCCTCATAGTTCCAGGCATTTGGTTCTCAAACTTGTTTCAGAACTGGTGTAAGTGGTGTTTTGCTACATCAAGAAGTAAGTGGTATTAATAAGACTCTCTGATTACTCTAGGGAGGCAGTGGCTGAAGCTCTTCTCAGTGATGGCTTTCTCATCCCAAAGAAGGATTGTCTGAAGATGCTAAATATCAAGTATGAAGGTTGGTGTTTTAGGCACCACATAAGTAAAAAGCATATAGCTGGTGTTATGTCCAAGTCTGTTGGGTTTTCTTTCTCATGATATTGAAATCTGTAATCCTCTGCATATTTTTCATATATCTGGGTCCTTAAACATCTTGTAACCTGTTCTCCTGACCCCTTTATGGCTATGCTTAACTATTGATTTTTCATAAACCTCTTACCATGAAGGGACAGCTCTTCAGTACTGAATGCTGCCTGGCCAAAAGATCTTCTGAAGCTTGCACCTCTGCCCTTACCTGCAATAGTTAACTGATTTAATGAACTCCCACTGGTTTCTTTGCTACATTGACGGTTTGAAGCAAATCTAAAACTTTTTTTGAGACTCATTCACTAGCTGCTGCCCACAGTGTGGAGTTGCATGGATTTTCTGCCAGAGAATTAAGTACCCAGAGGCAATGAAAATCAGTAATTTGCCTGGACCTCTTGGAAACGCCCAGCCAAAGAGCTTTCTAAGAAGGAGTCTCAAATTTCTTCAACTATATTAGAGTAATAAAAACTTAGGAGCTTTTTGATTCTGTGTGCCTTCTCTTTGCTGTGTATTTTTAGACAGAATAGCTCTTCATTATATGTGAAATAAGATGAAACTGCAAAGGGTTTAGCAAAACAGGGAGATTTTCCTGTGGTTTGTGATGTGATCAGGTGTTTTATTTCCCGCTTTCATTGAGCTGTTGTGTTAATTGCCAACTTGCTGCTTATTTTACTTCAATAGCATAAGAAAATAATAGTTCCAGGTTGAGCGAGGATGCCAGAAAATACCCTGAAACCATTGATCTCAGAGCAAACTGCTTTAGTTTGGAACAAGCGTCACACCTGCGGCTCACAAAAAATTACAAAAGAGTGATTTTCAACTTCTTTTTTTTTCTGTGTTTGTCGTTGTTTTGTTTGTTTGTTTTGTTTTTATCTTCTTTATCACAGTAGGGAAAGAGGTATGGCAGTTCAAAATTCCTCAGACGTTTTACTGCTTTTGGCAGCCTTTGCTGACAGGCCTCCTGTCCCGAAGCTTTACCCAAATCCTGATAGAGAAAATGTTCGTGGAGTTGAAGGAATGTTCTGACTCGTCACAACTCCGGGCTCAGTTCTTGATCAGCTGGATTTCTGAGATTCTGACTGGCATTGCCAAAGTGAATGCTGGTGAGTGTGTCTGGGGTTTCTGTGTGTGAACAAAACCGTGTGAAGGGTCTGTTGTGCACTGCTGTGAGCAGCGGGGGAGCTGTGTGGCCTTGAGATGGGAAGTGCCATAGCCTGATTCTGACATTCTGTCACGTGAACGTAGAGCTGGGTTTTGTTGCCTCTCTTGGACTTTTCAACCTGCAGCTTATGCAGGTTGTGCATTTCTTAGCAAAAAATTGAAATTGTTGCTGGCAACTTTGCTGCAGCCTCCTCAAGGCAGGAAAAGCCAATCCCTCCTGTGACAGATCAGGCCCTTAAGTGCTATTTTTTCCAGATATTAGTGCTTGTAGGAAATAACAGTAGCAGGTAACAAAAAGAGATGTTATATGTAACCTGTTATGAGTTCCCCGTTCCCGGTTCTTTCCTCACTTAACAGAAGCCTGCCTTTAAAAAGATACTTACATAGTCTTGCTGTCCTCTTTTAATCCTTCAATGGGTTTTCTTGCCTTTTAAACGTACCCAAGAGTAATAAGTAATAATTTGATTTCTACCTCTTTAGAACTGTTTAAATTGGCAAACTGTATGTTTCACTCCAGAGACAGGGGCACAGAAACCTTTTAATTATTTAAAGTGTGTCTCAGGAATTCTGTTACCAGGGTTTTTACGCTGTCATATCCCTGAGGAGGTTTCCAGCTGGTTAGTTTTGCCACCACTGCTTGTCCTCGCCCAGTCTGGCTCAGTCTGCACCAAGATTTTGCCAGTATCTGTGTCAGTCACGGGTTAATGTTTGGTGCTTTCGGTCAGCGCAGAGTGTTACCTGTTATGTACCAAGATGCCTGAATGATTGTGGTTCCCAGCTGTTAAGTCTACTCATTGCAATGCTGTCTGGAATGATCTCAGGTCCCAGAAGCAGTTAGTGCATTTGTTTGGAGCGTTACTGTACAAACCCATCCTGTGGCTTTCCTGCCTGGGTTGGTCTGTACACAACCAGCTTGCCAAGAGCTGCACCTCACCGCGGTCACCTCTCGTGGAGCTAACCTGCCTGCCAGTGCTCTGGCAAGTCCCTTGGTGTGTTTGGTCGGTACGTGTAGTCTTGGGCTTGAAATGGAATGCCAGCTTATTTGAGGAGGAGTGTTCCACTAGAAATGTGGAGAGATGAAGGACATGGTATTAATGAGTTTTGAGCACCTTTCTGTTTTCATTATCTTCTTTGAAGGAAAGAAAAGACAACAGTGTAACAAGCAGGTGTCCACGAAGGAGCTGTTCCTCCATAAAGTTCCTTTGCAGTGGTTAAGACTGACTGATAATTGCTTGGAAACTCCCTGCTGGGCAACTCCACACCTTCTTCAGCTGTAAGTTTGATCCTGTGACCTAGAAAAGGGACAGCAAATGGTGCTGGGTAACAGCTTTGGCCAGCTCCCTTGTGCTGTGCTCAGTTACAGCTGTGTTCACTTCCTTTGCATCTAGTAGAAATTGTGGCAGGTGCATATGAAGGCCTGCTTGTTGCTGCTCATCTCCTCTTTGATTCTACAAAGAGAAGAAGCAGGAGAATTGCAAAGGATTCCACCTTCAAAATGAAAGCAGAGATTATCTGAGGAGGTATTAAAGAAGCAACCTGCTCAGAAGGGAAGTGATTTGGAGGCAGAGATGTGATTTCTTATTCAGGTGATATGAATTTAGCACAGGTGGTAACTGTTTTACAGGAAAGCAGGAGTTCCCTTAGAAGTATCCCATGTCCTTAATTTTAATTATAGAAGAGGGAGTATTCCAACATTCACCCACCAGGAAACACTCAGATTTGCCTGTGAGAGGAGATGTGTGAGCTGTCCTGTACGAAACACGTGTAAAAGGCTGATCAGCTTGATGAACCTTCATCTGGAATAGTTTTTGCTTGTAAGACCTTTGCACTGGCCTTTTCCTTTCTAGGATCCTCACGATCATGCGGCCTCGCCTGCCACGTTCCTCACGGAAGAACCTTGTCTATCTCGCTTCCGTTTATACCGAAGGAAGCGGCCCCTTGTCCAGTCCAGGCCTCTCCTCAGACTGCAGTGAAGAGCCAATTTACACCATAGAGAGCTTACAGTGGAGGGCCAGGCAAGACAATCAGGTTGAAAATCAAGGGTACACTGTGGAGAAACAAGACGATGTGCTGGAGAGAGACGATGGTGTAGAGGAGGTGGAGGAGGAGGAAGAAGAGACGGTAACTGAGACAAATCCTTGGGAAGGACTTGCTCCCTCTGGGAACACAGTGGCTATTGCTGAGAAGAGGGCAGCGCTGCAAGGGTCCGCCTGGCAGATCACTGCAGGTAAACAAGTGCTTTGTAAGACTTCGTTTTCACCACTGGCAAACATTAATTGAAATGCAAAGGCAAGAATGGCATGAAAGGAAAATCAAATCAAATCGATGTGCAGTCTCTTTAGGGCAGTGCTTGGGCTTTTGGGCAGGTATCAGGTACACCAAACAGATCCCTTTGGTCAGAGACCAAGAACTGGCCAAGTTGTGCCTGATTAACAGGAGTCTCACACAGTCTGTGCAATGACTGCTGTCTCTTTGGATTGGAGTGCCTTACCTTCTGAAGGCTTCTGTGTGCCGGGCTCTGCTGAGCTGCTACGGAGCATTTCAGGAATAAGTGTTCTGGTGTCAAGAAGGCACGTAGCTTAAGAAATCTTTTTGTCAAAACAATGACATAGAATAATTTGCATCTTTCATTTAGTTAGATGTGAAATAAGAATGAAATGTCAAGGGGGATTTCCCTGCTGGGAACTGCCTTTGAAGTTTTGGCACCGCAGTATAAAGGAATGGAGTCACCGTCCCTGGATGTGGTTAAAGAAAGGCTGGATGTGGCACTTCATGGTCTAGCTGATGTGGTGGGGTTGGGTCATAGGCTGGACTTGATGATCTCAGAGGTCTTTTCCAGCCTTAGTAATTCTATGATTCTGTGTGAATGGACTCTCTGATCTTATCAGTTGTGATGGACCGATCCCCATTGTGCAGTTTCTGGCCCCCACTGGAAGCCAAATTTAGTAAGTGTGAAGTGATGAAGAGGAAACAGCAATAGGTGCTCATAAAAACAAATGGCAGAATTCCCAAAACATTATTGTACCTTTTTTTGTTTGTGCCAGCCCAGCCCACCTCTGTGTCCAGACTTGCTTTATTGGTTAATGGGGCTTCCCCAGCCTTACGCTCCTCTGTGTTTGTGGCTTCCATTCTTTACTCAGCATTGCACTGTGGCTGTGCAGCTGCTAATCTCAGTGAGTCGTTAAGCTCATACTCATGGTCTCACTGGAGGAATGAGATGCTGGCTGCAGCAGTGCTGTTTCTGATCTCCATAGGTGGACAAATGGCTCTTGCCATTGACAGAAGTATGCAGAGTAACTTTTTAAATTAACATCTGTAAATCAATGTGTCTGTTTCAAAAGAAATTATGCTTAAAAAAGGAAGGTAACTATGCAGGGTTGCTCTAGAACACTGTGGGGTGTGTTTTAGTGGACACTGCCTCACGGGGGTTGGATGAGCTGCACTGTGCAGACTGTGTGATGCTACGTGACGCCGGGCGCGTCCCTGCTTCCTCACACGCTGCGGTGACTGTCTTTGCAAGAGATGGTAAGGTTAGAAATAAAATTAGTTAGAACTACAGTTCACACTTAATTTAGCTGAGTACCTGAGATTGTTCATTTTTGCTGAATGGCTGAGCTGCATGAGATGGTATTTGTGGGCTTGGAGGGACCATAGGTTTTGAAAATCTCTCTGTTTATGTGCTGTTTTTACTCAGATGAAGTACAATGGAAAGACTTTCCGCTTGGGAAACTCCCAGGTCAGACAGATGACCCTGATGGTCTAATGTTGGGTAATTATTCCATGATGTCCCTGCTTGATCAGCCACTAAGAGATGAGTGGCAGTCTCCCAATACAAAGTGAGTAATGATGTGGGCAGGATTTTGTCCCTGAACCATGAAATGCATTTGTCTCTGTGCCTTGTAGTAGATGATGTGAAAAATTGAGGATGAGATTTCCTTTTTAGTTCTGTTTGACTAAACAGTTTGACCTAAATATCTACTGCTATCTCTAATGTCTACTAACTGTGCTTCTCAGGGATTTTTCAAGTACTGTGTGTGTTTGGAAGGACCTTTGCAGTGCTGGTGTCACAGCTAACAGTCTGCTCTTCATGCTGTGCTGACAACTCCCAGCATTGTCTGGTGCTGTTAGTAAGATACCGTCTGCTGATCCCTTGGACTGACTGGTCTGGAAGGGCAGAAGTTTTAAAGCAGGCTACTGAGAGCTGGTGCAGGATCTGCCTGGTGAAACACTGGGATAAAGAATGGGAGGAACTGTGGTCTTGCAATTAAAGTGTTCAGGACTAGGAGTCTTGGAAGTCATTTAGCATCCCCTGCTGTCAGTTTTCCCAGACAAGTTTATCTTCTGTATTTTACACAATCTTCCTGAAACGGGCAGTGCTTGGCTGCAGATTGCCTTTGTAACACCTGAGGAGGGAATTTGCTGCACATACCTGGGGTGGTGAATATGCAGAGAATTACAAATCAGTGGATGCAAATGTGTTTCTTTCCTGTGTGCTTGAAATGGCAGCTACAGAGCACTTCTGAGTAAGACCTGTCCCTGCAGTCCCAGTTACTCATCCTGTGGCTCACCCAGCATGAGACAAACTCTCTTCCTCGCCCTTCCCCACCACAACAGGAGACTTCCAGCTTGTTTGTACTGCATTAGCCTGACAGTATGCCTGTGTTCCTGCTGGACACAGTCAGACAGAAGTTGCTGCTACCTGTGCTGCTCTTACAACTCACCAGTGTCGCTGGAAGCTGCTTCATAAAGCCCTAACAGTCACCCTTTGAAGCTGAAAGAATATACTCAACATTTAACCTCTCCGAGTTTGTCTCCTCCATCTTCTCCTGTCATCAAGTCTGAGAGCTGATATTTTTAACTGCTGCTGTTCTCAATCCCTTCTGCAAATGTGCTTTTACTTTGTACTCCTTGGGTCTTCTGCACTATCTGAAAGTTAAATGCGGCGGTGTAATTGGCAATCCAAAATGTGATTTCCATGGTATCCTTTGAGGAAGCCAGTTTATAATCTTACCATCTTTACTCCTCATGTTCTTTCAGAAGGAAACTGTTGGAAGATGATGAGATATTGCTGTTCAGCAGTTTGGAAGTTATTAGCATAGCCTCAGCAGGCTTGAAAGTTTCTGTTAGCTGGGGCTCTCGTCCTCAGCCGCAGCACATTAGCTTTGCTCAGTGACCTTTCCAGAGCTGCAGCTAGTAGTTTAAGCTGCAGATCTGACCCCTGTAAAGAAACATAGGTTGTCATGGAAATAATGGTAGCATTTGCTAAAGCTTTAATTAGATCACCTCTGTTACTGCACGATGCTTATCCAGTTAAACCTTCCCATTGAAGACATTTTAATAGGGTCATTATTTCCCCCTTTGAAGTCGAAGGCACTTGAATGCTATAAGATGTCAAATCAATTTCATCACATACACAATAGCAGTTGGGCTTGTGTGTGTTTTAATCCAGGGATTAAAATATAGAATTCAGAATATAAAGTGAATGGCAGTTATTTTCTTAAAACATTTGTTAGGATAGCTTTCTAATCAGTGATTCTTTCCCTGTAGTTGATGGGCCCAATGGAGTAGCTTCCACAAAACGTGAGTAACAGTGACAGACACACAGCCTGGGTGGTTGCACTGGGAAGAGCTCTTGCACATACTCATATTTTTACTTACTCAGAGCTGTCTTCAGAGTAGCTTCAAGTTCCAAACATTCTGAAGAGCAAGGAAAGGGAGACTGGATGAAATGATACAACTCCATCCTTGCCAAATTCCTCTTATCTAATAGACTAAACTTGATAGCAGGAAGGGTGGTGCAAAAGACCCCCAAAAGAGGGGGGGAAGAAGCCACCAGGTTTCTGTCTTTCTGGATTCCTGAGAAATGTCTTTTTGGAGAGAAAACAGCAAGCAGAAACTACTGCTCAGGCACTGCCCAATTTTTGTGGCCTATGTGCTTACCAATATTTTATCCCTGCTGCTTTTATTCCACACATTATGTGGTGGCAGCAGTGGTTTGGGATCTTTGGTACTCTCTGTCTGTTCCTTTGGGCTCTAATGTTAGTCATTAGGGAAACCAATTCCACAAGCTGGTTTAGAAACCTTGCTTTAAAAAAGGGAGGGGAAGCCTGAACCACCAGTAAATGCCTTGCAGTTAAGGTTGAGGGTATTACTCACTTCTAACCTACAGTATTCTGTTCTCATCATAAGCCATGGAAATGAAAGAAGAGGGGAGGTGAAGCACCCGACGTAGCCGACTTCTGCCGACACCGCCCGCACTGGGTTCTGCTGCAGTGCCCTGCCTCACCAGCATCTCACAGGAGCAGGATGAGGCCCCGCTATCTGCTGCATTGCAGACCTGCACACAGTGTGGTGGCTGTTCTGTGTAGCATAGAATTACTTATACTTGAACTCTTACTGCAGAGAAAACAAAAGCCATTTATGGAGCAGGTGCGTAAGAAACCATCTTGCTAAGCGCAAAGTTCAGCAGCTTCTTGGGTGCTCTGTGGTAACAGCTCAGACAAGCGTGGCAGAAGTATGCTGGGAACTTAAAACAGCAAAGGTCACACCAATTTCTACTCACTGTAGGGTGTTTTTTGCATATATCTTGAAAATACTCCTCTGCATTGGTTACTGCATGCCTTTTCTTCCCATTCTAGTAGGAAACAGTTTCAGCGTACCTTCAGCAGTGAATCGCCACAGAGCTGTTGTAATTAACTACCTCTGGGGGTTTGTGAATTGTATTGAAACTTGCTTTGATCACAGTTTGCTGCTCTTATCTTTGAAGAGACCTCATTTTAAACAGTGTCAGTGGCAAGATTTTTAATTGCCCTTACATGATCATCCTGTAAGTCACAGGACCTTGTTGTCCAGAAGGTGCCTCAAATGAACCCGAGGCTTTGCTTCAGATGGTACCATTCTTCCTGTTCCTACCTCCTCAGCTTCTGCACACTGTGTCTTTCTGGCACAAAGGTACTGAAGTGGCTTAAGACACTAGTGATGTCATGACTGTAAAGCTGTACTAGACAGTACTGGTTCAAAGATTATTTTTTTTTGAGCCTAAAAGGCAGGAAAAAGAGGAGTCAAAACCCACTGGCAAATGCAGAAGGGGGATTAATTTTAATTTATTGTTGTTAACTACTTGTGATATTAGAGACACAGCAAACCTGTGGAAAGGAAGATGGTTTGATGGCATGTTTCCTCATATTGTATTTAGGCATGAAAAAGGAGCAGGATGAGATGACAAACTGTTTCCCGGGACAAACCTTTGTTCCCTTATTGCCAGAGATGGGGGAGTGGAGAGTGGGCTGGAGGAGTTACAACAGAATCTAACAGACCCAGGACATGTGCTTGTTTAAAGAAAAGCAGTGGCAGGACAGGGAGCTGGCTCTATCCTGCTTCTGAATGCCCAAAATAAAGAGGCACCCTCTGCCACAGTAGAGAATCTGATTGCTGCATGGCAGTCTGAGTGAGCTCTACACTACAAGAATAGGATTGAGTTGGTGAGTAAAAACCAGCTCTGTCCTGGGTTGTCTTGTATCAAGTTTTCATTTTGATGTTAAGCTCTGTCTGTCCCTGAACTAGCACACAAACTGGGATTAGACTGCAGGCATTCTCTAACAGCTGCAGTTGTTTGAGCCCACAGCAGTATTTTGCCTACACAGCTCTGTGCTGGTACAGATTTAGTACAGTTTTCTCAAGCAGGTCGTGTTGTGGTGTGCTGCCAAAACAGAGCTGTTGGGCCCGTGCTTGAATGGAAACAGGTCGTGTTAAGCTTGGTTTTTCTTTTTCTTTGGAGAGGGCTTTGCCCCTTCCTGAGGAGAGAGATCGGTTCCTGGATGTAGTAGGAAATGACAGAATAAGAAATAGCAAGGGATTAGAGGGAATATGGAGGCAGCATCAAGGTAAAGTGGAAGATGCAGTTCTGGAAATGACTTGTCTGTTGCCAGGTGGGTTAGGAGAAAGCATCTTTGTGATACATTTATTGTTTCTGTTTGGTTTTGTGCCGACTTCTGAAGCACCTAGTTCTGGTTTCTGGTTATGCAGAGAGCAAACATGGGAGTGACTGGGGGAGAAAAAGTCTTAAGTATCTTTTATTTTTATTAAATGATAGAGTTCTCATAGGTTATCAAGGATTATGCTGTCCTTTCACCTCTGTGACTGAGAGTTCTTTCCAGACCTGCCAGTAAACCATTTCAGCACCTGGCTCACAAGCAACAAATAATCTATTGAAAGAAAAGTCAGTCTCTCGTGTTGGCAGATTGAATTCTGCAACAGTCTAAATCGATCTAATTGACCAGTTGCCTTCCCTTATCAAGTAGCACTAGGTTCATTTGGAGGAAGATTCCTGTATGATTTTAGTCGTGGTGAGGATTGCAAGCCAGATATATAGACTTGACTCTGTGTGTGCAGACTGAAAAAAGCCAGCAGGTGTTGCTTTCCCCTTTCCCCCCCTGGTAACTGCTTTCCCTGTGGCCTAGGATGCAGAGGGGAGCAGCTGCAAGAGAGCTTTATCTGTATTCAGCCAAGGTGGTGGGTTTTTTTTCTCCTCATGTGCTGCTTCCAGGTTGCTGGTTTTTTGAAGTGTAACATGTTGTGCAGTTCATGTTACTAGGAAATATCTATACATAAAATTAAAAAGCATGTACCAGACCAAAAGGAATGCATGTTTCCTCCTCTCTGTTTGCTGGTGAAAGGGGCAGTTTCTGCCACTCAGATCACAGACTGGCAGGAGGCCAAGGAAAAAACCTCAAAGAAACATGAGGAAAACCTGTTGTTGCCACAAATAAAAAGGAGCAAAACCTGATTTATTCCTGTAGCTGTGGCTGGAAATAATCCAACTTTTATCAGGAGTGTTACAACAGCAGCTTGCTTATTCTTCTTATTTCCCTTGTATAGCAGCTTCTCCATTTGCCAAGGGCCACGTGGCATCAGAAGGGTTGTCTGACTTGCCCAGAGGCAGAGGGGAGTGGGTTTTCCTGGCTACTTGTCATGTATTCTTCTATATAGAAACTTTGTCTACTGTCTTGCTGCTAGATGGATTTCCTTCTTTCCCTTCAAAAGGGGGTTTTATGGTCTGTTCCAGAAGGAATGTTTGCTGTTTACTTCTTTGTTGATACTGCCCTCCAACTTCCCTAGCTACAGAGAGCTGTAGTACCAGGCTCGCTGTAGGGGTCCCTCAGTGTGGTAGCAGAGACTGTGAAAATTTGATGCTTTACTTTGAAAATCCCCATAAGACACTTGGAAAAAGTCACAGGCAATGGGACACACCCTTTCTAAAAGCTGAGACCATCCTTGTCTTTCTCTCTGGCTCCACAGACTTAATGATGGTAATGAACTGCAGAAGGCATTTCCTGGGGCACGGAATTTAACAGTAGTTTGGGAAGAGATCTCTGGGCAGAAGGCAGGTGACAGCAGCAGGACCTCTTGCTGCAGCCTTATTCACCAGGCCTGCTGGTGAGAAGGGAGCACCTGGTGATCTTAGGATGTATTTTTTAACATCTGCCTGAAGTCTGCCTGCCTACTTTGAGGTCTGTGCTTCTTGCTAAATAGTTCCTATGAATCTGTAGCAGAACTTGATTCTGTGCTAGGTCTAGCTGACAACCTCCCTTCCCTTTTCAGAGGAACTCCAGACACAGTCCAGAGCCCATCTCAGTTCCTGTGTTTCGCTTCTTTTTCTGCTTTTGTTGTTGTTTCTGGACGTTCAGAAGATCAGGGAATGGGCCTTCCTTACTCTGAAAGCAATGGCCTGACTATCCACAAAAGTTTTCCCCCAAGGTTGCTGAAGAAGGGATTTTTTGTTCTTTCCTTGCTCTGTTTTTCTGCCTGCCGCTCACCACACAGCGTGGGCTCTTTTGGGACCCTTTACACACAAGTTTTTCTAGTTTGCCATCAGATCTCCCCCAAGACAAGCGTGCTGTTTCCAAAACAGAGTAGCCTGAATCTCAGAGAAGCAAAGTAGTTCAAAAAGAGGTGAATCCAGCCAAACCCAGTGGATTTTGGGACTGTACTCCATTGTCGCGTGTTCAGCTCTCTTTGCACATTGGAAAAAACTAGTGGCAAGCAAGTGGCTGGGGGGCAAAGTAACACTGGTTATGGAAAAGGCACTTTTTGCCTTGAACCCCAAGTAATCGAGTGCTACTGGAGATACTCCTCTTTCACCCCTCAAAGAAGCGGCTGCTCTGCTCTGAGAGCTTGCTTTTGTCTGCCTTCATGCAGTACAGGTAAAGCAGCAGATGATGGCAGTGTTCATCCCCCATGCTCTTTTCCTGGAACGACAGCAGGTCTGTGAATTATGAATGGCAAAGAGCATACATCGCAAAGGAGGAGGAATTGTCCCATTAGCAGGCAGAATTCAGGGCAATTTCCAGCAGCCCAAGGAAGCTATCTGGGTCAGTACGCTGGGTGTGATAGCTCTGATGTCTGTGTTGGCTGCCTCTGCAAGGCCTCTGGCGGTATTCCCTCTGAACAAGGAGAGTCTAGGAGGTGCTTTGGCCTAAAGGAGACATTAGCTGTCTCCGAGGAGCTCTGGGCAGCAGCCTCTGCTAGGTAGCCAGTAATTCCAGTACTGAACATCTGGAAAAGACATGGAGTTTTATGGTCTATAGGTTGAAGTTGCTGCATAAATAAAACTTTCCAAACACCTGTCTTGTTTGCAGAAATTGTTTTCTGTCCTCAGAGGTTTTTTGGTTTTGTTTTACCTTGAGACATAAGTTCATGTGATGCTTGGATACTTTGGAAAAGCTTGCAGTTCCTTCCTCCCTGGTCCCAAAAGATTGTGTTCTTTGGTGGGTTTTCTGGTGTACGTGTGTTGTCCAAGTTTGTGTTTAGTGTGGCAACATCTGAAGCACTGAATAGTTGCTGTTACCCTCAGACAGATGTTTGGGGGTTTGTGCTTCTTGTTCACTCCCACTGCCAGTTTTCCTTGACACCAGGGACACATCTGGTGAAAAACAAGCACTTGGAGAGTTTTCTGAGGGGAGTTCTTTAGGAATTGTGTCAAGTAGTTGCACTGACATTTCAGAAATGGGATTCATCATTTAATGGGCTTGAATAGTGACTGGGTTTTGTTGTGCTAAGGATGAGATGCATTAGCAGGTAGGTGAGAGGTAAATATGTGGGTAGGCAGGGATGCTGGGCTGTAGGTGGGAGTGCCTGAGCTCTCCTTGGGCATAAGGAATAGAGAAAAGGAAAAACAAGCACAGGACAAACAGATTTTCCATTTTCTCCTTCACAGTGTCAGATACCATGTTACAAGCAGATCCTGTCAAGTTTTATTGCCAAAACCTAGCTTTCACCTACACCATTCTCGTAAAGTGATGAAACAAATCCTTACTTGACCTACTTATCAACGTGGTAGTGATCTGAGTTCCTTCGTACAGGAAAACTTTGGGTAGGAGAAGGTTTCCATGTGTACCCCAGCTGTTCTTTGAGCCTTGTGTTTGACAGTGCCTTATGGCTGCAAACACTATATACAAATTTTACTTGGTTTTTTTATGCTGTGGCAGTGAGTCGTGTTAATGGGTCGTTGTTTGGGGATCTCCTGCGACTCTGTCCTAACTGGGTGACTTCTGCAGTGAAAAGGGATTTTGCACCTTTTTGAGTGATCCACCTTCTAAAATCAGAAATGACTTAGCGTGCCATGGGTATCACCAGACAACACTTTCCTTTGCAGTGGCTGTAAGTGTGCTGGTTTCTGTGACTGCTTTGTAAAGTCCTAGGAACCAGTAGTTGCCCTGTGCACAACTCATAGGCATTGCAACATTTGTACTGTCCAGCTGTTGTCATGTCTGGTACTGTGGTAGCACCTCACCCCATCAGCTTGTGTTCCTAGCTGCAAGGGACAGCTGAAGGTTCAGGTGGAAACTGTTGTGTCGTTATTTCTGAAGTCACATCTCCCTCCCAGTTCTTACTAACTTGCACCTTTTCCTTTGCTTGTGCTTTGGTACCTTTGGTGCCTCTGGACTGTCTCTGAAATGAACTGATTAAAAACCAGCAGCAAAACGTGCAGACCTAAACATGAGAAATGACATTTTGGGTTGTAAATAAACTTGTCAACAAGTTGAAAGCACTATCAAAATTACTTTGATGGTGTGAGCTTCTAGATCAGTTCAGTGCTTATGTGCTTTGTTTCTCTTCCTCTCACAGCTCTGCAGAATTGAATGTTCCTGTCACAGGAGGATTGTTATGGACCCAGAATGACTTCCATAAAATCAAAAGTGGCCTTCAACTTTTTTAAGACAGCAGAGTGTTCTGCGACTTTCAGTATTGCACAAGATAAGTGGCGTGGAGAAACCAGTAATGGTGATGGGGAAATAGCCACTCTGAGACACTGCTTGGTTTTTTTCCTAAAGATTTTCTAATTTTAACCTTGTAAAATCAGTGTTTTATAAAGGTGATGTGTTTTAAGCTCCCTGTTGTAGTAACCATTGTCTTGCTTAACCACTACCGTAACTTTTGGCTCTAGTTGATGTTTGCCAAATACAGTTAAGAGTACTGTGGAATCCCTGTGTTCCTTTGTTATTTCCATGGTTAAATAAATACAAATGACTGAAGGTCTTTCCTGGACCCTGCTCTTCCTTTTTCACTCAGGTACTCTGGAAAGCATCCTCTGCTCCTCGTTAGCCAGACTACTGAGCCCTTCCTGTTTCAGAGATGTTAATATTGACCTCTGTGGCTTTGCATGATTTTGCCAGAATAAGATTGTGCTACAGTTTTCAACCAGCTGGGATTTCTCATGAGGCTTCAGGGATCAAGCCTGGTGATAGCACGGCTCAGTGCACTGTTGTGCATAAACAGCTTCAACAAGTTCTTTTTTTGGGGGGGTGGGGGGGTGTTATTTCATTTTTTTAATCACTGTTTTTCCCGAGGGATTGTCTTGAGGCCACTACTCTATCTTTTTAAGTTTTCTGCTTGTTGTTATTTCTATTCATGATTTTGCTGAGGTTGGAACTAGTGCAGTCTTTGTGTGATTGCTACGGAAATGGGCTTGAGTACCTTGTTGGAAAGCTGTTGAGAAAAAGGGCTTCCAGCTGGTTTTTCCAAAGTTCAGTTTTCTTTACCTGTATTAAAGGTTCTTGGAACTTTGGAGGCTTCTGCAATCACCTGTCAAAAATAGGAGTTTAAGCGTGTCTTTATTGCAGGCCCCTCAGTATGAGTCTGTTGGAATGTATCTGCACAGGGTAAGGCAGAGCCTTTCTCTGAGTCAGGCTGGTGATCTGCAGTGTTTACAGACTAAACAGGAACCTGTCAGCGCAGCACTGTGGAATGGAATGGGTTTAGTTCTGGAGAGCTACTGCTGGCATCATCTGCTATTGTTCTGCAGAATGAGATGCAGAAAGGAACATTAAACAGGATTGAAGGCAAGTTTGAAACAGCAGCTTCCTGGGTGCTTTGGGCCAGCTGCCCCGCAAAGGCTCAGCTAAATGTCCTTAATGTGTTATTCCTTTGTTCTCATTTTCGGTCGTCCTGTTCTACTGCAGTTAGTCTTTACCAGCCAGACCAAAGCTGCTTAAAAGGGAAGATATATTGTACATTTCCTTCTCTAAAAACGAGTGATGCTAATGCAAAACAAACCACACTTCTCTTTTTGTAAGGAGTGATTTTTCCTGTAAGCCCTTCCCCTTTCTAGCATGTTTAGAAATTTCTTCTTTTACCCAGCAGTTCCTCGAGCTTATTTAGGACATTTGGAGTGAGGAGGATTTTTTCTTTTTCTTTTTTTTTTTTTTTTTTTACTCTATTTGGTAGATGATGAAATTACTGAAACAATTGTATTTGGTATTTCTGAGATCTGTCAGAGCAAACAAGAGCAACAGTCGGAAAAGGAAAGGGTGATGCTGGCAAATGCTGTGCTGTGCTGACCTTTGTCCCCTCTGGCAAAGGTTTACTTGGTGAAATTGTGTGCTACTAGAGCTTCTGCATTAGCTGCCCAGTGTATCTGCCTTTACTTCACCTAGGGAATTAGGGAGAAAAACTGCTGGTATTTGAGCTAATTGAAGAGCCAAATGGAATAGTTAAATCCAGTGCCATGGATGACTTGTAGAACATCACAGAACTACCAGATGGTTTAAAAAAATGAATGCAAGACTTGAGGAGAAGCCTTGGTAATGGCATGGATTTGAAACCAAGTGTTAGGAGGGGGGGGAGCAGGCTTGAAACAAAGAAAAAATAAAAGAAGTTGGGCATGTCTGGAGAAAAGAAACATAAATGGTTTGATTTTTAAAAAATGAAGAAGGGGCTTCTACTAAAACACCAAAAGTGTAAAACCTAGACAAGTATGTATTGTTCTGTTCAGGATTATGAAACCTGGTGTTTGTTTAATTAATTTACAGGAGGAACAATTTTGTAGCTACTTTCCCAAGTACCTGGGAAATGACAACGTTACTGTAATAGATAATAAATGCAGAGATAACCTTCCCATTTAAAGCCAGACAGTTCAAATGACTTCAAAAGCAAGTAAGTAAACAGTTACTCTATCTGGTACTTCTGAGGTATGGCAGTATAACTGTAACAGTTAAAAAAGGGTGATGCTGGCAAAATACTCTGCTACATGTAATTAATTCCCCCCCCACCCCCCCCCCTTTTTGGTAAAAGTTTACTTTGTAAAATTTGTTTTCAACATGCTTTCTTTGTTAGAAGCAGATTCTGAGTGGGGATAGGGAGGGCAAAGTTGATGTGTTCCTAAATTACTTGATTTTTCCTTTGAACTGGGCAGGACTTGGGGAGACTGCTTTCCCCCTGGAAGTACATCTCTCCAGACAGGTTTTTTACTGTATGAAAAAAACCAAACATCTCCAAAGGGAAGCTATAGGAAAGAATGGAGATAGAAACTGGGACTGTATGGAAGAAATCATGCAAAGAGGAATTGTTGAGGAAGTCAAGGCCTGGGTCTACTGCTTTTGTGGTCTGGGACCCCTTTGGGTTTTTCCCATTTTTTAAATTTCTTTGTAATATAAGTAATTGGACAGAGTAGTGGAACCATATTAGGATAATTTGTTCCTGGCTGTTCAAGTCTTAAATATTCTGTTTTCTCATTCCCAAAGTCACCTACTCTAACAGGGACTTCAGCTCTACAGGTACAGTTTAGGGGAGAGAACTGGAACAGTGAGAATACCCCTTGGAATCTAATTAGCACTTGTTCTGGGCAGTGGTATTACTTGGTGTCAGTGAAGCACAGAGAGCCTGTGATTAGGAAAAAGCAGCTCTGTAGAATCACATGGTCCCTGGCCATTGTGAGAGCAGACATGGTGCCTGTGAGAAGTTCAGAGAGATCCAGACAGTGATGATCTCTGTATATCACTTTACTCCTCCCCGACGCGCTAAAGGGGTCCGAGTCAAAGCCATGGTAATCAATGACACTGCATCCCCTTCCCCAGAGCAAAAGAAGTGATTGTTTAAATAGTGAAAGAAAATCTGTGTAATAGAGAGAATGACAAAGACAGTGCCACCAAAGTCGTACTTTTCCCTTCACTTTTAAAAGAAAAGTAAAACTTTTGCCCTGTTCTTCCACAGATGTAAGCACCGATAGAAAATCTGAGCATTATGTGTGATTTCAGAATCTGGGTGTTTTTCAGTAAATTAGCTACAAAAAAAATATTAGAAATAATTTGGACAGACTACAACAGTTGTTTTGGACAGAACAGCTCTTTGAGGCTTTTGCCTAAAAGCGGTTATAAAACTAAAAGCTGGAAACAAACAATCCAATGGCTCTCAGTTTTATTAAATAAGCAATTTCATATATATATAAAGTATAACATGTTTCATATTATTCAATAATTGTGCAAACCTTTATCACAGAGCAAGCAGGGAACAGGTAATATATTTCTTTTAGATTCTTCTCTCAATTCTTCTAATACATTTATAAGCTTTAAATACTGCAGACCACAATCTTAAGATACTGTATGATGGCTCTTCAAAGGCACCAAACACCGGCGTGGAAAGAGTCGACGTGACGGTGCACTTGTATTCTTCCAGTTGAAGTATTGCAAGAAATACAGTTAGTTAGGGCTCTGTCACCCAGACAAGCTGTGGGTACAGAAGAAGGGCACTGAAGCTGAACACTCACCATAGAAATACTAGTGCCAGATCTAATGATCTGGCTGTTAGGAGTCCCATAGCACTAATGCTTCAGGTAAGCTTTTGGCAAGCCAAGATGAAGAATTCTCTCCACTCTGTGGAGCAGCCTCACAGACAGGATGCATCTTCCAACTCTTTGAGTGTGGAGTTTTGAAAGTCACTGTGGTTAAAATACATCCCTTAAAATGTTCCCGGGTGTGGTTTGGTGTGTGTGCATGTCACCCAGTATTTAACTGAATTATTTGGGCAGATTCTTTGTGTGTTCTGACTTCTATCATTAAAAATGTCAAAATGCCAAAATTCACCCATTTGAGGCCAACTGCCATTAACAGTATGTAGGGGGGAACTCGGCTAGATAGGTGGTTTGGGTTTGTTTGGTTTTTTAATGAGCATTCTTCTTCTTGTTCTAAGCAACGCCCCCCCCCCCCCCCCCCTCTTTCCCTGTCAGGGTTACACCTTTCCCCCCCCACCGCGACGCCGAAACCCAAGCAACAAGCGCCACTCAC